>OY757013.1:20774784-21374784 GCA_963580285.1 Lucinisca nassula | reverse complement strand
TATTGATTTTCAAGGTCAAGGGCCAAGGTCACAATAGACGACATTAAAGCATTATGAACATGATAGGAGACAATTATCATCATAGAAGCATCAAACCTTTCACAAATGTTTCCCATGGAGAGAAAATGAACCCTCTATGGATTTGACATTAAAAACCTTGCGAACAGGATAGAAGACAAAAGCTATCATCATAGAAGCACCAAACCTTCCGTAAATGTTTCCCCATGGAGAGAGAATGAACCCAATTGATTTTCAAGGTCAAGGGTCAAAGGTAAAGATCACAATGGACTTGACATCAAAATCCTTGTGAAGAGGATAGAAGACAAAGCATTCATCACAGAAGCATCAAACCTTCCACAAATATTCCCCATGGAGAGGGTGAACCCTTTTTGATTTTCAGGGTCAAAGGTCAAGGTTACAATGAACATAACATTAAAAACATCGGGAACAGGATAGAAGACAAAACAATCATCTTTGAATCGTTCAACCTTACATTAATGTTGCCCATGGAGAGAGGATGAACCCTATTGATGTTCAAGGTCAAGGATCAGATGTCATGGTCACAATGGACATGACATTAAAAACCTTGTGACTAGGATACAAGACAAAGCTAGCATCACAGAAGCATTGAAAGTAATATTTTAATGCTTAATAGGTCTAATATATTCAGATTGGATTTAGATGTTGATGAGTTGTATGCAGATGCGAGGGATTGCCTTGTTTCTTTTTAGCTTACCTGTCACGTAGTGACGAGGTGAGCTTTTGTGATCACTTTTCTCGATATTTCGTGTGTAGCTTCATCTTGTGGACCTCTACCAAGATTGTTCAAATTATAGCCCTGGGGCCAAAAATTCCCCCGCTCTGGGGCCCTTTGGTTTTACATTGACTTATATAGGGAAAACCTTTAAAAATCTTCTTGTCAGAAACCAGAAGGCTCAGGTGTTTGATATTTGCTATGAAGCTTCGTCTTATGGACCTCTATCAAGATTGTTCAAATTATAGCACTGGGGCCAAGAATGCCCCCACCCCGAGGCCCTTTGATTTTACATGGATTTTACATTTTATAGGGAAAACCTATAAAAATCTCCTTGTCTGAAACCAGAAGGTTGAGGTGTTTGATATTTGGTATGAAGCTTTGTCTTGTAGACCTATCTACATGTATCTATCTATTGATACTGCGTCGGTCACATTTGAACATTACCGCAGTTGTATATTGCATTCACTCCATGTTTTGCAGGAAGAAAGCCTACACAGTAATCATGCAAATACGGTAGGGATCTTTACCCTGCATAGGGTATGGTTATCCCTGCACAGGGGGCTCCAGTTAACGTCATGATCCGACGGTGCACTTTATGACATTCATAAACCTCTATCAAGATTGTTCAAATTATAGCCCTTGGGCCCAAAATGCCCCCATCCCGTGGCCCTTTGGTTTGACATACATAGGAAAAATCTTTTAAAAAAAAATCTTCTTCCCTGAACCTGCAAGGCCCAGGTCTTTGATATTTGGTGTGCAGCTTCATCTAGTGGACCTCTGCCAAGATTGTTCAAATTAAAGCCCTGATGCCAAAAATGTTCCCGCTCCGGGGCCCTTGGTCTAATGGTCTAACATAGACATACATTGTTTGTTGTTGTTGTTTTTTTTGGCTTTGGTTTTATGGCCCCTTTAAGATTATTTCACTCATATCGAGCCGATCGCTAATCAGAGGTGGGCGAAAACCGGAGTACCCAGAGAAAAACCACCTGAACTTCCGTTGCAGCACTTGGCGTCCCACATGTGACCCGAGCGAGGCTCGAACCCACAGCGGTGAGAGACATAATGATAAAGAGTCAGCGCTCTTATCCACTAGGCCACGGAGGACCAGACATACAATGGAAAAACCTTTAAAAATCTTCTTGTCTGAAACCAGCAGGTGTTTGATATTTGGAATGAAGCTTTGTCTTGTGGACCTCTATCAAGAGTATTTAAACTATAGCCATGGGGCCAAAAATGCCCCCGCTCCGGGACCCTTTGGTTTTACATTATAGACGTGCATGAGGAACACCTTTAAAACCTTCTTGTCTGAAAACAGACAGCTGAGGTGTTTGATATTTGGTATGAAGCTCGTCATGTGGACCTCTATCAAGAATGTTCAAATTATAGCACTGGGGCCAAAAATGCCCCGCCACGGGGCCCACTGGTTTTACATGGACTTATACAGGAAGCATCTTAAAAATTATTCTCTTCTGAAACCGCAAGGCCCGCCGGGTCTTTGGTATTTGGTGTGTAGCTTCATCTAGTGGATTTCTACCAAGATTGTTCGAATTATAGCCCTAGCACCAGAAATGCCCCCGCCCCGGGGCCCTAGTGGATTTCTACCAAGATTGTTCAAATTATATCACTTTCGCCAGAAATGTCCCCGCCCGGGGCCCTTTGGTTTTACATTGACTTATATAGGGAAAATCATAAAAACTCTTCTCTGAAACCACAAGGCCCGGGTCTTTGATAATTGGTGTGGAGATTCAACTAGAAGACCTCTACCAAGATTATTCAAATGATAGCCATTGGGTCAAAATGGCCCGTCCGGGAACCCACTGGTTTCCGGGGATAGATGTAGAGGCGGTTTTAACGGGCATGTACAATCTATCTTCAACCAGAAATAAGAAAAAAAATAATATGTACCACCATTAACCCAGTTTTACTATAAAAAGTGGGGTTTAAGGGGGTCAAAATTATATAGGCGTGTTTTTCGGAAATCTAGGTAGCAGTCATTTACAAACAAAAAAACAAAAAAAAAAACACTTTATTTGTGCCGCTGTGAGTTCAGGGTTTTGCCTACATGTTAGAGAATTATCTGTAGAATATTGACTGAATCATGAGTTGGGTATTGCAAACAGTGTAGACCCATATCAGAACGCGGTGTCTGATCAGGGTCTACATTGTTTGCTTAAGGTATAACTATTTAACCAATTTTGTCCCGTAAACCCCTAAAGGGGTATCTTGGCAAACAGTGCAGGCCCAGATCAGACGCCGCGATCAGGGCCTACACGGCAAAACGTTCAGCCTTTTTCCCAATAAATTTTGAAGAAAGCGCAACTCGTCACCCCTAAATTTTGAAATGGACTCGTCCGATATATAAGCAGGAAGATTCCATTTGGTAAAAAAAGGGTTAAGGGTTAAACGAAACAGTTCTACACTCAGAGATACTCGACCTATCAGAACTGCCATAGCGCTTTGATTTATTTACCCTTTAACCCCTGAGTTTCCGGAGTGGACTGTACCATCACTGACTTTGGGCACGTCCATTCTACTAAATATGGTATCTAGCTTTAAAGCGTTATCAGGATGGCAAGTAATATATCTTAATAAGGTGGCTCATTATGAGCCATCTCATCAGGATCTACATGGTTTGCATAAGTATCTGTGCTTGGCTTCAGGGTTGAAAGGGTTAACCTTTGCTGTAGTAACAGGCTTGATTATTACGCAGTAAACAATAATTGGAATCGAACGGGATAGTTCTAAACCGTAGATTGTACTATTCTGTGTTGGAACACTGTCATCTATTTCAAACACACACAGACATACCCTCATCTATTTCAAACACTGAATTTTAATTTTGGTACAATTCAACAACGAAATATCAGAAGTATATTCAAGACTGTACTGACGGACAATAAAACAGTAATCAAAACCGAATACCCTTTCGACGATTAAAACGAAAAACATAGTTCGTTATTAAAAGTCCAGAATGTATCAAAAATAGAATGGGAATGGCAAAACTTCAGATTACAAATGTATAATTAAATGTTGTCGCAAATTAAAATTGTTAAAAGTGTGTTTTAATTGTATCTATAGTCCGAACTTCTATAACTGACAATTCGCTTACATCAATGAAAAGTCAAGTTTCATGAATACATAGTCCGTGTCTCAAACTCATTACAAATGGCGCTGCGTTGGTACGCAGCGCAAAAACTACTAATTTTTATGTGTGTCATTTTCAGAAAAGAATTTTTCGTGAGTATGGATTCGATATAGGCATTTCAAACCTCAGAGATGTCTTGGCTGATGAGAACCTCAGCTTAGTATTGCATGAGACTTGCCTGAGATAAATCTCACATGCAAATATTATCCTTATTTATTAATTGATTATCCTATATTACACAAGGTCAACCAATATTCAAAAATCATAAATCATAAATTTTTAATTGCATCAATTGATAAGATTGACATTAATCAAGTAATTTCGTATTGGCCCAGTTACAGGTCCACGGTCAGCTGTATTGGCCTCTGCCTTCGGCCTCTTGCCAATACAGCAGACCTCGGACCTGTAACTGGGCCAATACAAAATTATTTGATTAATAACATTATAGTAATAAATGGAAAATATAACAAGAATAAATTATGCCCAAGGCTCGTTTCATAAGTTTCATATGAATTGACCACGAATGTAAGATTCTGTTTATCATATTACCACTTTAAATTGGATTTTACTGCCTTTAAGTTTGACAATTTGTTCCACAAAAAAATGCATGGTTGACATGTATGTCATCATGACATCACTAAATCCTGCCCAGCCCCCGCCCAACAGGGCTTGAAGAAATAGATGGGCTGCATGATGCTTCCAGGCAGAGCTGAAACCGACCGCACATGAGTACTGGTAAACCGCTTGCCCAGGCAAAGTGGTGTGAGTCGGAACGTCCATGCTTATAAACCCTATTGGTTTCATTGGGCGGCAGGGCTTGATATGTCATTTCATCTTGATGACGGGTAAAAGTCCCACAAAATTGGAAGCAATGTCTCCAAAATGACCTATACAGTGCTGACGGGGACGTTAAACCTCGAATCAAACAAACAAACTTAATCCCACCAAAGTGTTATTACACATGTGGTCCTATGATTTTTATTATACATTTTCCACTGCTTATCAACGATGACATGTGATGAACAGAGGATCTCACGTGAGTGGTCATTTCATTACGAGTACACGCCTATATAATTTTGACCCCCTCATACCCCACTTTTATATAGTATAACTGGGGTTTAAGGGGGTATACATTATTTTTCTTATTTCTGCTCAAACACATAGATTGTGGGTACTCGATAGAACCGCAATCTATGTTTTGAGCAGAAATAAGAAAAATATCACAATTTTTCATCTTAAAATTTCTTATTGTTTTCCAAAAAAAATGGCAATATATTTGTATAGGCGTGTTTTTGTAATGTTATATTCAATTAATGAAACAAGCCTCTTGGAGAAATTCATATATTTCATATAAAATGACCCAAAGTGTAGGATTATGATAATTATATAACGATTTTAACCTATTTTGTACCAGAAACCCCCAAACGGGTAGTTGGCAAACAGTGCAGGCCCAGACCAGACGCCGCAGAATACGGCCTCTGATCAGGGCCTCCACTGTTTGCTACTAACTCAGCCATTTTTCCAAATCAATTTTGAGGAAAACACAAGCTGACACCCCTAAATTTTGAAAAGGACTCCTGCCATATATAAGGAGGAAGATTCCATTTGGTACAAAAGGGTTAAAAAGGGTTTTATTGCTGAAGAGGTTCACAAGAATTTCATTTGTCTAAAACATAGGATTATCATAGACAGTGTCATCATGTCATGTGTTATTGTATGTGTGGTCATAACGTTTTTATGACATGACATGATACACTATGTAACCGTGATGTTATATTATAAAACAAGAGGCCCATGGGCCACTATGCTCACCAGAGCTCAGGTGGGCACTGCCCAATTGCAGCCATGTATTTTAACCTGATATCATTTTAATCTGCCAAGAGAACCCCAATATCCAAATGAGCACCCATGTGGATTCAGTATATGAAACATTAGGCCTTTCATGAAGTAGAGGGGTGGGGCATGGACCCAATGGAGCCCTGGTTGGTATCACTAAATGTGTCTTATCACACTAGGATGGTTTAGCAGTGGGGATCTGTATGGCTGGATATTTAAGGCCTCTTAAACAGTGGAAGGGTTGGAACATGCCCTGTCGATCCCAGGAAAGCCCAAGATTGTTGTCCCTAAACGTGTCTTATCATAAGGACCAAGTATATATATGGTTTAGGGGTGGAAATCTGAACAGTTTCCGAGATATGAGGCCCTTTTATGAAGTGGAAAGGCCCCTGCGGACACCCCTACAGTAGGTGTGCTAATAATAAGGAACAAGAACATATATGATTATGGGGTGGGGATTTGAATGGTTTCTGAAATATATGGCCTTTTATAAAGTGGAAGTGCGGGGCACAATGCCTCAGCAAAAAGAGACCCCCAAGTTGGTGTGACTGAACGAGTATCATTTTGTTTGTTTGTATTGGAGTTTAACGGCCCAGTCAACACTATATAGGTCATTTTTGAGCCGGTCAGTTTACTTATCCACACTTTCCTGGGCAGGCTTATACGTAAGCGGTTAACCAGTACAGTGCACATTCTTTCGCCAGAAACTGACAACTGCCCTTCTTGAATCAGCGGAAGGGAGAGAATGACCGTAGAAAAGATTTCATGATCAATCTCCACGAAAGAATGTTGCCGACCCCGGGAGTCGAACCCGCGTCCTCCTGATCACCAGTCAGACGCGCATCCGACTGAGCCAACGAGGCCGGCAAAAACGAGTATCATCATAAGGAACAAGAATATATATGGTTTAGGGGTGGGGAGCTGAACGATTTCTGAGATATATAGCTTTTAATGAAGTCAAGCGGTGGGGCATGGCCCGGGCATGCCCCAGGGACTCACAAGCTGGTGTCACTGAATGCCTCTTATCATAAGGAAGATGAATATATATGGTTTAGGGGTGGGGCTCTGACCAGTTTCTGAGATATAAGGCCTTTTCTGAAGTGCAGGGGTGGGGCAAGGCCCTGGGAAACCCCCAGGTTGGTGTCAATGAATGTGTCTTCTTATAAGGAACAAGCATATATATGGTTTAGGGGTGGGGATCTGTAAGGTTTCCAAGATATTGTGATATTATGAAATGGAGGGGGTGTGGCATGGCCCCAGAACATCCCTGGGGACCCCCAGGTTGGTGTCACTGAATGGGTCTTATCATAATGAACGAGAATATATATGGTTTAGGGGTGGGGATCTGTAAGGTTACTGGGATACTGGGCCTTTTATGAAGTGGAGGGGGTGGGGCATGGCCCGGCACATCCCGGGGGACCCCCAGGTTGGTGTCACTGAGTCCATCTTATCATAAGGAACAAGAATATATATGGTTTAGGGGTGGGGAACTCAATGGTTTCTGAAATAAATGGCATTTTATGAAGTGGAGGGGGTGGGGCATGTCCCCGGCACATCCTGGGGGACCCCCAGGTTGGTATCACTTAATGCATCTTGGCATAAGGAACAAGAATATATATAGTTTAGGGGTGGGGATCTGAATGGTTTCTGAGATAAATGGCATTTTATGAAATAGAGGGGGCAGGGCATGTCCCCGGCACATCCCGGGGGGGATCCAGGTTGGTGTCACTTAATGCATCTTATCATAAGGAACAAGAATATATATGGTTTAAGGGTTGGGATCTGTAAGGTTTCTGAGATATAAGGCATTTTATGAAGTGGAGGGGGCGGGGCAAGGCCCCGGCACAACCTAGGGGACCCCCCCCCCCACCAGGTTGACATAAAAGCATATGGCTGAGAGAAGTTTACTCAAGGAACATGTTTATGTAAGTTTTGTCAAAATATCTGCAATGACTTGGCAGTAAATGCCATTTTTCAGTTTTCCCCATTATAAGTCAATGGAAACTAAGTTGCCATAGCAACAAAACTGAAAGGCCAAATTTCATAAAAAACACAAAACCTGTAAAGGCAAATATGGTGAATATTTTCATAAAGTCTCAGCCTCCTAGAACATATGGTTTCTGAGGAGATGATTTTTTAAGTATTTTTTGTCTATTTTTTTGCATTTTGGTTTCCATGGCAACCAATAACAAGAGGGCCCAGAGGGCCCTGGTTCGCTCACCTGATCCAATGTATAACAAGTGGGCCCCGGGCAGGGTCAATTTTGGCCCCAGGGCTATAATTTGAACAATCTTGGTAGAGGTCCACAAGATGAAGCTTCATATCGAATATGAAAGACCTGGGCTTTCTGGTTTCAGAGAAGAAGAATTTAAAGGTTTACTCTGCATATAGAAGTCTATGTAAAACAAGATTTTCCCTATATAAGTCTATGTTAAACCAAAGGGCCCAGGAGCGGGGGCATTTTTAGCCCCAGGGCTATTATTTGAACAATCTTGGTAGAGGTCCACTAGCTGAAGCTTTATAACAAATATCAAAGACCTAAGCCTTGTGTTTCAGAGAAGATGATTTTTAAAGATTTTCCCTATATAAGTCTATGTAAAACCAAAGGGCCACATGGCGGGGGCATTTTTGGTCTCAGGGCTATTATTTGAACAATCTTTATAGAGGTCCAATAGCTGAAGCTTCTTAACAAATATCGAAGACCTAAGCCTTGTGGTTTCAGAGAAGAAGATTTTTCAAGATTTTCACTATATAAGTCTATGTAAAACCAAAAGGCCCCGGAGCAGGGGCATTTTTGGCCCCAGGGCTATAATTTGAACAATCTTGGTAGAGGTCCTAAGATGAAGCTTCATACCAAATATCAAAGACCTGGGCCTTGCAGTTTCAGAGAAGAAGATTTTTCAAGATTTTCCCTATATAAGCCTATGTAAAACAAAAGGGCCCTGGTGCGGGGGCATTTTTGGCCCCAGCACTATAATTTGAACAATCTTGGTAGGGGTCCACTAGATGAAGCTTCATACCAAATATCAAAGACCTGGGCCTTGCAGTTTCAGAGAAGAAGATTTTTCAAGATTTTCCCTATATAAGCCTATGTAAAACACAAGGGCCCTGGTGCGGGGGCATTTTTGGCCCCAGCACTATAATTTGAACAATCTTGGTAGGGGTCCACTAGATGAAGCTTCATACCAAATATCAAAGACCTGGGCCTTGCAGTTTCAGAGAAGAAGATTTTTCAAGATTTTCCCTATATAAGCCCATGTAAACCAAAGGGCCCCCGTGTGGGGGCATTTTTGGCCCCAGCACTATAATTTGAACAATCTTGGTAGGGGTCCACTAGATGAAGCTTCATACCAAATATCAAAGACCTGGGCCTTGTGGTTTCAGAGAAGAAGATTTTTTAAGTTTTCGGTGAAAAAAATCTAATTTTGGCTACTGTGACCTATATGTGCAACGGACCGGAACCATTTGAACAACTTAGAAAGGGGACCACCTAATGATCATTCCTGTGAAGTTTGGTCAAAATCCGATCAGTGGTTTAGGAGGAGATGTCGTTTGAAGAAAAGTTTACGGACGCACGCACGGACGGACCCACATTTTGGGTTTGTGTGGCTGCACCTGTCCATATTTTATGGGGCTAAAATTTTTATGTGGCTAACGGTTTATGTGGCTATAAGACACACAAATCTGTACATCTAATGTGGCTAGCCACACAAACTTTGGACATCAGCCACATAAAGGCTGTCTGTACGAAACCGTCTTTGTCTAAACTTATGTGGCTACCAGAGGTTGTGATATCTAGCCCTCTAAAGGTAGAACAGAACTTTCTTTATAGTGCACTGATACATCTTATGGGTCTAGCTCCTCACATAGAGGGACTTTTTCCTACTGCAGCATTCAGCCCCAGGACAGCCAGTTAAATTTATGTGGCTCAGCCCCATAATCTCAAAGTTTAGCCTCATAATCCTGACATCCATGTCCAAGGATGTCCAAGGTGATGGACATAAATTTATGTGTCTTTTTTTTATTTGATTTTTCTAGTCCCCCTGAACCCCTCTGTACTAACAGAAAAATGGGTTTGTGAGGCTAGCCACACAAACCCATTTTGCCACACAAAACCCTTCTGTACCTAAAAGAAGCCACATAAACCCATTTTTTAAGAACGGACGGACGCACGCACGCACGGACGCACGACGGACAACGGACAAAAAGTGATCCCAAAAGCTCATCTTGTCACTACGTGACAGGTGAGCTAAAAATGGGCAGAAGGCCTAAAATCATAAGGCAGATAGTAGATTGCCTAAGGAACATTTCTATGAAAGTTTTGTCAAAATATCTGCAGAGGCTTAGCAGTAAATGCCATTTTTCAATTTTCCCCATTATAAGTCTATGGAAACTACAAGTTGCCATAGCAACCAAACTAATGAGCTGATTTTGATAAAAAACACAAACTTTCAATCCCCCAGCCCAAGGATGCTACAGATAAAATTTGGGCCCAATCGGCCCAGTGGCTTCAGAGGAGATGTCGTTTGAAAGTGTTAACGACGACGCAGACGCAGACGCAGACGACGACGGACAATGTCCATCCTATAAGCTCCCCCGGAGCCTTCGGCTCTGGTGAGCTAAAAACTTTTTGGTATGACCTACTTGCATTAAATTTGTAGTGCTCATAAATATAGAATACAAACAAAAGGGTCAATTTTGCTGCTCAAATCTGCAGAGAATGTCATTTGTCCTGCTCACAGATTTTAAAATGCCAACAATTGTGGGCATTTTATATGAGCAGGACAAATTTTGATACTCAACTGAGTTGAGCATGAAAAACTTTTGAAACCTCATGCCCAAACATAGCTGGTGAAGTACACGTAAACATGTAAACAGACTTGTACATGATGACCCTGCCAGGCCAATCAAGCTTCTCTTTCTATTTTGGCACCAATTCTGAGCAAAAACTGGAATAAATGTAACTCTAAACAACAGAAAACAGCAACACATACTCTTGCCAACTATGGATTAGCTCTAACTGCTGTCTATATTAGAAATCAATCAACACATCTTTTGGGACTTTTAAGAATCTCCTTGCCATGTTGGTTTGTTTGAATTGAGGTTTTACATCCCTATCAACACTATTTAGGTCATTTTGGACATGTTGCTTCCAATTTTATGGGACTTTTACCTGACATTAAAATGAAACGACGTCTCAAGCACTACAGCCCAAGCAAACCAATAGGGTTTAATTGAAGGGACAGTCCAACTAGTACCACATTACCTGGGCAGGCTTAAACCTTTTAAGCAGTTTACCAGTACCCATAATGCGGTCGATTTCAGCTCTGCATGGAAGCAAGGGCATCCTGATTTATATCTCCAAACCCCAGTGGGCGGTAGCCAGTCCTTGCTATGTTGTACATGGTACCAGAGCAACAAAAGCATAATCTATGCAGAAGAAATGATTAACCCATTTAGTACCTGAAACCCCCAAACGGGTACCCTGGCAAACAGTGCAGGCCCAGATCAGACGGCGCAGAATGCGGCGTCTGATCAGGGCCTCCACTGTTTGCTAAAAATTGAGTCATTTTCAAAATAAATTTTGAAGAAAACACAACCTGACACCCCTAAATTTTGAAATGAAGTCCTGCTATATATAAGGAAGAAGAAAACACAACCTGACACCCCTAAATTTTGAAATGAACTCCTGCTATATATAAGGAGGAAGATTCCATTTGGTACAATCATAAGAAAGAATGCACAATGTCACAAGAGATTGTTAACCTAATGTTCACATTTCATGCTCAGCGGAGTTGAGCATGAAAAATGTTTTATAACGTCAATAATTTTATAATGTCAAGCCCAGATCCTTGAGTATTAGGACAGACAGACCTAAGCAAACAGTGCAAACCCAGATCAGACAACTCCTTCAGACTCAGGAGCAGTCTGATCAGGATCGACACTGTTTGCAATTCCATCTGCACTTTTTGGACTCCTTTGGATGGTGAAACAAATTGGTTAAAATTTCAGGAGTATTACACCAAGACCTCAAAGTGTCCAAATTTTTAGGAGTTTTACGGTAAGCAAATACTGTTTCAATCTCTCAAGCTTCCAAATAGAAAACATAAACAAAGATGGTGTCTGTTTTAACGGAGAAGATGGACAAGTGTGCCGGATTCCGTGATTAAAGTCTGTCGAACAACACCAAGAATAAATGAACTTCGAGCAATAAAAACAGAAAATAATATTTTCACAGGATATTTTTGAAACAAAATCAATGTTCCCTTCCAAAAAAACAAGATACAAGGTTATGAAAGTGACAGTTTTGTTACTGGGGGACCATAAATCTGCAGTGTGACTGATTAAAAGATCATCTTTGAAGCTTTCCAGGCAGACCATGGCCAAAACTACCGTATTTACCCTCAATTTTCAGACACTTCAACCCTTTTTGTACCAAATGGAATCTTCCTCCTTATATAAAGCAGGAGTCCATTTAAAAACATTAGGGGTGTCAGGTTGTGTTTTCTTCAAAATTTATTTGGAAAATGACAGAACTTTTAGCAAACAGTGTAGGCCCTGATCAGATGCCGCGTTCTGCGGCATCTGATCTGGGCCTGCACTGTTTGCCAGGGTACCTGTTTTCGGGTTTCTGATACAAAATGGGTTAACTCCTTACAATACTTAATCTACAATAGCCCTATATGTTCAGCAGAGTTCAAATGTGCGAAAAGGGTCCCTTGGTAGCCATATTTTTTTCAATAGACCATTATGTTTTAGCAGAGGTCCAGCCCATGATCACTGCTTCCAATTTTGTTTTTAAATTAACCACTGATTTTCATTGCCACTGCATAGGTTATGGTCAACCAAAGAGTCATTATAAAATTTTGGACAAACTTGATAGGGCCAACGTCCCCAATGCTGCAAACCAAGACATTCCAGTTCCCGAGATGAATAATTTAAAATCTTTTTAACCATACTTTATGGGCAAGACACTATCTCAGTCATTTGACCCAGATCCTTAAAACAAACTTTGATTTCCCAACCCCACTGATGCGCTTTATGTAATTTGGTTTCAATCAGCACATTGGTTTTGGGAACCCCCGCCCATCAGGGCCTGGAGAAATAGAATAGAAATTTCAGCTTCCGTGTAGAGCTGAAACTGACCGAACTTGAGTACTGGTAAACAGCTTAGGTCTAAGCCTTCCCAAGAAAAGAGATGCGAGTCGAACCGCTCCTTAAACCCTAGCGGTTTTCATGGGTGGTAGGGCTTGAGATGTCATTTCATCTCAATGTCGGGTAAAAGTCCCACAAAATCAGATGCAACGTCTCCAAAATGACCTTAATAGTGTTGGTGGGGACGTAAAACCACAACTCAAACAAACAAAACAAAACATTGGTTTTGGAGAAGTTAAAAATACAAAATCAGAGGGGCTGAGGACGAAGGTCAGCAAATGACCTTGACCATAAAAATTTTTGTATTTATAAAAGTTTATTTAGCTAATTACATATATTAATTCTGATGTCAAAGGTTGTCTGTTTGTTTGATTTGAGGTTTAACGTCCCTGTCAACACTGCATAGGTCATTTTGGAGATGTTGCGTTCAATTTTGTGGGACTTTTACCCGATATTGAGATGAAATGACATCTCAAGCTCTGTGACCCAATGAAACCAATAGGGTTTACAAGCATAGACGGTTCAACTTGCACCGCTTTGCCTGGGCAGGCTTAGATCCTCTGAGCGGTTTATCCGTACTTGTCTGCGGTCGGTTTCAGCTGTGTGTGGAAGCATCATGCAGCCCATCTATATCTTCAAGCCCCGATGGGCGGGGGCCATTGTCATAGGTTGCAGCAGATCCAGAAAAGTCCACTGTTTTGCCTTTTTTCCATACTAAAGTGTAAGTGACCGAAGTTTGGTAAAATCTGTCAGTGTCAATTAAGGGCCATCATTTGAACTAATTTGGTTGGGCCTGTGTCCAAGTTTCAAGGTCTTAGGCTATTCAGTTCCTGAGAAGATTTCAAAGGGTTTTTACCATATACTGGTGGCCCTGCCATATCAGGGCTTGGAATAATAGATTATGCTGCATGGTACTTCCACGCTGAGCTGAAACCGACCGCTCATGAATACTGGTAAACCCTTTAGAAGGTCTAAGCCTGCCCATGCAAAGTGGTGTGAGTCGGACCGTCCCTGCAATTAACCCTATTGGTTTGCTTGAGATGTCATTTCATCTTAATGTAAAAGACCCATAATATTGGAAGCAAAATCTCCAAAAATAGTGTTGACTGGGACGTAAAACCTCAATTAAAACAAACAAACAAACAAGAATTCCGCCGAAGGCTATGTCGCGCCTGTGGCGGCGCAAAGTCACCAAACCATGAATCTAGGCCAAGGTCAAACACTGATGCTTGCATAAAAGTTGCCATTCCTAGATGCAAGCTTGTACTAAGTATCATCATTGAAGGTCTAATAGTAATTGAGAAATGAACATTAGGTCGAACACCAGGGTTGATGCAATGGTTCACTATGTCAGTGAACCATGAAATTAAGGTCAAGGTCAAATATGGATGCCTGCATTATAGTTGTCATCCCTAGATACAGGTGTAAGTACTAAGTATCATTAATAAAGCTCTTATAGTTCTTTTGAAATGAACTTGACCATTAGGGTGAACCCTAGGGTGGTCGCAATATGTCACAAAGTCAGTGAACCATAAAATGTAGGTCAAGGTCAAATATGGATGCTTGCATTAAATTGACATCCCTAGATACAAGTTTGTGCCAAGTATCATTAATGAAGCTCTTATAGTTCTTGAGAAATGAACTTAACCATTAGGGTTGACAATGGGGTGGTCCCAATATCTTACAAAGTCAGTAAACCATGAAATGAAGGTCAAGGTCAAACATGGATGCTGGCATTTAAGTTGCCATCACCAGATACAAGTTTGTGCCAAGTATCATTAATGAAGTTCTTATAGTTCTTGAGAAATTAACTTGACCATTAGGGTGAACGCCAGGGTGGTCCCAATATTTTACAAAGTGAGTGAACCATGCAATGTAGGTCAAGGTCAATATGGATGCTTGCATTTAAAATTGCCATCCCCAGATACAAGTTTGTACCAAATATAATTAACCCTTCTCTTGCTGAATATTCAGATTAGCCACACCCATTCATGACTTTGAACCAATCAAATTACTTGATGTAATTTATTCCTACAAATTCATAAAATGAATGTCAAACAGTGTAGATCCTGATCAGATGGCTTCTTCAGAAGCCATCTAATCTGGATCTACTCTGTTTCCAAAGATAGGGGTTGTCTTGAACAGCATGATAAGAGATAATGAAGCTCTTATAGTTCTTGAGAAATAAACTTGACCATTAGGGTGAACGCTAGGGTGGTCAAAAATGTTGAAACCCTTACCAACGTACAGATGGAGGGACAAACAGAGAAAAAACTGGACGCCTATATCGCACCATGCTAATAGCAGGTGTGACAACAAACCCATATTTGGGCATAACAACCAAAATAAGAGGACCATGATGGTCCTATATCGTTCACCTGCACTAACAGATTCCCACTTTAAAGGAAGTTCCAGTAATATGCCAACATTGTTAGTTTTCAAACTCATTCAAGCTTACTTAAATGTAACTTTCAGGAAGATCCGTTCAAACCTAAAGTACTTATTGTGATGACAATGTTGAAAATGGATATTTTCAGCAATCCTGTTCCTAAATACCTGTTGCACCTTACCAGTTAACCCTTTTTGTACCAAATGGAATCTTCCTCCTTATATATAGTAGGAGTTCATTTCAAAATTTAGGGGTGTCAGGTTATGTTTTCTTCAAAATTTATTGGGAAAATGGCTGAACTTTTTGCAAATAGTGTAGGCCCTGATCAGACGCCGCGTTCTGCGGCATCTGATCGTGGCCTGCACTGTTTGTCCTGGTACCCGTTTTGGGGTTTCCAGTACTAAATGGGTTAATTACTCCTTTTTGGCTCTACAGATACCGTAAAAATTCGGCTATAAGGCGATTCGGCTATAAGACGGGACCCCTTTTTCAGTTATTCTAAAGTGGGATATTGCTTATACTCTTTTATAAGACGGGTCAAATTTTTGCCATATCTGTCGGGGCCTATCTGCTACCGCCAAATGCTATTTAGATGTGAGAAATCGGCCTTTTTTTTGTCAGAAAACCCCTCTACTTACCCCTCATTTCCAGCCACAAAATTTAGAAATAATTGTTGCAGCTTTTTTATAAGTAACTGAATGTTTTTTTTTTATCGGGGAATACAACACCTAGCTATTCAGTTTCAGAACCAAAGCTAGCACAAAATAGCGGCAAACGTCGGGCCGATACGTCGTATCGCTGTCGGCCCGGTACATGCTTTGCTGGCTTAGGCTACACAAACTTCTATTTAATAGACGACAGGGGCTGACAAATCCATTTCCCGGCCGTCCGGAAAAGACCGAAATCACGCCGGGCGGGTGCACTTTAACCTTATGACGCTCGGTCGGGACAAGTGCAAAAAAAAAAAAAAAAAAAAAATCGCCAGTCTTTTTGAGTCCTTAAATACGGTAAAAGTAACCCAGTAAGTAAATCGCTGTCAATTCAGAGACAAACCATCTGTGTATTTATTACGGTTCAAGTATGACACTATTGTTAATCCCTGTCGTATAATTGCCACCCTGCGGTGCGTGTCGATAAGGTGTTAAAATATGGTCAAGTTATGTCTCTAATTTGCGTTTATCCTCCAGTCATAAAATTTAATCCACAATCAGTGTGAAACTGATTTAATTGCTCCTCAGACTATTAGCTACATCTAACGGTAGATGTTTGCATTATTAAATCGGACTTTTCTACGATCTCATGAATGGTTGTTTTGGCGCCAAATAGACGTTGGCGGGAAAAGTCGAACGCTGTTGTTGGTTATTGACACGGAGCTTCTGGGGATAATTCTGGAGCTGTGCAAAGCACTGATTTTCTATCCACCTCTATTCACAACCGCTTAGGTATCGGGAAAACATTTTTTTACCGGTTCGAAACATTTTTTTTATGAAAGAGATACATGCAATGACATTAAACACGTGTGGGGGTAATGGCGTCGGATGACGTCATTTTCCGATCGCGTGCAGAAAAATCGTAGCGGTGATTTGTGGGCGGCGATTTATATCAATTCATAAATCACCGATCGGCTTTTTCCGTATGTCTGGTCTTCGCCGGACATTGCCGGAAAAAAGCCTGCAGTCCATGACCTCGGCTATAAGACGGGGTCGTTTTTTTGGGCTCATTTTGGAGGGAAAAATCCTCGTCTTATAGCCGAATTTTTACGGTACACAGTCTCAGTATTGGGACAGATAGGCCTAAGCAAACAGTGCTGACCCAGATCAGATTGCTCCCGAATAAGCAGTCTGATCAGGGTCTACACTGTTTGCCATTCTCTTTGCACCTTTTGGACTCCTTGGTGGATCGTGAAACAAATGTTAAAATTTATAGGAGAATCATAGCAAGTCCTCTAGGTATACGGTATACATGATACATCAACCCACTGCCCATTTTTAGGATTTTTACGGTAAGTCTCCGTTTAGGATACACCCAGAGACAATCAACACAGCAGTGTTGTCAGTGCTTTGATTCTTATGGCCATAGCAACAGATATGGTAAGTATTTTGTGATAATTGACGTATAGTTTCCTTATTTCTCCATATAAACCTATGTTGTGAGGGGGTTCTAATGAGTACCCACAACATAGGTTTTTATGGGGAATTGACAAAAACTATCCTTCAATTATCACAAAATACTTACGTTATCTGTTGCTATGCTTACGACACAGCTTGCTTGCTTTTATGATCATTCGTATTTATTTGCTTGTTCTAAGTTTCAAATTTTAATTTCTGATTTTATATTTGTTGAAGGCTTAATATCCACTTACAGTCATTGAGATAGGGACAGACAATACAGATAAAATATATGAACAGAGTCTTTTGACTACCCATTGTAAGCATTGAAACTGATTTGATCAAAACTCCTCATGATTTTTGTTACAATGAAGCAAAATACAGAACTTCGATGGCTCGAACACTGATGGCTCGTTCACCATGGATGTGTCGAACCCATTCTTGAGCCCCTTGCGAAATCCTTTACATCAAAAATAGTGGGGGATAATTAAGGAGACTTTAGTATTTTATCTTGCAAATGTATGCTGTCTATACTCATTAGAATCGCCTCGATGAGGCGATTCTAATGAGTACACACAGCATACATTTTCATTATAGAACACCGAAAAGATGTCTAAAAGTATCTCGTTATGTCTCCTGACAGTAACCTCAGTGGCTCGAACTACCCCTGTCTCGAACAGATTTTCGAGGTCCCAAAGGTGTTCGAGCCATTGAAGTTCGACTGTAGACAACATTCAGAATAACATAAGTTTCACTGCACAGAAAGCTCTTGTCGTTAGTTGGTGTAGTTTGATTGTGTTGGGGTTTAACGACATGTCAATTCTTGTGGGCCATTTTGTGTCGTCGGCCACAGAAATGGAGATAAGAAAAAGAAGAAACAGTAGGGGTGATGAAAATGTAGGACAGGGCAAAATAAGAAAATGCATGGGAGTGTAGAAACTGAAGAAACTAGAGATGTCAGAAGATCTGGGGCCAGTTGTTCAAAACTAACGACCTTGTTAGTTAACGTATCGTTAAAACTTTGATCATTAAATATGGCAAATATGCTGAATTTTTTGCTGAAAAAATGTGAGCAGCTTTTGCGGACTCTGCTCACATTTTTTTCAGCAAAAATACCAAAATTTACGTTATTGTACTTGCTAAAACAGATAACGATATGACCACTAACAAGCTCGTTAAGCTAACGATGGTTTGAACAACTGGCCCCTGACTATAGTCCGGCTACAGCACTTTCAGATTAGAAAGACCTGTCGTCCTGTTAAAATATTTTGAATTCACATGACAACTTAAAACCTATCATGGGGATTTAACTTCATGAGTTCTGGACCCTATGCCCTGATTCCCCATATACATGCTACATCAACCCAAAGTTCATATGTGTACCAGGTTTCAACTTTGCAACCCTTACAGTATTTGAGAATTTTTCATCAATGGCAAATTCCAACACCTATCAAGGGATGTAATCCCAAGAGTTATATTTCCTTGGCCCTGATTCTGGTACACATGATACTATCACCCACTGTCCATGTGAGTACCAAGTTTCATCTAAAGTTTACAGCTTTCATACTTCCTGAAAAAGTGTGCCCATGTGTTTGTATTCTAAACAGTTCTTGAGAAAAAGGACAAAATTTTATCTGAGAAAATGTTGCATTAATGAGAAATTGTAAGTAATTGGCCCTTAGCCCTGATTTCAGTGTATACACGATACATCAACCCACTGCCCATTTGTGTACCAAACTCAACTGTGTAAAACCTATCAAGGGAAGTTACTCCCAGAGTTATGGGCCTTGGTCCTGAATCCAGTATACGAGGTACATCACCCACTGCCTATGTGTGTACCAAATTTCAACTTTGTAACCCTGTTGTTGAGAAAAGAGTGACTAAAATTTTATTTGAGAAAATTCTTCATTTATGGTATATTGTAAAACCTATCAAAGGATGTTACTCATGAGTTATGTGCCCTTGGCCCAGATGCTGATATACACAATACATCAACCTACTGCCCATGTGTGTACCACAATTTAACCCTTATCTTGCTGTTCACGACAACCCCTATATTTGCAAACAGTGTAGATCCAGATCAGGTGGCTTCTGAAGAAGCCACCTGATCAGGATCTACACTGTTTGGTATTCAATTTATGAATTTGTAGCAATAAATTACATCAAGTAATTTGATTGGTTGATAGACAGAAATGGGTATGACTTAAATGAATATTCAGCAAGAGAAGGGTTAACTTTGTAACCTTAACTGTAGTTAAGAAAAGTGTGACAAGAATTTTATCTTATGAAGTCGGACAGAATGACGGATCGATAACAGAATGACAAGACAAAGCCAGTATAGCCAAACTTTTCAAACCAGGGCTGTAATAACAACATTCCCCCTCTACTCTTACCTGCTGCAAGAACAGCAGGCCTTGCCCAAATGTGAGCCAATATCAGCTGGATGCCCCAAGATACATGGCACCTTCGCCTAAGGAAGAAATTCTTTCCTCTAAAAATGGACCCCTGTTGACAAGGGTTATGAAAAATATTTTTAACAGTTACCTCCCCTGAAGGCACATGTATATCCATTTTCCTTAATGATTTTAATGACACTTGGCTTACCTGTTCACTAGTGAGTCCAGGAGGGACCCACGAGTAGCCCTCTTTAAGGGTCTTCTCTTTTGTTGCCTGACTACTGGGGTCATCAACTCTGTTCCAGCCCAGCCGGTCCCGTACATTGACAAAGTTTTCATTGTATATGTCATGAAGCTCCCTTGGACACTTACAAACTGAGCATGTATTCCTGGAAAAAATATGCAAGATTTGTCGGCAATGCACGTGAAAAGATCTCAAATCAACTGTCTCCTTCGGCTCATCGTATGATATACAACATAGCTGATTGAGGATCATTTTACCCTTAAGATGCCGAGAACAACTACATCTGAAAATATCGTCTGCTTATGTTGTCTGCTGAATTGTCATGCAAACTTTTCAGAAATATTTTTTTCATACAGGCAAACAGTGTGCACCCAGATCAGACTGCTCCTGATCTGGGTCCACACTGTTTGCAAAAATGACTTTTAAAGTAGATCTAACTGGCAGACGATAAAGCAGAAAGACAGTTGTCATGATTGGTGTCTTATGGTTTAATATGCATTTCTGATCCAATTTCAAACAAGAAAGCAGTCTGAAGGACAGCAAATCCCCCACCACACTTTGTATCAAGGCTCAGCCTTGTGACCTTCACCTGTGACCTTAACCTTGAATTGGCATGGTTTATTTATGGTTCTGCACATCAGCTCACTGTGGGGCATCTTTCACAAAAGTTTAATGAAAATCCTTCTTGGGGTAAAGGAGATATGGAACCGAAACAAAATTCACAGTTTCAAGCTTGTGACCTTCAACTGTGACCTTGACCTTGAGTCGGCATGGTTTATTTATGTGTTATGCACATCAGCTCACTGATGGGGACATTTGACCAAAGTTTAATGAAAATCCTTTGAAGGGTAAAGGAGATATGGAACAGACACAAAATTCAAAGTTTCAAACTCTTGACCTTCCAATGTGACCTTGACCTGGTGTTGACATGATTCATTTATGGGCTCTGCACATGAGCTCACTGAGGGGGATAATTGACAAAAGTTTAATGAAAATCCTTTGAGGGGTAAAGGAGATATGGAACGAACAAAAAATTCAAAGTTTTAAACTCGTGACCTTCTAATGTGACCTTGACCTTGAGTTGGCATGGTTCATTTATGGGCTCTGCACATCAGCTCACTGAAAAGAATAATTGACCAAAGTTTAATGAAAATTCTTTGAAGGGTAAAGGAGATATGGAACGGACACAAAAATCAAACTTTTAAATTCTTGACCTTCAAATGTGACTTTGACCTTGAACCAGCATTGTTCATTTATGGGTTCTGCATATCAGCTCACTGAAAAGAATATTTGACCAAAGTTTAATGGAAATCCTTCCAAGGGTAAAGGAGATATGGAAGGGACACAAAATTTCAAGTTTCAAACTCACGACCTTAAACCATGACCTTGACCTTGAGTCGGCATTGTTCATTTATAGGTTCTGCACACCAGCTCACTGAGATGAATAATTGACCAAAGTTTAATGAAAATCTATCGAAGGGTTCAGGAGATATGGAGCGGACAAGGAAGTGTTACGGATGGACAGATGGACAGATGGACATGGGTTCTGCACATCAGCTCACTGAGAAGAATATTTGACCAAAGTTTAATGAAAATCCTTCCAAGGGAAAAGAATATATGGAACCAGCACAAAATTCCAAGATTCAAACTCGTGATCTTCAACCGTGACCTTGACCTTGAGTCGGCATGGTTCATTTATGGGTTCTGTACACCAGCTCACTGAGACGAATGATTGACCAAAGTTCATCATAGTGCAGATTATATTTTTATTTTCTTTGGACGCTACGAGTTCATTGCTCGTAATTTGAAAATCGAGTACCGCTGAAATCGATGCTAGGGGGCGTATTCAGCCTTGCATACAACAGGGCTGTTTATGAAGAAACTCAATAAAACTGAGTTTCCAGTTTTCATTCTAATAATGTATTCTTTGCTTCCAAAGTTAACCTTTTTCATTTATTTAATGAAAATCTATAAACGGGTTCAGAAGATATGGAGCGGACAAGAAAGTGTTATGGACAGACAGACAGATGGACAGATGGAGGGATGGACAGACGAAGGCCATTCCTTTAATCCCGCTCTGCTTCGTGGCAGGAGATTAACTACGGTGGTCAGTAATGAGACACATCATGAGAAAAACCCTGCTGTTTTTGGCATTTGGGAACAAAGAAGGTGCTGATCAGACCGCACATCCGTGCAGTTTGAGCAACACCTTTGTGTTCGCTACTTGGGAACCACAAATACATCTAGTATCTGCATCTAAAACCAGCTTTTGCAGCTATGAATGGCCCAGGACCAATGAAAAACAGCAATTTTCTAAAGAACATAGAACTGACCATGAAGTAGATATTTCTTCAAAACCGATAAAAAGTTTGCTTGATAATAGGGCAGTATATTCTACCATCTACTGTTGGAAATCTGACGTCACCAGGTAACATCACTTTTCATTGGATGACATTTGGTTTTATGCAGCTCACAGACTCTGCAACTTTGTGCAAAATAGTACAACTTTTAACAAAATAACTGAACAAGAGGGCCATGATGGCCCTGGATCGCTCACCTGATCAATAGAGTAATAAGTGGGCCCCGGGGAGGGCCATTATTGACACCAGGGCTATAATGTGCATAATGTTGAGGGAGGTCTAAAAAGGTGAAGGTTCATACCAAATATCAACAAAGGCTATAATTTGAACAATCTTGGCAAAGGTCCAATAGATGAAGCTACACACCAAATATCAAAGACCTGGGCCTTGTGGTTTCAGAGTAGAAGATTTTTCAAGATTTTCCCTATAGAAGTCTATGTAAAACCAAAGGGCCCCGGAGCGGGGGCATTTTTGGCCCCAGGGCTATAATTTGAACAATCTTGGTAGGGGTCCACAAGATGAAGCTTCATACCAAATATCAAAGACCTGGGCCTTGAGGTTTCAGATAAGAAGACTTTTAAAGATTTTCCCTATATAAGCCTACGTATAACCAAAGGGTCCCAGGGCGGGGGCATTTTTGGCCCCAGCTCTATAATTTGAACAATCTTGGTAGGGGTCCACTAGATGAAGCTTCATTCCAAAAAGCAAAGACCTGGGCCTTGCTGTTTCAAAGAAGATTTTTAAAGACTTTCCCTATATAAGCCCATATTAAACCAAAGGGCCCTGGGGTGGGGGCATTTTTGGGCCCAGCACTATAATTCGAACAGTCTTGGTACGGGTCCACTAGATGAAGCTTCTTACCAAATATCGAAGACCTGGGCCTTGCGGTTTCAGAGAAGAAGATTTTTAAAGATTTTCCTTATATAAGCCCGTGTAAAACCAAAGTGCCCCGGGGCGGGGGCATTTTTGGCCCCAGCACTATAATTTGAACAATCTTGGTAGGGGTCCACTAGAAGAAGCTTCATACCAAATATCAAAGATCTGGGCCTTGCGGTTTCAGAGAAGAAGATTTTTCAAGATTTTCCCTATATAAGCCCATGTAAAACCAAAGGACCCCGGGGCGGGGGCATTTTTGGCCCCAGCACTATAATTTGAATAATCTTGGTAGGGGCCACTATATGAAGCTTCATAACAAATATCAAAGACCTGGGCCTTGTGGTTTCAGAGAAGAAGATTTTTTTAAATTTTCGGTGAAAAAATCTATTTTTGGCTCCTGTGACCTAGATGTGCAACGGACCCGAACCATTTGAATAACTTTAAAAGGTGACTACCTAAGGATCATTCCTATGAAGTTTGGTCAAAATCCGATCAGTGGTTTAGGAGATGTCGCTTGAAGAAATTGTTTACGCACGGACGGACGCACGCACTCACGCACAACGGACAAAAGTGATCCCACTACGTGATGGGGATAACTGTATTGAAAATTGTCATTTGGGGAGGTAAATCGTCAGTTTTAAGATTGCAAATTCTGTTTTACGCCCGTAAAACAAAATTTCTGACCGTAAAACTGCCGATTTACCTCCCCAAATGAAAATTTTCGACCAGTTAACCCCAAATTGGCCTTATCGCCAAAAATTGAGGGCCCTACAATTTCCAGATCTAGCTGGTCTGTGAAGCCCTGAGCAGGTCTGTTTGTGTCTCACCAGGTAGTAAATCCAAAGGCAGGTTCAAATGTCTTTCAACACTAGTACATACCAAGGACTAAAATCTGCCTGCACATCAGGCCAGCCTTGCTAGAGTATTCACATTTGCTCTCTGAACTATGGGGGCTATAGTTGTGTAGACTCTGACCTGACTGTGTAGATATGCAGGCTGATCTCAATCTTTATAGTGTGCTGGCTCCTTTTGTATTTGTTCCTCTGTACTTTTTTTTAACCCTTATCCCGCTATATAAATTTAGTTAGCAACACCCATTTACATTTCAACCAATCAAATTACTTGATGTAATTTATTCATTCAAATTCACAAACTGAATGTCAAACAGTGCAGATCCAGATCAGATGGCTTCTTCAGAAGCCATCTGATCTGGATCTTCACTGTTTGCAAAGGTAATGGTTGTTGTGGACAGCAGGATAAGCGTTAAGTCTAGTTGTGAATTGCTGAGTACTAAATCACTTAAAATTGGAAATAATGTTGCTGTTTCCTTCAAATTCTCCCTTTTTTTTGGTTTTAAAGTCCTTTCAAGATTTTTTTGCTCATAATTATGAAGCCGATCGTTTATCAGAGGTGGGTGAAAACCGGTGTACCTGGAGAAAAACCACCTGACCTTCTGTTGCAGATCTTGGCGTCTCACATGTGACCCTAGCCAAAAGTCCTTTTATTTCATTTTCTGTGTGAGAAAATGACATTTCACAGTCTAATCTCTTAGAATCTTTGCGTAATATATCATAAAGTGTCGGCTTTTAATATCACACTCTTCCATCCAGTGATTTGCTGCTAAACAAATCTGCTCCTTTTCATCATCAATTATAGGTATGCCGTGTAAGAGTAGTCTGTACATCACATTCTTCCTTATCCAGCTGAACCTTTGCAAACAGTGTAGATCCAGATCAGATGGCTTCTGAAGAAGCCATCTGATCAAGATCTACACTGTTTGTTATGCAGTTTGTTTGTTTTAATTTGAGGTTTAACGTCCCCGTCAACACTGTAAAGGTCATTTTGGAGACGTTGCTTCCAATTTTGTGGGACTTTTACCCAACATTGAGAAGAAATGACATCTCAAGCGCTGTCGCCCAATGAAACCAATAAGGTTTATAAGCATGGACGGTCCGACTCGTGCACACCGCTTTGCCTGGTCAGGCTTTGATCCTCTAAGCAGTTTACCAGTATTGTGTTCGGGTCGGATTCAGCTCTGCGTGTAAGCATCAAGCAGCCCATATATTTCTTCAAGCCCCGATGGGCTGGGGCTGCAACAAATACATTGTATCAATTAATTTGATTGGTGGATAGTCAGCAATCGGTGTGGCTTAATAAATTTATTCAGCAGGTTAAGGGGTTAACAGAGAATGTTGAGTACTCAACCGTGATTAGTATTTGAACCAAGGTATGACAAAACTAGCTCAATGGGATGCCCTTCTGACTGGTGATCAGGAGGTCCCAGGTTCAATGCTTGAAATCTTTTCTATGATCATTCTCTCCATCCTGCTGATTCAAAAAGGGTGGTTGTCAATTTCTAGTGAAAGAACATGGACTGGTTAACCACTTTTATCATATGACGTCGCGTCTGAGAGTGTAATAACGCCATGTATTATTTACGATAATCCACTAGTGGATTAAATATGCAAATTAGCTAGATACGTCCCGTAACGTTACATGTACGACATCCTTAACGACGTCGCGTTTACTAATGGCGGAATATTGATATTTTCGTAAACAATTGTGAATAAAATGCGTTTTAATGTCATATGATAAATAGAATCTTGCATTCGTGTTCATGTATTATTGCATTTATTAAACTCGTTGAGGAAAAGGGATAAAATGCTCGGCAAAGCCTCGCATTTTATCCCTTTTCCTCAACTCGTTTAATAAATTCAATAATACATGAACACTCATGTAAGATCCTCTATATACATGTATAAGCCAGCCTAAGAAAAGTCTGACAAATGGCTCAGTTGTTCCTGTGGAAAAAGTTTAATTTTCATATCTAGATGACCTTTGGCCAAGGTCAGAGAATGACCTTGACCTTGAATACTTGTTGAGTTTAATTTTCTCCTATAGCTAACTGCATCTACCAATTTTCAGATCACAAGCTGAAATAGTTTCCGAAAAATACACAGTTTTGACATTTTCCCATACAAAAGACTATGTGAAGAAATTTGACTGTGGCGTAAAATAGGTCTATGTTATCTGAGGGTCATCATTTGAACAAATTATGATGGGCCTGAGTTCCCAATGCTACATACCAAGTTTCATGACAATTCATCTATTCATTTATGTTACTGCATCTACCAACTTTCAGACAACAGGCTGCAAAAGTTTCCCAAAAATTCTCAGTTTTGATGTTCTCTCATAGAAAAGCATATGTGACCAAATTTGACCTTGGTATAAAATAGGTCAAGGTCATCTGAAGGTCATTATTTGAACAAACTATGATGGGCCCGAGTCCCCAATGCTACACACCAAGTTTCATGACAATGGGCCTACTGGTTCCAGAGAAGAAGATTTTGAAGGGTTTTTACCTTATATGGTCATGGTTGCCATCTTGGCCAAGCGACCAAACTCAATTTAATCAATTTTCATTTCCTTGCTCCTAAAAGCTTTCATATGCAATTTGGTTATAAATGACCCAGTGGTTACTGTGAAAAACAAGTCTGAATGACCTTGGGCCAAGGTCAAAGAATGACCTTGACCTTGAATTCTCCTGTAGTTTCATCTACTCATTTACGTTACTGAATCTACCAATTTTCAGACCACAGGCTGCTATAGTTTCCAAAAAAAAACTCAGTTTTGCCTTTTTCCCATACAAAAATATATGTGACCAAATTTGACCTTGGCATAAAATAGGTCAAGGTCATCCGAGGGTCATCATTTGAACAAACTACGATGGGCCCCCGAGTCCCCAATGCTACATGCCAAGTAACATGACAATGGGCCTACTGGTTCCAGAGAAGAATATTTTTGAAGGGTTTTACCTTATATGAACATGATGGCCATCTTGGTCAAGTGACCTAACTCAAATTAATCAATTTTCATTTCCTTGTTCCTAAAAGCTTTAATATGCAACTTGGTTATAATGACCTAGTTGTTTCTGTGGAAAACAAATTTTAAATTTCATATCTGTATTAGCTTTGGCCAAGGTCAAGGAATGACCTTGCTCTTGAATACTCCTGTAGTTTCATCCACTCATTTAGCTAACAGCATCTACCAACTGTCAGATCACAGGCTGCAATAGTTTCCAAAAAATACTCAGTTTTGACTTTTTTTCCATACAAAAGTATATGCGACCAAATTTCACCTTGGTATAAAATAGGTCAAGACCATCCGAGGGTCATCATTTGAATAAATTATGATGGGCCTAAGACCCAAATGCTACATACCAAGTTTCATGACAATATGCCAACTGGTTCCAGAGAAGAAGATTTTTTAATGGTTTTACCTTATATAAGCATGGCAGCCATCTTGGTCATGTGACCTGGACCCCGCGAACAAACTTTTGTTCCCCCATCCCATGAATGCTCCACATGATATTTAACTTTGATCGGCCTCGTGGTTTAGGAGAAGATGTTTGAAAATGTTGCCATACTATACCCGACAAAATAAAAAAACGCACACAGTAGGATTTTCCCGTTAAGTTTACCTTTTTAGGTTCAACTTTAACCATCAATAAATTCCTTATAAGTGGCCGAAATCGATTGAAATTTCAGCATGGCATAGATTGACATCTGAACATTTCACATGCACAAAATTTTTATTCTTTGTCGCTGTTGAATAAGTTTTCCATGATCATATCTAAACCTGCTGTGTACATGGAGTTTCCACTGTTTATGTGTGTATGGATATCGTTTCTTTGCCTTGAGTGTACTTTACTTGATCTAAATAGCGCAATGCCAAGACTGCAAAGCCATGAAAGGGACAGGGCAATTGGCATGCTCTCCGCTGGAGCAAGTGTGCAACGTATAGCCAGAGCCTTTGGTGTGCACCACACAACCATTAGTCATTTGAGGTTTAAATTTCAAAACACTGGATCTGTTAGTGACGCTCAGCGTCCTGGACGCCCCAAAGTTCTGTCAAAGGCTGACAACCGTTTCGTTCGACTGGCGTCACTCAGAGATCGCTTTCGGCCGGCGACGTCAATTGCCAGTGATCTGAGCAGAGTAAGGAATGTTCACGTAACAGCGCAGACAGTGCGGAATCGCTTACGTCAATTTGGGCTCCAAGCAAGACGTCCAGAAATAGGTGTTCCTTTAACTCATAACCATCGACATTTACGACGTGAGTGTGCACTAGTGCATCTAAGGTGGACTAGAGCACAGTGGCGTAATGTCCTATTCTCAGACGAGTCGTTTTAGTATTGACTTCCCGGACAGACGTCAACGCGTATGGAGACGTGGAAAAGAACGTTACGCACGTTGCTGTATTGCGGAACATGATCTGTATGGCAAGGGTAGTGTTATGGTTTGGGGCGCAGTAAGCTTGAATAACAAGTCAGATTTGGTGGTTGTGGATGGAAATTTAAATGCACAATACATTGACGAGGTCTTGCAACCCCAAGTAGTGCCACTTGTTAGGCGATATCGTCTGAGGTTCCAACACGAGCGCACACAGCCAGAATATCACAAGACTTCCTAAATACCCAAAACATCACAACTCTACCTTGGCCAGCTAGATGCCCCGATATGTCCCCCATAGAGCATGTTTGGGACATTCTTGGACGTTACGTAAGAAAAACGTCACCAGGTTGGGACAAGTCAGCAGATGATTGCAGCTTTGCATCGCGAATGGAATACAATTCCTCAGAATGACATCAGAAACATCATTGGGTCAATGCGTCGGCGATGTACAGTGTGTCTAAATGCTGAAGGTGGACATACTTGCTATTGAAACGGTTTGTGACTTTTGATTTTGACCCATCCCTACTTCAAGACTGATAACTTACTCCAGTTAAGACCAAATCAAATGAAATTTTGGGCATAGACTATTGGATTATTGTACCATAGATCTGTTTAAATAAAATTTCTGAAGTATTTGTTATAATTCTGAAAAACGACCAAACCTACTGTGTGCGTTTTTTATTTTGTCGAGTATATAAGCTCAGGTGAGCTGAAAAGAGAAAAGTGGGTTTACATTGGTATACATTATTTCTAGATAAATGAAAGACACCATTTTAGGACATGGATGTGTTGTAATGTCAATAAAACTTACCGCCATTCATGTGCAGAAAATCCTGTGCATCTGTCCTCACAGGCAAGGCAGGGCCGACCTTCATCTATTTCTTGTACCAAACATTCCTGGAAATTGAAAAGAAGGGTGTTTTGAGTCATAAACATTTTTGTTCATTTTTTTCCGATGGGAATCTGAGATATATTTTTTCTTATTTATACTCCAAACGACAGGTTGTTTGTACTCCTTAGAACCATCACACTGAGGCAGTTCTAATGAGCACCCACACACTCAATCTATGTCTTGGATCAGTAATAACAAAAATAATGTACAGTGAAATTCCGCAATTAAGACCACCTAAAATTAGGACTAATTCTGTTATAAAAAGCTTAATTTGAAGGGTAAACTTATTTTTTCTTTGTGTTT
Source organism: Lucinisca nassula (assembly GCA_963580285.1). Taxonomy (NCBI): domain Eukaryota; kingdom Metazoa; phylum Mollusca; class Bivalvia; order Lucinida; family Lucinidae; genus Lucinisca; species Lucinisca nassula. Next base: position 21,345,089 of record OY757013.1, on the reverse strand, counting down.
TCTGCTTACAATGCCTTCTGGTCAGGGACCACCTTTGGGACTGTTCAAAAGTGGTCTTAAAGACCACTTTTGAACAGTCCCAAAGGTGGTCTTAATATAGGAATTTTACTGTATACCCCCATGTAAAACCCCAGTTTTCTGTGTTGGGTTAACAGGGCTGTCCATTGCACTAACTTGTGAGGCACTTTGCTTTTGTTCCACATTTTGCACATGTGCACATTCTTTGAAAGTTTATTATTTGTGACACAGTTTAACCCATTGTATGATAGTGGACTCTTCCATTGCTATATGTTGGACAAGTCCATTTGTCATATAAGGGGTGTCTGGCCTGTTTTTTCCTTTTTATTTTATTTTTTAAGGAAAATTCTGTTCGCAAATAGTGTAGACCCTGATCAGACGCCGCGTTTTGCGGCGTCTGATCTGGGCCTGCACTGTTTGCCAAGGTACCCCTTTAGGGGTTTCCCCCCATACAATGGGTTTAACAGTGTGGGAATATGATGGAGTGGCAGGTGCCTGTATACATGTACTGTAACCTCTTTATAACACTGTTCATTATAACACGGGTTGATTAGATTATAAAACCATAGCTGGATACATGACTTTTTGTATGACCCTACCTCAAGGCCTCTTCTACAAGTCTGTGAGCAGCAAAGGCTGGCCAGTCTGCCCTTATGTACAGGCTTACCTGACCCGCCACTGGTCACCTTTGCCATAAGTACCCTTTTCTCATGAGCTGGCCCAGTGTTATTTGCTCGCCATAACTGGCAAACAATCGGGTAAATGGCAAACAGTGCAGTCCCAGATGAGAATGAGACGCTGCAGAATGCGGCGTCTGATCTGGGCCTACACTGTTTGCAAAAAGTTCAGCCGTTTTCCAAATAAATTTCGGAGAAAACACAATCTGAATCCCCTAAATTTTGAAATGGACTCCTGCTATAATTAGTATGGAAGATTCCATTTTTTTTTTGTTTGTTTGATTTGAGGTTTAACAGCCCCATCAACACTGTAAAGGTCATTTTGGAGACATTGCTTCCAATTTTGTGGAACTTTTACCCGACCTTGAGATGAAATGACATCTCAAACCCTGCCGCCGAAAGAAACCAATAGGGTTTATAAGCATGGACGGGCCGGCCTGGGCAGGTTTAGATCCTCTAAGCAGTTTACCAGTACTCGTTCGTGTGTGGGTCAGTTTCAGCTCTGTGTGGAAGCATCATGCAGCCCATATATTTCTTCAAGCCCCGATGGGCGGGGGCCGTGGAAGATTCCATTTGGTACAGAAAGGGTTAAAGATAAATATGGGAAATCTAGACAAGGTATGTCATTAAAACATTGCAAGCGAGGAAACCCTTAAATGGGTACCTTGGCAAACAGTGCAGCCCAGATCAGATGCCACAAAATGCAACGTCTGGTCCGGGCCTGCTCTATTTACTAACAGAATTTTCCGTCAAAAATAGAAAAAAAAAAACAACGAAAAAATAGGCTTGCCACCCTTTAACCCATTATATGACAAATGGACTTGTCCAACATATAGCAATGGAAGAGTCCACTAGTAATACAATGGGTTGAGATCCCCTCATGAAGAGAATACTAATGAGCAAAGCATTTATATTTCTACTGGACGAAATATTAAAATAGAGTGGATAAGAAGGCCACTGGCCGAAATATTAAAATAGAGTGGATAAGAAGGCCACTGGCCGAAATATTAAAATAGAGTGGATAAGAAGGCCACTGGCCGAAATATTAAAATTGAGAGGATAAGAAGGTCACTGGCCGAAATATTAAAATTGAGAGGATAAGAAGGCCACTGGCCGAAATATTAAAATTGAGTGGATGAGAAGGCCACTGGCCGAAATATTAACATTGAGTGGATATGTAAAATTAATCAAATATATTTATTTTAAAGAATAACAAAAAGATAAGCCATATTGTCTCTTGAGCTTGTGCTATGACAAACCCCCATTGGCTCAAACTACCGTAACTATCCTAAGTATTGGGACAGATAGGACAAAGCAAATAGTGCAGACCCTGATCAGACTGCTCCCACAGGAGCAGTCTGATCAGGGTCTACACTGTTTGCCATTCCATCTGCGCCTTTTGGACTCCTTGATGGATTGTGAAACAAATTTGTCAAAATTTTAGGAGAATAACAGCAAGTCCATATATTGTCTGACTTTTTTTTTTAATTTTTACGGTACCCCTGGTGTCTGAGCCATTAAAAAATTGAGTGTGCATGACACCTTAACCATGCACAACCCAACCACCCGAAAGAAAACTGGGATACCTCATGGCATGATATCACTATCTCTGGAACTAATGCATCCATATTTACCAACACTACTTTTTTTTCCAAAAAAAATTCACCGGAATGAAAATATAAATTGTAAAATTCTTTGCATTCTGAAAGTTCAACCATGCAATAAAATGATTAATAACAATTTGATATGCAGTGTATTTTGATAAATTAACTTTCAAACTACCGAATTAATATTCATATGTTCCAATTATTGTCTTAAACACTGAATTTCATTTGAAATCACATCCAATCTTAGGGAAATTTGATACACAAAATACGCTATATTAGATCCATTCCATATATGGAATCATCAGAACTTGTGTCTAATAATGCTTTCTTATATTTTTTTTTGTTTCAGTTAAATTCTAAACTTCATATACTGTGTAAATGGCAAAGGACATGTATTATGTATATTAAGTATTGTACCGTAAAGGTCCTAAGTTTTAGGACAGACAGGCCTATAAGCAAACAGAGCAGTCCCAGTTTCAAAGTCCACACTGTTTAAGCCATTCTGTCTGCACTTTTTGAACTCCTTGTTAGATAGTGAAACAAATTTGTTAAAATTTTAAGAGAATAACAGCATGTCCTTAAGGGGTCCAAATTTTTAGGATTTTTACAATAACCCCTTACGTTTTTGTGTGTGACGAACAGTAGCGGTGACCCAGAGCAATTTTACCATTACGCAAACACGCCTATACAATTACATTGCCACCTTTATCGCCGAAAAAATGAAAATTTTAACCCTTATCTTGCTGTTCACGACATACCTATCTTTGCAAACAGTGTAGATCCAGATCAGATGGCTTCTGAAGAAGCCATCTGATCAGGATCCACACTGTTTGGCATTCAGTTTATGAATTTGTAGCAATAAATTACATCAAGTAATTTGATTGGTTGATAGACAGAAATGGGTGTGGCTTAAATGAATATTCAGCAAGATTAGGGTTAAGATGAAAAATTGTGATATTTTTCTTATTTCTGCTCAAAATATAGATTGTGGGTACCCAAAATCTATATCTTAGAACAGAAATAATAAAAATAAGGTTTACCCCTGCAAACCCCAGTTTTACTATATAAAAGTGGGGTTCAAGGGGGGTCAAAATTATATAGACGTGTTTTCGTGATGCAACCTGTTCAACACATTCTTTTAGCTGATTTCGGTAGCTCAGTTGGATGCGCATCTGACTGGTGATCAGGAGGACGCGGGTTCGATCCCTTCCATGTCAGTAACATTCTTTCAAGGCGATGGATCATAAAATCTTTTTTACGGTCAATCTCTCCCTTCTGCTGTTTCAAGAAGGGCAGTTGTCAGTTTCTGGTGAAAGAATGTGTACTGTACTGGTTTAACCGCTTATGGTATAAGCCTGCCCAGGAAAAGTGTGGATAAGTAAATGGACTGGCTCAAAAATGACCTAAATAGTGTTGACTGTGCCATTAAACTCAAATGCAAACAAACATTCTGAAAGCATGCCTTTTTAGTAAAAGATTTATGAAGGAATAAATTGGCTAAAATGTCCCAATATTACTGTAGTTTACTGTAGTTTAATCCCGGATATGCCTTATCCTTGAAACAATGTAGATCCAGATCAGATGGCTTCTGACGAAGCCATCTGATCAGGATCTACATTGTTTGCCATTCAGATTGTGAATTTGTTGCAATAATTTGCATTAACTAATCTGATTGGTTGATAATCGGTAGTGGACAAAGGACATATTTTTTTTTTTCTTACATTTCAGAAAAGTGGGGTTTATGGGATATTCATTCTTTTCTTTATTTGTGCTCCAATACATAGGTTGTGGGTGCTTGTCAGGACTGCCTCAATGAGGCGGTTCTAAAGAGCACACACAACCTATGTTTTGAGTATAAATCAGAAACAATTTTACAGATTTTCATCAGAAAAGTAACCATTTTGGAGATTTGAATGAACGCATTAAGCCGCACGGTGTGTTATCGTAATGAATGTGTACCTGCTTCAGTTGCATCTGACACATTCTGAGGCATCTGATCTGGGCCTGCAGTGTTTGCCAAGGTACCCCTTTAGCACTTTCCTGCATGCAATGGGTTTAAAAGTGTGTTTGATTAGTAGGATAACTCTTATCATGCTGTTCACGACAACCCCTATATTTGGAAACAGTGTAGATCCAGATCAAATGGCTTCTGAAGAAGCCATCTGATCAGGATCTACACCGTTTGGAATTCAGTTTATGAATTTGTAGCAGTAAATTACATCAAGTAATTTGATTGGTTGATAGACAGAAATGGTTGTGGCTTAAACGAATTTTCAGCAAGAGAAGGGTTAAGTATGGTAATTGTCAATAAAATATAATTCTTTATGACCAAAAGAATAATGTTTCAATAATGCTTTTATGACATTTAAAAAATAACATTTTAATGGTAAAAGTTTGTGATATATATATATTTTTATTATTTTGCACCTGATGCTCATCGGCCCACGCCCATCGGGGCTTGAAGAAATAAATGGGTTGCATGATGCTTCCACGCAGAGCTGAATCCGACCGTACACAAGTACTGGTAAACCTCTTAGAGGATCTAAGCCTGTCCAGAGTAAGCGGTGTGAGTCAGACCGTCCATGCTTCTAAACCGTATTGGTTTTATTGGCTGACAGGGCTTGAGTTGTCATTTCATCTCAATGTCAGGTAAAAGTGCCAAAAAATTGGAAGCAACATCTCCAAAATGACCTATATAGTGTTGACGGGGACGTTAAACATCAAATCAAACAAACAAACAACACCTGATGCTCATCAAGAATCCCTCTAATGCTTGCCCACTTTTTATGCACAGAAAATAATGCAAATCCTACATTTCCTTTTTAGCCAGATTGCTTATTACACTCACTCGTTAACCCTTAACCCTTGGCCTGCTGAATATTTTAATCTGTCACACCCACTACCCATTATCTACCAATTAGACTACTTGATTCAAATTATTGCAACAAATTCACAATCTGAATGACAAACAATATTGATCTTGATCAGATGGCTTCTTCAGAAGCCATCTGATCTGGATCTACATTGTTTGAAAGATAAGGCATATCCAGGCTCAGCATGGCAAGGGTTAATAACTCATTTTGAACTGAATAGGTGCTCTGGGTGTCAGTTTGAGTTTTTTTTTTTTTTTTTCATTTGTTTGGTTTTTCCTTGGCATTTCACAAGTGACCCCAGCCAGGCTCTAAACCATAGCGCTGAGAGACCTAATGATGTTAGTCTGAGTTTTCAACTAAGAATCCTTAAGCCCCCGCCCATAGGGGCTTGAAGAAATATATGGGCTGCATGATGCTTCCACGCAGAGCTGACTCCGGCCCGCACACTAGTACTGGTAAACCGCTTAGAGGATCAAAGCCTGTCCAGGAACCGCGGTGCGAGGCGGACCGTCCCATGCTAATAAACCCTATTGGTTCCATTGGGCGACAGGGCTTGAGATGTCATTTCATCTCAATGTCGGGTAAAAGTCCCACAAAAATGGAAGCAACGTCTCCAAAATGACCTTTACAGTGTTGACGGGGACGTTAAACCTCAAATCAAACAAAACAAACAAATCAACTAAGAATCCAAAAATAATGAGAAATATAAGGCCCTTTGCCTACAAAGCCTAAAACTCTTAAAACATAAAAATAAAAACTCAGTTCTGTATTCCCTTAAGTGATTTTTAACAAAGAATGCAAAAATAAGGACAATTTGAGGGCCCTTTCCCAGTGAGTAAGTTGGCAGGTATGGACGGACAGATGGACACTCAGGCATCTTTGCCTGCACTCTGGACTTTTCTGATGGCCATCTTTCAATGTATCACGTTCCATTTAACCCTTCTCTTGCTGAATATTCAGTTTAGCCACACCCATTTCTGACTTTGAACCAATCAGATTACTTGATGTAATTTATTCCTACAAATTCATAAACTGAATGTCAAACAGTGTAGATCCTGATCAGATGGCTTCTTCAGAAGCCATCTGATCTGGATCTACACTGTTTCCAAAGATAGGGGTTGTCGTGAACAGCATGATAAGAGTTAATTCCTTTTTACACTTTCAGAGATATGCACTGGACAAGCTTTTTATTGCAAAAATTAAGAAGGGAAATAACTCTGTAAATACTGCTGACAGGGTTATGGTTCTTGCATTCTGCACTTCTCTACATGGCCCTCTATCGGTGTATCATAATACTTTTAGAGATACGCTCTTTCAACGCTGTAATTACTAATAACGCTGTAGTTACTTGAGATAGAGTTACAATTCTTACTCTCTGCACCTCCTCTGACGGCCATCTATCAATGTATCAAACTCCATTGAATTCCCTTCTTTACTTTCAGAGATATGCTCCAGACAAACTTTTTATTGCAAAAATTAAGAAGTGAAGTTAACTCCATAAATACTGCAGACAGAGCTATGGTTCTTACATTGTCCAATTCCCTTTACAGCCATTTATAACTGTATCAAGTTTCATTTATTTATCTCTACTACTTTTAGAGAGATGCTCCGGACAAGCTTAACCCTTTCCCACTCAGATACGTGTTTTTACGTGTCTGCACCCCCCCCCCCATTTTAAGCCCCAGAAGCACCTAAAATCTTTATTTCTAGCCCTGGATAGTTAGGTTTGCTTTAGGATTTGTTGGGCAAAAAAGTGACCTGTTTTTTTCGCGCGCCTCCCCCCTAAAAATATTCTGTGGGGGGATTGAAGGGGGGCGCTGCCCCCCTCACATCCCGAAAAAATTTGGGTGTAAGGCCCAAACGGCCGCTAAAATTTATATCTGAGGGCGTCTGGGGTCAAAAATGCCTGAAAATTAATGCTGATAAAACATGCTGCAAACAGTGAAAATGGCCAGTGCCAAACACCTTAATTGTTGCCTTGACAGCTGTGTGAAGATTATAATGTGGTCAAAAATTCATGTGAAAACACACTTTTTGCCAACTTTGAGATGCCCCCTCTTTACCATGACAACAATGATCAAGTCATGAAAGGTTGCATTTGAAAGGCTACTGTCCAATGAACATTCATACCGAGTTTCACGTAAAACAGACTATCCATTATGAAACAATGGCTAGTTGAAGTTGGTGTCTGGTGCAACACTGTGAAAATCAGCGAAATTCACAAAATCCCTGAGTGGTAAAAGGTTAATATTGCAATAAATAGAAAGGGAAGTAACTCTGTAATTCCTTGTGACGGAGTTAATGTTCTTGCACTCTGCACTTCCTCTGATGGCCATCTATCAATGTTTTAAGTTTCATTTAATTCCCTGTTATGCTCCGGACAAGCTTTTTACTGCAAAAATGAAGAAAGGAATTAACTCCGTAAATATTGGTGACAGAGTCATGGTTCTTGCATTTTGCTGCTCTCTATCAGTGTATCAAGTTTCACTAAAAGTACAGGAAGAGGACAGACAAAGTGGCAACTATAACAGGGTAGCATAGCAATTTGAAATTAGCTGTGCCAGAGATTACCAAGATTTGAGAATTCTGTGCACAAATATTTTGGTATTTATGGTAATGACTCTTAGGTCACATAGTGATTGGGCAGAGAAAGTGTTGATAGCTGTATCAATTTAAATATTTGAATTTAATACTTAAAGCACCAAATACAAATAGCAGATAACATTTTCAGATATTTTTTGCTAAAAAAAAAAAAAACTCAGACAAAAATGTATTCAGATTTCATATGAAACATCTGCTCAGCAGATTAAACAGATGTTTCACATGAAAATAATGTGAAGCCTTACTTTCTTTGAAAATGTATAAAAATTATTTGATGAAAATGTTATCTCCTATGCTGTTTGTCTCTTACAGGGTTAAGCTAAAACAAGATAAGTACCATTTAATATTTAAATTTACATTCTATGATAGCTACTTGATCTCTACTACTGGGAGATAAGCAAAGACAACATGTAAACCAAGAGTCAAGATGGCCCTGAATTGCTCACATGACTTCAAAATGTGACATATAGATTGTGGAAAAAGTATGAGCACTTCCCAACAAGACAAGTGAGTCTCAGTCTTGCACACGACACATCGTCTAATGAAGGTGAGCATTTCTGCAAGGTTACTTTAAAATGTCCATCCAGAAATAATTAAGTTATTGACTGGATACGAATAATATGACTCTTTTTTTTTAGCTTTGACCTCTAAGTATGACCTTGACCTTGGAGGTACTGACCTGGGTCTTGCGCGCAACACATTGTCTCATGATGGTTAACATTTCTGCCAAGTAATTTCACAATCAATCCAAGAATAAGAAAGTTATTGACTAAACACAAAAAAGACCCATTTTTTTACCTTTGACCTCTAAGTATGACCTAGACCTTTGAGGTACCAACCTGTGTCATGCATGCGAAACATCGTCTCATGGTGGATAACATTTCTGCCAAGTAATTACAAAATCTATCTAAAAATAAGAAAGTAATTGACTGAACACACAAAAAAAAGGAAAAGGCCTCTTTTTTTAACTTTTTTAACTTTGACCTCTACCTATGACCTTGAACTTTGAGGTACCAACCTGGGTCATGCGTGCGACACATCGTCTCATGGTGGTTAACATTTCTGCCAAGTTATTTCAAAATCCATCTAAAAATAAGAAAAATATTGACTGGACATGATTTGCCCATACATACAAACATACATACATACCAACAAACTTCCAAGGGAGAAAACTCAAAAAGTATAATGCGAGAGTTATAGTTCTTCCGCTCTGCACGTCGTCTAATGTATAGAGCAGACACGATTTTGTGACAGATGGACAGACAGACAGATTCCCGGGGGAAAAACAATATGTCTCCCCAAAAGGGGGGAGACATAATTATAAATTCAATGAGGATAAGGGATAAAATGCTTGGCAAAGCCTCGCATTTTATTCTTTTTCCTCAACTCGTTTAAAAAATTCAATAATACATGAAAACTCATGTAATAACCCTCTATTTTTTGCACTTGCCTTTTTTGAATAAATCAGAAGGTTTGATTGCCAATCAACATAATATATGTTTGTTTGTTTGATTTGAGGTTTAACGTCCCCATCAACACTGTAAAGGTCATTTTGGAGATGTTGCTTCCAATTTTGTGGGACTTTTACCTGACATCGAAATGAAATGACTTCTCAAGCCCTGTCGCCCAATGAAACCAATAGGGCTTATAAGCATGGACGGTCCGACATGTGCGCACCGCTTTGCCTTGGCAGGCTTAGATCCTCTAAGTGGTTAACCAGTACTTGTGTGCGGGTCTGATTCAGCTCTGCGTGGAAGCATCATGCAGCCCATATATTTCTTCAAGCCCCGATGGGTGGGGGCCATATCAACATTACGTATAACTTTCCCTACAAATTGATATCTGTCAGAATGATGCCTGTATTGGTTCAAAAGTTAGGTCACCTTTTCCCTGACAGGTCACATGCCTGGTGCAATATCTAACCCAGTGGTTGTCTACACCACGAAAACACGTCTATATAATTTTGACCCCCTTGAACCCCACTTTTATATAGTAAAACTGGGGTTTCCGGGGGTATACCTTATTTTTCTTATTTCTGCTCTAAAATATAGATTGTGGGTACTCGTTAGGACCGCCTCAATGAGGCGATTCTAACGAGTGCCCACAATCTATATTTTGAGCAGAAATAAGAAAAATATCACAATTTTTCATCATGAAATTTTCATTTTTTCGGCGAAAAAGGTGGCAATGTATTTGTACAGGCGTGTTTGCGTAATGAAAAGCAAAATTTTCTGTCCTCATAGAGAACATATCAGAGTAGACCAGGTGGGAAATGTACTTTCATGATATAAATGCATCTTTTGGCATTTGTTTAGTTCCTCTCAATCAAGCACAGATTGATACAGATCTGTTGCACCCAGAAACAGCAAAACTAAGTCTAAAATAGCATAATGTATTGGTTTGTAATCAGTTCAATCTAAAGGAAATCAGTTAAATCTAGAAAATATATATTTATTCCACACATTTTGAAAATTTGACTAAACCTGACCTGAAGTATTCAATCTGATTGCCTGGCCATTGTCATCTTGATATCAACTTTTACCTCTGAAGGAAAATGACAAGATTTAACCCTTAACCCAGTGTATACTGTTGGACTCTTCCATTGCTATATGTTGGACAAGTCCATTTGTCATATAAGGGGTTTCAGGCCTATATTTTCATTTTCATTCTATTTTTGACGGAAAATTCTGTTAGCAAATAGTTCATGCCCTGATCAGACGCTGCATTCTGCGGCGTCTGATCTGGGCCTGCACTGTTTGCCAAGGTTCCTTTTTAGGGGTTTTCCCAGATGCAATGGGTTAAAAGCTAATTATACTAGAGAAAGTGACCAGTGGGTCACGTATACCCCCGGCCAGTGTCACCCTCTGATATATCTTTCGAGCTTGTATGTAATATGAATGAAGTCAAGAAGCTACAAGAATCTATAAATGTGCTTGTAAAAGCTAAACCAAACATGAAATTTCTAAATGGAACAAGGGAGTGAGGGCATCAAATAGAACATACAGGCATCTATAAACTTTGACATAAAACTTTAACCAAATGTAAAATTTCTAAGTCCGTGACCTTGAGGTCAAGGTCACCAAGACCTTGAGGTCAAGGTCACCAAGACCTTGAGGTCAAGGTCACCATGGGTGGGGGAAGGGACATGCATCATGAAATCATTTATCAAACATGAAGAGAATCTAACATGTGGTTACAGAGATATCAGCCATGAAAAAGGTTTAACACAAAACTTTGACGTAAAAGTAGATGAACAGACAGCCCACCCAGGGGCTTGACCCAGAGGCTTAGATATTCCATATGAAAGGTAATGCTATAGAGATATCCTCTACCAAACATGAAGAGAATCTAACATGTGGTTACAGAGATATCAGGAATGAAAAAGGTTTAACTCAAAACTTTGACGTAAAATTAGATGAACAGACAGACAGACAGCCCACCCAGGGGCTTGACCCAGGGGCTTAGATATTCCATATGAAAGGTAATGGTATAGAGATATCCTTTACCAAATATGAAGAGAATCTAACATGTGGTTACAGAGATATCAGCAATGAAAAAGGTTTAACACAAAACTTTGACGTAAAAGTAGATGAACAGACAGACGGACAGACAGACAACCCACCCAGGGGCTGGACCCAGGGGCTTAGATATTCCATATGAAAGGTAATGGTATAGAGATATCCTTTACCAAATATGAAGAGAATCTAACATGTAGTTACAGAGATATCAGCAATGAAAAAGGTTTAACACAAAACTTTGACGTAAAAGTAGATGAACAGACAGACGGACAGACAGACAACCCACCCAGGGGCTGGACCCAGGGGCTTAGATATTCCATATGAAAGATAATGGTATAGAGATATCCTTTACCAAATATGAAGAGAATCTAACGTGTGGTTACAGAGATATCAGCAATGACAAAGGTTTAACACAAAACTTTGACGTAAAAGTAGATGAACACACAGACAGACAGACAACCCACCCAGGGGCTTGACCCAGGGGCTTAGATATTCCATATGAAAGTTAATGGTATAGAGATATCCTGTACCAAATATGAAGAGAATCCAACCTGTGGTTACAGAGATATTAGCAATCAAAAAGGTTTAACACAAAACTTTGACGTAAAGATTGACGAACGAACGTACAAACGTACGAACGAACGAACGAACGAACGAACAAACGAATGAACGAACGAACAAACAAACATACGAAGGAACCAATGAACGGACGAACGGACGGAAAGACGAAAACTATATACCCCCTGACATACTTCGTATGCCGGGGGTATAATAAAGCTAATTTTCTGATAAAAATCTGTGATATTTTTACTTATTAGACTTCAAGGATGGGTTTTGGGTGCTGTTAGAACTGCCTTGTTGAACTCTGATTAAATTAAACAGCTCAAAATAAGAGAAATAATCATGAAACTAGAAATGCGTCCATGGGACACAGATGCCCCCGCCTGAAAATATGTCTATGTTCGTTTTGTTTGTTTGATTTGAGGTTTAACTTCCCCGTCAACACTGTAAAGGTCATTTTTGAGACGTTGCTTCCAATTTTGTGGGACTTTTACTTGACATTGAGATGAAATTACATCTCAAGCCCTGTCGCCCAATGAAACTAATAGGATTTATTACCATGGACGGTCCGCCTTGCACCGCGGTTCCTGGACAGGCTCAGATCCTCTAAGCGGTTTACCAGTACTAGTGTGCGGCCGGATTCAGCTCTGCGTGGAAGCATCATACAGCCCATATATTTCTTCAAGCCACTATTGGCTGGGGCCGGTCTATGTTCGTATTAATCCATAGAAAGTTATTGACGGTGTTCAAGTTTTGGACCCTTTTTTTCACATTTGACCTCTAAGTAAGACGTTGACCTTGGAGGTACAGACCTAGGTTTTGCATGTGACACATCGTCTCATAATGGTTAACATTTCTACAAAGTAATTTCAAAATCTATCCAGAAATAAGAAAGTTATTGACTGCGTTAAAGTTATGGACCCTTTCTTTTGACCTTTGACCTCTTAGTATGACCTTGACCTTGGAGCATGTCACACATCGTCTCATAATGGTTAACCTTTCTACAAAGTAATTTCAAAATCCATCCAGAAATAAGAAAGTTATTGAATGCGTTTAAGTTTCAGACCCTTTTTTTACCTTTGACCTCTATGTATGACCTTGACCTTGGAGGTACGGACCTGGGTTTTGCATGTGACACATCGTCTTACTATAGTTAACATTTCTACAAAGTATTTTCAAAATCCATCCAGAAATAAGAAAGTTATTGACTGTGTTTAAGTTTCGGACCCTTTTTTGACCTTTGACCTCTAAGTATGACCTTGACCTTGGAGGTACAGATCAGGGTTTTGCACGTGACACATCGTCTCATAATGGTTAACATTTCTACAAAGTAATTTCAAAATCCATCCAGAAATAAGAAAGATATTGACTGCGTTTAAGTTTCGGACCCTTTTTTTGACCTTTGACCTCTAAGTATGACCTTGACCTTGGAGGCATGTGACACATCGTCTCATAATGGTTAACATTTCTACAAAGTAATCTGAAAATCCATCCAGAAATAAGAAAGTTATTGACTGCGTGTAAGTTTCGGATGGACGGACTAACGAACGGACGGACAGGGACAGTGCTATATGCCCTTCCACCATTCTTCGAATGGTGGGGGCATAAAAAAAATCTGATGGGCAAAATTTAGAACCTGATTTATTAACTCCTGTAAAAGAAGAAGATTTTACTGCAGTAAACACTGTTAGAAAACCAGAAAATTAACTCATGTAGTGTTTAATGGAATCTTTCCCCCTTAGTTCATTTGGAAATTTAGGGTTACCATGTTGAGTGCATTTTAGAAATTGATTTAAAAATGGTTGAACTTTTTTTCAAACAGTGAAGCTGCATTCTGCAGCATGTGATCTGGACCTGCACTGTTTGCCAATTACCCATTTTTAGGATTTCCCTGTATAGAATGGGTTTTTCCAGATTCCACTTCATTATATCTAAACAATTTCTACTGATCTGAGAAAAGATGATCATTTTATGGCCGGACATGAGCAATTCTTCCATGACAAACAGGGGCCAGTTGTTCAAAGCATCGTTAGCTTAACGAGCTCGTTAGTGGTCATGTTGTTAACTCTTCTAGCAAGTACAATATCGTAAATTTTGGTATTTTTGCTGAAAAAATGTGAGCAGCTTTTGCGTCTGCAAAAGCTGCTCACATTTTTTCAGCAAAAATTTCAGCATATTTGCCATATTTAATGATCAAAGTTTTAACGATACGTTAACTAACGACGTCGTTAGTTTTGAACAACTGGCCCCAGATAGGCTGTGCAATTTTGAGACTTTTTATGACATAATAAAATTGAATGAGCTTTCATACAATATTTACTGGGAATTTTATGTTTTTGAAAAACTCTCCTCCTAGACTTTCAACAATGCGCCCTCTGCTTAAGTTATTAATTTCTCTGGTAGTCTGGGAGTTTGACATGTCTGCACTGTCCAGAATCTGAGATAGAATAAGAAGGCTGTTATAAAAATAACAGTGGCCATGTTCTTAGAAGTAGGTCACTGTGACCAAGTTTCAAGAAGGGCATGCTTCAGTTGCTTGTGTTTTGCTTTGATAAAATTTGACAGGGCTGTGGCACATAAAAGCTGACCTACGAGATTGACTTCTACTATACTGTGCATATTTCAGCAGAAGTATGTCACTGTGACCTATTTTGTGAAGGATGACCAGGAGTGGTTTGGTATACTGGTCTGTGAATTCTGAGATATAAGGCTTAATTACTATTTAATATAACGAACAGTGAGTGTTTGAGCTGTGGCACATAAAAGCTGACCTACGAGATTGACTTCAACTATACTGTGCATATTTCACCAGAAGTATGTCACTGTGACCTATTTTGTGAAGAATGACCAGGAGTAGTTTGGTATACTGGTCTGTGAATTCTGAGATATAAGGCTTAATTACTATTTAATATAACGAACAGTGAGTGTTTGAGCTTTACGTCTGACCAACAGCTAAGGTCATACGGAGACGGGGCCTCGGTTTAAAGACCCCTAGTTTACAAGGCGAGTAGCATAACCACTGCACCACGGAGGCTTCTATAACAAACAGTGAAGTAGGTCAGTGTGACCTTTCTTGGAGATTGTGTGGGGATTGTAGAAAAGAGAGAGATAAGCAGACAAATGAAAAAAGTCAGATATATATGTAATGCTAGGTTCCCATGGTCGTGCGATCCGTAGCTGGTCGTGGAATATTCTCTGAAAGTTCAGGTTTGGATACGAGGTGATGAGGGTCGATACGTTCTGGTACGAATCTTTGCGCTCGGATGCAATCCAATCACGATTTGTCAATTTTGGGTGTCACGATCAGCCACGGTCTGCTCTCACGTTCAGATACGATCAAATGCGTTCCGATAGGATTGTTGCGATCGAGTCTACGACTTGGTCTCGATCTGTAACGATCATCACGATCCAGGACCCCCAATTGGGACGATCTGACACGTGCAGATGCGTTCTTATACGCTCATCACGAGCTGATGCGCTCCGTTACGAAAGCATACGACTGTCGTCTTGATGTTTTTCACGATCATGATCGAGGGCGATCATGATTTGAGCTATGACTTGACCCCGACTGGTATATATACAGCCGGACTGACCATGGACTTAATTGTTTCTTGAAGTTTTACAGCATAAACACTGACGCTCAACCATTGGTGATGGTAGGAGTTGCGGATGATGGCTATGTGGCAATTTCTATGGCTGAAATGGTTCAGGCTTGCCTTGTCCATTCTTAGCTTACATTACCCGTGTTTGGCATTTTTCAAAGGCTTTAAAATACTAGCAAAGGCCTCTATAAACCAGGGATTGCAGGATCGATCCCGGGCTTCTCCAGACTTACGGATGAGTCTATAAACCGAGGTTCCGTCTCTGTATGACCTTAGTTATTGGTGGGACGTAAAACTGAAATACACTCGCTGAATGAGTCGCATTAAATCTTGAGAACTCGTAATAGATCGTGAACGTTCATATAAAAACGTAGCTTACTCGTATCTAATCGCATTTACTCGTATCTGATCACGAGTCATTTGTGACAGGTTTTGAGCAATGGGACCCGACACAGCGTAACAAATTGTAACAGATCTTGTGAGATCGCAACACATCTCAACAGAACACGGTGTTTGTTTTGTCCAAGATTGGCCCCGATCCACGCGATTTGGAAGCTCGATTAGATGCAATCCGTCGCGCTTTGTTGCGATGCAACATGATGTGATAAGATGATCTCGATTTGATAATCGGTCGTGTTGATCGTGGAAAAATTTTGAACCGTTCAAAAATTTTCTACGATTAACACGATTGCCACGACTGACCTCAAGATGTGATAAGATCACCACGATTAATCCACGATTAAGAACACGATTGCAATCGTGGCGCGAATCGTGATAGTGGGAACATAGCATAACCAACATCATAACTTCAAACACTATGGAAAATTCTAGAGCAGATGACAAGCAACTTTTCTACTTTCCAGAAAAATGGCCTGACCTCTGCTGGGTCAGCATGGGCAATTCATGTTGTTTTTGTTTGTGTTGAGGTTTTATGTCTCCGTAAACACTCTTTAGGTCATTTTGGAGGCATTGCCTCCTATTTTGTGGGACTTTTACCTGACATTGATTTGGGGTGGTTGGTTGAGGTGAAGGTGTCACCTGGGCTTCAAAATTGGGCAACGCCTGCTGGTCTTGCAGCATGTTAGGGTAGAGGGGAATATATTTTTTTTTCTTTTGTTTCTTCACTTTCTTTAACCCTTCTCTTGCTGCATATTCAGTTTAGCCACACCCATTTCTGGTTTTGGACCAATCAGATTACCTGATGTAATTTATTGCTATAAATTCATAAACTGATTGCCAAACAGTGTCGATCCTGATCAGATGGCTTCTTCAGAAGCCATCTGATCTGGATCTACACTGTTTGCAAAGATTGGGGTTGTCGTGAACAGCATGATAAGGGTTAAATATTTTCTTCTCCCTCCCCTATCCCTCTCTTTCATCTTCTCTACTATCTCTTCTGTCCGCCGGCCTCGTTAGCTCAGTCGGATGCGATTCTGACTGGTGATCAGAAGGATGCGTGTAAGATACCTTACGGGGTCGGCAACATTCTTCGTGGAGATTGATCATGAAATCTTTTCTACGGTAATTCTCTCCCTTTCGCTGATTCAAGAAGGGCAGTTGTCAGTTTCTGGCGAAAGAATATGCACTGTACTGGTTAACTGCTTACTATAAACCTGCCCAGGAAAAGTGTGGATAGGTAAACTGACCGGTTCAAAAATGACCTAAATAGTGTTGACTGGGCCATTAAACTCCAATACAAATAAACAAACAAAATTTCTTCTGTCTCTTTTCTCCCTTTTCTCTGGGAGACAACACAAAATGACCCACATGGGTTGACATGTCATTAAAACCCAATACACAATGTACAATCAAACCTGACATTGAGATAAACAGTTTCAGCTCTGCCAGCGCCCAAATTCATATGTAATGATAAGCTTATTTTCTCTGAAAAAAATATTAGGAAAATATACTTTCAAAAATGCATAAGCACTTGAAGAGTTCACACTCTCCATCTTGGGTATTTTTTTTTTTTCAGTAGACAACATTCTGAAATATTTTTCTTATTTCTCCTAGAAAACAGGATTTGACATTTCATGCAAATTGTCTCCAATGGAGACAAATTGCATGAGATGTCAAGTCATGTTTTCTGGAAAAAGAATATGAGAAAAATACCAACAGTTTGTTGACTGCTGAATTAGACTACAGAGTGGTAAAAGCATGCCCACATTGCAGGCACTCTGTCAGAATAATTCAACACATGTACAGACAGACTGAATTTTCCTAAACATCAAAACCAGCTACCCTTAAACTGTCAATCACAACATCTGCAGACATCAGTTTCATTTTTTTTCTTCTTATTTTTCATGGAAAATAATAGAAGCCTCCGTGGTGCAGTGGTTACGCTACTCGCCTTGTAAACCAGGGGTCGCAGGATCGATCCCGGGCTTCTCCAGACTTTCGGATGAGTCTTTAAACCGAGATCCCGTCTCCATAATGACCTTAGCTGTTGGTGGGACGTAAAACTCAAACACTCACTCACTCACTCATGGAAAATAAGGCTTGACAGTACATGTGAATCGTCTGCCCAGCAATGTCAAGCCTTATTTTCCCTGAAAAATAATGAGAAAAATAAAAATACCATCTGCTCTAAAAATTTACACGGTGCTTCAAGGGCTAACTTGATAAAATAAATTGGCAGACCAGAAGCAAGTATCAGAAGAAACACTATGTATCATTGCAACTATCAGCAGTCTGGCAGTAGATGAAAAGATATATCTGGCTGTTAACTTGTGAAAACATGTTCTGATTATGTAGTTAAATGGAGGATGAAGTCATTAACTGGCATCCTTTTTTACCTTTTTTTTTCTATTATGCATAAAAAATTGGTAAAGCAGAACATTTTTGCAAGGTCATGTTAGTGAGATGAAGGGATTTCCTCCTTAAGTTTGGGGAAGTTAAATAACTAGCTACAGCTTTTCAAGCCAGGCTGAGCTGTTTCTCTGACTGGGAACAACTACAGTGGTCTCAAGCTGACAGAACAGGTCATGAAAGTCCTGTAGAGGATTGTGGATGGCCTCATTAGACAGTAACTGTTGGTGTCGAATGACAACTCCCAGTTTGGTTTCGTCCCAGGAAGAAGCATAACAGACGCAATCTTTGTTGCTGAGAAGTATCTGGCGGCCAACAAGAGACTCTACATGGCTTTCGTAGACCTGGAGAAGGCATTTGATCGAGTGCATCGGAAAGTCATCTGGTGGGCGCTAAGACTTGAACTGGATGAATGGATAGTGAGACTGGTACAGGGTATGTATGCTAATGCTCGGAGCCGTGTCCGTGTTGCTGTGCATTGTTCGGAGTGAAGGTTAGTGTTCATCAAGGCTCTGTTCTCAGCCCACTGCTTTTCATCATTGTGATGCAAGTTCCGCTCTGGAGTTCCCTGGGAGGACCTGTATGCCGATGACCTTGTCATCATAGCTGAATCACTCGAGGAATGTGTCAGGAGGCTCTTAACTTGGAAAGAAGCAATGGAGGAAAAAGGGCTGAGACTAAATGCAGGACAGGCGAAGACATGATCTGTGGTACATGCCGGACCTCCTGCAGAATACAGGTCAGTTCCCATGTGCTGTATGTTGCACTGGAGTGGGCAGCAACAGTAATTTGTGCAATGGCTGCAAGTTCTGGGTGCACAAGAAATGCAGTGGGCTCAAGCTCTTGACAAGAGTACCCTGATTAAAGGTGTACACAGTGCCAAGGAACTGCACATCCCTTAGATGACAGACCACAGAGGAAGTCCAAGTCGGACCTGACAAGCTGGAAGTGGTAGCGTCCTTTTGCTACTTAGGTGACATGCTCTCAGCAGCGGGTGGCTGTCATCTTTCGACTACATCACGTGAGAAAACAGCCTGGAAGAAATTCAAGGAGCTTCTACCAGTTCTATCTTCCAGCCACCTCTCGTTCAAGACACACAGCCATGCACATGTATACAGCTCTTGTGTGCGGAGCCCAATGCTTCATGCCAGTGACACTTGGCCATTGACAAAGCCAAACCTCCAGCGTCTGCAGCGGAATGACAGGGCAATGGTCAGACAGATCTGCA
This sequence comes from Lucinisca nassula, assembly GCA_963580285.1. NCBI lineage: Eukaryota > Metazoa > Mollusca > Bivalvia > Lucinida > Lucinidae > Lucinisca > Lucinisca nassula. The sequence continues at coordinate 21,325,596 of OY757013.1, read as the reverse complement.
ATGTCAAGCCACAGAACACTGTCACCATCAGGTCCAGTGAGCTTTGTTTGTTTGTTTGTAATGGAGTTTAACAGCCCAGTCAACACTAGTTTAGGTCATTTTTGAGCCGTTCAGTTTACCTATCCACACTTTTCCTGGGCAAGCTTATACGTAAGCGGTTAACCAGAAGTGCATATTCTTTCACCAGAAACTGACAACTGCCCTTCTTGAATCAGCAGAAGGGAGAGAATGACCGTAGAAAAGATTTCATGATCAATCTCCACGAAAGAATGTTGCCAACCCCGGCAGGTAATGAACCCACATCCTCCTGATCACCAGTCAGACGTGCATCTGACTGAGCTATCGAGGCTGTCTCCAGTGAGCTACTTGCATGGCTTGGCATTGAGGACCTGGACCTCATCCTGAGAGAAGGCTCTGCTGGTATGGATATGTGGAATGCTCCAACAGTGCAGTCAAGACTGCCTGTGACATACAGGTTAATGGAAGGTGTGGGCCTGGGAGGCCCAAGATGACCGATCACAGAAAGTAGCTCTCTGCTATCATCAACCCTCATGATAGACAAACATGGAGATCTGGTGTGAGATCTGCCATGGGTGCAGCAAGCCAGCTACCTGGAAGGGGGCCCATTTATGTGGATGTTGCCCCTGTACCTGCATGTTAATCAAAACTCCGATGATGATTATTTGTTCATTATAACATGGTTTGGATATATATAACACGGTTTCAAAATAGATCCCAAAAATGTATAGATTATATTGAAAAATGACCATAAATGGTCATTTTTCTATATAATCTATACATTTTTGTTTGGATATAACACAGATGGTTTCTGCTTAAGACCCCATTAATAGTTGTTGTGTACCAGTAAGCAGTGGTACACCTACAAATTAGGCCACCAGGCACAGAACCCAGTAAATACTGAAAATAAGAGCACCTAAATCAAATTTCAGAGAGGCATTCCTGTAGGTACAGGTGCAAGTTTGATTAAAATCATTATACAAAACAGCTATAATGTAAAATTTTCAAAATGGTGCCTGATGGATTGGCACTCAATGTGGAGAGAAATTCATTAATAAGCTGTTAACCACTCTTGAAGATGGTCTTCAAATGTGCTTCAAGCCATATGAACAGTCATTTTCTTATTGGAAACATGATTCATAGCTTTTTTCCCCCCACATATTATTTTTTTAGTTTTTGAAGTATTTCAACATGTTTCAGCAAAGCTGGGCATTGTAAAGCTTTGCTGAAACAACCCAACAACAACTAAGGTCATACAGAGACAGAACTTGGTTTAAAGACTCATCCTAAAGTCTGGAGAAGCCCACAATCAAGCCGATGACCCCTGGTTTTTGAGGCTCAAAGCTTTACCACTTTTCTCTGTTCCAGTGATCCTAATTCGGGCATCACACTTTTTCCTGAGAGAAGATTTTTTATGCAACTTTCGTTAGCTATGGAACCCTGGAAAGGTCATGCAATTTTTTTTAATATGTTGTGCGAACAAGATATTAAGTTGTGCGAACAAGATATTATCTTGTGCGCACAAGATATTACCTTGTGCAGACAACATAATATATCTTGTGTGGACAACATAATATATATATATATTGTGTGGACAACATAATATCTTGTTTGAACAACAAAGAACTTGTGCGAACAACATAATATCTTATGCCTCTGATTAAATTGTGCTAACAAGATAATATGTTAAGCGAACAAGATATTAAGATGTGCGAACAAGGAAATATCTTGTGAGCACAAGATATTATGTTATCTACACAAGATATAATGTTGTGCAAACAAGATAATATCTTGTGAACACCAAGTTATTATCTTGTGTGCACAAGAAAATACCTTGTTCGCACAACTTAATTAATATCTTGTGTGCACAAGATATTAAAAGAAATTGCATGTCCCTTCCAGGGTTCCGTAATTAGCTCCTTAAAACCATTTTATGTGGGGTTGGGACCAAGTTACTGGCAAACAGGGCCTAGACTGTTTGCAAAGAATTCAGCCAATTTCCAAATAAAGTCTTAAGATAACACAAGCTGAAACCCTAAATTTTGAAAGCGACGGACACACTAAATTTTGGAAGGTTCCATTCAGTACAAAATGGGATAAACAACAAGCTGTTAACCCTTATCCTGCTGTTCACGACAACCCCTATCTTTGCAAACAGTGTAGATCCAGATCAGATGGCTTCATGGCTTCTGAAGAAGCCATCTGATCAGGATCTACACTGTTTGGCATTCGGTTTATGAATTTGTAGCAATAAATTACATCAAGTAATTTGATTGGTTCAGAGACAGAAATGGGTGTGGCTTAAATGAATATTCATCAAGATAAGAGTTAAAGCAGGAAAAACACCTAAAAACAACCTGGTGGCAAGAAAGATCTGCTCATGATTACAACTGTATCAACAGCAATGATAGGACTTCTGCCAAAACATATGAGCCCCGCCAAGCGAATTTGTGTCTTCGAGCATTCCGTCATGACAAATTTTAACTGCGCATGCCCAGCCATTCAGAGGGGCCAGGGATATGGCTTTCTGTCTAAAGGTTCCTCTTGATTCACTGCGTGTATGAGCGAGCAGCGAAGGTTCTGGCGAGACTGCGCGGATGCGCAGGCTCGCCTGAACCTTCGCTGCTCGCATAGGCGATAAGTACCAAAATCGCTTGACGGGGCCCATATTATCTGAGCTATATCTGGAAAAATGTCTGTCAGTCTACAATTAACTGTAGACACCCTAGAAATAAGGACACCCACAAATACGGGACACATTTTCTACTTTGGACCCCAACAACAATTTTTGGGTTTATTACTTATCTTTTGTTTGTTTGTTTTGGAGTTTAACGGCCCAGTCAACACTATTTTAAGTCATTTTTGAGCCGGTCAGTAAACCTATCCACACTTTTCCTGGGCAGGCTTATACATATGGTGTTAACATTCTTTTGCCAGAAACTGACAACTGCCCTTTTTGAATCAGTGGAAGTTATTACTTGTCAATCAACCAAAAGTTACTGTTTGTTTGTTTGATTTGAGGTTTAGCATCCCCGTCAACACTAGTTAGGTCATTTTGGAGACGTTGCTTCCAATTTCGTGGGACTTTTACCCGACAATGAGATGAACTGACATCTCAGCCCCTGCTACCCAATGAAACCAAAAGGGCTTATATGCATGGACGGGCAGACCCGCACCACTTTGCCTTGGCAGGCTTAGACCTTCTGAGCGGTTTACCAGTACTCGTGTGCGGTCGGTATCAGCTCTGCGTGGAAGCATCGTGCAGCCCAATCTATTTCTCCAAGCCCAAAAAGGTGGGGGGCAACCAAAAGTTACTGAGTGCAGTTGCTTTATGGTGTTGACGTCCACATGACTCACTGATTTGTATGAAATCCAGGTAACAATAATTTATAGCCACACTATTCTTATTGTTGTGAAGTCAGAGTGTCATGTAAGGATGTTTACCTTGCAATCCATCTGGAATAAACTTGTACCAGGTTTGTTAAACAGTGTAGACCCAGATCAGATGCTGCAGAATGATTCTGCAGCATCTGATCAGGGTCAACAACATTTGCATAAAACATAGGAACATCAGGGTTAAACATAACAGTAGACCATTCAAGACCATTTTCCCCTCAGAGACAATTGAACCATCAGTGCTGTCAGTTCTTTGATAGATACAGTAAAACCTCCCTTAATGGTCACCTCTGTTAAACAGCCACCTCTCTTCAGCAGCCACAATTTTGCACCCAAAGCATTTCACTATATATGTATATTAGCATCAATATTTCTACTGATCAATTTCAAGTCATGGGCAAACTGTGTGAACCCTGATCAGAGCAGTCTGATATGGGTCTGTGATCGGAGCAGTCTGATCAGGAGGTCATGGGTTGGACTATACATGCCAAGTTGGCAACATTCTTTCATGAAGATTAATTTTAATCTTTTCTGCCATCATTCTCTCCCTTCTGCTGATTCACGGGCGTCTGATGTTACATCAATGCAATAAATCAGCAGATCAAGAGGGCTAAACACCCTATTTGTGCATTTGTGCTCGCTGACAGACATTTTGGGTATATTGGGCAACTTTTAAAGTATTTTATGTGCTCTGATTGAACCTCAGAAGCCCGTGGCTGATTTAAGAAGGGCTGTTGTCAGTTTCTGGAAAAAAGAATCTGCACTGTACCGGTTAAACGCTTATGTTCAAGCTTGCCCAAAAAGTGTGGTTAGGTAAACTGACCAGTTCAATATGACCTACATGTGATATTGCCTGGGTCATAAACTTGAAAAAAAAAAAAAGATTCTGTAGAGTTGCCATCCCCTTAATACAGATTATTTGTTAGTTAAATAATTAGCCAATTTTATATGGGGAAACCCCAAATCAGGTCACTGGCAGTCAGTGTAGGCCCATATCAGACGACCCCATGCGGGCCTTCAATGTTTGCAAAAATTTCAGCCATTTTATGAATAAATTTCCAGAAAACTCCACCTGACACCCCTAGATTTTTAAATGGACTCCTGCTACAATATAATCGATTCAGTTCACCTCGTAGATTTTTCCGCCATTTTAACCCATAAAATGCCAATCACAACAATTGTAGTCTGCTTTGCTGTCTGCCAATTACTTCAAAAGTCCTTTTTTTTTGCAAATAGTGTGGACCCAGATCAGACTGCTCCTGTAGGAGCAGTCTGATCTGGGGCCAAACTGTTTGCCTGTATGCAAAAATACTTTAAAAAGTTTGCAAAAATATTCAGCAGACAGAAGCAGACAACATTTACAGATGTAGTTTTTCTCGGCGTCTTAAGGGTTAAAGTGAGATTCCTGGTCACTTTCCCACTGAAAGAGTGGTCTACTCTTAAAGGAAAGAATTTGTTCCTCAGAGCTGACCCCTATTGACATGGGTTTTGCAGGAGTTGCCTCCCCTGAAAATGTACCATATTCCCCTTGAAGGGATATAGCTGTTAATTAAGAAAGAGCACTAAACTTAATGACACTCCAACTGGCTTTAGTAGCTTCTGAAGTTTTCTAGTGGATTTCAAAGCCAGTATGGTGTAAGATTTGAAATAAGATGTATTTAGCATACTCCCTTATTACATGTACATGAACTCAAAAAAGTACATCTTGTGGTTTTCTCCTTAACCCTTGTCCTGCTGAATATTTTAATCTGCCACACCAACTACTGATTACAACAAATTCTCAATCCAAATGACAAACAATGTAGATCCTGATCAGATGGCTTCTTCAGAAGCCATCTGATCTGGATCTACATTGTTTCAAAGATAAGGCATATCTGGGCTCAGAATGGCAAGGGTTAAATATAGGTTTACGGGCTTCTGTGGCCTAGTGGATCAGAGCGCTGACTCTTAATCATTAGGTCTCTCATCGCTTTGGGTTTGAGCCTGGCTCCGGTCACATGTGAGAAGCCAAGTTCTGTAACGGAAGGTCAGGTGGTTTTTCACCGGGTACTCCGGTTTTCGCTCACCTCTGATTAACAATCGGATCAATATGAGTGAAATAATCTTGAAAGGGCAGCAAAACCTATACCCAAAATATGGGTTCAAGGTACATAGTAAAAACAACAGATTAGGTCTGAGGGTGGGTCTTAAAAATAAAGAGTCTTAGGTATACATGCATTAGACGGGGTCAGAGAGCGTCTGGAATGCATGCACGCCTTCGACTGAATGTGAGTGTACACAAAGTCCTTCATTAACTAGTCTCTGCCTAGCATTTTAGGATAGGCATGTTAATGATCGGACTACATTTTTTGACATTTTACTGTCTTCAGAATGTTTTTGTCCTTTTTGTCCTTTGCAAGTACTTACACTTCTAGTCTCAAGAAGAACTCCAGCTATCCGCTTTGAAACAAATTCCAGTGTCTCTCCTTGCCATGACATCAGATTGTTCTCTGCCATCTTGTATTCTTTGAAAGCATTTTCAATGTCATACATGTTAAAACCCACGGAAGCCTTGTATGAATATCAACCAGTTGAAACATTGAAACACGAGGTCTTTAAATTGCTCTCTCTCTCTCTCTCTCTCTCTCTCTCTCTCTCTCCTCTCCTCTCTCTCTCTCTCTCTCTCTCTCTCTCTCTCTCTCTCTCTCTCTCTCTCTCTCTCAACACATTCAACAGCATAGCATAGACTAAGACTCAGCTGCATAAGTTCATGGTTATTGTCTTTGCCCTTATTTAACCCTCACACTGCTGAATATTTCAGTATGCTAAAGTCCTCCCCAATGTTCAGTCATTAACCCATTTAATACCAGAAACCCCAAAACGGGTACCCTGGCAAACAGTGCAGGCCCAGATGAGACGCCGCAGAATGCAGCGACTCATCAGGGCCTCCACACTCTGCTGAATGTTCCGCCATTTTCCAAATCAATTTTGAAGATACCACAACCTGTCACCCCTAAATTTACAAATGAACTCCTGTTATATATAAGGAGGAAGATTCCATTTGGTACAAAAAGGGTTAAAATTGCAAATAAAAGCACTGGGGATATTGTGAACGCCTCAGTCTGTCCATCTGTCCATCACGCTATCTCCTTAACAAGTGGGCCAGCCCTCCACTTCATAACAGAAACTATTCAGATCCCAACCCTTAAACCATATTTACTCTCGTTTCTTACGATTAGATGCTTTCAGTGACACCAACCTGGAGAACCCCTGGGGTGCACCATGGCCATGCCCTAACCCCTCCACTTCATTAAAGGCCTAATATCTCAGAAACCTTTCAGATCCCTACTCCTAAACCATATATATTCATTATTCCCATGCTTTTAAAAAAATTGATTGGAGATATTGTGAATGCCTCCATCAACCACTGGCCTGAATGCAACCTAATTTGGTACATTGCTTCCTTACATGATGAGGGCCTGCAAAAGCAGCGTTATATTTGGCTCTGCCCAAAGCCTGGGGATTTGCGATGGCGTGCCACTAACTGTGCACTTTAGTTCCAATTTAACCATGGATTCAGAAACAGAATGAAAAATAGCCATTGGAAGAGATGGCAAATCCCCCGACCAAAAGCCAATATGGCCTTTAGAAGATTGTTCACCAATAGAAAGTGCACTAGAATTAAACCAGCAATATATCACAAAATTTTTCGAGTTATGGCCATCACAAGATTGTACTGTCAGGGGAGATAACTAAAAAATCAGGGCACTCAGAATTGTGGTTCTTGCGCATGACATGCCTGCTTAAGCTCATGTATTTCTGTACCAAGTACCATCAATATGTCTCAAAGGGTATTGGAGATATGGTGATCACAAGGTGGTCAATCTGTTATATTGTAAGGGTAGATAACTCAAATACCACAGCACCAACAGTTGTGGTTCTTGCATATGACACCCCTTCTGTACCTTGTATACAACTGTGCCAAGTTCCTTCAATATATCTCAAAGGGTGTTGGAGTTATGGCCATCACAAGGTTATATTGTCAGGGGAGATAAAAAAAACCCAGAGCATCCAGAGTTGTAATTCTTGAGCATGACACACCTGCTTAACCTCATGTACATCTGCATCAAGTACCACCAATATGTCTCAAAGGGTATTGGAGGTACGGTGATCACAAGGTGGTCATACTGTAATATTGGAAGGGGAGATAACTCAAATACCATAGCACCCAGAGTTGTGGTTCTCAGGCATGAAGTGCCTTCTTGACCTTGTATACAATTGTGCCAAGTACCATCAATATATCTCAAAGGGTATTGGAGTTATGGCCATCACAAGGTAGTCACTCAATTTTATTGGAAGAGGAGATAACTCAAAAGCCATCACAAGATTATATTGTCAGGGGAGATAATTATAAAACCAGGGCACCCAGAGTCGTGGTTCTTGCACGTGACACACCTTCTTAACCTCATGTACAACTGTACCAAGTACCATCAATATATCTCAAAGAGTATTGGAGATGTGGCCATCACAAGGTAGTGATTCTATTTTATTGGAAGGGAAGATAACTCAAAAACCATGGCACCCAGAGTTGTGGTTCTTGTGCATGACACACCGTCTCGGCTTTGTGAACAACTGTGCCAGGTACCATCAATATATCTTGAAGGGTATTGGATTCATGGCCATCACAAGGTAGTCTCTCAATTTTTTTGGAAGGGGAGATTACTCAAAAACCATGGCAACCAGAGTTGTGGTTCTTGTGCATGACACGCCGTCTCAGCCTTGTGAAAAACTGTGCCAGGTACCATCAATATATCTCAAAAGGTATTGGAGTTATGGCCATCACAAAGTAGTCATTCTATTTTATTAAAAGGGGAGATAACTCAAGAAGTATGCCATCCAGAGTTCTGGTTCTTGAGCATGACATGCCGTCTTACCACCGTTTCACCTTGTATTTTTATTTTCTGGAACAAAATTAATTGGTCAAACTGGACAAACATTTCTTTTAGACCCAAAAGGAACAAGATACATAAAATCCTTTTTGTACCAAATGGGCAATAATGACTCCAGCACCCAAATTTCGTAAAATCATTCTTTGATATAAAAAGATAGGGCACAACATAAATGTTATACGACAGACTGCATGCATGGTAGTTAACCCAATCAGGGTTGACAACTTTGCTTCCCACTTTAATTGCAGGTCGGTGAGTCAGGCTTCAGATTCTATGACGGTTCCAGCGTAAAGGCTTACTGAGAATTAGAGAGTATCTAATTTTATGTAATGTTGGCTGGTGCCTGATGCTCTGTCTCTGGTCGGGCCCATCTGTTAACCCAATCAGGGTTGACAACTTTGCTTCCCACTTTAATTGCAGGCTGGTGAGTCAGGCTTCCGATTCTATGATGGTTCCAGCGTAAAAGCTTACTGAGAATTAGAGAGTATCTAATTTTATGCAATGTTGGCTGTTGCCTGATGCTCTGTCTCAGGTTGGGCCCATCTGAGTCTAATTGTTGGTCTTGTCTTGCTCAAGACCTTTCCAAGGCGGTTCTTCTGTCGTGGTTTATTTTTGTTATGGTTTGTCTTTGAGTGTGTGTATCGCTTATTATGCCCCGCCATTCAAAAAATGGCAGGGTATTAACCCTCCGAAGTTTTGAGTGTCTGTCCATCCGTACGTCACGGAATTATGGAATCACAGAAGGACAAGGCAAATCAAATATAGCCACCACTTTTTCAAAGCGGGGCTATAATGACTTCAGCACCCAATTTCGTAAAATCATTCTTTGATATAAAAAGATAGGGTACAACATAAATGTTATATGACAGACTTTATGCACTGTAGTTAACCCAATCATGGTTGACAACTTTGCTTCCCGCTTTAATTGCAGGCCGATCAGTCAGGCTTCAGATTCTATGACGGTTCCAGCGTAAAGGCTTACTGAGAATTAGAGAGTATCTAATTTTATGTAATGTTGGTTGGTGCCTGATGCTCTGTCTCTGGTCGGGCCCATCTGAGTCTAAGTGTTGGTTTTCTTTTGCTCCAGCATTTCTGTGGTTTCCTGCTGTCGCATCCTCACTGTTGTTTCATCTTTGTGGTTGTTTGATTTTTGTGTTCATGGAGATGTTGCCCTGATGAGTTAGGAGGCCTTCATGCAGACTGAACAAATTATTTGTCTAATTTGCAAAGGACATAAGGGCGAGGATTGTGGTCACGTAAAATCGATTTAAGCCCCCCAGTAGAATTTGTTTCACTGACCGTTCCAAGGCGGTTCTTCTGTTGTGGTTTATTTTTGTTATGGTTTGTCTTTGAGTGTGTGTATCGCTTATTATGCCCCACCATTCAAAAAATGGCGGGGTATTATGTTATACCCTCCGAATTTTTAGTGTCCATCCGACAGCGCCCCATAGTCCCAAATCCACTCCATAACTCTGATACTGTTTGAGATATTTTCACGAAACTTCACAGATATGTAAAGCACTATCAGACTACGTGCAGAACATATAAACCGTAACTCTCATTTTCCTACTTTTGGAGTTGTTGCCCTTTGAACATTGAACACAGGCATTTCTATTATAGTTTCGTGTCTGCTCCATAACTTTGATACCATTTTGAGATATTTCCATGAAACTTCACAGATATGTAGAGCACCATGAGACAATGTGCAGAACATATGAATCGTAACTCTGATTTTCCTACTTTTGGAGTTATTGCCCTTTGAACTTTGAATATAGCTGTTATTATCAGTTTGGTGTCCGCTCCATAAATATGATATCATTTAAGATATTTTCACAAAATTTCACAGATGTGTACAGCACTATCAGACAACATGCAGAACATATGAGCTGTAACTCTGATTTTCCTACTTTTGGAGTTATTGCCCTTTGAATTTTTGAAATAGCCATTTCTATCGTAGTTTCGTGTCCGCTCCATAATTTCTATACCATTTGAGATATTTCCGTGAAACTTCACAGATATGTAGAGCACCATGAGACGACATGCAGAACATATTAAACATAACTCTAATTTTCCTACTTTAGGAGTTATTGCCCTTTGAACTTTGAATATAGCAGTTGCTATCAGTTTCAAGTCCGCACCATAACTCAAATACCATTTGAGATATTTTCACGAAACTTCACAGGTATGAAGAGCAGTCTGAGACGACATGCAGAACATATGAACCATAACTCTGATTTTCCTACTTTTGGAACTATCGCCCCTTGAACATTGAACATAACCATTTCTGTCATGTAGTCTGTTTGAAGCACTATATCTCCTGAACTTAATGATTGATTCTGACCAAACTTGCACGGTTACATCACTAGGATGGGGGAAAACAGCCATTAGGTTTTGTTTCACTGCGATATGGCACTTGCTTGTAATTGTAGTGTAGCATCATGCAGTGCTTGCAGTTTTATATTATTTTGTTTTGGATAGCCAACTGGCCATTTTGTGGGAAAGTAAATGTCCTTTTGGCTTTCCATTATTGATGTTTCCATTAGGGTCTAGTTGTTTTATGTCTGTGCTTCTTTCCTTTTGGTGTCTCTGATGGGAGCTGTGGGTTAATTGTATTGATTCCTGATCATTGCCTTCACTTCACTTCTATTCTGTTTTTTTTTTTTTGAAGAGCGAAGTTTTAATGAAATTGAACCAAATGTGTTGGAATAGTTGACAAAGATTTTTTATTTTTTTTTGGTATCAAATAATTTCTGGAAGAGAGGGAGAAAACACACAAAACAGGGTTTTAGGAGCCAAGCAATTAATGAGTCTCTGAAAAATAGGGAGGCCATCAGTGTTAAAGGGTAGAAAAAAGCCATCTCGATGGATATTGGAAGAAACAATTTGAACAATACAATTTGAGAGAATTCTGAGTCTCCATGTCAACCAAATACCTGTCATCAATTTTCAGCTCAATCAGACTTTAAGTTCTGGAGATGATGTTGATAATTTGGAAAGCTAACAACAACAGATGGATGTATTATGATAACACACCCGTGCGGCATAGTGCATTTCTTACATCTCCAAAATGGCTACTTTTCTGATGAAAATCTGTGATATTTATCTTATTTATACTGCAAACATAGGTCGTGGGTGCTCGTTAGAACTGCCTAATTGAGGCGGTTCTAACGAGTACCCACAACCTATGTCTTGGACAAGAAATAAGGAAAATAATATACGGTATACCCCCCGTAAACACCAGTTTTCTCTATATAGAGTGGTGTTTAGGGGGTGTTCATTTCACGTTCTTGTTCACGTAATGGACAACTGACAACAGGCCATGACATAAGCTGACCTGTGCTAATTATCAAATACCTCCCAAACCACTTAATTCAGCAGCAAAACCTGTTTTTAAATATATAATCATAGAGTTTAGGGTAAATATCATACTAGCCCCACTCACATAGTATATTGCTGACCCACAGCATTATCACCAGTTTATTAAACAGTAATGGCTGTTGTACACAGCATTTTCACCAGTTTATTAAACAGTAATGGCTGTTGTACATACATGTACAACTCACACCAGTTTATTCCATAGCAAAGTCTGTTGTTAATTATCATACAACTCCCACACCATTTAATCTAACAGAAAAGCCTGCCATAATTTTTTATACAACTTATTCAACAGCCATAGCTGTTGTCAGTTTTCATCCAACTCCCACACCATTCTATTCAATAGCACTGCTTGCTGCTTTGTCATTGTTAACTCCAGTTAAGTTATTAGCTTGCTACATACTTATCACAGGAAAACCCACAAATGGTGCTAATTTATTACCTTCAAAAAACTGAGTTAGTGCATAATTGCTCTGAAACACTCCAATTATTCAATAACACTTCCTGTTGCAAATTATTCCATTAACTATATTCCTGTTGGAACAATAACAGATGAAATCCTAAAGCTCTCAACAGAATTATTCCAATTCATTAGAAAAATGCATCCATGTGAGAAATGTCATCCATTAACCCATTGCATGTGGGGGGGGGGGGACTCCTAAAGGGGTACCTTGGCAAACAGTGCAGGCCCAGATCAGATGCCGCATTTTGCGGCGTCTGAACAGGGCCTGTAAGAGTATTTACTAACAGAATTTTCCGTCAAAAATAGAAAAAAATTGGCCTAACACCCCTCATATAGACTTGTCCAACATATAGCAATGTTTGTTTGTTTGATTTGAGGTTTAACGTCCCCATCAACACTGTAAAGGTCATTTTGGAGACGTTGCTTCCAATGAGGTGAAATGACATCACAAGCCCTGTCACCCAATGAAACCAATAAGGTTTATTAGCATGGAAGGTCCATGTTAATTTTTGTGACTTAACTGGCATTTTAAGTTCTAATGAGTGCCCATAGTAGAAGTAAGAAAAACAATGCATAGCCTGGTAAGCCCAACTTTTCCCCAGATAAAAAGCACGGTTTACCAGAATGATAATTTCACAGACAACTGGTAATGAAAAAAAAAAATATGCAGAAAAAAAAACCATCTTGTTATTTCACTGCACAAACACACAAAAAAAAACTTTATAAAAAATTTGGGAGCAAACTTATCTAACACCGCAGTTCCATATTCCTGCAATGCTGGTATGCCTTTTTTCACATTAAGGTAAGCAAAAAAGTCACAGGATTCCCGGAAGTGTTTGTTAAAGAATGCAAGAGATATTGCACACTGATAACGGGATAACAACTGAACCCAACATATCCCAAAACAAATATTTCTCCTCCTGTCAATAAAATAACATTCTTGTTAATCTCCTAATTAAGCCAGTAAACACAAGAAAGCAGAAAGCAGACAGAAAGAGAAAAATGTACACAACAGAAAATTAATCCTTTGAAGATAAACTCCAAACATATGTCTGTAAAATTTCAAAGATTTTCTAAAAATAATTTTAAGATAAATTAAGAACCAATTCTTATCTTCAATTTCAGGTGTATCTGTATCAGGATTCATTCACAAAAAGAAATTCTGAAAGCAAAATTAATGCCAAGGATTCTGACTAGTGTGAAAATGTATAGGAGAAAATTAGTACGTGTAAGCAGTATGGAGATTGAGAAAAAAACTGATTTCATTTTAACAGGTAAAACACACACCTTCCACTTGGAGAAGTTAATAGTTTTTCAGTAAATATTTGTCTCTAATGGCAGACAGAACTAACAATTCCACAAGCAGACCATCAGAAATAACTGAGGTGTGTCATTCAATAGGGGTGGTAGGAAAATCTCGAACTTTCTGGGCAGGTATGAATGAGTTCCTAACTTCTGACCTTTTCTACCTCAGTGAAGTAACTTAGCTACAGAGTACATACAAAAGGATTAAAAGTTAAAAGATCTATACAATATTATATCAAGAAGTGAATGAAGCACCCAATTAAATTCAAGGATTTCTGTAATGATTTCAGGTCATCAATATTAATACAAGGTTAACCATATTTTGTCAGTGGTCAAAATATATTAGTTTAAATTGTAACATGTACAATTTGCACTGTCATAACCGCACATGCTCAGACAAGCACATACACCTGTGGACACAAAAGCGTTCAAACTTTGATGAGCTTCATTTCATTTTGATCTGATGTTTCATGCAATGTTTCCTTACATCCTGTCAGTCAACTGCAAAGACAGGAATAAATTCAAAACACAAAGTGTGGTATATTTCATTGTAGACCCTGCACTTTCCAATCAGAATACATCTTGAATGTTAATCAGATCTAAAAATGGAAACATGTGCTTGCCACAATAAGACCAATTAATGTATATATTGCTTGATCCAGTTTTAGACTACTTTGATGAATGACATTTGCTTGTCAAACTAACTTGATGCAAAGAGATTCATTGAAAGGTACTTCACCGGAGTTTGAACGCTTTTGTGTCCACAGGTGTACCAATACTTTTGCAGTAAGTATAAGAGTGCTAGGTTTTGCAGTCTTTTCTATGCTCATTTACTGTATTTACCCTAAGTATTCGGACACGTCAACTCCTTATCATACTTGCTCTATAATTTGGATAAGTACAATTTACTACCCGACATCGTGTCAAAGAATAGAAGGATGAGTGACATCTGTGGCATCTCATCTGGGTTTATACTGTTTGCTTAGGCCTGCATGCCCGAATACATACAGTAAATATGGTATTATGTTTTTGTGATATTGAGCAACCGTGTTTATTAAGGAACTTGTTGTGTTTTAATATGCATGCTTTGTACATGTTTGGTTAACCGCTACCACTCTCTAGGTGAAATCAGCAGACGACAAATTGTTGTCATTTTTTTCTTATTTTTTCCAGAAAACAGGACTTGACATCTCACGCAAATTGTCTCCATAGGGGACAATTTGCAATTTGCACGAGATGTCAAATCCTGTTTTCTACCAAACTTAGAAAAATATTTCAAAATGTTGTCTGCTGCTGCTGCTGCTGCAAAAAAAAAAAAACAGCATGCAGAGTGTTAAACCAAATATGTCCAAAGTTGGCATAAGGAGGATATGGTTGCATCCAACATGCCCCTAATAGGATTTTCTAGGGCTCGTTTCTATGACTGTCCGGTGTCCTTTGAGTAACTAATAAATTCTGGAAAGATATTGCAGAGACATGTGACTTGCTTGAGAACTTGGTGAACAATTAATTCTCGGATATGTGGGCTAAAATGACTAATAAAATCAAGAAACAAAAGAAAAAGATAATTCAGAATTTATAAGAAATGATCTGGACATTTATACTGTGTACATGCTGAGACACAAATAATTTTGAAAGTTCTTTTTCTTCAAAAATGCATCCTTTTATCTTTAGCATTACATAAGCCATTTTCACTTTTTGTTTTTTGGGTTCGATTATTTTACAATTGAGCCCACAGTTACTAAGGATGAATGCCGGTCTCGGTAGCTCAGTCGGATGCGCGTCTGACTGGTAATCAGGAGGACGCGGGTTCGATACCTGCCGGGGTCGGCAACATTCTTTCGCGGAGATTGATCATGAAATCTTTTCTATGGTCATTCTCTCCCTTCTGCTGATTAAAGAAGGACAGTTGTCAGTTTCTGGTGAAAGAATGTGCACTGTACCAGTTAACCGCTTACGTACATGTTTAAGCCTGCCCCCGAGGGAAAGTGTGGACAGGTAAACTGATTAGCTCAAAATTGACCTAAATAGTGTTGACTGGGCCGTTAAACTCCAATACAAACAAAACAAAGTTACTAAGGACAAAATCTCTGTTAGTGCTGATGTCCATGTGAACAGTTTATCAGTGCTTCAAGTCCACGTAATGATTCAAAGTATTGGGACAGACGGGCATAAGCAAACAAAGCAGACCCAGGTCAGACTCCTCTTGAAGGAGCAGTCTGATCAGGGTCTACAATGTTTGCCATTCCATCTGCACCTTTTGGACTCCTTGCTGGATCATGAAACAAATTTGTTAAAATTTTTGGAGAATTACAGCAAGCCAAATTTTTAGGATGTTTATGGTAAGATGCATTTTTGTTTTGTTTTGCTTTATTTCTTATCCAACTCTCTAGCTGCCTTTCCACTGTCAATAGACTTGGCCAAGCATCAACTTGAACCAGAAACTTCCACATTTTTTTTTCTTGTTTTTCAATCTGCAAGCTGTAACTTTCAGATCAAAAGAACACCCACCAAATCAGTCAAAAGCATAGATGACACATCTGGTGGCTTCAAAGGTTTGCAAGCCTGTTTTTTTTTGTTTTTTTTTAAGAGATGAAAAACAAAGAAGCCCATGGGCTACTTTGCTCACCAGAGCTCAAATTTGCAAAAGGGCTACCCATGGTGGCCATAGATATATTTGTTTTCAACATAGGTCCACCCCATGATCATTACTAAATCAAATATATATTAACCCTTATCTTGCTGTTCACAACAACCCCTATCTTTGCAAACAGTGTAGATCCAGATCAGATGGCTTCTGAACAGGAACTACACTGTTTGGCATTCAGTTTCTGAATTTGTAGCAATAAATTACATCAAATAATTTGATAGGTTGATAGACAGAAATGGGTGTGGCTTAAATGAATATTCAGCAAGATAAGGGTTAAGTATTTGTTGGTGCTGCATATGTAATGGAAAAACAAAGTTGGTAGTCCAGGGTCCCCAGTGCTGCATACGAAGAAGATCTTTCAAATCTTGGGATAAAGAATTTTAGATCTATTTTATAAACCACTTACTTGCATGACAACCCAGCTAAAAATCCTCAAACAACCTTTGATTTCCCAACCCCAATGATCATATATATCATTGTGCCTTTGTGGCCATTTTGCCTATCAGATCACATTGCCATTAGCAATTCTGAATCTGCATTGTAATTAAGTTTCTGAACAGGAAGAGATGGTGCAGAGTGGAAAGGCCAGAGCTATTGTTTGCACCTGCCTTTGGCATGTTCTGTTATCAAAAAAGTAAACCACGTCAACCAGTCACATGAATTCAAGTGTTATACAAACAAAGCTATGGTGTATATGACCACTTGCAAAAGAGCCACAGTACCGAATCTTCTTGTGGAATCAGCACGTTTAACATATACTCACAACACCTGAGCTGCCCCTCCTTGTAAATCTTATATGAAATTACTATACAGCTGCTTTGAAGAATTTCAAGATGGCTGCCATCTGGGATATCAGAATGCAATAATTACAGCAATTCTGAATCTGCATGTCACCCAGATGTCTCCCACCAATTTCAACTCAATGCAACAGACCATTCGGCAGCAGATTTGGTTTGAAGATTTTCAAGCTGGCCAACATGGCCACCATCTGGGATATCAGAACAGAATAGTACTAAGAAGTCTGAATCTCCATGTCACCCCAATGCCTTACATCAAGTTTCGGCTCAATTCAACTTGATGTGGTTTGAAGATTTTCATGCTTGCCAACATGTAAGCCATCTTAAATAACAGAACAAAATAATTTTAGCAATTCAGAGTCTCCATGTTGACCCAATGCCTCCAATTAAGTTTCAGCTGCATCCAACCTTTGGTTCAGGAGGAGAATGTAGTTTGAAGAATTTCAAGATGGCCACCATGATGGCCATCTTGTATATTGGAATGGAACAATTTTAGCAAATCCGAATTTCCATGTCGCATCAATACCTCCTATCAAGTTTCAGCTTGATCAGACCTCGGGAGGAGATGTCTTTTGAAGAATTTCAAGATGGCCTCTGTGCGCAGCCATCTTGGATATTGGAAATGAACAATTTTAGCAAATCTGAATTTCCATGTCAGCCCAATGCCTCCCATCAAGTTTCAGCTTAGTCGAACCCTTTAGGATGGTTGCCATAGAGACCATCTTGGATATCTGAACAGAACCATTTTAGCAAATCTAAATCACCATTGCCCCCCCCCCCCCACCCCCCCCAATGCCTTCCATGAAGTTTCAACTTGATCCAGCCTTGGGTTCGGCACATGTAAAGATGGCCACCATGGCAGCCACCTAGGATATCGGAATGGAATGACTTCAGCAAATCCGAAACGCTTCCAATCAAGTTTCAGTTTGATCAGACCTCTGGTTTGGGAGATGTAGTTTGAAGAATTTCAAAATGGCAGCCATGGTGGCCATCTTGGTTATTGGAACAATACAATTTTAGCAAATCTGAATATTCATGTCATCCTGATGCCTACTATCAAGTTTTAGCTCAACTGGACCTTTGGTTTTGGAGGATGTCGTCTGAAGAATTTCAAGATGGCCGCTTGGAAATCGGAACAGAACAATTTTAGCAAATCTGAAACTCCATGTCCCTCCCATGCCTCCCATCAAGTTTCATCTCATTCAACCTGTCATTTGAAGAATTTCAACATGGATGCCAAGTTGGCCATCTTGGCTATCTGAACAAAAGGATTTTAGCAAATCTGAATCTCCATGTCACCCCGAAGCCTCCAATGAAGTTTCAGCTCAATTCGACCTTTGGTTCGGGCATCTAGGTTAGGGAGAAGATGTTGTATGAAGAATTTCAAGATGGCCGTCTTAGATATCGGAACGGAATGATTTGAGCAAATCTGAATCTCCATGTCACCCTGATACCTCCTGTCAAGTTTCAGCTCAATTCTAGGTTCAGGAGGAGATGTCATTTGAAGAATTTCAAGATGGCCACCATGGAATGATTTTAGCAAATCTGAATCTCTCATAAAAATGCCTCCCATCAAGTTACCGCTCAATTCGACCTTTGGTTTTGGAGGATAATAATCATGTCGTTTGAAGAAAATACCAAAATTCAAGGTCATCAGCCATTTACATAGAGTTCCTGAGAAGAATTTCAAATATGGCCATGGCAGCCAACTTGGTCATGAGCAAACTCTTAAAAACATTCATTCTTCCATCCCTTACAGGTTTGATTTCTTATTTATTTATTTATTTACCGTATTTATTTTTTTTGGTTTTGCATCGCTTTGAAGATTATTTCACTCATATCGAGTCTATCGTTAATCAGAGGTGGGTGAATACCGGAGTACCCGGTAAAAACCACCTGACCTTCCGTTGTAGAAATTGGCGTTCCACATGTGAACCGAGCCAGGCTCGAACCCGCAGCGGTGAGAAACCTAATGATTAAGAGTCAGCGCTCTAATCCACTTGCCCACAGAGGCCCGTTCTTACAGGTTTGATATGTAATTTGTTTTCATTCAGCTGAGCAGTAGAAGCCTCCGTGGTGCAGTGGTTACGCTACTCGCCTTGTAAACCAGGGGTCGCAGGATCGATCCCGGGCTTCTCCAGACTTTCGGATGAGTCTTTAAACCAAGGCCCCGTCTCCATATGACCTTAGCTGTTGGTGGGACGTAAAACTCAAACACTCACTCACTCAGCTGAGCAGTTTTATAGGAGATTACTAAATCTGAGGCAACCAGGATAAAGGTAAGAAAAACACCTGGACCTTTTTAGTTGATTACATATATGAACTTTGATGTCACAGGCTACCACAGAATCAGGACAATCCCTTGTTCAACCTTTTTTCCATATACATGTAAAGTCTATGTCACAGATTTTGACCTTGAGGTAAAATAGGTCAATGTCATTCAAGGGTCATCATTTAACAATTTTATAGACCCCACCTCTCCCTGAGGTAAAATAGGTCAAGATCATTCTTAGGGACTAAAAACAAGTTTGGAAAGAGCCATCGATGTTTGAGATATTTAAATTCTGCTGTAAATGTTTTATTGTATGATGCCGAAAAAACTTCATGCATGCCCTATTTTCATTCAAGATTTAAACCCATTTCGTACTGAATGGACTGTACCCTGCTATATACATCATTTTTTTTTGGGGGGGGGGAGGTTATGGCCCTTTCAAGATAATTTAACTCATATCGAGCCGATCGTTAATCAGAGGAGGGCGAAAACTGGAGAACCCGGAGAAAAACCACCTGACCTTCCATTGCAGAATTGGCGTCTCACATGTGACCCGAGCCCGGCTCGAACCCACAGCGGTGAGACCTAATGATTAAGAGTCAGCAGTCTTATACACTAGGTGACGGGGGCTGTAACTATATACATGTTACATCATTAAGAACCCATTTCAATATTTAGGGGTATTTACATTTAGGGGTATTTATATTTAGGGGTATTTAGGTTGAGCATTTTTCAGAAATTTATTCAGAAAATTGTTGAACTTTCTGCAAACAGTGAAGACCCTGATCAGATGCCCCATTCTGTGGCATCAGTATTTGCTATTGGCCTCTCACAGGGTTTCCCTATAAAACGGATTAATCCTAGATTCTTTCCATATTGTAGTTCAGTACAGATACCTTTACTTGGGAGTTATGCAGCATCTGATCTGGGCCTGAACTGTTTGCTATTGACCTGTGTTGGGGGTTCTCCTTATAAAATGGATTGAGTCCTAAATCCTTTCAATGCAGGTACATTTAATACCATGATCCTAAGTATTGGGACAGATAGCTAGGCCTGAGCAAACAGTGCAGACACAAATCAGACTGCTCCTGAAGGAGCAGTCTGATCAGCATCTACACTGTTTGCCATTCTGCCTGCAGCTTTTGGACTCCTTGCAGGACCCTGAAACAAATTTAAAATTTTAGAAGAATTCCAACAAGTCGTGAAGGTGTCCAAATTTTTAGGATTTTTATGGTAGATGGAAACTGAGATGGCTCATAATGAGCCATCTCATCAGTATATATACAGGTACACTGTTTTTCTTAAGAATCTTGGTACAAAGTATAAACAGCTAAATGCCAGCTCTTTCTGGCACTGACTAAATCATGATTGTTTATATCCTAGAATATCAAATAAATCCAAGATTATTTATAAGTACTTTGCACCCTGAGTTAACCAAACAATAACTTTGGAACACTGTTGATTGGTGCAAAATATGGGCTTGTACCTATGGTTCAAGTCTGAACTGCCAGTATCAACTGATGTAAGATTATCAATAGCTGTATCATCAACTGCTTCTTTCAGTCTCTTCCTTATCATTCCTTTATTCTCTTTTATTTTCTTCTTGCTTGTTAATTTTCTTCCAGTAGGTGTCAACAAATGTCCTGGGAATGAGGGATTGGGAATGACAACCGATCTGCTCCATCAATTTCTTCGAAGTTTGGTCATACGATAATAAGACAAGAGGGCCAAATTGCCCTATATTGCTCACCTGTGTACCAGAAAATCATTAGTGATGTTTAGAATGCCCATCGGGGCTTGAACAAATAGACTGGGCTACATGGTGCTTCCATGCAGAGCTGGAACCGATCGCACTTGAGTACTGGTAAACAGCTTAGAGGTTCTAAGCCTGCCCAGGAAAAATGGTGACAGTTGGACCGTCCATGCATATAAACCCTATTGGTTCATTGGGTGGCAGGGCTTAAGATGTCATTACATCTCGATATTGGGGAAAAGTCCCACAAAACTGGAAGCAACAGCTGTCTCCAAAATGAGGGGATGTTAAACCTAAAATCAATAAAAATCTGGGCCCTGTGGTTTCAGAGAAGAAGATTTTTAAAGTTAATCCATTATAAGTCTATGGGAGCTAAGGAGCCCTGGGGCATGGCCAATTGGGACTCCAGGGGTATTGGGACTCCAGGGGTATGGTTGGCAGGATTTATGTAGGAGACCACTTGACACTGCTACATACTAAATATCTAAGCTCTGGGCCTTATGGTTTTGAAGAAGATTTTTGAACTTTTTTTGCCAGTATAAGTCTATAGGAGCTAATGAGCCCTGGGGCGTGGCCAGTTTTGGCCCAAAGGGCATGGTCGGCAGGATTTATGTAGAGGACCATTTTATGTTGCTATATACTAAATATCTAAAGTTTGCACTTCATGGTTTCAGAGAAGAAGATTTTTGAAGCTTTTTTTACCATTGCAAGTTTATTGGAGATAAGGGGCCACAGGATTTGGCCAATTTGGACCCCACGGGCATGATTGGCAGGATTCATGTAGGCGACCACTCGACATTGCTACATGCTAAATACCTAAGCTCTGGGCCTTATGGTTTCAGAGAAGAAGATTTTTGAAGGGTTTTTTTTTTTTCACTTTAAGGTGTTTTTTTTTTTCCATTTTAAGTCTATGGTACCTAATGGGCCCATGGGCTTGACCAATTTTGACCCAATGGCTGACAGGATTTATTAAGGTAACCATTTCGTGTTGCTATATACTAAATATCTAAGCTCTAGGGCTTGCCCATGGGCTTGACCAATTTTGACCCAATGGCTGACAGAATTTATTAAGGTAACCATTTCATGTTGCTATATACAGTATAGCTCCAATATATCGTGGAAGTCGGGGGCCATAGCCCGAAAACCGCGATGTGGTCGGAGCGCGATATAAGTCGCGGTAGTTTGCCGAGATGCCACTACAAGTCGCAGTGATAGTTTGGTGAGAACCGTTTATCAATCCACACTAATGGCTGTCAGTAATGCTATCGGCTGTATTTCACCATTAAAGTAGGTTCAGAATTACTCAGTGACAGAACAAACAAAGGGGACTGTGTCTACCAATTAACTTACATTCGAGAACAGCTGAAAATCTGCGTCTGAAAACATGTGATTGCTAAAATGTCAAAACAGGACGCCATTTTGGATTTGCGGGTTCCCCTGGTAGTCTGTAACGGGTGACGGCCAAGGGGCGCAACTACCATAAGCGCTTAGCGCTAAAGCAATTTGGCTTGCCAGATCTCAGAATCATTAAAAGTAGCGGTTGGAAAAAAAATATTTAACGTCTACCACGGGCCGAAAAACTATACAACAACAAAACTATCACTTTATTGTGTTTTGATTGCGGGCAAGCGTAAAAAAAATCGTCTACAACTGTCAGTCTTTTTGAGTCCTTAAATAAGGTAAAACTAGACCAGTAAGTAAATCACAATAATTGCTGCACTGTCAATTGAGAGACAAACCATCTGTGTATTTATTACGGTTCAGGTATGACACTATTGTTAATCCCTGTCATATAATTGCCACCCTGCGGTGCGTGTCGATAAGGTGTGAAAATATGGTCAAGTTATGTCTCTAATTGGCGTTTATCTTCCAATCATAAAATTTAATCCACAATCAATGTGAAAATGATTTAATCCCTCCTCAGACAATTAGCTACATCTAACGGTATATGTTTGCATCATAAAAACGGACTTTTCTGCGATCTCGTGAATGGTTATGTTTTGGCGCCAAATAGCAGACGCTTGCCGGGAAAAGTCAAACGCTGTTGGGGCCTGGTTTAACCTGGTTTTAAATAAATTTTAACAACTTAAAACTCTATTTTTTTTTAATTATGAATTTTTAAGGGAAAAAAAAACGGGATCCACGGCGCGACCGCGATAGATTGGACATCGCGAAATATCGGAAAACGATATATTGGGAGCTATACTGTACTAAATATCTAAGCTCTAGGGCTTATGGTTTCAGAGGAGAAAATTTTTGAAATTTTTTTTTCCATTATGCCATTAATCTCTATTAGAAGCCAATGCTCTAATAAACGCCCACCCTCCGATTTGGATGTTGAAAATGGCAATTTTTTGGCAATTCTCAGAAAAATACCAGCCTCCAATAAACGCCCACTTTACTCTGATGTTGATCCAAAGGAACTTTTTTGTGACATTTTGAGAGGGTCAGAAATTAAACAAGTCAAACAAAATGACATCAGGTTTTACATATTTTGCCATTTAGACACCTAAATATCTAAGCTCTGGGCCGTATGGTTTCAGAGAAGAAGATTTTTGAAGTTTTTTTTTTTCACTTTAAGGTGTCTTTTTTTTTTTCATTTTAAGTCTATGGTAGCTAATGGGCCCATGGGCGTGACCAATTCTGACCCAATGGCTGACAGGATTTATTAAGGTAACCATTTCGTGTTGCTATATACTAAATATCTAAGCTCTAGGGCTTATGGTTTCAGAGGAGAAGATTTTCGAATTTTTTTTCCCATTATACCATAAAATCTCTATTAGAAGCCCATGCTCTAATAAACGCCCACCCTCCAATTTGGATGTTAAAAATGGGGATTTTTTGGCAATTCTCAGAAAAATACCAGCCTCCAATAAACGCCCACTTTACTCCGATGTTGATCCAAAGGAACTTTTTTGTGACATTGTAAGAGGGTCGGAAATTAAACAAGTCAAACAAAATGACATCAGGTTTTACATATTTTGCCATGTTAGACACGAAATGAGAAAAAACGTTAATGATATTCGCTTTATAGAAGAAAGGGGTGGTAACTACTATTCTATTCTAAGACAAGGCTATTGTATCACCAGTCATTTTCTGAGAAACAAGATGGCAGCCATTAGAAAGAAACTGGGTGTTTTGGACCTTCGTATGTAATTGGAGGTTTCTATAGCCTCTAACAAACGTCCACCCCACTCTCCAGGAAAGGTAATGATTCCAATAAATGCCTGGCCGTTTATTAGAGATTTTATGGTAAGTCTATGGGAGCTAATGGGCCCATGTGCCTGGCCAATTTTGACCCCAGGGGCATGGTTGGCAGGATTTATGTAGGACACCACTTGATGTTGCTACACAGGCTATATATTTAAGCTCTGGGCCCTGTGGTTTCAGAGAAGAAGATATTTGAAGTTTTTTCCAATTGTAAGTCTATGGGAGCTAAAGAGCCCTGTTGGGTGGCCAATTTGGACCCCAGGAGCATAACTGACAGGATCCCAGGGGCAGGGTTGGTAGGATTTATGTAGGTGACTATTTTATGTTGCTAGATACTAAATATCTAAACTCTGTGCTTCATAGTTTCAGAGAAGATTTTTAAAGCTTTTTTCCATTATGAGTCTAGGGGATCCAAGGGGCCCAGGGCATAGCCCATTTGAACCCCAGGGGCATGATTGGCAGGAATTATGTAGGTGACCACTTGCCATTGCTATATGCTAAATATCTAAGCTCTGGGCACTGTGGTTTCAGAAGGAAGATTTTTTTTAAGTTTTCCTCTTATAAGTCTATTGGAGCTGATGAGCCCCGGGGCGTGGCCAATTTTGGCCCCAGGGGTATGGTTAGCAGGATTTATGTAGGTGACTATTTTATGTTGCTACATACTAAATATCTAAGTACATGTACTGTGCTTCATTTATTCAGAGAAGAAGATTTTTGAATTTTTTTTTCCATTATAAGTCTATGGGCGCTAAGGGGCCCCGGGGTGTGGCCAATTTGGATACACAGGGGCATGATTGGCAGGATTTATGTAGGTGACCACTAGACGTTGCTACAAGCTAAATATCTAAGCTCTGGGCCCTATGATTTCAGTGAAGAAGATTTTCTAAGTTTTTTCCTATTGCAAGTCTATGGGAGCTATATGTTGCCATGGCAACCAGAAGAATTCCAGTCTGGTCAGCCTAAAAAGCTTATGCAGCCTTTCCCCCTACCTGATGATGCTTCTCATGAAATTCGATTAAGATTGGCTGTAAGGTATTAGAGATATACTTATTTGAAACTGTTTACGCACAGACGGATGCACGCACGACGAACGACGGACAAAATATGATCACAAAAGCTCACCTTGTCACTATGTGACAGGTGAGCTAAAAAAATAGTTCTCAACTGCCTCTGCTGATACAGCTCTGTTTCCCTTGACAGTACCAATTGTTGCATTAAACCCCATTTTGTACAGGAAACCCCAAAATGGGTCAATGGCAAACAGTGCAGGCCCTGATCAGATATTCTGTGGCATCTGATCAAGGCCTTTACTGTTTGCAGAAAGTTTGGCCATTTTTTATATAATTGTACCCAGACACCCCTAAATTTCAAAATGGACTACTGCTTTATATAAGGTGGAAGATTCCATAGTGTACAAAAAGGGTTAATGCACTGGGAAGAGAATGTTATTCAGTGCATAGTAAGTGCACAGCCATTTCATGTCTCCAAGGATAAAAAAGACAACAAAGTAATGTGTATCTTAATAAGCTTAATGCAGACAAAAGCTTATAATGATTTTATACCAGTTGCATGATGTTTAACCCATTTTGTACTGAAAAGAATCTGCCTCCAACACTGATATTTGCTCGTTAAACGCCAATGCAACCAATCAATCTGTTGTACAGGAGTCCATTTCGAAATTTAGGGCTGTCAGTTTGGGATCGTTTCAGAAACTAGTACCATTACAGTCGCGATCAGGGCCCCACGATAGCATGTTTGAAGTTGGGGGATGTATGTGTGTGTGTGTCTGGGAGTGAGGGGACAAATTGGTAGAAAAGTTTAGACATACAATGGAGTTGCCCTGTCAGTCTCAGTCTGTACTCTGACTGTTTCTTGCTAGTTATTTTATACAACGATTGCACAGTTTTAGAACTATGGCCTATGTAAAAGTTTAAGTTGATAAATGGGCATAAGTCAAAATTTATTAACCCTTATCTTGCTGTTCAGACAACCCCTATGTTTGCAAACAGTGTAGATCCAGATCAGATGGCTTCTGAAGAAGCCAACTGATCAGGTAATCATGTAGTGAAAACAAATATTTTAACTAATTACTACAGTTTCCGCATGATGCTACTAATGATGAACTCCGATGAATTTTTTGTGGCTTTGGAGATTTGACCGGTTTCTTTTCTTCGGAAAAAGGTTTACTCATAAAAACTGCCAAAATTTGCTGCCGCTAAATTTAAGTGTTTAACAGTAAGTAGATGCAGCAGACAAACTGAACAGACCATATTTTCCGAGGCAGTTTTACTTGGCATCTAAAGGGTTAAAATTTGAACATTTTGATTCCTAATTATTGATGAAAGTAGTTTTATCATCTTTGTTTACAATCTAGGATGCAAACTGATGGAATATTCCCAAAAAGTTGAGAGTGTGTGGCATAAAAGTCAGGGTTATTGCACAGTTACTGCTTGATCAGGTAATAAAACAGAGAAATAAAGCCCTTGGTTATTGCATGTTGGTATGTTGGTAATCTAGTAGAGACAGAAGGCTTACAATAAAGATGATTATAAACTGTTAATGCAGGGAAAACTGCCTAAAATAATTTGGAAACATCAGAATAGCTAAGACTCTGCTGCACAGCAATATTTACCTGGTACATGATGAAAATTCTGAATGGGAAACAGACCACCAAGATTGTCATCACTAAAAATAACTCTATTCCTTCAAGGGAGTATGTAAAGCCTCTATGCAGTTAGTTAAGCCATTCCTACAGGCCAAAATATTATTCCAAAATATTTTTGCCTGTAACAAAAAAAAAAAAATTTTAATATATAATCTGCATAGTTTTTAATAGCAAGAATGACAAGAATAGTTTTGTTTGGTTGCTCCTTTAGAAGCAAACTTTTTAATAATGTCACATAGGTGAGCCATTCTCAGCTTTCGTGGTTTTAGAATCACACTCTGTATCAGTGCCATCACAAGTAACAAAGCCATGTTTTTGTTTTTTTTTGTTGTTTTTTAATTTTCCCATAAGAATTTCAAGTTGTGAAACTGTAATCTTCAGTGTATGCCACTGCTGCATACCAAGTTACAATGGGATTAGTCCATTGGTTCGGGAGAAGATTTTTGAAAAGTTTTTACCATATATGAGCATGATGGCCATAATAGCCATGTGACCAAACTCATATTAACTAATAATCATTTCCTTGCCATCTTATGAAATTTGCTTGCAAATGGCCCAGTGGTGTATGAGAAAAATAATTTTTAATTTCATATCTGAATGACCTTGAGCCAGGAATGACCCTGACCTTGAATACTCAAGTAGTTTCATTTACTCATTTAGCTCTCTGCATCTACCAATTATTATTATTATTATTATTATTAGAACACAGGATACAAGTTTCCAGAAAGATATGGTTTTGATTTTTTCGATACAAAGCCTATGTGACCAAATTTGACCTTAGCCTAAAATAGGTCAATGTCATCCAGTTTCATATTTGACAAACTATGATGGGCTGGAGTCCTGAATGCTACATATTAAGTTTCATGACAACTGGGCCTATTGGTTCTGGAGAAGAGTTTTGGAAGGTTTTTTACCTTATATAGACATGGTGGCCATCTTGGCCATGTGAAGTAAACCCCACCATCTGATCAGGATCAATACTGTCTGTCATTCAGTTTGCAAACTTTTGTTCCCCCAGCCCATAGATGTTCCTTATGAAATTTGACTTCAATCGGCCCAGTGTTTCAGAGGTGATGTTTGAAAATGTTGACAGACAACACACAGACAATGCCAATCACAACAATTATCGTCTGCTCTGCCGATTACCTTAAAAGTGATTTTTACAACAGTGTGGACCCAGATCACACTGCCTCTGTAGGAGCAGTCTGATCTGGGTCCACAATGTTTGCCTGCAAGCAAAACTATTTTTTAAAAAGTTTGCAAAACAATTCAGCAGAGGACATTTGCAGACCATATTTTCAGATGTAGTTTTTCTCGGCGTCTTAAAGGTTACTATTGTCAGCTCAACAAGCCTTTGGCTTAGGCGAGCTAATAATCCTGAACAACCACAGCTGAGTAAAGGACAAAACTAAAGGTGATGAATGCCACAGCCATGTGCTTCAATAGATGAGTAATTTGTTTGGCATAGTCAGTCAAGGGGACATAATTCTGCAATAAGGGGCTGGATCAGAATAAGTGTTTCCTTTATGCACATGTTCAATGCATGTCTGAACTGTGTTGCAAGTACTGTAGGAGGAGTCAGGAACAGTACTATCTAACTTCCTATGCTACACATAATATGGCCAAAATGAACAAGTCTTTCAAGGGGATATAATTCTGCAATAAAAGGGTGGATCAGAATCCTGCTTCCTTTATGCACATGTTCAATGCATGTCTGAACAATGTTGCAAGTTTCAATGTCCTGCATCAAAGACTGTAGAGGCATGAACAGTACTATTTAACCTCCTAGTTGCTACAAATATGGCCAAACTGTTTAAGTTGTTCAAAGGAACATAATTCTGCAATAAGGGGCTGGATCAGAATCATGTTTCCTTTATGTACATGTTCAATGCATGTCTGAACTGTGTTGAAAGTTTCCAAGCCCTGCATTAAATACTGTAGGAGGAGTTGCAGACCCACAAACAGAACTATTTAACCTCCAATGCTACACATATGGCCAAAAAGTTGTTCAAGGAGACATAATTCTATAATGGATCAGAATTCTGTTTCCTATATACACATGTTCAATGCAACTGAATGCATGTCTGAACTGTGTTGCAAGTTTCAATGCCCTGCATCAAATACTGTAGGAGGAGTTGCGGAGACAAGGATAATACTACAAAGTGTGACGTACTGACTGACGTACGTATGAACGGATAAGGGCAAAACTATATGCCCCGCACCACCATAAAATATGCAAACTAGAAATATTTCCAGGGGACATGGATGCCCCTGCCTGGTAGTTGTGACATTGATGAAAAACTTAAATACAACTTGCCAACACCATCTCAGGGGTAACACAAAACAATTATGCTCTTTCCATCATTCTTCAAATGGTGGTGGGGGAGGGGTGGACAGATGGATAGAAGGCAGACCAAATGGACTGACAAACAGATGGACAGGAGTAAAACTATATGCCCTTTCCACCACTCTTTGAATGTTGGGTGTGTTTGTGTGTGTGTGTGTGGGGGGGGGGGGGGGGGGGCATGAAAAAGAAAAGAGCCAGCTCATGTAGTTATAGAGGATCTTACATGAGTTCTCATGTATTATTGAATTTATTAAACGTTTATTAAACAAGTTGAGGAAAATGGGATAAAATGCGAGGCTGTGCCGAGCATTTTATCCCTTTTCCTCAACGAGTTTAATAAATTTTTCAATACTACATGAGCACAAATGTAAGATTCTATTTATCGTATGACATTTTAAACGATTTTATTCACGATTGTTTTATAAAATTGTCAATTTTACGTCATTAGAAAACACGATGTCGTTAAGGACACCTTACATGTAACGCTACAGGGCGTATCTAACTAATTTGCATATTTAATCCATTAGTGAATTATCAAATTTATTACATGGCGTTATTACACTCTGGGACGTGACGTCATATGATAAATAGTAAAGGTGAGCCTGGGCATGAAAGCTGTCTCTCACCAGAGTCTGTGCTGATTGCAGACATATAGTAGGTGTTGGAGTTTTAACGTCACACCAACAACTAAGGTCATAATGGAGATAGAAACTCAGTTTAAAGACTTGTCCTTAACCCTTACCCTGCTGAGCATTATTCAATACATGTTCTCAGCAGCAATAATTTCCTTAAACCTGAACTGATTCTGCTCATGCTTGAACATAGTGTAGGCAAGACATCTTCCACCATTTCTACCATGAGTATTAAGTGTCATGTGACTTCCAGATATGGGAGTTATGGTAGAAATGGTGGAAGATGTCTTGCCTACACTATGTCAAAGCATGAGCAGAATCAGTTCAGGTTTCAGGAAATTATTGCTGCTGAGAACATGTATTGAATAATGCTCAGCATGCTAAATATTTTGCTTAATTATTTCAGAAACCCTCAGTTTTATCATGATTTTTGTTTACTAATTTTAGACTTAACAGCCTAGACAACGCTATAAGGGTCATTACTAGCCAGTCAGTTAATCTATGGTTACTATATCTCAACTCTTAAAGCACCAATGGTGATTAGCAGATGACATATTCAAAATATTTTTTTCCTTTTTTTTCAGAGAAAATCAAGGTCGATGTATGCAGAAAATTCAAATTAAATGCAAAACTAGACTGTCATCTGCTCTATAATTTTCTGAGGTGCCTTAAGGGTTAATAAGACATCAAAAAGTATACTTTACCACCATTCTGTAAGGCTTAAATAGTATCTCCTGTCATGAAACAAACACTTAAATGAAAAAAAAAGTGCTCAGACTTGACGTCCTTTCTAAACAGAGGAGGAAAAAGAACTACAAGGCCTAGAATCATAAAGACAGCTATTGGAAAGCAATAAAAAAGGCTCCCAAGATGAGATAATTGTCTACAAATTAAGCTTCATTTTACAAACTTGTTAGCTAACAAGCATAAAACTTCAGTTTCATTAAAGCATCTTTGAAGCCAAGGAAAGTGATGAGCAGCATCACACAGAAAGGCAGCTAGGACTATGTTTGAGATATGATCAAGTTATCATTTAACCCATTTTGTACTGAATGGAATCTTCCACATTATATCTTGGAGAGGTCCATTTTGAAATTTAGGGTTACCAGGTTGAGGGGAATTTAGAAACTGATATAAAAAAAAAATAGGTCGAATTTTCTGCAAACATTGAATGGCCTGACCAGACACCACGTTCTGCGGCAAATGATCTTGGCATGCACTGTTTTCAAACGATATATTTTTTGGGTTCCCCAATCCATCCCCAATATGGGACACTGGATTTGCAAAGAGGTCATCCATTCTCCTAAAGCATTTCTGTAAATAACTCAATCGGAAGTTGTTGATATTTTTCAAACAGGACTTGACATCTCATGCAAATTGTCTCTCCTATGGAGACAATTTGCATGCGATGTCAAATCCTGCTTTATGGGAAAAATAGCAAAATATTTCAAAATGTCGCCTGCTGTGATAAAATATACCCAGCATGCATAGCGTTAATGTAAAGCAGAAAATTCCATTCTGAACAAAAAGGGTTTACCGTATGTGTATGCTCAGGCTTTTATTGAGACCTGCACCCATTTGTTCTCACCATGTTTAGCTGACTTAACGAACACGTTAGAAGCAAAACCATCAGTCTTGAAGTACCATATCAAATATATTAACATATTTTTGCCAAACAAAAAATGTGAGCTACTCACCATTTTTCAGCAAAAATATTAGCATATTTGGCATATAAATGAATCTAAGTTCAAATGAAATTTTCCTAATGATTTTGTTAGCTTTGAACAACCAGCAGAGGTTATAAAACTTTTTTCTATCTATCTATCTGGTCATACTTGGCCATTACATTACCTCAGTTAGGTGGTGTGCTAAATTTAGAATTTAGCAAAAAAAAAAACAAAAAAAAATTTAAGCATGAAATTAATCCTGCACATAAATTTTAAAATGCCAACAAATGTTGGCATTTTAAAATTTATGAACAGGACAATGACATTCTCTGCTGATCTGAGCAGGGAATTTCCCTGATTTGTTTGTATTTTAATAGTTATAAGCATTACAAAGTTCATGCTCAGCTGATTTGAGCATGAAAAAAGTTTAAAACCCCAAGGCCAGAGCTTTTGCTTTCTCTGGTCCCATTTCACTTTCAGTCTTACCTGAACTGTCACTCTTCACATTATAAGCTTATACCTTCTCTGCCTGTGGTGGCTCAATTTTCATAATAAGATATTCACCTAAGAACCTAGCAGTAATGGCTTGTTAGTACTGTTTATGACTCTATTCAACATTCATTATCACATAAATGACTATGAAAAAATACTTTCAGAAGGTGATTTAGGAAGAATTAATCAAGAATGATACATTCATGAAGATACATTCCAGTACCCAGTAAACTTTCATATAGTCATGAAAATTTCTTCTTCTGTTATGTACACCATAACCTCTTTATAACACTATTGTTTTAGGGGTCCAAAGCAGAAACTGTGATACTTTAATACACCATGTATAGATTTTGTTCGGGTACAACAAAGTTGTATAATATAAAACTTTGTTGTACCCAAACAAAATGTATACATGGTGTATAGAACAATAATCTATGAAGAAATTTTCAAAGGCAACTTGTACAGCTTTACTGTAAATGAAAAAGAACAACTTTTACAGCTCCAAGACATATTAAAATGCAATTTGCAAAGCTTAATTATAATTGAACATGGTTCACTTTAAATAGCTATATTACAAATGAATATCAGACATTTCAAAGTGTAGCTCTTTTGCAAATGAACATGAAAACATTTACAAAGGAAAATGGTATAACACATTCCAAATTAACAAGAAAGCATTCCCAAAAGCAGCTTATATAGCTCTATCATAAACTGATATGAGACATTTCCAAATGCAACTTGTATAGCTCTATTGCAAATGAACGTAAAGACATTTCCAAAGGCAACTTGTATAGCTTAATTGTAAAGGAACATGGCATTTCCAAATGCAACTTGTAAAGCTTTACTTCAAATGAATGTGAACACATTTCCAGAGGCAACATGCATAGCTTTATTGCAAATAAACATGAAGAAATTTCCAGGGGCAACTTGTATAGCTTTAAAGCAATGAACCCTGCTAGCATTCTACATAAATCTACAGCAGGCCGTTAGCGGCCCGTCAGCTACCCTGACGGGCCGCTAACGGCCCGCTGTAGATTTATGTAGAATGCTTACTGGGAAAATGAAAACCTATCCAAAGTTTATTGTAAAGGAACTTTTCCATATGCAACCTGTACAGTTTTATTGCAGGTGAACATGAAGACCTATGCAAAGATAACATGAAGACATTTCAAAAGACAACTTGTATGTTGTATAGCTATAGCAATGAACAAGAAGATGTTCCAAAAGCAAATCTCCAAGCTCTATTGCAGATGAACATGAAGGCATTTCCAAAGGCTTCTTGTATACCTCTGTTGCAAATGAACATGAAGGCAACTTGTATAGCTTTATTGCAAATGAAAATGTAGGTATCCTAAAGGCAACTTGTATAGCTGTATTACAAATGAACATGTAGGTATTCCAAAATAGAAGTGGAGGCAATTAACCCACAGCCTACATGTATAGCTCTATTGCAAATGAACATGTATGTACTCCTAAAGGCACCTTGTACAGTTTCATTGCAAATGAACATGTAGGTACTCCTAAAGGCACCTTGTATAGCTTTATCGCAAATGAACATGTAGGTACTCCAAAAGGCTACTTGTATAGCTTTATTGCAAAGGAACATGAAGGCATTTCAAAAGTGTATAGCTTTGTTGTAAATCAGCATGAAGACATTTCAAAAGCAGCATTTATACATGAAGAAGAAACAATTTCCAAAGGTAACTTGTATTCAATCGAATTTCAAAAGCAGCTTTCATAGCTCCTAAATTTTGCATATGAAGATGAAGCAATTTCCAAAGGTAACTTGTATTGCTGTATTGTAGATCAACACTAGAACGCGTAGTTGATGGCACACACTCACAAATCTCACAAATAGCAACATATATTTGTAATTGAATTTTATTGACATTTGACCATTTGGCCCCTCCCCCAGGGCGTCAATCTGACCCGAGGTCAAAATTTTACTTGTATTATATTCTACCAATCATTCCCTCCGTTTTGATATGCCACATGACCATGTTACGAAAAACAAAATTTTTTATCCCCACCCCCAAGTCCGACCCCTAGGGCATGACCCTATTTCCTTTATAACTGCAATAAGGGGCTGGATCAGAAAATGATATCCCTGCCATCCTCATTATGCATCATGGTCTGGCCATATGACTTAAACCCTCAATGGCTAAAATTATTCTTTTCCTGAAGAAATTTGTATGGCCTTGAACAAATCTGTATGGTCCCAAAAGTGTTCAAACCACTGAACATTATGATAACTACAACATTATTTTTGACCTAAATAGTGTTGACTTGGCGGATTAACTCCAATACAAACAAACAAAACAGCATTCTTTCACATCTCCAAAATGATTACCTTTTTAATAAAAATTGTGATATTTTCCAAATTTACACTCCAAACATGGGTTGCAGGTGCATGTTGGAACCGCCTCACGGACTTGTTAACATGATAAGTTTGACTGTGGATCTGGGCCCAGTTGTTCAATGCAGTGTTGTTAGTTGTCAAATTGTTAACTGTTCAAGAAAGTACAATATCTTAAATTTTGTTATTTTCTCTGAAAAAATGTGAGTAGCTTAAATAATTATTTTGCATTATAGGTGATCAAAGATTTAATGATACATTAACTAATGACATCATCAGTTTTGAACAAATGACCTGTTGTTTCAAATGTTTCAATTTTTGCTGCAGCTTTGGGATACAGTTTTGAGGACTTCTGGCAGATTATGAAGTCAGTTGTTCTCAGCAACATCTTTACCCATTTTGACCTGGTAAGACTCTTCCCACTAAAAAACTGAGCAAGTCCATGGTTGTCAGATTCAGCTATTTTCTAGAAATTTATTCAGAAAATGACTTTACTTTTTGCAAACAGTGAAGGTCCTGATCAGACGCTGCATTCTAATTTCTGCAGTGTCTGTCCTGGACCTACACTGTTTGCCAGTGCCCGATTTTGAGGTTACCCATATGAAATGGGTCAACAGACCAATAAGTAATTATTTATAAGTTATTATCCAACAACTCCCACCAGCAGACTGCATTTCATATTTGCAGAGTTATTTTTGTGTGAAATATGGCCAAAGTCTTTGCCAGATCAATTTGATGCCATATTTTCATTCCTGTTGCAACTTCCTAGGCAGTCATTGATGTCACCTTCACAATAAACCAAATTTTTCCTTGGCACAACATGCACCATAAACTAAGGCAAACGAATACATCAATTACTGTAAAAATCCTAAACATTTGGACACCTTTAGGACTTGCTGTAATTCTCCTAAAATTTTAACAAATTTGTTTCATGATCTAGCAAGGATTCCAGAAGGTGCAGACAGAATGGCAAACAGCATAGAGCCTGATCTGGGTCTACACTGTTTGCCAGTGTCACAGCATATGAGCCTAGTCCATGTTTTACAGATAACCCTCTTTACACTACACCCCGCAATGGGCCTCCGTGGCTGCTGACTCTTAATTAATCATTAGGTCTCTTTCTGATGTGGGTTCGAGTCTAGCTCGAGTCACATGTGAGACGCCAAGTTCTGCAATGGAAGGTCAGGTGGATTTTCCCTGGGTACTCCGGTTTTCGTCCATCTCTGATTAAAGATCAGCTCAATATGAGTGAAATAATCTTAAAAGGGCCGTAAAACCAACGACAACACTGCACCCTGCTGTCACAGCAACAAGGATAGCATGGCTATAAATAACCATTTTCTGGATTCTGTACATGGTCAGCGACAGTCACATGAACAATAATAAGTTGGAAGCTACTTGAGTATTAATTATTTAATGGCCCCAGCCCATCGGGGCTTGAAGAAATAGGCTTCCACGCAGAGCTGAAACCGACTGCACACGAGTACTGGTAAACCGTTTAGATGATCTAAGCCTGACCAGGAAAAGTGGTGCGAGTCGGACCGTCCATGCATATAAACCACATCAGTTTCATTGGGCAGCAGGGATTGAGACTGATGTCATTTCATCTCATTGTCGGGCAAAAGTCCCACAAAATTGGAAGCAGTCTCCAAAATGACCTATACAGTGTTGACGGGGTCTTTAAACTTCAAATCAAACAAACTAGCGAACAATTCCAGGTAAGGAGGAGTAAGGGGATAATTAACCCTCATCAGGCTAAATATTTCAATAGATATACAACACTCCTCCCGCATTTTCACCAATCTGTGTTGCATGATGTCAATTTTTACCATGGAATCAGAAGTAGAATGGAATTCAGTATAGATCCCGACCAGCTGGCTTCCAAGAAGCCAGCTGATCTTGATCTCTACTGTTTTCAAAAGAGGATAAATATCCAGGCTCAGCATGTTGAGGGTTAAGAGATGATCTTCCTTCCTTATTTCTTGTTAAGATGCATATGCTGTGGGTACTTGTTAGAATCGCCTCAACGAGGCGATTCTAACAAGTACCCACAACATATGTTTTTGCAGAGAAATAAGAAAAATTATCCAAATTATTCCTCTTTGTCTGGAGCTGTCCTTAAAATGAGACAGTACTTACCAAGTATCTGACTAATCCAAGTCCATACATTAATCTCTCCACATCATAATTTGTCAAGTAAGGAAGGTCCCTCTTATCCATCATTAACGAAAACATTGAGCTATGTTATTTTGTTTTCCAACAACAGGTATGGTAGAAAAGCCCTACATAGGCTTACATTGCCATGTTATGAATAAAATTATACAAAATTTTATCTTCTTTATCTGTTTGTGTATCTTTTCTGTCTCTTTCTCATATCCATATTTCCACTCAATTCTACAGTGTTTGACCATCTTCAGATTTGAGGGATTTGTTGTTGTTGTTGTTCGTAAAATATTAACGTAGGTAAAAAAATGCTGTTATAATTTCGGAGAAAAGTCACAATCTGACAGTTGGTGAATAATTTCTGAGATCATGAGACTTTTATCACTTTTGTATTTATAACCCAGTTTGATAAAAAAAAATGTCAGTCAACTGTTTCAGCTGAACCTACAGAAAATGGCAAATATATGGGTAATGTATATTTCAGTTTTCATTTTCAAGGGAGATAACTTTTGGGACTTCGTATTTGCTTTCCCACAAGCCGAGAACCTCTGAAAAAAGGGGTCTCCTCTTAAAGGAAAGAATTTGCTCCTCAGGAGCAAATTCTTTCCTTTAAGAGTAGCCCCCCAATTGATTATAAAGGGAGATAATATTTTTCTGAACCCATTTTTATCGAGTGTATTCATTTCCCATAGATATACAGTGAAATTCCGCTATTAAGACCAGTTAGACCACCTAAAATTAAGACTATTCCGCAATAAAAAGCTTATTCAGTAGGCTGCAGTTATTCTTTCATAGGGTTTTCTGCATGCATTGTTCTCTGGTCAGAGACCGCCTTTGGGATGAATCAAAAGTGGTCTTAAAGAGACCACTTTTGAAAGTCCCAAAGGTGGTCTTAATACATGAATTTTACTGTATGTTAAGTCATAGTATCCATCTTAATCCTTCAAGCACTGCCGAAAATTCTAAAGCATAGGGCAATCTTATGTTTTCATTATTTTTCAGCAAAAATAGAACATTTCTCATGTGAATCGTCTGTGCAGCAGATAATTAACATGCACAGATGATTCACATGTAATGTCAAGCCTTATTTTGAAAAGACCATGTGCAAATTTTCTTAGCATTTGAAGGGATGATAATTAGTAAACAAATAATAATAATAATAATAACAATAAAATAATAGTAATAATAGCACCAAAATAATAATATGGTAATATTCGCAAGTAATTACCCATGCAAAAGCACAACTATAAATGAGTTATTTTGCACATCATCTGGCAGTTTAGGATGAAAAAAAAAATAATAATATTTATCACCAAAATTTGCATCATCAAAAACAAGCATGCTGAGCAATTTATCTGTTTATCCCCCTTCCTCCAATGGAATTAATCAAAGAAATTACCTGCTGATAACTTAAAAACTTTTAAACCCTCAGAAACTGGAAAAAATGATCTTGTGGATTACACGATAATTTTACATATCCTCAGCCTTTATAGTCATATGTACATGTAATACAAAAAATATTTGGGAGTTATTGGGGTATTGATTTATCATTTTTTTCTCTCTCTTATTAATAATAAAAACTTGTTTGTTTGGTGATTTTTAAAGCATTTCTCACTGTGCATTTCCTTCTTTGTGTACCCAAAAGATTTAATGTGATACATGAACATGCCTACTGAAAAAAAGCAATGCTATTAAAGCAGTATTTTTTTGTACTTGAATGTCTGAAAAGATTTTGTTTGTTTGATATGAGGTTTAATGTCCCAGTCAACACTGTAAAGGTCATTTTGGAGACTTAGCTTCCAATTTTGTGGGACTTTTACCCGACATTGAGATGAAATGACATCTCAAGCCCTGCCACCCAATGAAACCGAAAGGGTTTATAAGCATGTACGGGCCGACTCGCACTGCTTTACCTGGGCAGACTTAGATCCTCCGCCTTGCCTAGCAGGCTTAGATCCTCCAAGTGGTTTACCAGTACTCGTGTGCGGGTCGGTTTCAGCTCTGCCTGGAAGTATCATGCAGCCCATCTATTTCTTCAAGCCCCGATGGGCAGGGGCCGTGAATGGCAATGTAGATCCTGAGCAGATGGCTTACAAAAGTAGGGGTTATGGATAAGGGTTAACAGCTTTCTTAGCAGTAAACGCAAACTTTACACAACCTCTGGTAATGTGGATTAGCCCATTGCATGCGGGAAACCCCTATAGGAGTACCTTGGCAAACAGTGCAGGCCCAGATCAGACGCCGCAGAAGGTATCGTCTGATCAGGGCCTGCACTATTTGCTGACAGAATTTTGCATTAAAAATAGAACAAGAGGGCCATGATGGCCCTGGATCGCTCACCTGATCCTATTGTACAAACGGAATTGTGGGTAATATATGGTGGAGTGGAGGGTTTGAGCAATTTTGGTTGGACCCTAAGACCATTTCTGTGAAATTAATTCAAAATCAGTCTGCCTGTTTAGGAGTAGAAGTCATTTTGAGAAGTAGAAGTCATTTTCAATGAAATGACATCTCAAGCCCTGCCGCCCAATGAAACCAATGGGGTTTAAATGTATTGATGGTTCCACTCGCACCACTTTCCCTAGACAGGCTAAAACCTTCAAAGTGGTTTACCAATACTCCTGTAGAAGCACCTTGCAGCCAAGGTGGGTGGGGGCCAAAACTTTCAAAAGACATCTGTCTCTAAAAGGAAGCAATTTTATAGGAATGTTCCATGAGTCCCTCTAACAAAATTGCTAAAAATATTTTGCTTAACTAAGCATGATGGCCACCACAGCTAAAAACCTCAAACCTCATTCCTGTCAAATAATTTCATAATCCATCCTCTGGTTAAGGAGAAGAAGTTGTTTAAAGGTTTTTCTATTTTTAGCTCTGGCAGCCATCTTGTTCACCAGAGCGGCATAGTTTGAGCAATTTTGGTGGAAGGTCACCCAAGGAACATTCCTCTCAAGTAATTTCCAAATCCATCCACTGGTTAAGGAGAAGAAGTTGTTTAAAGGTTTTTCTATTTTTAGCTCTGGCAGCCATCTTGTTCACCGGACCAGAATGGTTTGAGCACTTTTTGTAATGGGTCACCCAAGGAACATTCCTGTGAAATAATTTCAAAATCCATCCACTGTTTAAGGAGTAAAGTCGTTTAAAGCTTTTTCTATTTTTAGCTCTGGTGGCCATTTTATACAACCGAGCGGAACGGTTTGAGCAATTGTGGTAGAGGGTCACTGAAGGAACATTCCTGTGAAATAATTTCAAAATCCTTCCACTTGTTAAGGAAAAGAAGTCGTTTAAAGGTTTTTCTATTTTTAGCTCTGGCAGCCATTTTGTTGACCTGAGCGGAATGGTTTCAGCAATTTTGGTAGAGGGTCACCCAAGGAACATTCTGGTGAAACAATTTCAAAATCCATCCACTGGTCAAGGAGAAAAGTGCGTTTAAAGGTTATTATATTTTTAGCTCTGGCGGCCATTTTGATTACCCTAGCTGAACTGTTTGAGCAATTTTGGTAGAGGGCCACCCAAGGAACATTCCTGTGAAGTAATTTCAAAATCCATCTGCTGGTAAAGGAGAAGAAGTTGTTTAAAGGTTTTTCTATTTTAAGCTCTGGCGGCCATTTTGTTCACCCCAGCGGAACAGTATGAGCAATTTCGGTAGAGGGTCACCAAACAAACATTCCTGTGAAATAATTTCAAAATCCATCCACTGGTTAAGGAGAAGAAGTCGTTTAAAAGTTTTTCTATTTTTAGCTCTGGTGACCATTTTGTTCACCCAAGGGGAACAGTATGAGCAATGTCATTAGAGGTTCACCAAAGGAACATTCCTGTCAAGTAATTTCAAAATCCATCCACTAGTTAAGGAGAAAAAGTCGTTTAAAGGTTTTTCTATTTTTAGCTCTGGTGGCCATTTTGTTCACCCGAGCGGAAGGGTTTGAGCAATTTTGGTAGAGGGTCACCAAAGGAACATTCCTGTCAAGTAATTTGGAAATCCATCCACTGGTTAAGGAGAAGAAGTCCTTTAAAGGTTTTTCTATTTTTAGCTCTGATGGCCATTTTGTTCACCGGAGCGGAAAGGTTTGAGCAATCTTAGTAGAGGGGCACCATAGAAACCTTCCTGTGCAATAATTTCAAAATCCATCAACTGGTTAAGGAGAAGTTGTTTAAAGGTTTTCTATTTTTAGCTCTGGAGGCCATTTTGTTCACCCGAGCGGAACTGTTTGAGCAATTTTGGTAGAGGGTCATCCAAGGACCATTCCTGTGAAACAATTTCAAAATCAATCCACTGGTTAAGCAGGAGAAGTCGTTTAAAGGGTTTTCTATTTTTAGCTCTGGTGGCCATCTTGTTCACCCGAGCAGAACAGTTTGAACAATTTTGGTAGAGGATCACCCAAGGAGTGAGTGAGTGTTTTGAGTTTTACGTCCCACCAACAACTAAGGTCATACGGAGACGGGACCTCTGTTTAAAGACTCATCCGAAAGTCTGGAGAAGCCCGGGATCGATCCTGTGACCCCTGGTTTACAAGGCGAGTAGCGTAACCACTACACCACGGAGGCTTCTGGATCACCCAAGGAGCATTCCTGTGAAATTAGATCAAAATCTGTCCCGCAGTTTTGGAGGAGAAGTTGTTTAAAGCAAAAGTTGACGAGGGATGCACGCATGCACACACGGACGATGGACGACGGACAAAGACCGATCCCAAAAGCTCACCTTGAGCACTTCGTGCTCAGGTGAGCTAATAAAATAAGAGGAAAATATTGCCTGACACCCCTTATATGACAAATGGACTTGTCCGAATTAAAAGTCTGGTTAAAAGCTGCATGTATCGTCTAACTCATCTACATATCTATATTTTTATACACCTACCCTTTGATTTATATTTTTATTAACACTAAATCAAAATGTCTGCAATGAAAATAAATGATGCCAGTTTTGAAATATAGTTATTTTATTAAAACACTTATGAATCAACTGTTTCTGTGCTAGAAATAAAAGAAGATAATAGATGCATAAAAAAAAAACACCAAAAAAAAAAAAAAATGACGATAAACTTGCATGAAATAAATCAGTGTCACTACCAGCTTAAAAGCTCCAAAGGTTTCAAGACGAAGGATGCAAGAGTATAAATACTTCATAAAAATCATGCAGGTACGTTTTTATTATTGTCTGGTGACTTACTCATAACGAGAATCCACCCAAAGAATGTTCAATCTTTTAAACAAAAACATGTTTTATTTATATTTCTGAGTACTTTCTTTCAAAATTTTCTATTAAATGTGTATCCTGGTTCATTCATATTTAAACCGCCATTACGTCTATACGTAAGTGGGTAGGGCGAATATATTCCAGTAACGTCAATAAGCAACCTTCCCCAACCACTATGATGATGGTAGTAAGCATTTGTTTATCTACAATATCAAAGGACTTATCAACT
Source organism: Lucinisca nassula (assembly GCA_963580285.1). Lineage (NCBI taxonomy): Eukaryota > Metazoa > Mollusca > Bivalvia > Lucinida > Lucinidae > Lucinisca > Lucinisca nassula. Next base: position 21,283,687 of record OY757013.1, on the reverse strand, counting down.
GAAGTACCATCAATATTCTTTTTTTTTTCTAAGTTAACCCTTAAGCCACCGAGAAAAACTACATCTGAAAATGTCGCCTGCTGTATTTTTTGCAAATGTTTAAAAAAATATTTTTGCTAACATGCAAACAGTAAGGACCCAAATCAGACTGCTCCTAGAGGAGCAGTCTGATTTGGGTCCACACTGTTTGCAACAATGGCTTTTAAATTTATAGGCAGACGACAAAGCAGACGACAATTATCGTGATTGGCGTCTCTTCAAAAAATGTATCCTATCTTCCAGTACTGGCCAGATTTATGAAAAAAATTGGAACTGACAGGAATAATGAAGAGATTTTCTTTATCAAATCTATGATAATCTTATCTAAAGCCTTGGTTGATATTTTTCTTTTATGGCCTAGAAATATTGTACTAAAGACTTTGGTTTTGGTGTTTGTGCCAAGCCACTGCAAAACCAGTAACACTTAATCCATAAAATGCCAATCATGACAATTGTCGTCTGCTTTGCCATCTGTGGGTTACCTTAAAAGATTTTTTTTTTTTTGCAAACAGTATGGACCCAGATCAGACTGCTCCAGTCTGATCTGGGCCCACACTGTCAGCCTGTATGCAAAAATATTCTTAAGAAGTTTGCAAGAAAATTCAGCAGAGGACATAAGCAGACGACATTTTTAGATGTACATGTAGTTTTTCTCGGCGTCTTAAGGGATAAGATGCAGAGAAAAACTACATCTGAAAATGTCTTCTGCGTATGTCATTTGCTGAATCCTAGAGAAGCAGTCTGATCTGGGTCCACACTGTTTGCAAAAATGACTTTTATAGTAACCGGCAGATGAAAAAACAGGCAACAATGATTGGCATCTTATGGGGTAATTACTGAAGAAGCAAATCTACTGAAAGTTCAGACATCCACAAAGTCTGACAATGCCCTGCTGATGACAACACAACCCCAACCTTTGCATACTTCTAGATCTAGATCAGATGGCTTCGGATCTGTGAGAATGCACAGTTTGTGAATTTTAAAAAATACATGTACAGTATATAATATCAAGCAATTTGATTGGTTGAGAACAGAAATGGGTGCAGATAGATTAATCTATTCAGCCAGGTAAGGGTAATCACAGCAATTCTTTGTAATAACGCCACTAAAAAGCCTAAATGGATGCAAGTTTTTGCCGAGAAATACTGCATCTGAAAATGCATACAGGCAAACAATGTAGACCATTATCAGACCACTCCTAGAGAAACAGTCTGATCTGGTTCCACAATGTTTGCAGCATTGACTTTTAAATTAACCAGCAGACAACAAAGCAGATGACAATTGTTGTGATTGGCATTTGAAGAAAGTACTGTATTACAGTTTACTCTTGGAAACGAAACATCATCCTGTTGAACAAACAAGTAAATACAATATAATCCAACTGCAGGGTTCTATTTTCACAATATTTACTCTTAACCCTTAAGAAGCCTTCGTGGTGCAGTGGTTACGCTACTCGCCTTGTAAACCAGGGATCGCAGGATCGATCCCGGGCTTCTCCAGACTTTCGGATGAGTCTTTAAACCGAGGTCCCGTCTCCGTATGACCTTAGCTGTTGGTGGGACGTAAACCTAAAACTCACTCACTCACTCTTAACCCTTAAGACACCGAGAAAAACTACATCTTAAAATGTCGTCGGCTTATGTCGTCTGCTGAATTTTTTTGCAAACACCTTAAAAAGGCAAACAGTCTGAAGGAGGGTCCACACTGTTTACAAAAATAACTTTTAATGTAACAGGCAGACGACAATTGTCATGACTGGCATTTTATGGGTTAAGGTGCCAATCACAACAATTGTCGTCTACTTTATTTTATGTTGGTTCCTATAAAAGTCATTGTTGCAAACAGTGCGGGCCCTAAACCATACAGACTGCTCCTAGATGCTCCTCTAGGAACAGTCTGACAGGGTCCAAATTGATAATATCTTAAGTTTGAGAAGACGCAGCAGACAAAATAGATGTGCAGGCTAACTTTGAGAGCAATGCCATCTTAATTTTTCTTTTACCATGTTTATCTACTGCCCAGCAGATGAATCATGCGAAACATTGATTTCTTTGAAAAATTAGAACACCTTCTGCTAAATTCAACAGCAGGTGACAGTGAGTGTGTTCGAGTTTTACATCCCACCAACAGCTAAGGTCATACCGAGACAGGACCTCGGTTTAAAGACTCATCCGAAAGTCTGGAGAAGCCCGGAATCGATCCTGCGATCCCTGGTTTACGGGACGAGTAGCGTAACCACTGCACCACGGAGGCTGCTATGAGCAGGTGACAGAAAGTTTTTTGTTATTCATCATCAAGTAATTGTGCATGTGGAGGTGTGGGGATATTGTCCACCTTTATAAACAGCAGTAGGGATTATGTCTGGGTGGGGAATTTTGTTCAGGGTGATATTTTCCAGGGGGGATTTTGTCCACCTTTACAAAAAGGGGAGATTTTGTCCTGAGGGAATTACTTATGATGTTTTTCTTTTTTTTTGTTTGATTTGAGGTTTAACGTCCCCATCAACACTGTAAAGGTCATTTTGGAGACTTTGCTTCCAATTTTGTGGGACTTTTACCCGACATTGAGATGAAATGACAGCTAAAGCCCTGCCGCCAATTGAAACCAATAGGGTTTATAAGCATGGATGGGCCAACTCGCACCACATTGCCTGGGCAGGCTTAGATCCTCTAAGAGGTTTACCAGTACTCGTGTTCGGATCGGTTTCAGCTCTGCGTGGAAGCATCATGCAGCCCATCTATTTCTTCAAGCTTTGATGGGCGGGGGCCTTACTTTTGATGTACAGGGGGATTTTGTCAGTGATTCGAAAAAAAGGCTTGACATTTCAGACAGAATACAAGGCTTCATATTTCATGTTAATCATCTGTCTAGCAAAAAAAAAGGCTTGACATTTCAGACTGAAAACAAAGCTTGAAATTTCTTGTGAAGCATCTCCCTACCAGATGATTCACTTGAAATGTCAAGCCTTGTTTATTTGAAAAATAAGAAATAGTATTTGACAATGTTGTGGCCCCCGCCCATCGGGGTTTGAAGAAATTGATTGATTGATTGATTTGAGGTTTAACGTCCCCGTCAACTCTGTAAAGGTCATTTTGGAGACGTTGCTTCCAGGGCTTGAGATGTCATATCATCTCAATGTAGGGTAAAAGTCCCACAAAATTGGAAGCAAAGTCTCCAAAGTGACCTTAACAGTGTTGATGGGGACGTTAAACCTCCAATCAAACAAACAAACAATTTGACAATGTTGTTTTCTATTGTTTTGACTGGTGCAAAACAAAAACAGTATGGATACAGTAAAACAATAAAGATAACTGCTCTATTACTTTTTTCATGAACAAAGAAATTACTTAAGGGGAATGGGAACATCTAGCACATTTTCTGCCATTTGTCAAAGGGAGATAACTTTCAGAACTTCATGTTCGCTTTTCTGTAGGCCCTGTCCCACTGAAAAAGGGGTCTACTCTTAAAGAAAAGAATTTGCTCCTCAGGAGCAAATTCTTTCCTTTAAGAGTTGACTCCTATTGACATGGGAGACAAAAATACTTTTGCAGGAGTTGCCTCCCCTGAAGGTGTTCCCATTCCCCTTAAGTGCCAAATAAAATGTAATTTTACCAAGTTTGTAAAGAGAAGGTCAGTGACTGCAAAGTCAAAGAATATGTTCCAGGATATTCTGAGAAATAAATCCATTCCAAAAGTATAATATGTCAATTTAGCCCCAGAGAATGCATAAATGATATGGATGCATGTTCTTTGCATTTTGTAGTTAATCAACCCATTTTCAATGAAGTGGAATCTTCCTCAAAATGTATAACAGGTGTCTAGTTTGAATTTGTGGGGTGTTGGGTTAAATTCTATTACAATTATCCTGCTGAATATTTAATTTTGCCACATCCATTTCTGACTATTTACCGAGCAAATTACTTGATATATTAGTCATTTAAATTCACAAGCTGAACGATAGTGTAGATCCTTATCCGATGGTTTTAGAAGCCATCTGATCTGGATCTACACTGTTTGCAAAGGTAGGGGTTGTCATGAACAGCAGGAAAAGGGTTAAACAAGGCAACGCAAGCGTAGCATCCCCTCGCAACTGCATACCATTCATTAACATGAATGCTATCCTGCTCACAAGGTTTTCTAGGTCAAGTCCATTGTGACCTTGACCTTTGACCCCTGACCTTGAAATTCAATAGGGTTCATCCTCTGTACATGGTGAACATTTGTGGAAGGTTTGATGCTTCTACGATGAATACTGTGTCTTCTATCCTGCTCACAAGGTTTTGAAGGTCAAGTCCATTGTGACCTTGACCTTTGACCCCTGACCTTGAAATTCAATAGGGTTCATCCTCTGTACATGGTGAACATTTGTGGAAGGTTTGATGCTTCTACGATGAATACTGTGTCTTCTATCCTGCTCACAAGGTTTTCAAGGTCAAGTCCATTGTGACCTTGACCTTTGACCCCTGACCTTGATATTCAATAGGGTTCATCCTCTGTACATGGTGAACATTTGTGGAAGGTTTGATGCTTCTACGATGAATACTGTGTCTTCTATCCTGCTCACAAGGTTTTCAAGGTGAAGTCCATTGTGACCTTGACCTTTGACCACTGACCTTGAAATTCAATAGGGTTCATCCTCTGTACATGGTGAACATTTGTGGAAGGTTTGATGCTTCTACGATGAATACTGTGTCTTCTATCCTGCTCACAAGGTTTTCAAGGTCAAGTCCATTGTGACCTTGACCTTTGACCCCTGACCTTGAAATTCAATAGGGTTCATCCTCTGTACATGGTGAACATTTGTGGAAGGTTTGATGCTTCTACGATGAATACTGTGTCTTCTATCCTGCTCACAAGGTTCCGGACAGACACACACACACACACACACACACACAGACACACTAACACACGGACGCACGGCACCGATGCTATATCCCCATTCGCAACGTTGTTGCGAGGGGATAAAAATAGTTGACCTTTTTGCAAACAGTGAAGGCAGATGATTTTTATGATTGGAATGAAATGTCTAAGAGTACCGTGCCCTTATAAGGACAAATATGGTAAAAGTGACAAAAAAGAAACTGGTTATCAGTCAAGACAAAAACTATTACACCAAGTGAAGTTTTTGAGAGTGCTATTAAAGAGATTATAAGGAAGTTCAGAGAGGGATCAATATCAGACATATCAGTATTATCTGACTCTTGATAATTCTTATCTCAGTACCTACAGCTACCTGCTGCCATCATCAACCACCATATTTACCATAAAATTCTGACACAATCAACTGTCCAATGAGCCCCCACAAGCGAATTTGTTTCTTCCAGCATTCCGTCATGACAAATTTTAACTGTGCATGCCCAGCCATTCAGAGGGGCCAGGGATATAGCTTTCTGTCTGAAGGTTCCTCTTGATTCACTGCTTTTATGAGCGAGCAGCGAAGGTTTTGGTGAGACTGCGCGGATGCGCAGGCTCGCCTGAACCTTCGCTGCTCGCAAAGGCGATATAAGTACCAAAATCGCTTGCGGGGCCCCAATAATATAACAACAATACAGGTTATAATGACAATTTAAATGGAGCCATTCCTTAGCTCAATATGAGAAAGATAAAGGGAGATTTCAAGAATGTTGTAGAAGGTAATGTTAAGGACACCTCAATTACAGTTAACGGCCCCCGCCCATCGGGGCTTGAAGAAATAGATGGGCTGCATGATGTTTCCACGCAGAGCTGAAACCGACCGGCACACGAGTACTTGTAAACAGCTTAGAGGATCTAAGCCTGTCAAGGCAAAGCGGTGCGAGTCAGCCCGTCCATGCTTATAAACCCTATTGGTTTCATTGGGCGGCAAGGCTTGAGATGTCATTTCATCTCAATGTCGGGTAAAAGACCCACACACGAGTACTTGTAAACAGCTTAGAGGATCTAAGCCTGTCAAGGCAAAGCGGTGCGAGTCAGCCCGTCCATGCTTATAAACCCTATTGGTTTCATTGGGCGGCAAGGCTTGAGATGTCATTTCATCTCAATGTCGGGTAAAAGACCCACAAAATTGGAAGCAGCATCTCCAAAATGACCTTTACAGTGTTGACGGCCGGGGATGTTAAACCCCAAATCAAACAAACAAACAAAACAATTACAGTCAAGCCAGAGAAACACTTTGCACCCTAGTGCAGCCCAATTGCACATGGGTTGCACAACACCTGCAGACAAGGTGCACTCCAGTCACAAACCCTAGTGCACCTGCTGTGCAAAGTGCACAAACCTTGAACATAAATGCTGTCACCCGGGGAAAAAAATAAAGATCACAGTTTCTAGTTAAGTTAATTGCCCTAAATTTAACCCATTTAGTACCCGAAACCCCCAAACGGGTACCAGGGCAAACAGTGCAGGCCCAGATCAGACGCCGCAGAATGCGGCGTCTGATCAGGGCCTACACTGTTTGCAAAAAGATCAGCTATTTTCAAAACAAATTTTGAATACAAGAGGGCCATGATGGCTCTGGATCGCTCACCTGATCCATAGTGTAACAAGTGGGCCCCAGGGAGGGCCATTATTGGCCCAAGGGCTTTAATGTGCATAATGTTGAGGGAGGTCTTAAAGGTGAAGCTTCATACCAAACAAAAACAAAGGCTTTAATTTGTACAATCTTGGCAAAGGTCCACTAGATGAAGCTACACACCAAATATCAAAGACCTGGGCCTTGCGGTTTCAGAGAAGAAGATTTTTATAAAGATATTCCCTACATAAGCCTATGCACCAGGGCTATATAAGTCTATGTAAAACCAAAGGGCCTTGCAGTTTCAGAGAAGAATAGTTTTAAAAATTTCCCTTTATAAGTCTATGTAAAACCAAAGGGTCTCTGGGGGACGACATTTTTGGCCCCAGGGCTATAATTTGAACAATCTTGGTAGAGATCCACTAGATGACGCTTCATACCAAATATCAAAGACCTGGGCCTTCTGGTTTCAGACGAGAAGATTTTTAAAGGTTTTCCCTATATAAGCCTATATAAAACCAGTGGGCCCCGGTGCGGGGGCATTTTTTGGCCCCAGGGCTATAATTTGAACAATCTTGGTAGCGGTCCACTTGACGAAGCTACTTACCAAATATCAAAGACATGGGCCTTCTGGTTTCAGACAAGAAGATTTTTAAAGGTTTTCCCAATATAAGCCTATGTTAAACCAGTGGGCCCCGGGGTGGGGCCGGTTTTGGGCCCAGGGCTATAATTTGAACAATCTTGGTAGAGGTCCACTATATGAAGCTTCATACCAAATATCAAAGAGCTGGGCCTTCTGGTTTCAGACAAGAAGAATTTTAAAGGTTTTCCCTATATAAGCCTACGTAAAACCAGTGGGCCCCGGGGCGGGGCTGTTTTTGGCACCAGGGCTATAATTTGAACAATCTTGGTAGTGGTCCACTAGACGAAGCTACATACCAAATATCAAAGACCTGGGCCTTCTGGTTTCAGACAAGAAGATTTTTAACGGTTTTCCCTATATAAGCCTATGTAAAACCAGTGGGCCACTGGGCGGGGCCGTTTTTGGCCCCAGGGCTATTAGTCCATCCACTGGTTAAGCAGGAGAAGCTCTGGTGGCCATTTTGTTCACCCGAGCAGAACAGTATGAGCAATTTTGGTAAAGGGACGACAAACGAACATTCCTGTGAATTAATTTCAAAATCCATCCACTGGTTAAGGAGAAGAAATCGTTTAAAGGTTTTTCTATTTTTAGCTCTGGCGGCCATTTTGTTCACCCGAGCAGAACGGTACAAGCAAGGTGGTAGAGATTCACCAAAGGAACATTCCTGTGAAATAATTTCAAAATCCATCCACTGGTTAAGGAGAAGAAGTCGTTTAAGGGTTTTTCTATTTTTAGCTCTGGCGGCCATTTTGTTCACCCGAGCGTAACAGTTTGAGCAATTTTGGTAGAGGGTCACCCAAGGAACATTCCAGTGAAATAATTTCAAAATCCATCCACTGGTTAAGGAGACCAAGTCATTTAAAGGTTTTTCTATTTTTAGCTCTGACGGCCATTTTGTTCACCCGAGCGGAACGGTTTGAGCAATTTTGGTAGAGGGTCACCCAATGAACATTCCAGTGAAATAATTTCAAAATCCATCCACTGGTTAAGGAGAAAAAGTCGTTTAAAGGTTTTTCTATTTTTAGCTCCGGTGGCCATCTTGTTCACCCGAGCGGAACAGTTTGAGCAATTTTGGTAGAGGGTCACCCAAGGAACATTCCTGTGAAGTTATATCAAAATCCATCCACTAGTTAAGGAGGAGAAATCGTTTAAAGGTTTTTCTATTTTTAGCTCTGGCAGCCATCTTGTTCACCCGAGTGGAATGGTTTGAGCAATTTTGGTAGAGGGTCACCAAAGGAACATTCCTGTGACGTAATTTCGAAATCCATCCACTGGTTAAGGAGAATAAGGCCTTCAAAGGTTTTTCTATTTTTAGCTCTGGCGGCCATTTTGTTCACCCGAGCGGAACGGTTTGAGCAATTTTAGTAGAGGGTCACCAAAGGAACATTCCTGTAAAATAATTTCAAAATCCATCCACTGGTTAAGGAGAAGAAGTCGTTTAAATGTTTTTCTATTTTTAGCTCCGGTGGCCATTTTGTTCATCCGAGCGGAACGGTTTGAGCAATTTTGGTAGAAGGTCATCCAAGGAACATTCCTGTGGAATAATTTCAAAATCCATCCACTGGTTAAGCAGGAGAAGTCGCTTAAAGGTCTTTCTATTTTTAGCTCTGGCGGCCATCTTGTTCACCCGAGCGGAACGGTTTGAGCAATTTTGGTAGAGGGTCACCCAAGGAACATTCCTGTGCAATAATTTCAAAATCCATCTACTGGTTAATGAGAAGAAGTCCTTTAAATGTTTTCCTATTTTTAGCTCTGGCGGCCATTTTGTTCACAAGAGCGGAACGGTTTGAGCAATTTTGGTAGAAAGTCATCCAAGGAACATTCCTGTGAAATAATTTCAAAATCCATCCACTGGTTAAGCAGGAGAAGTCATTTAAAGGTTTTTCTATTTTTAGCTCTGGCGGCCATCTTGTTCACCCGAGCGGAACAGTTTGAGCAATTTTGGTAGAGGATCACCCAAGGAGCATTCCTGTGAAATTAGATCAAAATCTGTCCAGCAGTTTTGGAGAAGAAGTTGTTTAAAGCAAAAGTTGACGACGGACGCACGGACGCAGGACGATGGACGACGGACAAAGACCGATCCCAAAAGCTCACCTTGAGCACTTCGTGCTCAGGTGAGCTAAAAAAACAACCTGACACCCCTAAATTTTGAAATGTACTCCTAGTATATATAAGGAGGAAGATTCCATTTGGTACGAAAAGGGTTAATTCATATTTGGATTTTGGAAAGGGCAATTATTAGAAAGAAGGAAATAAATATCAAAGAAAGAAAGAAAGAAAGAAAGAAAGAAAGAAAGAAAGAAAGAAAGAAAGAAAGAAATCAAACTTCACTAAGCTACATGAGGTAGTCAGCAGCACTGGTGGCTGGTGATCTGGAGGTCATGGGTTCAATACCTGCCAGGTTGGCAACATTCTTTCATGGAGATTGATCAAGAGGGCAAATATATAGCTTTCAGAAGGGAGTGTGATCCCATACTCCCAGTCAAGAATCAAAATCAAGAAATCGTTTTACTGTAAAGTGTTTTAACCCTTAAGATGCCGAGAAAAACTACTGATCTGTGTCCACAGTGTTTGCAACCATGACAATTAAAAGTAACTGGCAGACGACAATGCAGACAACAATTGTCTTGATTGGCATCTTATGGGTTAACCCCATTTTGAAAATTGTTGCAATGTTTACCAAAGAATTCTTCTGCAGCAGATGTCATGAGAAGTACATGTTATGTCATGAAACACTTGCCCTTCTGCATGCAATAGTTGATCACAGTGTTCAGTGGGAAAAATTAAACAGCATGTTAGAATGAGAGTTCAATAATAGAAAACAATGAAATAAAGTACCAAATTAATTTAAACAAAGTTTTTTATGCCCTCCCGAGAATCTTTGATTCGGGGGGATGGGGGAGGGGCATAGTATTTGACCTAGCCCCATGAAACTTCACACACTTATTCACCATCACAAGGGCTGACCAAGGGCCATAACTCTGTTGTCATTTTGGCTGAATTATTTCCCTTTGAAATTTTGCAAAAACTCAGAAATTGGCTCCAACAGGGGGCATTGGTCACCTATAGTGATTTGTCACCTATAGTGATGGCTCTTGTTTTTCTTATTAAATTGCTAAAATTATTGTGGTGCATGAAATTACTGGCCTTTTATTTCTCATAAACTGTGCAGTAAGGGTTTAAGCATCTGAACTTTTAGCTAAACTACAGTATGATATTAGATTTTAACAATTTGGAGATATATTTGGAAATGAATAAATTATCTTCAGCCATTTCCTGTCTAGAGACTTTGAAACGGTTTTCTTTATTGATAACTCATTTTTACCGGATGTAAAAGTTTATACATGTAATTTTTAACAGTTTTACTTAACTCTTATCATCCTGTTCACCACAACCCCTATCCTTGCAAACAGTGTAGATCCAGATCAGATGGAAGAAGCCATCTGATCAGAATCTGCACTATTTGGCATTTCGTTTATGAATTTGTAGCAATAAATTACATCAAGTAATTTGATTGGTTGATAGACAGAAATGGGTGTGGCTTAAATGAATATTCAGCAAGATAAGGGTTAACATTCATTTGCACATATCCTTTATATTGTGGATTGATCAGTTTTTTACATTCTACATCACTTCAGCACTTCAATAAAAACATACCATTGGCATTTTTGTAATGACCATTTGGGATATTTTTCATATTTCTGCACTGGGTCAAGGTCAACCTTTGATCACTGAAAAATTTTAGTTATGCCTGATCCTAGATGCTAAATACTGAGTTTCAAGGTCAATGACCTTTTCAGTTCTGAAGAAGACTTTGAAGCCTTTAACCCTTAAGACACTGAGAAAACATCTGAAAATGTAGTTTGCTTATGTGTCTGCTGAATCTTCTTGCAAACTTTTTAGAAATATTTTTTCATATCGGCAAACAGTTTGGACCCAGAAAAGACTGCTCCTAGAGACTTTTAAAGTAACAGGCAGATGACAAAGCAGACAACAATTGACGTGATTTGCATTTTATGAGTTAATCCCTTTTAGAAAGGAAAACCCAAAATGGAACTTGGCCAATCACTGCAAGTGCAGATCAGACATCTGAGAAGCGCCTTCACTGACTGCCAATATTTCTGCAATTTTCTTGCACAGAATGACAAACAGTGTAGATCCTGATCAGATGGCTTCTAGAAGCCATCTGATCTGGATCTACACTGTTTGCAAAGGTAGGGATTGTGGTGTTCAGTGGGATAACGGTTAATATTAAATTTTGCTTTCTCACACGTGACATGTTGGCCTTCTTAGTCAATTGTGACATGCATAATTTGAACAACTTTCATAGGCTCCATATGATATATTTGGCTTCAATCTGCCTAGCAGTATCTGAGGAGATGTGGATGGACACAATGGTAAAAGGCACATCAGTGAAAAACAAACCTTGATGCAAAGTTGGTCAAGGTCAACATAGGATTATTTGATCACATTAGATTCAAGTTTCAAGGTTATCAGCTTTTTCATTCTGGTGAAAAATTGGAGAGAGTTTTTGGCATAATCCACTTTAGTCATGTGACCAGCACTGTTCAAGCTATGTCCATAGAGGTTCAATATGAAATTTGGCAAGTTTCTGGGTTAGTTGCACTTCTAACTGACAGTGCAAATTCCTTAAAACTCTTAAAAGAGCAACCTAAATAATTGGTTATTTCAAAGCAATAGTAATATATTGCAGATTAAGCATTAGAACAGGTGTTGTATGTATTTTCATTTTCATAACTGCTTTAATATGTGTATGAAAATGTGTCTTACAAGATTGATGAAGACAAGTTGTTACTGTAATCAAGATTTTTCTTTGTAAGTCCTTGACTAGAATTAAAAGCAAGAAGCCTACATATACTAAGAGATAAGCAAGCTTAGCTAATTGATGAGCAAGCTTGGCTAAGTGACAAGCGGTGCAAAGCCTAAGCTATGCAATGTGCTAAGTGATGAGCAGCTTAGCTAGGTACATGTAATGGGCTGGTTAAGCAAGTTTAGCTAAATGATGAACAAGCTTAACTAAGTACTGAGCAGACTTGGCTAATTACAGAGAAGGCTACTAGCTAAGTGATGAGTAGATGAAGTGATGAGCAGGCTTAGCTTAGTACTGAGCAGGCTTAGTGTACATTATAGTGTAGTTTATATTTTCTTGTCCTTTGGGATCATTGATTCCATTGTGGAATTTCGAAAAATATTTAGTTTATACTAATTTATTTAAGTTCAATTGCGATGGAAGCTGCAAGCTTATTTAATCGCTCTCGAACACTCATTCCGGATGTTTTCACTCGCGCGCGAGAGAGAGGCAGTGACAATTACACCACTGCTACCCTATACACCTGGGTGGAGTGAGGCAGTGTCATTATGTGTCTCGCCCAAGGACACACCTCGATACCGGGTGCCAGATTCGAACGCACAACCTCTCGATCATGAGTCAAACGCGTTAACCACTGCACTATCGAGGCTGGCTGACTGAAAAATATTTGAGGGTCACTGATGAGGCCTAATTGGCCGAAACTAGCTAGTCTGGCCCAAAAAACATGAACACTTCATATTTTCCAGTTCTGTGGTGTATTCCTTGCTTCCAAAGGATAACCCTTTTATAGAACATAATTAGCTAAGTGAAAGCAGTCTTAACTGTGACAAGCAGCTCTGACTGTGATGAACAGCCTCAGGTTAGTGATTAGCATGCTTAGCTTAGCCATGAGCAGGATAAGCTAAGTGATTAGCAGGCTAATATCCAAGTGATGAAAAACCTTAGATAAGTACATGTACTGAACAGAATTAGAAAAGCGATTAGCAGGCTAGGCTAAGCCATGACCAGACTTAATGATGACCAAGCTCAGCTAAGTACTGAAACAGAAATTATTATTAGATAAGTGATTAGCAGGCTTAGCTACCGCTTGACAAAAGATTCTAAGTTGTCTTTTCTCAGCATTTTTGGAAAATATAATGCTAGAGCAGAAGGCAAATTCAATTTTCAGGGAAAATTAGACTTGTCATTATGCCTGGGAACTAACTGTGCCACCAACAAAACTTTGAAAATGCTGTGTGATAGTAATGTTTAGTAATGACAGTAATGAGGCTTTGGAGAATTTCAAATTCTGGCCTAATCAAATTAATTTTGCAGACATCTAACGTAATTAACCGAAATTGCAACAGGTATGTCTAATTGGAAATTTATAAGATCTTATTTGTGTTTTACATTTTTTACATTTTTAAGAAATACCGTATTTGCCCTAATTACCGCACATGCTCCTATAAGCGCACAGCAAAGCTATTTTTGAAAAGGAAATGCATAAGCGCACACTTTAGAGTAGCCTCCTCTCGAAGTTCTCACAGTAAATCTATAAAAACTTACTGTTATTTCTTCAACAGTGAAGGCAATGCTTAAGTATCCTTTTCTGTCCCATTATATTGTTTTCGTACCAAGTGTGCGCTAATTAGGTAGATTTTTCACCACGATTTTTTGACACGATTTTGAAAAAACTAAGCGCACGGTGCGGTAATTAGGGCGAATACGGTATTCCATAACTGCAGAAAATGTAACTAATTTGAACTTCTACTATTCACCTTCTATCCATTGACTGAAATACATTTAACTTCCAACCTGTACTGAGCAAGCACCTACTGGATAATCAAAGTGTGCATCATGTTATCAACCCTTCTCTTGCTGAATATTCATTTAAGCCGTGCCCATTTCTGTCTATCAACCAATCAAATTACTTGATGTAATTTATTGCTACAAATTCATAAACTGAATGCCAAACAGTGTAGATCCTGATCAGATGGCTTCGTCAGAAGCCATCTGATCTGGATCTGCACTGTTTCCAAAGATAGGGGTTGTCGTGAACAGCAAGATAAGGGTTAATCAAGTAATTTTGTATTGGCCCAGTAACAGGTTCAATGTTATCTACAACCTATGTCTTGGAGCAAAAACAAGAAAAACACATGTTTACCCCCACAAAACCCCAGTTTTTTCTACATAAAGTGAAGTTTAGAGAGGTGTTCATTACACGCACTTGTTAATGTGATAGCATTTTTCACGCTTACTAAAACAGGTGGCTTGCTTAATATAGTTGAGCTGGGAGACAACCATATCAGAGTATTCACTGTCCACCCAAAGAAAAACAAAGAGAAAAAAATAGAAACAAAATTCCTCATCAGGTTGTCCTGCACCACAGAACTTTTAGGTAAATTTTAACGAAGAGAGGTAATACAGATGAAAATAGTAGACCAATTTTGTGAAAATACCGTATTCGCCCTAATTACCGCACAGTGCGCTCAGTTTTTTTCAAAATTGTGTCAAAAGATCACAGTGAAAAATCTACCTAATAAGCGCACACTCAATGCGAAAACAATAGCTTCCAAGATGATGCATACTGATATTTAACTCTTATCTTGCTGAATATTCATTTAAGCCACACCCATTTCTGTCTATCAACCAATCAAATTACTTGATGTAATTTATTGCTACAAATTCATAAACTGAATGCCAAACAGTGTAGATCCTGATCAGATGGCTTCTTCAGAAGCCATCTGATCTGGATCTACACTGTTTGCAAAGATAGGGGTTGTCGTGAACAGCAAGATAAGGGTTAGTGGGACAGAAAAGGATACTCAAGCATTGCCTTCAGTGTTGAAGAAATAGCGTTAAGTTTTTTATAGATTTACTGTGAGAGCTTCCAGGGGAAGGTTACTGTAAAGTGTGCGCTTATGCATTTCTATTTCAAAATAGCTTTGGTGTGCGCTTATAGGAGCATGTGCGGTAATTAGGGCGAATAGGGTATGTAAAATATTGTCTTTTACCTGTTGTTAAGTTGATTTGAAAATAAATTTGCAAAATATTACAAATAAAAGCTTGCAGATAAACTTTAACCTAATGTGGAGGTGGATGATGCAGATGCCAGGGATCTGGCAAATGCCAGGGATCTGGCAATAGCTCCCCCTTACTTTCGTTTTGTTTGATTTGAGGTTTAATGTCCCCCTCAACACTGTAAAGGTCATTTTGGAGACGTTGCTTCCAATTTTGTGGGACTTTTACCTGACATTGAGATGAAATGACTTCTCAAGCCCTGTCGCCCAATGAAACCAATAGGGTTTATTATCATGGGCGGTCCGCCTAGCACCGCGGTTCCTGGACAGGCTTAGACCCTCTAAGCAGTTTACCAGTACTAGTGCGCTGGCCGGATTCAGCACTGCGTGGAAGCATCATGCAGCCCATATATTTCTTCAAGCCCCTATGGGCAGGGGCCGTATGGCCACCTGTACACAGTTGTTTGTATATAACATCTTATAAAAAGTTTGGGGACTGTACTGTTATCATCATCATTATTAACCCTTATCTTGCTGAATATTCATTTAAGCCACACCCATTTCTGTCTATCAACCAATCAAATTACTTGATGTAATTTATTGCTACCAATTCATAAACTGAATGCCAAATAGTGTAGATCCTGATCAGATGACTTCTTTAGAAGCCATCTTATCTGGATCTTCACTGTTTGCAAAGATAGGGGTTGTCGTGATCAGCAAGAAAAGGGTTATAACACTAAATGTATTTCGTCCAAAGCAAAAATCTATAGATTATATAGAAAAATGGCCATTCATGGTCATAATTTTCAATATTATCTACAGTAGAACTTCAATGGCTCGAACACCTTTGGGACCTCGAAAATCTGTTCGAGACTGGGGTAGTTCGAGCCACTGAGGTTACTGTCAGGAGGCATAACGAGATACTTTTAGACATCTTTTCGGTGTTCTACAATGAAAATGTATGCT
Source organism: Lucinisca nassula (assembly GCA_963580285.1). Taxonomy (NCBI): domain Eukaryota; kingdom Metazoa; phylum Mollusca; class Bivalvia; order Lucinida; family Lucinidae; genus Lucinisca; species Lucinisca nassula. The sequence continues at coordinate 21,267,719 of OY757013.1, read as the reverse complement.
GTGTGTACTCATTAGAATTGCCTCATCGAGGCGATTCTAATGAGTACACACAGCATACATTTTCAAGATAAAAGACGAAAATTTCCTAATTTTTACTCTCCCTATTTCTTACGTACAGAAATTCCCTAGGGACTCAAGAACGGGTTCGACTCAGCCATGGTATTCGAGCCATCGGTGTTCGAGCCATCGAAGTTCTACTGTATTTATCATATGACGTCGCGTCCTAGAGTGTAATAACGCCATGTAATAAATTCGATAATCCACTAGTGGATTAAATATGCAAATTAGTTAGATACGCCCCGTTACGTTACATGTACGACGTCCTTAACGACGTCGCATTTACTAATGGCGGAATATTGACATTTTTGTTAAACAATCGTGAATAAAATGCGTTTTAAATGTCATATGAAATAGAATCTTGCATTTGTGCTCATGTATTATTGAATTTATTAAACTCGTTGAAGAAAAGAGATGAAATGCTTGGCAAAGCCTCGCATTTTATCCCTTTTCCCCAACTCATTTAATAAATTCAATAATACATGAACACTCATGTAAGATCCTCTATATCTTTTCTTGGATCCATCTTTAAACCATGTAATAGACAAAATTGTGTCCTAATAAAGGGTGTTATAAATAGGGTTATGTGTAGTATTTTTGTTATGAATATTATTTGTATGATTATTATTATTTTTTTTATTATTATTATTAGAAATCTCTTGATTACAGTTTGGTATTAATACTATTAGAAACTCCTTGATTATAGTCTTAAGTGTATCTTAGTAGCAGATCAAAATGTTTGCATAATAAAATCTAGCAGACAGACATAGATTCTTCACATAAAACTTTATTAAACTTTTTTATTATGTAATGATATAGGCAGCTGTAGATATAAAATTGCTATCAACTGATTCTGTTTTCAGAAAAGAAGAGAACAAATTCAACCAAATGTAGTTCCACCAATCTAAAGAAGATCACAGTAGGTTTTTATCTTTAATACCAAGCATTTTAGGATTATATGCAACTTGGCGCCTACCAGAAGCCCAGTTACAATTCAGAAACTAACCCTTCTCTTGCTGAATATTCAGTTTAGCCACACCCATTTCTGACTTTGAACCAATCAGATTACTTGATGTAATTTATTCCTACAAATTCATAAACTGAATGTCAAAGAGTGTAGATCCTGATCAAATGGCTTCTTCAGGAGAATTCTTCAGAATTCTTCAAATTCAGTATGACAACTGACTGGATAATGTCAAAAACTTGCAAAGGTATGTATAACCTGTGATACACTGTCAGAAACATGGTGTCATTGCACTACATCATTTTTCATTGGTTTCTTTGGTTTTACGCAGCTCATAGCATTTACTGATTTTACATTTTTTAAACAAAACAACAGAATACGAGCGTAGGGTGAAAAGTTCTGAGCCTGACCAAGAAGCAGGCATCGAACAGCCATGAAATTTTGTATTCATTAAATCCAAACCTTTATTACTTGATTTGACTCAAATGAGTTCAAGTTTACCTGCAATAATGTAGAAATTCTAGACTTTGAAAATTGATACTAGCACGTTTTTGAGAAAATGGACAAAATCTGGCTCGTGGTGTCATCAAGTACCTCCATAAAAAGGGTTAGCTCCTAAGGACATTTATGCCGATATGGTTGCTACATTAGGGGATGATGCTCCTTCGTATGCAACCGTGAAAAGGTGGGCAGCAAATTTTAAGATGGGCAAGGACAGCCTTGAAGATGATGACTGGTGTGGACGACCCACAACAGCAACAACTGAGGAAACCATCAGCCAAGTGCACAGGGCCGTGATGGATGACAGGAATGTTCAACCCTTCGACATTCCTAATTCACTGTGTAGAATGTTCTCTACTCGTTCACGGGAGATGCCAACAGTGTTAGCTAACTGATTCACAGTTAAACGCCTGTCATCCATCACGGCCCTGTGCACTTGGCTGATGGTTTCCTCAGTTGTTGACGTTGTTGGTCTTCCACACCGGTCATCATCTTCAAGGCTGTCCTTGCCCATCTTAAAATTTGCTGCCCACCTTTTCACGGTTGCATACAAAGGAGCATCATCCCCTAATGTAGCAACCATATCGACATGAATGTCCTTAGGAGCTAACCCCTTTTTATGGAGGTACTTGATGACACCACGATGCCAGATTTTGTCCATTTTCTCAAAAACGTGCTGGTATCAATTTTCCTATCTTAAAATTTGCTGCCCACCTTTTCACGGTTGCATACAAAGGAGCATCATCCCCTAATGTAGCAACCATATCGACATGAATGTCCTTAGGAGCTAACCCCTTTTTATGGAGGTACTTGATGACACCACGATGCCAGATTTTGTCCATTTTCTCAAAAACGTGCTAGTATCAATTTTCAAAGTCTAAAATTTCTACGTTATTGCAGGTAAACTTGAACTCATTTGAGTCAAATCAAGTAATAAAGGTTTGGATTTAATGAATACAAAATTTCATGGCTGCTCGATGCCTGCTTCTTGGTCAGGCTCATAACTTTTCAGCCTACCCTCATAAATTACATCAAGTAATCTGATTGGTTCAAAGTCAGAAATGGGTGTGGCTAAACTGGATATTCAGCAAGATAAGGGTTAATTTCCTTTTCATGTTATGAATAAACAGTCCCCAAATATTACTGCACAATGCAGAAATAGAATCTAGGAAGAAAAAGTGTAACTTTTACTTATTTTTCCATGGCAATAACATCTGGTCGGAATTTATCCGAATGATCCTTGAAATTGTCCACCAAGAATATCATTATGTTCTAACTCAAAAATGAGTTTCCAATCCTATATAAAATGGAGCTCCATTCAACCATTGCAGATGGGACAGTGTCCAACCTTTGAGAGAAGCTGTTTCCAAGACATTACGCAAACACGCCTATACAAATACATTGCCACCTTTATCGCCAAAAAAATGAAAATTTTATGCTGAAAAATTGTAATAATTTTCTTATTTCTACTCAAAATATAGATTTTGGGCACTCGTTAGAACCGCCTCGAGTAGAACGAGTACCCACAATCTATATTTTGGAGCAGAAATAAGAAAAATAAGGTATACCCCCGGAAACCCCAGTTTTACTATATTAAAGTGGGGTTCAAGGGGGTCAAAATTATATAGGCATGTCAAACCACAAAACAAATCACTCAAGAAACAATGAATTATGCAACCATACTGACAGAAAATTCCATAGAATACTTATAATGACATTTACATCTGTAAGTGACTAAACAATACTTAAAGTCGAAGTTCCCAAAATTCTGCTGTCATTCTTAGAATCACTTTTACCTACAAATCTAGCACTGACTTTATGACAATAAGAAAAGATTTCTGGATCTAGAAAGATATTTATTGAACTCAAAACACAGGCATAATCTGGCAATGAAACGAAAATGACTTTTTACAGACATTTTTTTCTGGATGGTAAAAAAAAACAAAAAACAAGAAAGGTGTAGTGATGTAATTTTCCGCAATCTGTTTTCACACTTTTGTTCCTTTGTTGCACAGATTTGACAGAAAGCCTCAGCAAATTATCCTAATGTTGAATATCTTCCAAAATCACTGTAAAAATAATAAACTACATCATTTTATTTCATTGGTTTTGCAAAATAGACAGATGCCACATGTTGGAAAAGTAACTTTTTCACCTATTGTATTAATATTTCCAAGTTAACCCTTAAAATGCCAATCACAACAATTTTCATCTGCTTACTTAAAGTCATTGTGACAAGCAGTGTGGATCCAGATCTAGAAGCAGTCTGATCAGGGTCTGCACTGTTTGCCTGTATGCAAAACTATGTTTGAAAAAGTTGTAGCAGGCAACATAGACATTTTATGATGCAGTTTTTCTTAGCATCTTTAACCTTAAACTGCCGATCACAATATTTTAAGACTCATATTCGCATACATTGTATTTTGGTCAAATATTTCAGTGACTCAAAGACTTGACATTGCACAGAAATCGTCTGGTGGGCAGAGGATTCATATGAAATATGACTTACTCTATTTAGAAATGAAAAATTGCCATCTGCTCCAAAGTGTCTGTGGTGCTTTAAGAATTAACAGACACAAATGCAAAAAGGAAATGAAATAAATGATAAATGCATATTAAGATTCATAAATCATTAATGACACATATTGAGAAAACAAATCAGACTTTTTAGGAGCGCTGCGGTGATGTGGTGAAGCATCAGACTCAAAATCGAGAGGTACTGGGTATGATTCCTACTAATATCAAGTGTTATTTCCTTTAGCAAACCACATTGCTTATTACTGGTTTCTACCCAGGAAAAAAGAAGGCCACATGGAAGATTAGTAATAGTTTTGTAAATGTGTTACCCTCTATACCCTCTATAAATAAAGTTGATTATTATTTCTTATTTTTATAGAAGAATTATATGTTTTAGTTTCCTAATATCTGGTAGAAAAGAAAATATACAATTTCAAAAAGCCTATAAATTAAGCAAAACAAAAAAAATGTCTTGCCCATTAAATCTTGAAGGTAAATTGCACAGCAGTCAATTTTTCTTCTTTATTTCTAGACAAAAAATCAGGCTTGACACCTGTTTCAATTATTAAAACTGATCTTAACCCTTGTCCTGCTGAGCCCGGATATGCCTAATTGTCTTTGAAACAATGTAGATCCAGATCAGATGGCTTCTGAAGAAGACATCTGATCAGGATCTTCATTGTTTGCCATCCAGTTTATGAATTTGTTGCAGTAATTTGCATCAAGTAATCTGATTGGCTGATAATCAGTAGTGGGTGTGACATATTTAAATATTCAGCAGGACAAGGGTTAACTGATACTCTAAACCAGTTTCCTGTTAATTTCAATTGCAAACCTTAACCCTTCTCTTGCTGAATATTCATTTAAGCCACACCCATTTCTGTCTATCAACCAATCAAATTACTTGATGTAATTTATTTCTACAAATTCATAAACTGAATGCCAAACAGTATAGATCCTGACCATCTGATCTGGATCTACACTGTTTGCAAAGATAGGGGTTGTCGTGAACAGCAAGTTAAATTCAAAATTTTAATAGTTTATTAAAAATTATTTAAATTCCAGTTACTGTGTTTGCAAGTAGATGAAATAACATACAGAACTGATCTGTTTAAAAAACATGTTAAACACTTACCTCAAGTAGTCTAATGAAATTTTGAATTAAATGGTAGTTTTTAAGCATTTGAAAAAAAAAATGTTAAATTTATTAATTTTAAGTTTGAATTTCAAAATTCTATCCTAAACTATGACCAGCATATACAGTTATCAAAGGACATGAGAAAAAATGAATTAGGCAACTGCAAAAGTGGAAAACATTGTAATTTTAAATCATTTTAAAAAAGTTTAAAACCATTACATGTATGACATCATAGAATATTGCACTGTGTGTCTATAGCAATGAAAATTCAAGGGAGGTTACTGTTAGACTGTTAGAGGAGTGAGTGAGTGAGTGAGTGAGTTTTAGTTTTACGTCCCACCAACAGCTAAGGTCATACGGAGACGGGACCTCGGTTTAAAGACTCGTCCGAAAGTCTGGAGAAGCCCGGGATCGATCCTGCGATCCCTGGTTTTCAAGGCGAGTAGCGTAACCACTGCACCACGGAGGCTTCTAACTGTTAGAGGATGTTAGAGGTATGTATCAGATATAAATGAGCGTAACTTCAGAACAGATGGGATTTTTTTTCATGTAGTTTTCAATAAAATGACCCTCTTTGAGTCTGCTTTCACCCTGCTTAATACTAAGAATATTTAAAATTTCTTGTAATTGCTCTTTAATCAAAATGACCAATAAAAAATCTATAGCTTATACAAGCCTTTGAACAACAGAACCCAGATCCAGAAGACCCAATTCTTTTTTTAACCCTTTTTGTACCAAATGGAATCTTCCTCCTTATATATAGCAGGAGTCCATTTCAAAATTTAGGGGTGTCAGGTTGTGTTTTCTTCAAAATTTATTTGGAAAATGACTAAACCTTTAGCAAACAGTGGAGGCCCTGATCAGACGCCGTGTTCCGCGGTGTCTGATCTGGGTCTGCACTGTTTGCCAATTACCCCTTTAGGGGTTTCCGGTACTAAATGGGTTAATGCTGTCCAAAATAAATAAAACTCTACCAACAATTTTTAAGAGAAATAAACTTTTAAAATTTTAGTGCAAAACCAATATCGGCTGAAGGAAATCACTTTTATATTCCACATGAATATGAAATTTAAAATTTCACCCTTATCTTGCTGTTCACGACAACCCCTATCTTTGCAAACAGTGTAGATCCAGATCAGATGGCTTCTGAAGATCAGGATCTACACTGTTTGGCATTCAGTTTATGAATTTGTAGCAATAAATTACATCAAGTAATTTGATTGGATGATAGAGAGAAATGGGTGTGGCTTAAATGAATATTCAGCAAGATAAGGGTTAAGGTTTATTCCACATGAAAGTTTTGTCATGACTCCAACAACAAAGCACACTGAACAACCTCCATCAAAACACAAAAAAGGTCCTTAACCCTTCAAAACACAAACAAAAAGTAGCAGAAGACCTTCAACTATTTTTTTCCATTTTTTTTTCAGAGAAAATCAAGCTTGAAATGTCATGTGAATCATCTGTCAAGCAGATGATTCGCATGAAATGTCAAACTTTACTTTCCCTGGAAAATAGGAAAAAAAATATTTTGAATAGCCCTGATTGAAATTTATTTTAACTCTTATGTCATTAAACTGCAAGTGGGCTCCAACAGACTAAAAGACCAGATCTAAGAAACAGCTGACTAAGACAAGGTTTATATAAGCTTGAAGCATCAGTATTTACACCAGCTTTCAAGAAGACATCAAATTTAATCTTATATTCAATCTTATCCATGTTTGTATCATAAAAGTGCACGAAGGTATCAAAACAAACTCAGTTTGTTTGTTTTTTCTGCAAGATTTCAGCCAGCTGCTGACTGTAATTGATGCCTGTTGATCTTTTTATCTGATTTATTTATTACTACACATCTTTGCTAGGCCTACTGAAGATGTTCAAAATAGCAGCTTTAATTATAACACTTCCAGCACAAATCACAACTAAAAGATTCCCTTTTAAAAGTTTTTTTTTCTATTTTTCTGAGAAAATAATACACTTGACATAATATGTGAATCACCTGTTTGACAGATGATTCATATATTATGTCAAGCCTTATCTTTTCAGAAAAATAATTAAAAACATAGTCATCTGCTCTACAAATTTCCATGGTGCTGCAAAGATTTAATGGGAAAACAATTTAAATAACAAACTAATAGTAAACAGGATAAATGATCAAAAGGTGCCTGATCTGGTGTTAGGCACATACCATGTAAGTGTAAACAAGTAGTCTTGAGTCCATGGTGCAATGATTTTGCTGCTTGGCTGCAAAACAAGAAGTCTTTAAACCATGGTGCAGTGATTTAGCTACCTGCTGTGTAAACAAGCGGTCTTTAGACCATGGTGCAGTGATTTAACTACTTGCCTTCTAACAAGAAGTCTTGAGTCGATGGTGCAGTTATTTAGCTACTTGCCTTGTAAACAAGTGGTCTAGAGTCTATGATGTTTTAGACCATAGAGCAGTGATTTAGCTACTTGTCTTGAAACAAGAAGTCTTGAGTCCATGATGCAGTGATTCAGCTACTTACCTTCTAAACAAGTGGCCTGAAGTCCATGGTGCAGTGATTTAGCTACTTGCCTTGTAACAAGAAGTCTTGAGTCCATTGTGTAGTGATCTAGCTACTTGCCTTGTAAACAAGTGGTATAGAGTCCATGGTGCAGAGATTTAGCTATTTGCATTGTAAACAGTTGTTATATAGTGATTTAACTACTTGCATTGTAAACAAGTGGTATAGAGTCTATGATGCACTGATTTAGTCATTTGTCTGTAAACAAGTGGTCTTGAATCCAGAATGCAAAGATTTAGCTATTTGCCTTGTAAACAAGTGATCTAGAGTCCATGGTGTAGTGATTTGACTACTTAACTTGTAAAAAAAAAAGTGGCCTTGAGTCCAGGATGCAGAAATTTAGCTACTTTCCTTGTAAACGAGTGGTCTTGAATGCACAAGTGGTCTAGAGTCTATGATGTTTTAGACCATGGAGCAGTGATTTAGCTACTTGTCTTGTAACAAAAGTCTTGAGTCCATGATGCAGTGATTCAGCTACTTACCTTCTAAACAAGTGGCCTGAAGTCCATGGCGCAGTGATTTAGCTACTTGCCTTGTAACAAGAAGTCTTGAGTCCATTGTGTAGTGATCTAGCTACTTGCCTTGTAAACAAGTGGTATAGAGTCCATGGTGCAGAGATTTAGCTATTTGCATTGTAAACGGTTGTTATATAGTGATTTAACTACTTGCATTGTAAACAAGTGGTATAGAGTCTATGATGCAGTGATTTAGTCATTTGCCTTGTAAACAAGTGGTCTTGAATCCAGAATGGAAAGATTTAGCTATTTGCCTTGTAAACAAGTGATCTAGAGTCCATGGTGTAGTGATTTGACTACTTGTAAAAAAAAAAAAAAAGTGGCCTTGAGTCCAGGATGCAGAAATTTAGCTACTTTCCTTGTAAATGAGTGGTCTTGAATGCATAATGCAGTGATTTAGCTACTTTCCTTGTAAACCAGTGGTCTTGAGTTCAAGGTGCAAATCTGAGTGCCAAGCGAGGAGCAGCTAGTACCATTTTTAACGACTTTGGTATGTCGTGGCCCGGGATTGAACCCGTGACCTCCCGTTCCCCGGAGCGGACACTATACCAACTGAGCTATCGGGGCTGGTTGGCTTGTAATTGAAGGTAATAAGAATGTAAATAGTGATGATGGAAGCGTTGATTCTAACAATCATAAGCCATCAATCAGTATCAATGGTCCAGAAACTGGGTAAACAGAATCTTGTTTTCTCATCTTCCTTACAAGAAAACTGCCAATATTTTACTGTGTTACATCATTAATTATGCCAAGAATTCACTCAAAATTTTAAACATTTACACCAAGGTATAGTCTTTCAAAACGCAATGAGACATGACTGCACTTTTTAATTTTGGACTCATCCGTGTTTTAGGTAAGTCGCCATAAGTTGGTATTTTACATTGGGCGATACAGTTTTAACCCTTTCCCGCTCAGGGATTTTGTGAATTTTGCTGATTTTTCACAGTGTTGCACCTGATAGCAACTTCAACTAGCCATTGTTTCATAACGGCGGGTCTGTTTTACACCAAACTTGGTATGAATGTTCATTGGGCAGTAGCCTTTCAAATGCAACCTTTCATGACTTGATCATTGTTGTCGTGGTAATGGGGGTGCATCTCAAAGTTGGCAAAAAGTGTGATTTCACATGAACTTTTGACCAAATCTTAAATCTTCACATAGCTGTCAAGGCAACTCTTAAGGGGTTTGGCACTGACTATTTTCACTGTTTGCAGCATGTTTTATCAACATCAATTTTGAGGCATTTTTGACCCCAGACACCTCAGATATAAATATTAGCGGCCGGTTGGGCCATACACCCAAAAATTTTCGGATGTGAGGAACGCCCCCACCCCCTTCAATCCCCACCATCCCCCAGAATATTTTTAGTGGAGAGGCGCGCGAAAAAACAGGTCACTTTTTAGGCCAACAAATCGTAAAGCAAACTTAACTTAGAATCCAGGGGTAGGAAATGCAAATTTTAGGTGCTTCTGGGGCGTAAAATGGGGGGGGGGGGGGGGGTGCAGACACATAAAAACACATATCTGAGTGGAAAAGGGTTAATGAGATTCGTAGTGCATCATGTTAACCACTTCCACTTTGCCACAACCTATACATAATGGCATTTTAGATGTTTGACAAGAGGCCCATGGGCCACAATGCTCACCAGAGCTCAGGCTGCAATGCCCAATGACAGCCATGTATTTTAACATGATTTTATAATCTACCGATTATAGAGTCTCCCAAATGAACCCCCATATCCAAATGAGCACCCATGTTGACTCAGTATCTGAAACATTAGGCCTTTTATGAAGTAGAGGGGAGGGTGGGGTGGGCATGGAGGTTGGTATCACTAAATGCATCTTATCATAGGGAACAAGAATATAATATTGTTTAGCAGTGGGGATCTGTATGCCGGAAATAGACCTCTTAAGCGGTGGAGGGGTTGAGGCAAGCCCTATTGATCCCAGGAAAGCCCAAGATTGTTGTCCCTAAATGTTTCTTATCATAAGGACCAAGAATATATATGGTTTATTGGTGGGAATCTGAATGGTTTCTGATATAAGAGGCCCTTCTATGAAGTGGAGAGGAGAGGAATGGCCCCTGCGGACTCCCAAGTTGGTGTGCTATTGTTAAGGAACAAGTACATTTATGATTATGGGGTGGGGATTTGAATGGTTTCTGAAATATATTGCCTTTTATGAAGTGGTGTCACTGAATGCATCTTATCATAAGGAACAAGAATATGCATGGTTTAGGGGTGGGGATCTGAATGGTTTCTGAGTTTATGAATTGGAGGGGTGGGGCATGGCCCCTGCACAACCTGGGGGACCCCCATGTTGGCATAAAAGCATATGGCTGAGAGAAGTTTACTCAAGGAACATATCTATGTAAGTTTTGTCAAAATATCTGCATTGACTTGGCAGTAAATGCCATGTTTCAATTTTCCCCATTATAAGTCTATGGAAACTCTAAGTTGCCATAGCAACCAAACTAAAGAGTCGATTTTCATAAAAAAAAAAAAAAAAAAAAAAACTTTCAATCCCCCAGCCCAGGGATACTACAGATAAAATTTGGGCACAATGGGCCCAGTGGTTTCAGAGGAGATGTCATTTGAATGTGTTGGCGCAGACGACATATGTCATACGACGAAGGACAACTGCTTATCCTATAAGCTCCCACGGAACCTTCGGCTCTGGTGAGCTAAAAATCTGTAAAACAAGAGCTGTCACTATAAGTGAGCAATGCCCCTGTGGCAGCCAATTTGAGGAAAGGGCCGTGACTCCTTCGAAAATGAAAGGACCAATGTGAAATGTGTTAGGCATCCCTTCATCTCACAAGGAATGCATGTGCAAAGTTTCAGCTCAATCACTGAAGAAATGTGGAAGTAGTTCGCATCACAAAAAAAGTGCGGACTTACAAACGCACAAACGGACAGTGCAAAAACTATAATTATGCCCTCCTATGGGGGCATAAAAAGATATTCAAAATCTGCCTTCCCTAAAACATGGAATAGGCTTGTCCTGCTTGAGCTTTGAACTGTCAAAGGTCATTGATAAACTATAAGCCTGTCCGGTAGACAACATACCCCAAACACTTAAAAGTAATGTGCTGAAGATACAAATAATACATACTATACACAAGAATTCGGCCGAAGGTGAAACAGTGATGCTTGTATAAAAGTTGCCATTCCTAGATGCTGGCTTGCCCCCCACTAAAAGGGTGTTCATTACATGAACTTGATTTGATTGATTATTTTGTCAGTTACTCCATTTGCAAATAATAGTATCCAATGCTCTGTGTCTAGTTCTTAATAGAAAGATTAGTTGAACAAATGCATTGGTAATAATAATAATAATCAACCTTGTTTATCCCATTCAGTACCAGAAACTCCCAAAACCGGTACCCTGGCAACAGTGCAGGCACAGATCAGATGCCGCGGAACGCGGCGTCTGATCAGGGCCTTCATTGTTTGCTAAAAGTTCAGCCATTTTCTAAATAAATTTTGAAGAAAACACAACCTAACACCCCTAAATTTTGAAGTGGACTCCTGCTATATATATATATATAAGGAGGAAGATTCCATTTGGTACAAAAAGGGTTAAAGAGGTTAACCCTTGTCCTGCTAATCCCGGATATGCCTTATCTTTGAAACAATGTAGATCCAGATCAGATGGCTTCTGACGAAGCCATCTGATCAGGATCTACATTGTTTGCCATTCAGGTTGTGAATGTGTTGCAATAATTTGTATCAAGCAATCTGATTGGTTGATAATCGGTAGTGGGTGTGGCATATATGAATATTCAGCAGAACAAGGGTTAACACATTTAGTAAACTAGTACCAATCTTCCATGTGTCCCTTGTAGAAACCAGTATTATGCAATGTTCATCACGTGAACAAGTCCGTGAAATGAAGACCCCCCTAAACCCCACTTTATATAGAGAAAACGGGGGTTTACGGGGGTATTCATTATTTTTCTTATTTGTACTCCAAGACATAGGTTGTGGGTACTCGTTAGAACCGCCTCAATGAGGCGGTTCTAACGAGCACCCACAACCTATGTTTGCAGTATTTGTAAGAAAAATATCACAGATTTTCATCAGAAAAGTAGCCGTTTTGGAGATGGGGAAAAATGCACTATTTGACACGGGTGTGTTATCGTAATGTTGATGAAGTCTCTTGCTCAAGGTAACTACACTTGGTGCGTGCGGAGATTGAACAAACGACCTATTGATCTCCAATCAGATACTTTACCACTGCACCACAGCACTCCTCAATATTATTGGTTGAAATCTCTGTTCTAACAAGTACAATATATAACATACTACATAGAGTAGTATTTTTGCTGAAAAAATGTGAGTAGCTTTTGCAAATTTTTTAGCCAAAATATTTCCATTTTTGCCATACTGAATAAATAGTTTCAACATACAGGTAATATTTTAAGGTATCAGCCTTTGAACATCTAGGTCTAGATTGTAAAAAAATATTAAAGTATTCTGAAAATGTTCATTAACAACCTTAAAAGGTATTCTCAAAATGTTTACTAACAACCTTAAGACGTATTCCAAAAATGTTCATTAACAACCTTAAAAAGTATTCAAAAAATGTTCACAAACTAGAGCTGTCAGTGAAACTGACTAGGGCCCCGGCAGCGCTATCAGAGGAGTAGGAAAATTTGTGGATGGACAGATGGACAGACAGACAGACAGACGGATGGACAGAGTGATTACTATAGGGCACCCACACTTTCAGTGCGGGTCCCTAATAACCTTAAGACGTATTCCGAACATATTCATTAACAACCTTAAGACATATTCTAAAAATGTTCATTAACAATCTAAAAAGTATTCCAAAAATGTTCACTGACAACTTTAAGATGTATTCTGAAAATGTTTATTAACAACCTTAAAACATATTCCAAAAATGTTCATTAAAAACCTTAACCCTTGTCCTGCTAATCCCGGATATGCCTTATCTTTGAAACAATGTAGATCCAGATCAGATGGCTTCTGACGAAGCCATCTGATCAGGATCTACATTGTTTGCCATTCAGATTATGAATTTGTTGCAATAATTTGCATCAAGTAATCTGATAGGTTGATAATCTGTAGTGGGTGTGGTGTATATGAATATTCAGCAGGACAAGGGTTAAGACACATTCCGAAAATGTTCATTAATAAACTTAAAAAGAATTCCCAAAATGTTCATCAACAAGCATTAAAAGGACTCCGAAAATATTCATTAACAACCTTAAAAAGTACTTTGAAAATGTTCATTAACAAGTATTAAAAGTATTCCCAATATGTTCATTAACAAGCATCAAAATAAACTCCGCAACACCAACATTTATTCCAGGAATTAAGATCTAGGAGGAGAAATTATTAATTGTTAAATAATATCCTCTTGGCAGTGAATAAATGAACAATAAAAAGAGAGCCAAAAAATCTGAAACATCAGTAATTCATCAAATAAACAATCTCATTCTGTTCATATTTACCCACAACACAGCTACATTTTTGAATAATTAATTCAGCTGTGCCACACAAAAAAGCATGATTGTGAACGTAGAGCACATGAAATCTTTTTTTGGGGGGTTTTAGGGGGGGGGGGGGGGGGTTTTGTCATATGGCCTTTTCAAGATGATTTCACTCGTATCGAGCCAATCGTTAATCAGAGGTGGGCGAAAACCGGCGTACCTAGAGAAAAACCACCTGGCCTTCCATTGCAGAACTTGGTGTCTCAGATGTGACCCGAGCCAGGCTCAAACCACAGCTGTGAGAGACCTAATGATTAAGAGTCAGCACTCTTATCCACTAGGCCACGGAGGCCCGTAGAGCACATGAAATACAAGACCTGTCGCCGGACAGGGTAGCTCACCAGAAGTCGCGCTTTGACTAGTCGCGCAAAGTCAAATTTTCGGCCCATAACAGAAACAAAGTCACAAAGAAAGAATCCAGTGCTATATCAATATTTGGGGTTCACGCATGATTCAAGTTTGCCTCATTAGTATCACTTTTAATTCCATTTAACCCTTAGACATGAATCAACGAATCAATACATGCCAAATATAAAGGCTCTATCTCAAATGGTCAAGAAGTTATTAAAAAGTAGGTCACAGGACCAGGGTCAAGGTCACAGGTCAAAATTTTATAAAGTATGGGAAGGCAATGTCACAAGCAACCTACATACCAAGTAAGAAAGCTAAAACAGTTAGAACGTTATGATAAAGTAGGTGGTCGCAGGTCAAGGGTCAAAGTCACAGATCAAAATTTTTTGCATGAGTGGGAAAGCAATGTGACAAGGAACCTACATGCCAAATATGAAGACTATGTCAAATGGTTAAATATTTATGATAAAGTAGGTCAAGGGTCAAGGTGACAGGTCAAAGTTTTTTGTATGAGTGGTAAGGCGATGTCACAAGGAAACTACATGCCAAATATGAAGGCTCTATCTCAAATGGTTAAAAAGATATGAAAAAGTAGGAAAAAGGTCCATGGTCAAGGTCACAGGTCAAAATTTTTTATATGATTGGAAACGCAATGTCACAAGGAACTCACATGCCAAATATGAAGGCTCTACCTCAAATGGTTATGAAGTTATGATAAAGTAGGTCAAAAGTCAAGGTCCCAGGTAAAAAATTTTTGTATGAGTGGAAAGGTGATGTCTCAAAGAACCTACATGCCAAATATGAAGGCTCTATGTCAAATGGTTATGAAATTATGATAAAGTAGGTCAAAAGGTCAAAGGTCAAGGTTACAGGTTAAAACAATTTGTATTAGTGGTAAGGCAATGACACTAGGAACCTACATGTCAAATATGAAGGCTCTATCTCCAATGGTAAGAAAGTTACGACAAAGTAGGTCAAATGTCAAGGTCACATGTAATTTTTTTGTATGAGTGGTAAGGCAATGTCACAAGGAACCTACATGCCAAATATGAAGTCTCTGTCTTTAATAGTTAAAAAATTATGTAAAAGTAGGTCAAAAGTCCAGGGTCAAGGTCACAGGTAAAAATTGATTGTATGAGTGGAAAGGGAATGTCACAAGGAACATACATGCCAAATATGAAGACTATGTCAAATGGTTAAATATTTATGATAAAGAAGGTCAAGGTGACAGGTCAAAGTTTTCACAAGGAAACTACATGCCAAATATGAAGGCTCTACCTCAAATGGTTACGAAGTTATAAGTAGGTCAAAAGGTCAAGGGTCAAGGTCACAGGTCAATTTTTTCTGTATGAGTGGGAAGACAATGTCACAAGGAACATACATGCCAAATATAAAGGCTCTATCTCAAACGGTTCAAAAGTAATGATAAAACAAAAAAAATTCCATAATTACCATAATAATTCAAAGTATGTGGCCTTGACCCCATGGTTACGGTCATGGTTACAGGTCGAAATTTTTTGTATGTGTGGGAAGGTAATGTCACAAGGAACCCACATGCTAAATATGAAGGCTCTATCTGAAACGGCTCCAAAGTTATGATAAAACAAAGAAATTACCATAATTACCATAAAAATTCAAAGTATGTGGCCTTGACCCAAGGTTACGGTCATGAGAGCTGATGCTGCTGCATAATAATTGAGATAAGGTATGAACTAAATCCATCTGAAGGTAAAGTAGTAATGAACTCCTAAAAACTTTAACACAAAAACTTGAAAATTAGAATTCTAAGTCTGTGACCTTGACCTAGGTCAAGGATATGGCTGCTGATATTGCAAATAAAAACTTTAGACCAGTATCTATCATCATACCAAATATAAACTCAATCTATGTAGGCATAAAAAAGAAATGAGCTTCTAAAAACTTTAACGCAAAACTTTAACATTTGTGGACGCCGACGCCGACGCCGGGGGTAGTAGAATAGCTTACCGGAACAAAAGTTCCGGTGAGCTAAAAATGGGGCTAGATATGCCATTTAATCAGAGTCAAAAGTCTGTAAAATAGGACCAATTATACAAAACTAATGATGTCATTAATTAACATATTGTTAAAACATGGCAATTATATTGGTATTTTTGCTGAAAAAATATCTTAGCCTCCGCCCATCAGGGCTTGAAGAAATAGATGGACTGCATGATGCTTCCACGCAGAGCTGAAACCGACCCTCACACGAGTACTGGTAAACCGTTTAGAGCATCTATGCCTGCCCAGGCGGTGTGAGTCCATGCTTATAAACCCTATTGGTTTCATTGGGCGGCAGGGCTTGAGATGTCATTTCATCTCAATGTCGGGTAAAAGTCCCACAAAATTGGAAGCAACGTCTCCAAAATGACTTTTACAGTGTTGACAGGGACGTTAAACTTCAAATCAAACAATGAAAAAATATCTTAGTTAACATATTGTTAAAACTATGATCACTGAATATGGCAAGTATAATATTTTATGCTGAATGCAAATCAACTCACATATTTTCAGCATTTGACAGTGGGCACTAACAGTTTGGCCACTTACCAGCTTGTTAGGCTAACACACTTTGAACAACTGCATTACAACGATCATACATCAGAGATACTTTAAAAATTGTTAGCCTTTTAGTATGACATTGCTCAATTAACAGGAATGTTTGGAGATGATGTGTTAAAAAATGAGTAGCAAGTGTCTTGAATTGTCATTAATGTGTTCTGATTGGCTACTGGAAGAGTTTGATACTTTAACAAGCTGTGTTAATGAAAAAATGATGCCAGAAAGATTTGATCATGCATTAAGATAAGAATGTTTGTGAACAGGTGAATATTTAAACTTATATAAGTCCTAGATGTCAATAGTTCTGTTCATGCATTCCATATTTTATCGTATGCCGTCATGCAAGGCCAGATTTTATTTTATTCTGACTCCAAATAAATAAAGTCTGATTACTGACGAGCTCTAACATAACTGGAAAAAATCCACCCTATGGTTGGATTCGAACTCAGGCAGCTCGGGTGAAAATCTAACCACTGAGCCAAAGAGTCAACTCCCAGGTGGTGATAAAGCTATGAGCTATGCATATCTTCCAAGGTAGATAACCGAAGGGAGGAATTGTAACGCAGAGGAAGAATGGCAGAACAGCAACTGAGGAGGTATTTATTGAATCAGCATTCTGCACAGGCTTGCCAGAAGTAGAGTAGAAAATGACAGAGGTATACAGTGACTCATGCCAGAGGAAGAACAGCCAATGAAAGAGGCTTGCAGTCACCCTTGCTTGAGGAAGAGCGGCCATTGACAGAGGTACACCAAAATTCCTATATGAAGACCACTTTTGAACAGTCCCACAAGCGGACGTTATTTGCAGAAAAAAACGAAGGAACAATAAATGCACCCTTCTAAATAAGCTTTTTAAGGCAGAATTGTTCTTAATTTTAGGTGGTCTTATTAAATAGTGGAATTTTAGTGTATGTAGCAACTCTTGCCTGAATGAATGCAGTATATAATGACTCTTGCCTGAGGCAAAACAGCCCAGTATGAGATCTGCAATGCATGCAGCAAGCCAGCTACCTGGAAGGCGGTCCACTTAATATGGATGTTGCACCTGTGCCTGCATGTTAATATAAAATCTGATGATGGTGATGATGATGATGATGATGATGATGATGATGATGATGATGATGAAGGCAAGTTAAAAGGACCTACAGTGACTTTTGCTATACACACAGCAGCAACAGTGACTCTTGCCAGATGCAAAGTAGCACACAAAGTGTGTATATAATAATGCTTGCCACGTGCAGAGCAGCATATGAAAAGTGTTCAAAGTAACTCTTGCCATATACAAAGCAGCAAGTGAAAAGTGTATACAGAGACTCCACCAAGTGATAAGTGTACACAGTGACCCTTGCCATATAAAAAGCAGTAAGTGGAAAGTGTATACAGAGACTCTTACATGTGCAGAGCAGCAAGTGAAAAGTGTACAGACTCTTGCATGTGCAGAACAGCAAAATGAAAAGTGTATGCACACAGACTCTTACAATCATGTGCAGAGCAGCAAGTGCAAAATATATACAGAGACTCTTGCATATGCAGAGAAGCAAGTGAAACTCTTGGCATGTGAAAGTGTATATAGTGACTCTTGCCATAAACACAAAATCGGCCCCTGCCCATAGAGGCTTGAAGAAATATATGGGCTGCATGATGCTTCCACGCAGAGCTGAATCTGGCCCGCACACTAGTACTGGTAAACCGCTTAGAGGATCTAAGCCTGTCCAGGAACCACGGTGCGAGGCGGACCGTCCATGCTAATAAACCCTATTGGTTTCATTGGGCGACAGGGCTTGAGATGTCATTTCATCTCAATGTCGAGTAAAAGTCCCACAAAATAGGAAGCAACGTCTCCAAAATGACCTTTATAGTGTTGAT
Organism: Lucinisca nassula; assembly: GCA_963580285.1. Classification (NCBI taxonomy): domain Eukaryota; kingdom Metazoa; phylum Mollusca; class Bivalvia; order Lucinida; family Lucinidae; genus Lucinisca; species Lucinisca nassula. The sequence continues at coordinate 21,249,167 of OY757013.1, read as the reverse complement.
GGGGACGTTAAACCCCAAATCAAACAAACAAAAAAAACATACACAAATACCTACTGCTTCATTGCTTTGTTACAATGCATGTTTGACACCATGCTTTTAAAACCAGTCAAAATTAAGACAAATTCTGCTTTGAAAATGATATTTAAAAGTTTCCAGCTATTATTTCTTTCTTTTTCTGAACTAAAAGACCTCCTTTGGACTGTTCAAACGGGGTCTAAAAGACCACTTTTGAATGGCTCTAGAGGTGGTATAAGTGTAGGAAGTAGGTCATACTAATGTTTGCCATGGCAACCACTTGCAAATGACCAACAAAACCAAGAAATGCTTACATCAGCACACCGAAGCAGACACACTACCAGTACAAAGTCTCTATTTGGAGTAGAGAATTTTTGCTTTAGATGAGTTTTGCTGTTATTTATTGTCATAATTCTAGCAGGTTTCTGCCAATGAAAAATTGCATCTGTTTGTCTTGACTGGATTTATGAACAGACCAACGTCTAAGTTGTAATGAAGAGTAAGCAACCTCAGATACTTCTGTTTCCATGCTGATTTATTTCATGCATAAAAAAAGCACATCCAAATATTTTTTTTTTTTCATTTCCTATATCTTCCTTTCTGATTTTTAGGGTTGATTGTTTGTCAATCAACCCAAAATTACTAAACACAGAATCTCTTCAGTGCTCAGAAATCCAGGTGATCATTATTAACCCTTGTCCTGCTGAGCCCGGATACACCTTATTTTCCAAACAATGAAGATCCAGATCAGATGGCTTCTGACGAAGCCATCTGATCAGGATCTACATTGTTTGCCATTCAGGTTGTGAATTTGTTGCAATAATTTGCATCAAGTAATCTGATTGGTTGATAATCGGTAGTGGGTGTGGCATATATGAATATTCAGCAGACCAAGGGTTAATAGAAAATATAGCCCCACTATTCTTGTCACTGTGATGTCAAAGTGCTGTATAAAAGAAAGCTTAATGTAAAACATTGGCTTGGCACATGTGCTGGGACATTGGCAAACAGTTTAGACCCAGACAGATGCCACAGAAAGCGGCATCTGATCAGGGCCTAAACTATTTGATTAAAGTACAGGGATTTAAGTGTTAAACTGAACATCCCCATTCTCTGTTCAGGACCACTTTTCCAGCTCAGAAACATTTGACTCCTCCATCAGACAACAGTCTGAAAAAGTACACAGTTTTTACTGCTTGTCTTAGTATCAACATTAACTGTGATCAAGGAGCTTATATGCGTGATGAGCTCTTGCCGTGATAAGCTACTTTGGTTGGTCTGATGTAGCTGTCATTTATTAGTCAGATGATTTCACGGAGGACTCCCTTGACCCAACAGTGTTGTCATTGCTTTGATTTTTCTAATTTTCATGATGCTGATGCCTGTTCGCTTCTCTATCTACTCTCTAACACCTACCCCTTTTGATGCCAAGAAAACACTGCATCTGAAAATGTCTTCTGTTTGCTGTCTTCTGCTGATTTATTATTGCACGTCATATTCACTGCATTCAACTGCAATCAATTCTTGCACAATGTTCAAAAATATTTTTTTGCATACAGGCAAACAGTGTGGGCCCTAATCAGACTGCTCCTCTAGGAGCAGTCTGATCAGGGTCCACACTGCTTGCCACAATGACACAGACAAGAAAGCAGAATGATGAGAAGTATTGTGATTGACAGTTTAAAGGTTTAACCTTAAAGCACTAAGCAAAACTGCAAAGCAGAATGTTGTCATTCTAAATTTCTCCTCAATATTTTCAGAGAAAATCAGGCTTGTAATTTCATGTGAATTGTCTATGATACAATCAGGCTCAAGATTTCATGTGACTTGTTTGCATTATCAGATAAATCACATGAAATGTCAAGCCTAATTTTCAATGAAAAGTAGGCAGACAAAAATTCTTGACTAACCAGAATTACAATTCTTATTTTCAGTTTTTGGGGGCATGTGCCCTTTAAAATAAAGTCAAGGTCTTCAAAATCGAATCACACCTTTGGTCAATTGCGATGCTATATTGTATCAAGTTAGACCACATTTCATTGATGTGTTCATGAGATTGGGTGCAGACAAGTCATCTTTGGCACAAAATTGACAGTTTTGGGAGCCAGTGCCCTTGAAAATTAGGTCAATGCCATCAAAACCTAATGGCTGTTTTCCCCCATTCTAGTGATGTAACCATGTGAGTTTGGTCAGAATCAAATATTAGGTTCAGGAGATATATAGTTCTTCAAACAGACTGCATGAGAGAAATGGCTATGTTCAATGTTCAAGGGACGATAACTCCAAAAGTAGGAAAATCAGAGTTATGGTTCATATGGTCTGCAAGTCCTCTCAAAGTGCTCTACATATCTGTGAAGTTTAGTGAAAATATCTCAAATGGTATCAAGAGTTATGGAGCAGACACGAAACTGATAATAACTCCAAAAGTAGGAAAATCAGAGTTACGGTTCATATGTTCTGCACGTTGTCTCATGGTGCTCTATATATCTGTGAAGTTTCATGGAAATATCTCAAATGGTATCAAAGTTATAGAACAGACACGAAACTATGATAGAAATGGCTATGTTCAAAGAGCAACAACTCCAAAAGTAGAAAAACCAGAGTTAGGGTTCATACATTCTGCACGTCATCTCATAGTGCTCTTCATATCTGTGAAAATAGCTTAAACTGTATCACACTTATGGAGCAGACAGAAAACTTTGAGGCGCTGATGGACGGATAGACGGATGGATGGACACTCAAAACTTTGGAGGGTATAAAATAATACCCTGCCATTTTTTGAATGGTGGGGCATAAAAATGTAGTCAGAAAAACTACTTTGCCACCATAAATACCTCCCAACAATGTAACCCAACAGTAAAGAGAACAAGGACAACAAAGAATAAACAAGTCTTGATAGCTTGCCCCAAGTTTGGCCAGAATTCTTAAAACTTTCTGATAGTTTTCATATTTCTGCTCAAAATATTGATTGTGGATACTTGATAGAACCACTTTGGCAAGGCGGTTCTAACGAGGACCCACCATCTATGATTTCAAGCAGAAATAAGGAAAACAATGTGTACCCCAGTTTTACATGATAAAATTGGGGTTGAAGGGGGTCCAAATTATATAGGCGTGTTTGCTTTCCAACCCCAAAGACACCAATCACAACAACTGTCACCTACTTTGTTGTCTATATACAGGTGGTTGTTGCAAACATTGTGGTGGACCCAGATCCTAGAGCAGTCTGATCAGGGTCCACACTTTTTGCTCCTATGCAATAGTATGTTTGAAAAGTTTGCAAGATGATGTAGCAGACAACATAAACAGATGACATTTTCAGATACAGTTTGTACTTTCTCTTTCAGAGAATGCATCTCTATCCTTATCAAATGAAGAATGTTTGTGATTTGCAATCTGCATTTTTATGCAGTCTGATCGCTGATGCAATAAATTTTATTTCAAGACATATACCTCATATCCACTGAACATGTCTATAACTTCATTACTTGTACCACTGACACTGACATTAATATCATTTATCACAGATTCTCTGATTAGATCACTAACATCTTTTTGAATGTGCAATGATAGAAACCCTTTAACACATATCCTGCTGAATAAGTTAATCAAGCCACACCCATTGCTGACTATCAACAGGTGAAATGTATTCACTGACTTTCCAACAAAATGACAAATAGTGTAGATCCCGATCAGATGGCTTCTGGTCTGGATCTGCACTGTTCCCAAAGGTAGGGGTTGTCATTTTAAGCAGCTGATAAGGGTTAACCCTTATCTTGCTGTTCACGACAACCCCTATCTTTGCAAACAGTGTAGATCCAGATCAGATGGCTTCTGAAGAAGCCATCTGATCAGGATCTACACTGTTTGGCATTCAGTTTATGAATTTGTAGCAATAAATTACATCAAGTAATTTGATTGGTTGATAGACAGAAATGGGTGTGGCTTAAATGAATATTCAGCAAGAGAAGGGTTAAGCTGAGCATAGTTTACATATTGTTAATTTTTTTATCATGTACAGTAAAATTCCTATATTAAGACCACCTTTGGGACTGTTCAAAAGTGACCTTTGGGACAGTTCAAAAGTGGTGTTTAAGACCACTTTTGAACAGTACCAAAGAGGGTCTCTTATTAGGAGGAACTGGGGGTAGAAAACACAAATAAATAATAACTGAAACCTTTTCAATAAGCTTTTAACTCTTATCATGCTGTTCACAACAACCCCTATCTTTGGAAACAGTGTAGATCCAACCATCTGATCAGGATCTACACTGTTTGGCATTCAGTTTATGAATTGTAGCAATAAATTACATCAAGTAATTTGATTGGTTGATAGACAGAAATGGATGGCTTAAATGAATATTCAGCAGGATAAGGTTTAAAAGTAGATTTAGTCCTCATTTTAGGTGGTCTTACTGTACTAAAGGGGAATGGGAACACCTGGCAGATTTTTCCACCATTTTTCAAAGGAAGATAACTTTCCAGACTTCCTGTTCACTTTTCTGTAAGCCCTATCCCACTGAAATAGGGGTCTACTCTTAAAGAAAAGAATTTGCCCCTCAGGAGCAAATTCTTTTCTTTAAGAGTTGACCACTATTGACATGGGCGACAAAAACACTTTTGCAGGAGTTGCCTCCCCTGAAGGTGTTCCCATTCCCCTTAATGTATCAATTTAACCCATTCAGTACCGGAAACCCCTAAAGGGGTACCTTGGCAAACAGTGCAGACCCAGATCAGACGCCACAGAATGCGGCGTCTGATGAGGGCCTCCACTGTTTGCTAAAAGTTCAGTCATTTTACAAATAAATTTTGATGAAAACACAACCTGACACCCCTAAATTTTGAAATGGACTCCTGCTATATATAAGGAAGAAGATTCCCTTTGGTACAAAAAGGGTTAATACAGTCGAACTTTAAGAACTTGAACATCTTCGGGACCATGAAATTTTGTTTGAGATAGGGGTAGTTCGAACTATTGAGAGTTACTGATACTACAAGGCCATGAGGCATAATGGGGATGATCTTAGGATCCATTAAAAAAATTGTTTGTTGTGTGTACTCATTAGAATCGCCTCATTGAGCACCAACAATCTATGTCATGAGCAAAAATAAGGAAATGCCATTTACCCTATGTAAACCCCATTTTTCGCTATATAAAGTGGTGTTTACAATAGTATTCAAGAAAAGACATGTTCATATTAAAGTGACATGTGTGTGTGTGTGAATTCGGGTTTAACGTCGCTTTCAACAATTTTTCAGTCATATCACGACGATGTCTGGTTGTGACAGGGAGCTCAATGCTCACTTTTATAGTGCTGCCTCACTGAAGTATCATGTCCCAGACACATTACATGATACCACAGCCAGTCACATTATCCTGACACTGGATCGACCAGTCCTAGCTCTATCCCGTAAATTTGAGTGCCAAGCGAGGAGCAGCTGATACCATTTTTAACGACTTTGGTATGTCGCGGCCCGGGATCGAACCCGTGACCTCTCGTTCCCAGGAGCGGACACTCTACCAACTGAGCTATCGGGGCCGGTATTAAAGTGATATATCTCATGGTGCATAAAAGCATACTGCAGAATTTCCTGTAGCACAGCTATATTTTACCAAAACTCAAAACACATTTGTTTGCCAGTGTTTCTGACAGATTATTATCTAATGATATTTCTTCTTTTCCTTCTTTTACAAATTGTTCTCTGTTAACACCAACTAACTTACTAAACTTTGCAATCAGAGAGGGAATGTGGTTCATATCAAAATGACAACTTTTAAGTATACTTGCTTCAGATTAAGTAAATACAACAGTGCTTGATAAAACCTACATCAGCTTGTCTGGATATTGAAGTTTACATCCCAGTCAACACTATTTAGGTCATTTTGGACACACTGTTTCCAATTTATTGAGACTTTGACCCATATTAGAGATGAAATGACATCACAAGCCCTATTTAGGGGTGTCAGGTTGTGTTTTCATAAAAACTTATTTGTAAAATGACTGAACTTTTAGCAAACAGACGCCACATTCTGTGGTATCTGATCTGGGCCTGCACTGTTTGCCAGGGTACCCGTTTTGGGGTTTCTGGTACAAATGGGTTAAAAGCAATGTCACTGGCCCAACTATTCACATCCATATCTCTGCACCACTGGATTATTCTGTTATGAGATGAGGCGCATGAAGTCTACACATACACGTACGTACAATCAAAATTTGAGTGTTCGAACATGAAAATTTGTAAGAGACTGGGGTAGTTCAAAACTCTGAGGGTTACCATATTTACCCTAAAAATTCGGACACCTCAACTCCTTACCATACTTGTTCTAAAATTTGAATAAGTACAATTTACTATCCAATTGTCAAGTCTAAGATAGCTGGAGAAATGGCAAACAATGTAGATCCTGTTGAGATGTCCCAGGATGCGGCAACACTGTCTGTTTGCTAGGGTAAATATGGTATTCAGAGTGCAGGGTCAGAATGATTTAGGTTTATTTTATTGATGCTGTATGATATAAAGATAAGTTGTGTGATCTCATTAGAATCACCTCAATGAGGCAATTTTAACCCTTTTTGGACCAAATGGAATCTGCCTCCTTATAAATAGCTGGATTCCATTTCAAAATTTAGGGGTGTCAGGTTGTGTTTGCTTCAAAATTAATTTGGAAAATGACCGAACTTTTTGCAAACAGTGTAGGCCCTGATCAGACGCCGCGTTTAAAATAGGCCAAACTCATCACAAAAACACGCCTACATTGTTGTGACCGCCTTGAACCCCACTTTTACATAATAAAACTGGGGTTCACAGGCGTGAACTTAATTTTCCGCTTTTTTTTCTGCTCTAAAACGTTAGAACCGCCTCCATGAGGCAGTTAGAACCGCCTCCATGAGGCAGTTCTAACGTGAACCAACAATCTATATTTTGTCATTATTTTTCATCTTGAAATTATTGTGTGTTTTTTCAGCAGTATAATTGTCAATGTATTTGAATAGGCATGTTTTGGTTATGTAGCTATCCCTAATTTTGCATCAGAAGCTGTCACTGGGAAGACTTTCCAAGGGACTCAAAAACGAGTTTCAAGTAACCATTGTAACTGAGCCACCAGTGTTTGAGGCATTGAAGTTTTACTGAGTATTAACTGCATCATCCCACTAACCTACCATTGGTCGCCTTCAAAGGTTGACCCTTATCCTGCTTGATAAATTAACTAAGCCACATAAATTAACTAAGTCACACCCATTGGCTGTCAGTCAATCAAATTACTTAATAAATTATATTCATTGAAATCACAAACTGCATGACAAACAGTGTAGATCCTGATCAGAAGCCATCTGATCTGGATCTACACTGTTTGCAATGATAGGGGTTGTCGTGATATGGGTTGAAATATTTTTGGTCGACCATATCATTGTTTTTTTTCTCCTGAAAATGTTTTCAATTCTTTCAAAGCCTAGACAGTATCAGTCCAATAAATAATAATGAAAGAAAACCCCCGTCAACACTATTTAGGTCATTTTGGAGACCTAACCACTAAATAGAAATGTAGCCTATTCTTTATGCTAATACAAAATTAGGTTTAGCTCATTTTAAGATTAAGTCAGAATGGTAATGTTTTAATTACTCATTGCCAGGGTGTCGCGCCAAAACATTTGGCAGAATGTACTTCTTGAAAATCATTGGTTTGTGATCATTAGAGGGTATGCCCTAATTTTGACAAATACAAATACAGTGTCTTCAAAAAATTGAATAAAGGAAAAATGGAATTTTTTTTAAAGAATCTGACATGAGACTCTGGAAGATTTGCAGACAAGTTTCTGAAATAAAAAACATCATAATTCTTTTAAGCTTTCTAAATAAAGCATCCCGATTCATATAGGAATTACAAAGACTTTAAGCATTGTTATTGTGCATGTTAAAATGAGATCACTATCATGCAATTAACCCATTTTGTTCTGAATTGAATCTTCCACATTATTACAAAGCAGGAATCCGTTTCGAATTTAGGGATGTCAGGTCAGTAATTTTAGCATTTTATTTAGAAATTGGTTGACTTTGTTTGTTATCCCCAAGCTTTTACAAAAAGCGTTCGGGGATATTGTGAACGCCTCCGTCTGCCTGTCCCTCTGTCCATCTGTCTGTCCGTCTGTCTGTCCGTCACGCTATCTCCTCCTTTACCACTGGTCGGAATGTAACCAAATTTGGTACACAGCTTCCTTACATGATGAGAATGTCACATTTATTTTTGGCCCCACCCCCAGGGGCCTTGGGGAGGGGTCAAAAGGTCAAATGTCAATTAAATTCAATTTCAAAGTCAATTTTATAGATTTTGAAACCAAACTTTGCATAAGAAATGATTGATGATATATGTAACCAATATTGAACGGGATTTTGGCTGCGACCCCTGGGTCATGCCCAAGGGGTCGGACTTGGGGGGGGGTCAGGGGGTCAAAATTCAAATTTTACCGAATATAGTCATATGGAATATCGAATTGAAGGGGGTGATTAGTAGAATACAATACAAGTAAAATTTTGACCCTGGGGTCAGAACGGGGCCCTGAAGGAGGGGTCAAAGGGTCAAAATTTAAGTATTTTGGAACATAGTCATGTGGCATATCAAATTGAAGGGCATGATTAGTAAAATATAGGTAATATTTTGACCCTGGGGTCAAATTAGGGCCCAGGGTGAGGGGTTTTCGGTACTTGGCCCCTCTGTAGAAAGCGTGGGGATTTGCGATGGCGTGCCATCGACAGTATTCTAGTTTAATTTGAGGTTTAACATCCCCTTCATCGATGTATAGGTCATTTTGGAGACGTTGCTTCCAATTTTGTGGGACTTTTACCTGACACTGAGATGAAATGACATCTCAAGCCCTGTCGCCCCATGAAACTAATTATGTTTCTAAACATTATACAGTCTGGCTTAGATCCTCTAAGCGGTTACCAGTACTCGTGTGTGGTCAGTTTCAGCTATGCGTGGAAGCATCATGTAGCCGATCTATTTCTTCAAGCCCCGATGGGCTAGGGCCGAGAAAATGGTTGAACTTTCTGCAAACAGTGAATGCCCTTATCAGATACAACATTCTGCGGCATCTGATCTGGGCCTACACTGTGCCAATGAATCCATTTTAACCAATAAAATGCCAATCACGACAACTGTCGCCTGTTTTGTTGTCTGCCAGTTACTTTAAAAATCATTTTTGAGAACCGTGTGGACCCAGATCAGACTGCTCCTCTGGGAGCAGTCTGATCTAGGTCTACTCTGTTTGCCTGTATGCAATTTTTTTTTTAAAATTCAGCAGACTGACATAAGCAGAAGACATTTTCAGATTTACTTTATCGCAGCCTCTTAAGGGTTAAATGGGTTTGTTCCATGAAAGCACTCCCATGATCATTAAGGAATAATTATCCCTTGAAGCACCAAGCAAATAGTAGCAGATGACACTTTAAACAATTTTTATTGTTGTATTTCAGAGAAATAGGGCTTGACATTGCATGTGAATCACCTGCCTAGCAGACAATAAACATGCAATATCAAGCCTCTAAAAAAAAGAAAATGTTCGAAAATGTCATCTACTGTATAAAATTTGTGTGATAATTGTAATGATCCCAAGTATTGGGACAGACAGACCTAAGACCTAAGCAAACAGTGCAGACCCAGATCAGACTGCTCCTTCTAAGGAGCAGTCTGATCAGTGTCTACATTGTTTGCAAGTCTGTCTGCACCTTTTTGGACTCCTTGCTGGATCATGAAACACATTTGTAAAAACTTTAGGAGAATTACAGCAAGTCATCAAGGTGTCTGAAGTTTCAGAATTTTTAAGGTATATTGCACATCCTGCGGAAAATTGAGGAAGATAGCAAGCACTTAAAACACATGCATGAGAAGACGCATGTCTGAAAGCATGTTTGCAGGTGCGGTTTTATGAAATTTACAAATTAGGATGTTGAAGGTGCAAAATACAGATATCCTGTGCAGATGTCAGCATGTCGCCAAAAAGCCAAATTCTGGAAAGGGGCAAAGCTCATTAAACAAGATTTTTGAAGGTTTGTCTTATGTAAGTCTATGTAAAACAAGTGGGTCCCTGAGCGGGGCCATTTTCCCCCCCCTCCCCCCTCCCATTGAACAATACTGGCAGAGGTCCACTATATGAAGCTGTGTACAAAACATCAAAGACCTGGGCCTTCTGGTTTCAGACAAGAAGCGATTTGAAGGTTTTCCCTTTATAAGTCTTTGTATAAAATGTGGGCCCTGAAATGGAGCCATTTTTGGTTCCAGAACTTTGATTTGAATAATCTTCGTAGAGGTCCTCTATATGAAGCTACAGACCAATTATCAAAGACCTTGGCCTTCTCAGGTTTCAGACAAGGTTTTTCCCAATTAGGGTCAATGTAAAACATGTGAACATCACCCCTGGGGCGGGGCCAATTTTGATCCCAGGGCTATAATTTGAACAACTTTGGTAATGCTCTACTGGAGCGGAACCATTTTAGCTATTTTGATAGAGGGTCACCTAAGCAACATTCCTATGAAAAATATAAGTGAAGGCAATGATCAGGAATCCATACAATAAACCAGCAGCTCCCATTAGAGACACCAAAGGGAAAGAAGCACAAACATGAAACAACTAGACCCTAATGGAACATCAATAGCGGAAAGTCAAAAGGACAGTAAACTGTTACTTTCACACAAAATGGCCAATTGGCTATCCAAAACAAAATAATATAAGCGATACACACATGCAAAGACAAACCACAACAAAAATAAACCGCGACAGAAGAACTGCCATGGAATGGTCAGTGAAACGAATTCCACTGAGGGGCTTAAATGGATTATACGAAGTTTTTATAAAGTTTGAATACAATTGGCACAAGGGAACAGGAGCTGTCATTTAAAGATTTTTTTCTATTTTTAGCACTGGCCGTCATTTTGTTCATCAGAACAGAACAATTTTAGCTATTTACATAGGGAGTCGCCTAGGCAACATTCTTGTGAAGTTCAATTCAAATTAGCCCGAGGGTTTTGGAGGAGTTTTAGGTGTTTGAAGCAAATTTATAATGTTTTTCTATTTTTAGCTCTGGCAACAAAGAGCAGAACGATTTTAGCTATTTTGGTAGGAAGCCACAGAGGTAACATTCCTGTGACATTTGAATCAAATTGGCTCAAGAGTTTAGGAAGAGTTCGCATTTGAAGCAAATTTGCTGTGTTTTTCTAATTTTATCTCTGGTGGCAGAACCTGTTTTAGCTATTCTGGTAGAGGGTCACCACATTCCAATGAAGTTTGAATGAAGTTGGCCCAAGGGTACAGGAGTTGTCATTTAAAGATTTCTTTTTTATTTTTAGCTTTGGCAGTCATCTTGTTCATCAATGATTTTAGCTATTTTGGTAGGGAGTCACCTAGGCAACATTCCAGTGAAGTTTGAATCAAATAAGCCCAAGGGTGCATTTGAAGCAACTTTACGATGTTTTTCTATTTTTAACTCTGGTGGCAATTTTGCTCATTGGAGGGGAACCTTTTTAGCTATTTTGGTAGAGGGTCACCTAAGCAAAATTCCTATGAAGTTTGAATGAAATTGGCCCAAGGGTACAGGAGGAGACTCTAGGGTTTAGGAGGAGTTTGCATTTATAACAAATTGTTGATGATGCACAACACGTGACGGACAACGGCCATTGACCAATCACAAAAGCTCACCATCAGCACTTTGTGCTCAGGTGAGCTAAAAAGTATTTTTCAGAATTTTGCCAGAATATTCAGACCAAGCCAAACTCATTTTTTTTAAATGTATCATTTGGGAGGCAAAACTATCTGATATAGGAACTCTGCTTTGAACTCATTTTTTTATCGTTTTATCGTTTATGCGTTTTTTGTCATTGGCAGAATTAATCAAAATACATGCAAAATTATAAACTTCCATTTTTTTGGCTTTAACCATCAGCGTGCTGTGGGAGACTTTAGTGGGCAAAGGGGGTGGTCCAAATTAAGCAACTTATCATGCTCATTTGAAAGCAAGCACACCCCATTCAAATAGGCTCTCCGATGCAGGAGCAATCATTCTTTCTTACAAGGGCATAGGTTTTACCCACATTACCCGCCGTTTGATTTTACACCCGGAAATGACACCCAGAAATGACGTTAAAATTGACAAGCAGGTCCCCCTTACCCCTTAACTGTTTTATCACAATTTTGTGCAAACTGGACCCAATTCATCTAAACAACTACTGGTGATAAATGTGTAGCCATAATATAGGTAGCTACATAAGCTATCAATTGTATCCTTCAAAGCACACACTGGGCGCTATTTTCTGGTAGTTCTTTTTTTTTTAAGTGTCTTAAACAGTTCCCGGTCCAATCACATTACCGCAATTTGGAAGTCACATATTCCAAAATACTTCTGCTAATTCTGCTAGAAATGGTGGAAAGATGTCTTACCTACAATATGTCAAATTATGAGCAGAATTGGTTCAGGTTTAAGGAAATTATGGCTGCCGAAATAAGGGTACCCCTTCAAAAGCGCGAGTATCGAATAATTCTCAGCATGCTAAAGGTTAATCCCATTATTAGGAATAAGACCTGTCATCAAACAGTGCAGCTTCTTGTTTGTGTTTTAAAACATAACATTTCTAGGCCAGTGACCTTGAACTTGGACACATCATATCATGATGATTAACATTTCTGTCATGTAATTTCAAAATCCATCCAGAAATTGACCATGGTTAAAAGTTTTGGACCCTTTTTTACCTTTGACTTCTAAGTACAACCTTGACCTTGGAAGTACAAACACGTGTTTTGTGCTAGACAAATTGTCTCATGATGGTAAACATTTCTGCCATGTAATTTCAAAATCCATTCATAAATAAGGAAGTTATTGACTGTGTTTAAGTTTCGGACCCTTTTTGACCTTTGACCTCAAAGTACAACCTTGACCTTGGAGGTGCGGACCTGGGCTTTGTGTGCGAAAGATCATCTCATGATGGTTAACATTTCTGCCATATAATTTCTTCATTCATCCAGAAATAAGAAAGTTATTGACCATGTTTACGTTTTGGACCCTTTTTTTTTACCTTTTACCTCTTAGTAAGACCTTGACCTTGAAAGTAAGGACCTCGGTTTTTCGCTTGACACATCATCTCATGATGGTTAAAATTTCTGCCAAGTAATTTCAAAATCTATCCCGAAAAAAGAAAGTTACTAACCATGTTTAAGTTTTAGACCTTTTTTTTTTTTTAATTTTGACCTCGAAGTACGACCTTGGCCTTGGCAGTACGGACATGGGTTTTGCGTGGGACACATTTTCACATGATGGTTAACATTTCTGCAAAGTATTTTCAAAGTCCATCCAGAAATAAGAAAGATATTGAACGTGTTTAAGTTTCAAATGGATGTACGAACGGTCAGGCGAACAGACAGGCACAACGCCATATATATAAATACCCCCACCCATAAAATGGGTTAAAAGCACTGTTTCTGGAATATCCTAATGATCCAAAGTATTGGGACAGTTAGGCCTAAGCATATACTGCAGACCCACTGTTGGCAATTCTGTCTGCACCTTTTGGACTCCTTGCTGGATGTCAGAAAGATTGAAACCAAATTAGAATCTGCTGTAAGATTGAGTGATGAAACCAGAAAACAATTCCACTATTAATAGAGTTTATCCAGATTAATTAGGTTTGGCAAACTGTTCATTCACAGCTCAAGGAGGAGTAACAAAGATAATTATCAATACTTTTTTTCTTTATTTCCCTTACAAGAATTCCGGGGAAGCTTTCATTTGTTTGAATTGGGGTTTAACGTCCCCGTCAACACTATTTAGGTCATTTTGGAGGCGTTACTTCCAATTTTGTGGGACTTTTACCCGACACTGAGGTGAAATGACACCTCAAGCCCTGCCGCCCAATGAAACCAGAAGGCTTATATGCATTGGACGATCTGACTCACACCGCTTTGCCTGGGCAGGCTTAGTCCTTCAAAGCAGTTTACCGGTACTCGTGTGTGGTCAGATTCAGCTCTGCATGGAAGCACCATGCTGCCCAATCTATTTCTCCAAGCCCCGATGGGCGGGAGCGAGACCCGGGGAAAGCTATGACACACTTTTGGGAACCAAATCTGACTTGAATAGTAGTTGAAGCAAATGCTGATGGATGACTGAAGATATCAATCACAACTGTCGTCTGCCGATTACTTTACAAGTCATGTTGCAAACAGTGTGGACCCAGATCAGACTGCTCCTGTAGGAGCAGTCTGATCTGGGTCCACACTGTTTGCCTTTATGCAAAAATTGTTTTAAATGTATGCCAGAAGATGCAGCAGACGTCTTTAACAGAAGACAATTTTCAGATGTGGTTTTCTCGGCAGCTTAAGAGCTAGAAATGGAGACCCAGTCCCTATACTGTGCCATGCTAAAAGTGGGCACAACAAAAATTCCCCTTGTGGGTACTTTTTAGAATATGTATAAGTACCCACAACATATATTTATCATATGACGTCGCGTCTGAGAGTGTAATAACGTCATGCATTATTTTTGATAATCCACTAGTGGATTAAATATGCAAATTAGCTAGATACGTCCCGTAACGTTACATGTACGACGTCCTTAACGACGTCGCGTTTACTAACGGCGGAATGTTGACATTTTTGTAAACAATCGTGAATAAAATACACTTTTAATGTCAAATGATAAATAGAATCTTGCATTTGTACTCATGTATTATTAAATTTATTAAACTTGTTGAGAAAAAAGGATAAAATGCTCGGCAAAGCCTCGCATTTTATCCCTTTTCCTCAACTCGTTTAATAAATTCAATAATACATGAGCACTCATGTAAGATCATCTATTTCTAACATGAAATAAGGAAATTTATCCCTTCATTATCCTTGTTGCTCCACCTTATCTGGAGCTATGTTGTTTCTGTTTGTGACCTTTTGGAAATGAACATTCCTTGAATTAAGGTCATGAACTGTTCATGAACTGTTGTAGCACTGATAAGTCCTTGAAATGCTCATGAACACAAACATTGACCATCCATGGGTATTTCATGAACTGCAATATTTTTAATAGTCCTTGAAATGATCATGAACATTATCACAGATCATTCGTTGGTATTTCATGAACTGTCACTTTCTCTTCCTGAGGCAAACAAAAAAGATAATCTCTTCCTGTGGCCATGCTTTTGCAAAGCAAAGAAAAGGTTTAGCTCTGTTAAATTCTTAATAAATCTCTGAAATCTATAAAAAATGTCAGGCAAGGGAAAGCCAAATTCAGATGTAATGAGAATCAGAATTGCTAAGAGGTTGGCTGACAGCAATATTTCTGCAGAAATTGATCCAAAGAGGCAGAGGCAGGCAGGCCATGTTGTGGGCTGTGAGAAACCATCTCCTCTGTTGGAAATAATGCCCAGGAACAGGAGCACAAAAAACTCTGAATTTATCCCTCTTCCAAGTTCCAGGTGCTCAGTATGGTTTATAAGGAAAAGCCAGTGGGGTAATGATGTATCTAAAATGTGCATCACAAACATTAACCCATTGTATACTTGTTACTCATCCATTGTTATGGACAAGTCCATTTGTTGGACAAGTCCATTTGTCATTAAAAATTTGTAGGGTCTATTTTTCAATTTATATTACATGCATAACAAAGAAATACCATGAATTCTACCAAACATAAACTTGGTATTTTCCTTTTTGCTCAGAAGAAATATTTCCTCTTAGCCAGGGAAATAAATCTCTTTAGCTGGAACTAATTTTATGTTCAAGATTTAAGATACCGCTTTTGCAGTGAACTCGTTATATTCAATTGTGGGAAAGTTTCAGTCACATCGACATTATTCATGACGTCATCTCAATGGCGTCTGAAAATATATCAACAGACGTTCGGAAAGCGTGACGTTCGAGTCGGATGTAACGTTGAAATGAAGATTATCTGGACATAACTACAGAATGAGGGGTACGTCTGGTTACAGTTCTCTCGCATTTTTAATTATTTTGTCACTATAATAACTTTATTTCTTCTATTTTCATTCATTACAATAGAAAGCGCTTCCAAGATGGTGTCTATACAGTTTTTGTTTCAGTCAGCTTATGTGTCACTGTGCCCATGGACTGTATGTTAACCCTTGTTCTGCTGAATATTCATATATGCCACACCCACTACCGATTATCAACCAATCATATTGCTTGATACAAATTATTGCAACACATTCACAATCTGAATGGCAAACAATGTAGATCCTGATCAGATGGCTTCGTCAGAAGCCATCTGATCTGGATCTACATTGTTTCAAAGATAAGGCATATCCGGGATTAGCAGGACAAGGGTTAAGAGTGAACTGTACATAGAATTAGATGCAAAGTGATCCATCAGCTCTATCAAATGCATGTAATATACAGTTTATTGACTCAGCCCATTTAAAATATGGAATTTATAAACCGTGGGAGGTTGAACATCCGATAAAGAAACTCAAAGAAACTTGTGCGCAAGCGCACTAGTTTCTTTTTGGGATCCTGCAACAAACAGTGTAGACCCTGACCAGATGCAACATTATGTTGTGTCTGATCCAGTCTGCACTGTTTGTCTATGTCCAGTTTACAGGTTTCCAGGTAAGAATGGATTAAACACTTCATGAATTGTCTATGAATTTAGATCCATGAACAGTTCACATCCACGGCGTGAGGTCTAAATGAGACAACATACTTATATAGTAGTCATGAGCTGTTCACTATGATCCACTTTATGATCATAAATGGGTAATGAACTGCTCATAAAATGTTGTCTTTGAACAGTTCATCAACTCATCAGTGCGAGATTAATAACTGTCAATTGTCCATGAATAATTCTAGATGACATATCATGGACAGTTTATGATCCATCTGCAGTTCATGAACTCAATTTTTAATGACATTTCATGAATTTGTCTCATTTAGACTTCAAGCATTTTCATGAACTTTTCTTGAAATCTGGATATGAACTATTAATAAACATTTCATGAATAATACATGACCTGTGATTGTTCATACTGAAAGGTAGCAGCATACCCATTCTGAGTACATAGAGGATCTTACACGAGTGCTCATTTCATATGAAATTTATGAAACGAGCCTTTGGCGCGTTTCATAAATTTCATATGAAATGACCACGAGTGTAAGATTCTCTTTATCATATGACTACTTTAAATTGGATTTTATCGCCTTCTAATTTGACAATTTTTCTACGGAAAATGCATTGTTGACATGGACGTCGTCATGACGTTACTTAATCCCGCAAAAGTGTTATTACACGTGTGCTCATACGATATTTATTACACGACGTTATCCACTGCTTATCAACGACGTCATATGATAAAAAAATATATGGAATTCTAGAAAAAACAAGAGCACCGCATGCGGGTGCCAACGCTCGTCTGCAGTTTCTTTTAGAAAACCAAAGTTCTAAGTCAAACAAGAGCAATCAAATTGCAAGATGGAGTTATAAAACTTGTAGGGAATGTAGCTATTGTGATGGTGAGTATGTGTATGAAGTTTCATGAAGGTAGGCCAAATACTTTTGGAAATATGGTCAAGGTTAAGGTTTTCGGTTAAGGACGACGCCAGACGACAACGAAGACGCCGGAGTGATGACAATAGCTCGAAAGTTTTTTTTCAAAAAACAGACGAGCTAAAAATGGGGCGGTCACTGGTTGACTGTTATAATTTCACACATTCATGCATCATCAGTATTGGGAAAGCACAATAACTGACCTGTGCCTTGGAAGACTCATACTTTCGAAGTTCAGTAGGCATAAAGCTGCTGTTTTCTACCTGTGAAGTGTAAAATGCTGATTAAAGCCTTCAGTTTAATCATATTTATCAAATGACGTCGCGTCTGAGAGTGTAATAACGCCATGTAATATTTTTGATAATCCACTAGTGGATTAAATATGCAAATTAGCTAGATATGTCCTGTGACGTTACATGTACGACGTCCTTAACTACGTCATGTTTACTAATGGCGGAATATTGATATTTTTGTAAACAGTCGTGAATAAAATGCATTTTAAATGTCATATGATAAATAGAATCTTGCATTCGTGCTAATGTATTATTGAATTTATTAAACTCGTTGAGGAAAAAGGATAAAATGCTCGGCAGAGCCTCGCATTTTATCCCTTTTCGTCAACTTGTTTAATAAATTCAATAATACATAAACACTCATGTAAGATCCTCTATTTAACCAGTTTAACCTATGTAATAAATGAACAACCAGTTGGTCTTGGATCTTGTGCATAATTTTGGAAACAGCATTTGTTTATCAAAATGATTTGGCTTACATGCTTAGACTACAGGAATTTGAGGGTTAACCCTTGTCCTGCTGAGCCCGGATATGCCTTATCTTTGAAACAATGTAGATCCAGATCAGATGGCTTCTGAAGAAGCCATCTGATCAGGATCTACATTGTTTGTCATTCAGTTTATGAATTTGTTGCAATAATTTGCATCAAGTAATCTGATTGGTTGATAATCGGTAGTGGGTGTGGCATATATGAATATTCAGCAGGACAAGGGTTAAACAAAACAGTCTTAGTCACTGTCATGGACAATCAGACTACCAGTGCTGTTAGTGCTTTGATTTCAGATGGGGAAGCACAGTCATGACGGTTTTATCGCTCTTGAAAACAAAGAGAAAACTCTGTGTATGCATTCCCCTGAAAAGAAGCTTTTATCATAAGTATAAACCAATTATTCCCCAAATTTGTCATTGAATTGGTAAATTAATCTCATACAGTACAAACAGTGCCAATTGTAGAGTAATGGTGCCAAAAATGATACAAAAACATGGTTAACCCTTCTGGAGCAGATCAGAATCTAACTTTTTCCTTTTTTCAGAAGAAAAGGTTTGACATTTCATGTGAATGCAAAGCTTTTTTTTCTCTTGTTTGTTTGTTTGTTTGATTTGAGGTTTAACGTCCCCGTCAACACTGTAAAGGTCATTTTGGAGACGTTGCTTCCAATTTTGTGGGACTTTTACCCGACATCGAGATGAAATGACATCTCAAGCCCTGTCGCCCAATGAAACCAATAGGGTTTATTAGCATGGACGGTCCATCTCGCACCGCGGTTCCTGGACAGGCTTAGATCCTCTAAGCGGTTTACCAGTACTTGTGTGCGGGCCGGATTCAGCTCTGCGTGGAAGCATTTTTTCTCTAAAAAAAAAAAAAAAAAAAAAAGAAAGAAAAAGAAAAAAGTACTTTGAAAATGTCATCTGCCAGTCATGAAAATTGTTTGAAGGGTTAACCATGCCAATCATGACAATTGTCGTCTGCTTTGCCGTCTGCCGGTTACCTTAAAAGTTATCTTTTTGCAAACAGTGAGGACCCAGATCAGACTGCAGTCTGATCTGGGTCCACACTGATTGCCTGTGTCCAGAAATATTTTAAGTAAGTTTGCAAGCAGATTCAGCAGACGACATTAGCAGACGTCATTTTCAGATGTAGTTTTTTTCGGCGTCTTAAGGGTTAAGTTTCTGCATCCAATCACTGACACTCAGTTAAAGTTCTTGACTTCTAAAAATGTTTTCAAAGTTGGTTTAAGATAAGGTGCACCATTTTGACACATTCACATTTTAGAGGAGAAGAGAAACAAGAGGACCATGATGGTCCTGGATGGCCCTGGATTGCTCACCTGATCCTTATTGTACAAATGAAATGGAAGGTAATATAAACTGGAGTGGAGGTTTGAGCAAATTTGGTATACGGTGACCCAAGAAGCATTTCTATGAAATTATTTTAAAATCCAGGAGGAGTTTTAGAGTTTGTCTATTTTTAGCTCTGGCAGCCACCATGTTCAGTGGAGCAAAACAATTTTGAGCAATTTTGTTAGAGGGTCACCCATGGGTTATTTCCAAAGCTGATTAAGTCATTTGAACTTTTTTTTCTACTTCAAGCTCTTGTAGCCATTTTGTTCAGCAAAACAGAACTATTTGAGCAATTTTGATGGTCACTTTGCAGAATCATTTCAAAATCAATCCAGCCATTCAGGAGAAGTCATTAAAAGGTTTTTCTTTTTTACGCACTGGTGGCCATCTTGGCAGATTGGAGCGGTTTCAGCAATTTTGGAAGAGGGTCTCCCAAGGAACATTTCTGTGAAGTCATTTCAAAATCCCTCCATCCGTTTAGGAGAAGTTGTTAAAAGTTTTTTTTTATAATTTTAGCTCTCCTCATCATCTTGTTCAGGGGAGCAGAATGTTTTGAGCAATTGGTAGAGGGCCATCCAAAGAACATTTCTGTGAAATTATTTTAAAATCTGTCCAGCAGTTCTGGAGAAGACATTCAAGCAAAATGTTGACGACAGATGAACAGGCAAACAGATTCACCATCAACAACAGACAGCGGCCTATCACAATAGCTCACCAGGAGCACTTTGTGCTCAGGTGAGCTGAAAACAAAACAGAGAAAAGCAACCAATATGTCTGAGGAGTTCTGTTACTGACCCGACTGAATTGCGGCTAAACAATATGAAAAATAAGCACTAAAAGTGTAACAGTATTCACCCGTTCACTATGTTTGACTCCAAATATGGCTATTTATACCATATAATGCATAGAAAGTACGTAAAATTTGCCAGGGGCACACTTCATTATGTGTCCCTTGGATGGTATACAAAAATCTGTCTGTCTTAATCTCTCTCTCTTTCTCTCTCTCTCTCTCTGTGGGGTGGTGGCGGTAATTTTTAAAGTTTAAAAGGTACATACCTCTTTGAACCTGGTCTTCTTCCAACCTTTCTTCTTCTTTAGAAGTTTTGTATTATCCATCTCTGACAGTAGACGCTGGTTATTTGTGAAGCAAGTGGTTGATTCACCCTGGATTGGTTCATGAACCTTAACACCTGGCACAATGGCCGTTGCTTCATGGCTTTCGTTCTGACCCATTTTGGTACTAATCTCTTATGTTCTTTGTGTATGTTTTTTTTGTTTGTTTTTTTTTTGTTCGCGAAATTCACAGTATCTCGTATGAAATACAAATTTTCAGTGTCTCAGTATTCTAGATGTTGATTCAGTTAGTATTTTTTCTAACAATTTCTAAGTTTGTTACTTCTTCTTCCAAGCACACTATTACATATAAACCACAACCTCTTTATAACACTGTTCATTATGACATGGTTTTGGATATAACACGGTTTAAAGATGGATTCCAAAAATCTATAGATTATATAGAAAAATGACCATAAATGGTCATTTTTCTATAAAATCTATACATTTTTGTTTTGATAAAATGCAATTGTCTTGCAATGTTTCAGCCTTGGACCCCAACAATATTGCTATAAATTGGTTGAAGTGAATAATGTTTCAGTTTCTCAATACTCCGTTGATTCTGTTGGTTATAGCACTTTTTCTAACAGATTAAAATCCAGTTCACGTTCACTGATCTCTCACTAACATGCCTTGGCTGCTTTTGTTTCTTTTTTTGTCACCATTAACATTTCCTTTATTTTTACAGATTGTATTTTTACCTTTTGTCATTTTTTCCCTTTCATCAAAGTTTTTTTCTGAAACAACTTCTTTGTGCATTCAAATACTGCCATCTATTTGAATTTTTTGCAATATGAAAGCCTCAGCCGATGTAAAGGAGCCCTTTCTGTTCTTGAATCTCTTAAGTTCTAGAGAAATATTTCTCAACAAAAAAAATAATCTCATGCATTACTTTTCTTTTATGGACACCTCATGCTTCTTAGGTACCTCTGGCTTTAAAGAGGCATGCTTTTTTTTTTAAAAGAAAAAAAAATAAGTGATTTTTATATTGGTAGTAAGCAAAAGCCAATGATATCTTTGTATTGCTTGGCAATTACAGAATTTAATGGTCAGCTAACCACGTCCCAAATGTATAGCAACAACTGTTTTTCTCATTTTCTCAAGCACAGTTCTTAATCCTTAAAACACAAACGAAAATTCTATAGCAAATGGTACACTTTTTCTTTTTCATTGTTTTTTAATGAAACCAAGTCTTGACATACCATGCGAACCATCTGTCCAGCAGACAATTCACATGGAATTTCAAGCCTTATTTTCTCTGAAAAATAAGAAAAAAAATACCTTAAAATATTTGATAACATGCCATTTGCTAAATATGATTGATGCTTTAAGGGTTAAACATCTAACTTTTCTTAAAAATCATTACAAAACAGTATGTTGGTTGTTTAATGAAGGAATAAAACCCCAAAGATTCCTCTGAAGCAGTCAAGAACTTTCCTAATGCAAATTATTGCCATTAAAAATATAATTCAGCTACAGTTCTACATATGGGTCAAGAGTAGCAAAGCTTGTGATTTCTGTTAACCTAGAAAATTGGCAAACATTTTTATGCAAAGTGATCATAATAATTTCAAAATGTTTTGCTGTTAAGTTTACCATAAAAGTATGGCAAACACTGTATGACACCCTCACTGCAGGCCAACAGATACTTCTTAAACAGATTACCATAGAAATTGGACAATTAGAATCCTAAAGCACAATCTGTGACAATAGCCTCCTAACATTATTTCTTTTTATTCAAGATATATTTGCTATTGGGCATGAAATTTAGTTTTCAGACTATATTCCAGGGTAGCATTCTTTGGCCATAATATCCCACATAATATCCCTTCTCTTGCTGAATATTCAGTTTAGCCACACTCATTTCTGACTTAGAACCAATCAGATTACTTGATGTAATTTATTGCTACAGATTCATAAACTGCATGTCAAACAGTGTAGATCCTGATCAGATGGCTTCTTCAGAAGACATCTGATCTGGATCTACATTGTTTCCAAAGATAGGGGTTGTCGTGAACAGCAGGATAAGAGATATATAACCTTTAGTATTCAGTGCAGATGTAACTTATCATCAAGCTGATGGAGGACAAAAAGTATTTTTTAACAGACGTATCAAGGGCAGGTAACTCAAGAGTGGAATGCAAACAGTTCTTAACGTTACTTTTAGTGCACAATATATCTGTGAATTCCATATAGCAAAGGCGCTAAGGACCAAAAACATTTTTCATCAGAATGGCCATAGTGATGGTCATTGGCCATAATATGCTTCCATAAGTGTTAATTTTCATTAGGACAGAAATACATTAAATATATCAAGAGCAGATAACTCTAGAACTGGAATGTCCAAAACAGTGTGGCTTAACCACAATATGCTGCCTACATGTATATCTGTGAAATTTTATCCAAATATTCCATAATAACAGTTAAGAAATAACAAATAAAGGCCATAACTCAGTCAAAAATTAACAGATTTGCCCATTAAAAATACCAAATCACACATCCCTCTACCCCCAAAACAAATATGTATAAGAAATTTTGAGAAATTGTATGAATTATTCATTGCAAACAAAAAGGTAGACTGGCTCCTGTCTAACTGATAACATAATGAAAATACGCCTATAAAATTTTGACGCCTTGAACCCCACTTTTATACAGAAAAATATAGATTGTGGGTACTCGCTAGAACCGCCTCAATGAAGCGGTGCTAACAAGTACTAACAATCTATATTTCGAGCAGAAATAAGAAAAATATCACAATTAGTCATCATGATTTTTTTTTTTTTTTTTTACTGTACATTTGTATATGCGTGTTTTCGTAATGTTTAGTCACTATAAAATTTTTATATAAAAATCTTTCAATAGCAAGAGGTGGCTGATCAGTTATACTGGAGTTAATAGTCAAAGAGGAGAACGCTTTATTATTTAGAAGTCTTCAACCCATAGCCCGGAAGCCAGGATAACACAACGGGGACAGACAGATGGACAGAAATATGGACAAACACATGAATGGGCACACAGACACCAGTGGGTATACCATGATACCCAAACACTTTCGTGTGGCAGGGCATAAAAACATTAACATCAAGTCCTAAATTTAGCATTTAAAAGGAAATTAAAACAGAAAGCTCTCATAAATTTCTGTGAAACACCTTTCAAAAATTGAGTACATATTCTAAAAATGAATTATTTGTCTTGGATGTCTACATGTAATTATAACTGCTAACAAGTTTACTGAAAATATTCCACCTTTTTATTTGATTTTTTTTTAATAAATTTTGTTCCAAGAGGTTTCTAAATTTGACAGCCTCAGTAGCCCAGTCAGATGTGTGGCCATCAGTAGGTCGCTGGTTTGATACTTGCTGGGTAGGCAAAATTCTTTCATAAAGATTTATCATGAAATCTTTTCTACAGTCATTCTCTCCTGCTGGTTGTCAGATTCTGGTGAAAGAATGTGCACTGTACTGATTAACTTATGTATAAGCCTGCCTAGGAAGCATGGTTAGGTAAACTGACCGGCTTGATATAACCTAAATAGTGTTGACTGAGCTGTTAAACTACAAACAAAACCTAAAATTTCTAAACTTGAGCTTTTTTGTTCTTCTACTGAATCATTTTCAGTTTCCTTTTCAATATTGTTTACTGCAACAAATTGTCCCAGTCACGTTTTTTTTTTTACCCAAAGTCTTCCCCAAGTTTTTTTTTCTCCCAATATTGAATTAAACTAAATATAACCATACAAAGTAAATCAAAAATCCAACAACTGTTCTGATCCAATTTCCACATTTTCTCTGGAAGAAATGGTTAAGCTCGTTCCAGTAACAGTCTTGATCATCAACTGCTGATATTATTTAATCACAGAACAAATGTCAACAAATTATCGTTTCTTTTATTGGACTTGGACGCAAAAGCATAAAACAGAACCATAAAGAATTAAACCTTAAAGCACCACAGAATTTTTTAGCAGACAGCATTTCTTTTCAATTACTTTTCAGTTAAAATATGACTTGACATTTCATGTGAATCATCTGCCAGGCAGATGATTCACATGTAATGTCAAGCCTTATTTTCTTTGAAAAAAAAAAAGTATTTAAGAATGACATCAGCATATATCGTGATTGGCAGTTAAAGGGTTAAATGAACAAAATACAAACTACCAAAGATGACATATATGCTCCATGATCCACTATATATATACCGAAGGAATTTGGTACTTGATTGGACTAGGAGATTTTTTTAGATTGGTTTCACATTTGTTTATTGACAATCAATTGATGCGAGCCATGCTTATGAAGCTCTCCAATAACATGGAATATTTTTAGCAATGTCATGCAAACAGCCAAAGTTAACATCTTTACTGACGGACAAGCTCAGTTGCTCAGTGAGTCAAGAGACCACCATTCTTGGGGTGGGGGTCAATCAGTAAAGAAACTGGTGAGACTGCACTATGCTCTGGCTTAAGGCAAGCATTCACTGTTTGTGAACGTCGGAAGAATACTTTATGCATGCAGTGGCTAATATAGGCTGATGAGGGATAGTAATCAGTCAATAACAGGGAAAGTACTAACAATGTGAAGGAAGATGGATACACTTCCAAGGAAGATTAATCTCAAAATCATTTGTCTCCCTTTCTTTTAAAAAAGAACTGTTTTACAATGTACAACTAGCAAACAAAAGTTTTGAAGAATTTTTTTTTTTTATTTTTTTTTTTAGAGAAAATTAGGCTAGACATTGCTCACAGCGGATGATTCACCAAGTCCAATCCTTATTTTCTCTGAAAAACAACAAAAGCAGATTCAGTCTGCTCTAGAAATATCCATTGTGCTTTAAGAAAGTTAAGAAAAAATTCACTCAAAGAGAGAGCTTTTTCCTTCAATCTAGGCTAGCTACTAGTCTGATAATAAAAGTCTGATCATTTTTTTGGGAGGGTATTTTTTATTGGTTTAAAAATTTATCACCTTCTTAGTAATGGCAAGTCTATTTGGTAGAGTCTCAAATCTTAGGATTATCAAATTAAAATTGAGCCAGAGAGACTAGACTAGCTAAACTTTTATACACTGTTCATATGATTTTGATTCCATATTATCCATTTTAATGCCTAGTGGCTAGGCTACCTTCAATCCTAAAAGCACCTAGTGAAGTAGCAGATAAGATTTCATTTTCTATTTTAATGGGAAAATAGGACTTGACATTTCATTTCAGACAAATCTCATGAAGCTTCAAGCTTTACTTTCTCATGGTAATAGTCAACAGAAGTGGAATGTCATCTGCGAGATTGACCGAGCCTTGTGTTTTAAGAGTCAAGAAAAGCCCACATTTTCAAATTTGGGGATTGGAGTTAAACCCTTCAAACACCAAGAAAAACGATACCTGAAAATGTTGTCTGCTTATGTTCTCTGCTGATTTTTTTTGCAAACATTTTAAAAAATATTTATGCATACAAGCAAACAGTGTGGACCCAGATCAGACTGCCTATAGGAGCAGTCTGATCTGGGTCCACACTGTTCCAAAACATTACTTTTAAAGTAACCGACAGACACCAAAGCAAATAACAATTGTCGTGACTGGTGTCTTATGGGTTAACCCTTATCATGACAAACCCTACATGCAAACTGTGCAGATCCAGATCAGATTAAGAAGCCATCTGATCAGGATCTACACTATTTGAAATTGTTTGTGAATTTGCAGCAATAAATTACATCAAGTAATCTGATTGGTTCGAAGTCAGAAATGGGCATGACCAACTTAACCCTTATCTTGCTGTTCACAACAACCCCTATCTTTGGAAACAGTGCAGATCCAGATCAGATGGCTTCTGAAGAAGCCATCTGATCAGGATCTACACTGTTTGGCATTCAGTTTATGAATTTGTAGCAATAAATTACAGCAAGTAGTTTGATTGGCTGATAGACAGAAATGGGTGTGGCTTAAATGAATATTCAGCAAGAGAAGGGTTAATTATGCAGCGGGATAAGGGTCAACAGTACAGTCAACACTATTAAGGTCATATCAAGCCAGTCAGTTTACCTAACCATGCTTTTTCCTGGGCAGGCTTATATGGAGCTGGTTATTACAGGTACTGCACACATTCTTTCGCCATTACCTAAGGAAACTAGTTATTTATATATATATATATAAAATTAAGTCCCATTTTTACTGACCTGTGTCTACTCACTTTAACCTTGGATGTTACCAATAAAACACATTAGGAGTCAGGCCAGATTTGGAAATCAGGAACTTCCAAAAATAGCCTGATTAAATGTGAAGATTAGCAGGAAAAATGTTAGAATAATAATCATATAAACTTTGAGTGGAAACAGACCCTATTACTGAAGCTTTTCTTGATGAACTGGGAAACCCAATTATAAGGAAACAATAAAATGTGATATATAATCACACAGGATGACAGTCTGAATAATTTCCTTGAACCAATTTTATCCATAATGGTCATGACAAAACATGCAGGCCCAAAACAGATGCCACAGAACGGCCTTCATTGTTTGTAAAACAGCCATTTTCAACATAACTTACTTGACACCCTGAAATTTTGAAATGAACTCCTGTTGTTCTATTTCCGAAAATAATGCTCTGCATGCTGGGTAGTTTTTAGCAGACGACAGTTTAAAATATTTTTCTTATTTTTCCTAGAAAAACAGGATTTGTTATTCCATGCAAATCTCCATTGCATGAAATATCAAAATAGAAGTGGAGGCAATGATCAGGAATAGATACAATTAACCCACAGCTCCCATCAGAGACACCAAACGGGAAAGAAACACAAACATGAAACAAACATGAAACAACAGACCCTTATGGAAACATCAATAGCGGAAAGCCAAAAGGACAGATACTTTCCCACAAAATGGCCAATAGGCTATCCAAAATAAAATAATATAAGCGACAAACACCCAAAGACAAACCATAACAAAAATTAACCGTGACAGAAGAACCGCCTTAGAATGGTCAGCGGAAACCAATTCCACTGGGGAGCTTAAATCGATTTTACGTGGCCACAATCCTCGCCCTTACTTCCGTCGCATTTAAGACAAACAATTTGTTCAGTCTGCATGAAGGCCTCCTAACTCATCAGTGCAACATCTCCGTGAACACAAAAAATCAAACGACCACAGAGAAGGAACAACGGTGAGGACTCGACAGCAAGAAACCACTGAAATACCGGAGCAAAAGAAAACCAACAGTTAGACTCCGATGGGCCCGACCAGAGACAGAAAAATAAATAAATATAGAAAAGTGTGGTTTCAAATACCAAATTAGTTCATTAAACACATCAATGTGTATGTTTTCTAGTTACATCCTTAAGTTCAGGATTGTAATCTAACCCTTTGCAATTGACACCTGTATACGCTAAATATTTTTTGCGCCAAAACAACAATGCAGACGCTGGTTTTCATCTGTGCATCTGCATGCGGTAATTCCGTGGGTCCTTTCAGTGGGGGGAAATCGTTATAACGCTGTTGGGTGTGTGGCTCCAATTAATTATTGCGTTTTTCCCCCCAGTTTTGAAACTGGTTGAAATTTTTTCCCATTTTTCCGCGGAACTCAGCAGTCAAAATATCGTCAGCCGAGACAATACATGTATACTCGCTTATTTACTCAAATTGTCAACACTATTAAACTGTGGCTTATGAATAAGACGGCAATTAACAGTGTGATAAGGTGTGAAAATTAGGTCAATCAAGATATCTGTACCAGTTATGTCTCAATTAATCCCTTTGTAAATGTTACGTGCAGACACTAAACATTTTTTCTGCCAAAACAGAGCATAGCAGACTTTTTTTTTCGCACGTTCATAAGGAACAAGAACATATATGATAATGGGGTGAGGATCTGAATGACTTCTATGATATATGGCATTTTATGGAGGGGCAGGGCGTGGCCCCAGCACATTGTCCCAGCACAAACACACCCCGAAGTTGGTGTGACTGAATGAGTCTTACCATAAGGAACAAAAAAACATATAATTTAGGTGTGGGAATCTTAACAGTTTCTGAGATATATGGCTTTTTATGATTTTGTTTGTTTGTTTGTATTGGAATTTGACAGCCCAGTCAACACTATTTAGGTCATTTTTGTGCTGGTCAGTTTACCTATACACACTATTCCTGGGCAGGCGGTAAGCGGTTAACCAGTACAGTGCATATTCGTTTGCCAGAAATGGAAGCTTTAACCAGTACAGTGCATATTCGTTTGCCAGAATGGAAGCTCTCTGCTATCGATCCTCATGATAGACAAGCCTGGAGATCTGGTGTAAGATCTGCCATGCGTGCAGCAAGCCAGCTACCTGGAAGGGGGCCCACTTATGTGGACGTTGCCCCTGTACCTGCACGTTAATCAAAAATCCGTTGATGATGATGATGATGATGACAACTGCTCTTCTTGAATCAGCGGAAGGGAGAGAATGACTGTAGAAAAGATTTCATGATCAATCTGCATGAAAAAATGCTGCCAACCCAGGCAGGTATCGAACCCGCATCCTCCTGATCACCAGTCAGACGCCCATCTTAATGAGCTACCGAGGCCAGCATGGCTTTTTATGAAGTGTAGGGGTTGGGCATGACCCGAACATGACCCAGAGCATCCTGGGGGACTCCATGTTGATGTCACTGAATGAGTCTTATCATAAGGAACATGCATACATTTGGTTTAGGGGTGGGGCTCTGCACAGTTTCTCAGATATTTGGCCTTTTGTGAAGTAGAGGGGTGGGGCATGTACCCAACGCACACTGGGAGACCCCTAGGTTGGTATCACTGAATGTATCTTATTATATGGAACAAGAATATAAATGGTTTAGGGGTGGGATCTGAACAGTTTCTAAGATATTGGGACTTTTACAAAGTGGAGGGGGTGGGGCATGGCCCCAGCACACCCAGGGAACACCAAGGTTGGTGCCACTGAATGCGTCTTATCACAAGGAACAAGAATATACATGTATATGGTTTGGGGTGGGGATCTGAATGGTTTCTAAGGTATATGGCCTTTTATGAAAAGGTAGCGGTGGAGCATGGCCCCGACATAAAAGCATTTGGCGGAAAGAAGTTTACTCAAGGAACAATTCTATTACAATTTTGGCAAAATGTCTGCAAAGGCTTAGAAGTAAATGCCATTTTTCTATTTTCCCCATCATAAGTCTATGGAAACTCATAGTTGCCATAGCAACCAAACAAATGAGTCGATTTTCATTGACAAGTAGCCCAGTGGGCAACGATCGCTCACCTGAGAACTTGTCCAGGTTGTCAGATTCAAGCCAAATTAAAACTCAGAGATATTATGCTTGTCCTTGTTTACTAAAAGTTTCAATAAGATCCAATTGAACACAGTGAGAAAGTTTTCGCTTATATTTATGCTCAAGGTCAGGTAAATCCAAAGCCCTTTGTCCTTTGAGGCCCAAATTTGAACTCGACATAGACCATAATGCATCTCCTGGTTATCTGCAAGTCTGATAATGATCAGCTCAGAAATGGCTGAGAAAAGTTGGAGACCTCGTTTTTCCATTGTAAGCCTATGGTAAAAATTTTTCATGCTCAAGGAATGTAACTGGGAAACTGGCCAAATTCGATATGCTTGTCTTTGTTTACTGAAAGTTTCAAAAAGAAGCCCAGATTTGGACTCAATGCAGACTGTGTGCTTCTCCTGGTTATCTACAAGCATGATAAAAATTGGACCAGAAATGGTTGAGAAAAGTTGGGAGATGTCGTTTTTCAATTGAAAGGCTATGGTATTGTTTGTTGTGTGTACTGAAGTTTAACTGCCCCGTCAACACTATTTAGGTCATTTTTGAGCCAGTCAGTTACCTATCCACACTTCTCCTTGGCAGGCTTATAAATACTTAAGGGGTTAACCAGAACAACCCACATTCTTTCACCAGAAACTGCCCTTCTTGAATGACAGTAGAAAAGATTTCATGATCAGTCTCCACAAAAGAATGTTGCAGACCCCGGTAGGTATAGAACCCGCGTCCTCCTAAAAAAGCCATGGTTAAATTTTTTTGGCTCAAGGGGATGTAATTGCAAAACCAGTTGTCAGATTCAAGCCGTGAGGCCCAAATTCGAACTCTACATAGATGCCTCTCCTGGTTATCTGCAAGTCTGATAAAGATCAGATCAGAAATGGCTGAGAAAAGTTGGAGACATCGTTTTTCCATTGTAAGCATATGGTAAAATTTTTCATCCTCAAGGGAAAGTAACTGCAAAACAGGTCGTCAGATTCAAGCCGAATTCGGACTCATCCAAGACATTATGCTTGTCCTTGTTTACAAAAAGTGTTTTAAAGATCCGATCCAAAACAGCTGAGGAAAAGTGGAGACACCATTTTTTGCCTCATTTTAGCTTGGCTGTTTTGGAAGAAAACAACAAGGTATTGTCATAGTTCTGGCGTCGGCGTGCAAAAACTTGGACATTTTGTTTCTAAAAGAAACTGCAGCCGCACGTTAGCACCCACATGCGGTGCTCTTGTAATGCTCAAGGGCAGGTTACTCCAAAGCTGTTGGTCCTGTGAGGTCCAAATTTGAACTCAACGGAAACTGTATGCATCTCCTGGTTATCTTCAAGTTTGATAAAGTTTTGACTAGAAATGTCTGAGAAATGTTGGAGACGCTGTTTTACCCATTATAAGTCTATGGAATGTGTTTATTTCCATGGCAACCACAGTTGTGATTAAAACTGGTCCAAATGCTAATGCAGTCAATACCCTAACCCAGTGATGTTGCACATAAAATTTGATCAAGATTAGCCAGCTAGTAACTGAGATATTGAAGTTCAAATATGTGGATGGACGGACCCAGGATGTCTGCCTATACTTGTCAGCCTTCTGCTCAGGTGAGCTAAAAACACAAACTTCCAATCCCCCAGCCCAAGTATGCTACAGATGAAATTTGGGCCCAATCGTCCTTGTGTGGTTTCAGAAGAGATGTCGTTTAAAAGTGTTGCCGCCAGACGACAGAAGACGACAACAGACAACTGCCTGTCCTATAAGCTCCCCTGGAGCCTTCGGCTCTGGTGAGCTAAATAAATACATTGTCTTGATTTTTTCTCTTAAAAAAGGGTAAGCAAATTTGACTTTGGCCTAAAATAGGTCAAGGTCATCCAGGGGAAATCATTTGAATAAATTTTGATTGGCTCGAGCCCAATGCTACATACCAAGTTTTATGTCAATCAGCCCACTAAGAAGATTTTTAAAGGGCTTTTACCTCATATGGTCATGGCGGCCATCTTGATCATGTGATCAGAACTCCACAAACAAACTTTTGTTCCCTATTCCATGGACTATCCGCAAGAAAATTTTTGACTTCAACTGGCCCAGAAGTTCCAGAGCAGAAGCTGTTTGAAAATGTTGACAAAGGACAGACAGCAGAGCCTTATCCTATTATTAAGCTCATCTATGAGGCTTTGGCTCAGGTGAGCTAAAAAGTACGAAAAATGCAATCCACAACAGTCGTAATTGCCTCACCAGTCACCATGCTGTTTCAATATGCAAAATTTTTACCATTAGGATTCAATTATTATTTAGCATAATGGAAAACAGTATAGATCCATGTTTAGCATGGAGACGATTTTAGACTTAGTGGTTAACCTAATTCCAAAACCAATGCCTTTCTCAGACTAATACTCTTGTCAATAAATTGTCAATGCTGGATACTGATTGATGGTTTCTGATGCCTCTGATTGTTTTTTGTCATTTTTGGAAACAAATTTATTGACAAATATGCCGAGTGAAGTTATAAATGTAAATTTAAGTCTGCCCTACCGCCAGAAAAATTTCAGGCCTAATCAATTAACCTAATATTAGCTTAGAGCACATATTAAGGGTCCGAAACATATAATGAATCAAAGCAATGACAGCGCCGATGGGTCGATTAGCAGGCTGAAAAAATGGTCCTGAACTTGGATTAAGACAATTTCCTGTAAACCATATTTCAGTATTGAAAAAACACTTTCCAGTATTATGCAGGTTCTTCATTTTCATTGTGCCCAGTTTATTAAACAGTACACAAATCTATCTGGGGCCAGTTGTATTTAAAACTAATTACATCGTTAGTTAACAAATTGTTAAAACATATATCATTAAATATAGCAAATATGTTAATATTTTTGAAAAAAAAAAAATGTGAGCAGCTTTTGCAAAAGCTGCTCACATTTTTCAGCAAAAATACCACTGCATGTATTACATATTTAGCTTGCTAGAACAGTTAACACTTTGCCCTCTAATGAGCTTGTCAACCTAACGATGCTTTGAACAACTGGACCCAGGACAATTGTAAATAGACCCAAAAGTTATACAGTCGAACTTCAATGGCTCGAACACCTCTGGGACCTCGAAAATTTGTTCGAGACAGGGGTAGTTCGAGCCACTGGGGTTACTGTCAGGAGGCATAACGAGATACTTTAACACATCTTTTCAGTGTTCTATAATGAAAATGTATGCTGTGTGTACTCATTAGAATCGCCTCATCGAGGCGATTCTAATGAGTACACACAGCATACATTTGCAAGATAAAAGACCAAAATCTCCTTTATTATCCCCCACTATTTCATGTGTACAGGATTTCACGAGGGCTCAAGAAAGGGTTCGACACATCCATGGTAAACAAGCCATCAGTGTTTGAGCCATCGAAGTTCTACTGTATATACAAGAGAGCTTATACTGCTAATGTCCACTTGACTACCACTGACCAATAGGGTTAAACCTTTAGCAAATAGCATTTGTGCAAGTTTCCAGGTAACACTTAATTACAGACAAGCTTTTCTTATCACTAGCTGTAGCCTGCAGCATGTGGTTGGGTAGTGGTTGGGAGTCCAAGCTCAATAATCCAGTTTCCTTCACCTCATATGACCACAATATGCCAACATCCACACCTTTGAGAATGTAATTATCAGCTTTGAGCTTTCTGTGTAGTCAAAGTAACACTACAACTTCTTTATGACACTATTGTTGAACTGAGCTATAGTAGTCACAGATAAAATTGAATTGGCGGAGCTATCTATCTATCTATCTTTCCATACTGCAGCACCCCCTCGCGAGGATTATGTGCAGGTTGATTGCGACTTAAAATCCGATGCAAGGACAGAAAAAGAAAAGTGAAAGGTGACAGTGTTAAAAGAAAAGTGCAGAATTTAAAAACAGGTTAAAAACAGCTTTATTGTTGTGTTATGGCAGCCGATGGTCCAGGGACCGAACTGCCACACTGAACTGGTCAAGTGTAGGCAGCATGACAACCTCGGATGGGAGACTATTCCAGTAAACTATAGACAATGGAAAAAATGAATACTTGTAATAGTTAGCAGTAGTGTGTATCTGGCGGAAGGCATAGGGATGGCTATGTCGTGTCTGTCTGGTAAGTTGCTCAAAGTACGCTGGAAGTGGAATGGCAACGATGCCGTGGACTATCTTGTATAGCAGTATGACATTCGCATCGGCTCTCCTCTGTTCCAGTGACCTGAGGCCTAAGTTTGACTGCATACGACTAACACTGTCATATTCTGGTGTGTCAATATTTGTCAAATTCAAGGAGGCTACCAGAAGATTCGGTAGAGAACCTTTCGCATGCTTTCTGCAAGCGGACCAAATGGCCATATACGCCACAGCTTTGTTTGTGTTACAGTTGAATTCACACAATCGGGTGACTTGGTTTACCTTTTAGTTAATAAAAAATTCCAAAGGCAGGCACAAATGATAGCTCCGCCTAGTCAATCTTATCTGCGACTACTATACAACTGGTTAAACAAATGTGCTAAATTAAAAACAAGAGGTCCAAGAAGGCCCTGTATCAGGTGAGTGCTGAAATATTTCTCTTTTTAGCACTTGCAACCGTTTCTCATCAGAGCAGAATCTTTTTAACTGTTTTTGCAAGAGGGTCACCTAATCAACATTCCCATGAAGTATGAATGAAATTGGCCCAGGGATATAGGAAGTGTTATCTTTCAAAGATTTTTCTATTTTTAGAACTGGTACCAACTTGTTCATTTGAGTGGAACAATTTTAGCTTTTTGGTAGGCAGCCACCTAGGCAACATTCCTGTGAAGTTTTTATGAAATTGGCCAAAGGATTTAGGAAAAGTTAGCATTTTAAGCAAATTGTTGACGTTTTTCTACTTTTAGCTTGTTCATCAAAGCGGAATTGGTGGAGAGCCACCAAGGCAACAATCCCATGAAGTCTAAGCAAAACTGGTCCAAGGGTTTAGGAGGTGTTAGCATTTTAAGCATTTTTTTTTTCTATTTTTAGCTTTGGTGGCCACCTTGTTCATTGGAGCAGAACAATTTTAGCTGTTTTGGTAGAGAGTCACCTGAGCAACATTCATATTATGTTTGAATTTAATCGGCCCATGTGTATGAGAGAAGTATCGTTTAAAGATTTTTCTATTTTAGCTCTGGCAGTTATCGGAATGATTTAAGCTGTTTTGGTAGAGAGCCACCTGGACAAATTCCTGCGAAGTTTAAGCGAAATTGGCCCAAGTTAGCATTTTAAGTAAATTGTTGATTTTTTTTTTATTTTCAGCTCTGGCAGCCATCTTGTTCATCAGAGCAGAACGATTATAACTATTTTGGTAGAGAATCATCTAAGCAACATTCTTATGAAGTTTGAATGAAATTGGCTCAGTGGTATGGGAGGAGTACTTGTTTAAAGATTTTTCTATTTTTAGCTCTGGTGGCCAGCTTGTTCATCAGAGCAGAATAATTTTAGCTATTTTGGTAGAGAGCCACATGGGCAACATTGCTGTGCAGTTTATATGAAAATAACCCCAAGGGTTTCGGAGGAGTCGTCTTTTAAAGCAAATTGTTGACGAGAGACGATGGACATTCACTAATCACAATAGCTCACTATGAGCAATTTGTGCAGTGTGTTGTACTTGTTTTTCTATGTTATTAATACATTTTTGTCATCTTTAGCTTATATAGATAAATGACCATATTTCATTCTTCTTTACACTTTTGGGACCATCATTAACCCATTAAGTACCAGATACGCCAAAATGGGTACCCTGGCAAACAGTGCAGGCCCAGATCAGAAGCCGCAGAATGCTGCGTCTGATCAGGGACTCCCCTGTTTGCTAAAAGTTCAGCTATTTTCCCAATAAATTCTGAAGAAAACACAATCTGACACCCCAACATTTCCAAATCGACTCATGCTATATATGAGGAGGAAGATTTCATTTGGTACAAAAAGGGTTAATACATTTTTGTCATCTTTAGCATATATAGATAAATGACCATATTTCATTCTTCTTTACACTTTTGGGACCATC
Source organism: Lucinisca nassula (assembly GCA_963580285.1). Lineage (NCBI taxonomy): Eukaryota > Metazoa > Mollusca > Bivalvia > Lucinida > Lucinidae > Lucinisca > Lucinisca nassula. The sequence goes on along the minus strand of OY757013.1, from coordinate 21,213,117 downwards.
ATTAACCCTTTTTGTACCAAATGGAATCTTCCTCCTTATATATAGCAGGAGTCTATTTCAAAATTTAGGGGTGTCAGGTTGTGTTTTCTTCAAAAACTATTTGGAAATTGGCTGAAAATTTTGCAAACAGTGAAGACCCTGATCAGACGCTATGTTCTGCGGCATCTGATCTGGGCCTGCACTGTTTGCCACGGTACCCGTTTAGGGGTTTCCGGTCTGAAATGGGTTAAACCAAGCTACATCCAAAACCATGTTACAATGGACAGTGTTGTAATGAAGTCTGGTGTATCTAACTTGTGCATGCTATTTTGCATTACAATAACACACCCCTGTGATATAGTGCATTTTTTGTATCTCCAAAATGGTTGATATTTGAGGAAGATTATGATATTTTTTCTTACTTATCCTCCAAAGACAGGTTGTGGGTACTTGTTAAAAGAGCTTCATTGAGGAAGTGGGTAAAATAATATATACCCCTGTAAACCTCAGTTTTCTCCATACAAAGTGGGGTTTACAGGGGTGTTCATTACATCAGACTTGTTAACAAGATGGTTTGTGTGTTTTTCTGTGCTTTGTCTAAATGTTTTATTTATATTCTCATTAATTTAATTGCCCATGTAAGTGATAATTTGTCTGAACCCACCTACAATTATTATCCTAAATGCATTCTAGAAATTTTCAGGAATATTTGCCAACATTGTTTCCTAGAGGTACAAAACAACAAATTAATTTTCATAGTTCTATAACTGTCTGTATTATCAGTATACACCCTTGTAACTCCAAACTGCCAATCATGGCACTTGCACACATCATTGTCAAAAAAAACATACAACAAAAATAGGAACAAGAGGGCAATGATGGCCCTGGATCACTCACCTGATCCTTATGGTTTGTAATTATTATTATAAGGTGGAGTGGAGGGTTTGAGCAATTTTGGTTGACAGTGATCCAAAGAACATTTCTGAGAAATTATTTCAAAATATATTGCACACAACCTAAATTTGGTCTAAATTTGACCTCTTTAGCACAGCTGTGACCTTGAAAATAAGGTCAAGGTCACCAAACCTAATCAGTTCTTCATCCTGTCCCAATCTTGTATTCATGCAAATTTGATTAAAATACACCCAGCAGTTCATTAGATATCTTGCACACAAGAAAGTGTCACGTCGACGCATACCTATATGCATACGCCTACGGGATTTGCACCAAAAACAATATGCCACCTGCCTTTTGGTGTTGGAACATAAATCAATCTAGCTATTGTCAGCCTCGATAGCTCAGTGGTTAGCGTGTTCGACTTATGATCGAAAGGTTGTGGGTTCGAATCGGGCCACCGGAGGCGATGTGTGTCCTTGGGCAAGACACGTTATGACAATGTCCCACCTAGACCCAGTTATAAAAGTCACTGCCTCTCTCTCACGCGTGCATGATAACATCTAGACTGGGTGTTCCAGGGCGATTCAATAAGCTTGAAGCTTTCCTCACAATTGAACTAAAATAAATTAGTTTAAACTAAACTAATCTAGCTATTAATGAGTTGATGTCATTTTAAGGGTTGTATATTTTTTCTCTGGTGAAGTGGAACTATCAGAGGGTCGCTCATGGAACATTCCTTCAAAATTGTTTTCTCTTTTTAGGAAGAAGTGCACCAGAGGGAGATGAACAGGCTCAGTCTAACTTATAATGTGTGTGGTGACAAAGAAAGGGAAGGGGGTGGGAGAGAGTTGGCATAAGAAGCTAGACTTCTGAGTTGGTGGTTTGCTTTGAGGGGGGAGGGGTGGGGGGCTGGTGGATCCCTTTGACAATACAGAGCTGACTAGTATGTCACTATCTGGGCACCTTGAAGACATTGGGGATCAGGTCCTAGAGCACCAGAGGGAGATGAAAGGGCTCAGTCTAACTAACAATGACTCTTGGTGCCAAGCATGTGTGTTGGGTTGGGGGGTTCCCTTTGACAATACAGAGCTGACTTGTATGTCACTATCTGGGCACCTTGAAGACATTGGGGATCAGGTCCTTGTGCACCAGAGGAAGATGAGGTAGTCCAACTTACAATGCCTTGTGGTGACAAAGGGTAGTTCCTAGTATTAAGTTAGACTGATGACACCTTCATACAATTTACAGACTTCTCATGTAAAAAAGTACCACTCTGTGTATAACATACCACACCTGACCAATATATTGTCAAGATTATATTTCTGAGCAAGTTTGATGATGATTGGACCAAAACTGTGGCCTCCAGAGTGTTAACAATGTTTTTCTATGATTTAACCTACTGACCTACATTTTGACCCAACATGACCCATATTCAAACCTGACACAGATATTGTTATGATAATCATTCTGAGAAAGTTCGATGAAGATTGGACCAAAACTCTGGCCTCTAGAGTGTTAATAATGTTTTTCTATGATTTAACCTACTTCTTGACCTGACATAACCCGTATTCAATATTGACCTCGTTATTGTAGTGATGATCATTCTGAGAAAGTTTGATGATGACTGGACCAAAATTGCCGCCTCTAGAGAGTTAAGGTTTTTCTATGATTTGACTTACTGACTTACTTTTTGACCTGAACTGACCCATATTCGAACCTGACCTGGATATTGTCAAGATGATTATTCTGAGCAAGTTAGATGATGATTTTACTGGACATGACCAAGTATCGAACTCTACCTAGATTTCATAGAGGCAAACATTCTGAGCAAGCTTCGTTAAGTTCTGGTCAAAACTGTGACCTCTAAAGTGTTAATAAACTAATTGTTAATGACTTACGATGGACACAGGGTGATAACAATAGCTCACTCTGAGCCTTTGGCTCAGGTGAGCTAAAGATCCAATTTTTCATGGCCTTTTTCCTCTTTAATCCTTATCCTGCTGAAGAGACAATCCCTACTTTTAAAAACAGTGTACATGCAGATTAGATGGTCTCTGAAGAAGCCATCTGAAGAAGTCATCTGATCAGGGTCTATATTGTTTGCTATGCAGTTTGTGAATTGAACAAATATATTATATCAAGTTATTTGAGTGTTAACAATGTTTTTCTATGATTTAACCTACTAACCAACTTTTTGACCCAACATGACCCATATTCAAACTTGACACAGATATTGTTATGATAATCATTCTGAGAAAGTTCGATAAACTGTGGCCTCTAGAGTGTTAACAATGTTTTTCTATGATTTAACCTACTGACCTACTTCTTGACCTGACATAACCGGTATTCAAAATTTACCTAGATATTGTAGAGATGATCATTCTGAGGAAGTTTGATGATGACTGGACCAAAATTGCAGCCTATCCTCTACAGAGTGTTAAGGTTTTTCTATGATTTGACCTACTGACTTACTTTTTGACCTGAATTGACCCATATTCGAACCTGACCTGGATGTTGTTGAGATGATTTTTCTGAGCAAAATTGATGATGATTTTACTGGACATGACCAAGTATCGAACTCTACCTAGATTTCATAGAGGCAAACATTCTGAGCAAGCTTCGTTAAGATCTGGTCAAAACTGTGGCCTCTAAAGTGTTAACCAACTAATTGTTAATGTCTTGCGATGGACACAGGGTGATAACGATAGCTCACTTGAGCCTTTGGCTCAGGTGAGCTAAAGATCCAATTTTTCATGGCCTTTTTCCTCTTTAACCCTTATCTTGCTGTTCACGACAATCCCTATCTTTGCAAACAGTGTAGATCCAGATCAGATGGCTTCTGAAGAAGCCATCTGATCTGGATCTGCACTGTTTTGCATTCAGTTTATGAATTTGTAGCAATAAACTAGATCAAGTAATTTGATTGGTTGATAGACAGAAATGGGTGTGGTTTAAATGAATATTCAGCAAGATAAGGGTTAACACTTATCCTGCTGAACAGACAATCCCTACTTTTAAAAACGGTGTACATGCAGATCAGATGGCCTCTGAATGCCATCTGAAGAAGTCATCTGATCAGGGTCAATATTGTTTTTTATGCAGCTTGTGAATTAAACAATTATATTACATCAAGTAATTTGATTGGCTGATTATAAGTCAGCAATGGGTGCGGCTGAATTAATTTATTCAGCAGGATAAGGGTTAAGGATTAAGGTAAAAGTGTATATACTTTCAAGATAAATTGGATTAATTTGCATAATATACTAAACCGAAAAAGAAACGAAACTCCAAATATAAATGTGAGTATTTGCAGAAATAATCATCAGTGCTCCAGCTAGGTTTTCGGGGCAGAGGGGCGCTGGGCTAGGCAGGGTACTTTTGCATACGAAAAATAGGGCACCATTTTTGGTCTTTGAATGCCATCAAGATCATTATGATCTGGAATAGGATAGTGAGCTACTAATATTGATATCTCGACTGAATTATATATATTTACATGCATTTCACAAGAAAGTGGTGTACTGGGTCGCAGCAATAGCAACGTTTTTTATTTAAAGAACATTTGAACATTTAACTTCTAGGCATACCTGCCAACACTCCCGATTTGAGCGTGACACTCACTATTTATTGTGTGTCTCACTCCCCCACGATCGTTTTTTGAAAATGGCCCAAATCTCACGAATTTCAATGCATCTCACGCCTTGATCAACAGTCAGCTATAAATAAATTCGCCAACCAATGCAAACTGGTTATTATCGGCTTTTCTGTATCGCTATTTTATGCAATTAGAGCCGGGATACAGAACTATTGGAAAATCACCTCCGGGTCACAGGTATATATGGACTATTATTAGCAAATCTATTATTGGGCAGGTAAATAAATCAAAGCACTGAGAGTGCTGATGGAGCGTAGCTTTGATAATTTGATTTAGCGTCTGATTGGTATTTTAATTCAGGCTCATATTGATCCAATGAACATAGCTGTTTGAAGCTATTCTGGGCCAGAAGTCGTGTTAAAGCAACAAGACCAAAATTGAAATTAACTCACGCTAAGGCATAGACCCCGCAACAACCATCACGAAAACACGCCTGTACAAATACATTGTCATTTTTTTTGGCAAAAAAAAAAAAAAAATGGAAATTTTAAGATACAAAATTGTCATATTTTCTTATCTCTGCTCAAAACATTGATTGCGGGGACTTGATTGAACCGCCTTGGCGAGGCAGTTTTATCAAGAACCCACAATCAATGTTTTTGAGCAATACAGCAACCATGCAGTTCAACAGTTTACTTGAAGATTTCTGCTGAGCTATAGTTCGTGCAATAACTGCGGCTTGCGCAATTGTTTGGCGGCTTTAAAGTTATTTTATGGAATCAGTTTTTGAAAAATTACCTTTGGGAGGTTATTTATCTTGCATTAGACATTCTTCTTGGTTACGACTTGATTGTGAAAAATTATCATACTTTTCCCAGCAGTTTATAAGTTATACATCCGCAATCAGTCTTTAAAAATTGCCTCGGTGAGGCTGTTTATAAAGCTATCTGGCATTAGACAATACCATTAGCTTGATCTTGTCAATTTACATCTGCATGCAAAACATTATAAAAATATACCCGTCGGGTTGAAAGTTATAAGACCGGAAACCAACAACTGCCCTTCTTGGATCAGCGAAAGGGATAGAATCGCCGTGGAACAGATTTCACGATCAATCTCCTGGAAAGAATGTTGCCGAACCCGGCAGGTATCGAACTTGCGTCTGAGCTGAAAATTTGCTTTATTTATGGTCACGTGCCTAGGACGCAGAGCAGACCCAAATCAGACGCTACAACAAGTGGCGTCTCATCTGTGTCTAAACTGCAAAATTTACGCCTTTCAATATAAGCCTTGACGTGCACCTGTCCAAACTCATTCCAACTGTCTTATTTTGGTAATACATTATCGATCCACACTGCGTCCTTTTAACCCATTTTAAACGAATGGAATCCTCAACACCTTATATCAGTATGGGATGAGTTCATTTTAAAATCAGGGATGTCAGGTTGTGGCTTCCACGAAATATTTGGCAAAAAATGGCTGAACCTTTTTTGTAAGTATGCAGTGAAGGGCATTATTAGACTCCGCGTTGTGTGGTATCTGATCTGGGTTTGTCCTGTTTGCAGGTTGCCAGGTTTGGGATTTTATGGTACAAATGGGCTGTAAACTGGGTTATATGAACTGAACTATAAAACGATTAGACTGCTACACAGTTCATCAATTAAAAATATTCATCTATTCCGTTTGAAATAGGTGGTCTGTGAAGCAGTCTATAAGAAGATACCGCATGGCGTAATAATCTACTACGGTAACACGGGGTACTATATTCTCAGGTCATATGCATTAACACCGAAAGTAGTGCCGAAATCACTTCTCATCTCACTGGAGCTACGCTGCAACAGCTACGCTCCAAAAACTATCCATCTTGTCTATAATCTATCTATCAGTAAATTTCTAAGTTTGGTCCTCGGAATAATCAGATATCAAGGCATCCCTGCGTTACAAAAATATTACAGAAATCTTATTTAGCCATTTAATTTCTTCATATCATACTAATAATCTTCCATAATAACGATCTTTTTCATTTTTTTTTTTGACATTTTACAAGGCACCCAAAATGTTGTGTGGCGACCGATGTCCCATCCTGCAAATAAAATGGTTATTTTGTTTATGAATCTGTGAAACGTAAAACATTAGCAAAACCGCTCAAAGTATTGATCAGTTATCCATTTTAGCATAAATATGTTCAGTTTTTAATAAGATTTGATGAAGTTCTGTGGTAAAATGAATCATTGTATAAAGAGACCATTAAAACTAAGTAACATATATTCGGACAGACCACAGTTTCATACATTTCACCCCTGCTAAAAATCTAGGTGGGTAAGCCAGCACCTTCTTTTTTAATGGGTGCTTGGTCTGGTTAAAAATTGAAATTTGTTGGTGGTGGGGTTCAATTTATTTTTTTTTTTCTATGGGTGGTGGGTCTTTGAAAAAGATGGCACCCATATCCCTACCCCATACGGTTAATTCTGGAAAAGCCCGTAGCATTTTTAGGAAGAAAAAAAATCTCACTCTTTTAAATTTTTCCTGAAAATTCCCCGCAAGCCAAATACTAAAAAAGAAGATGAAAAATGGTTCGTCGCACGCAGTCTCACTCTTTGGATTTTCTCAAAGTTGGCAGGTATGCTTCTAGGTATCTTTTAATATAGATTTATAATATTTAAAAAAAAATAAATTGTTTGATTCATCTGAAAGCGTGTTATTAAAGCAATACAAAAAAATAACCCATGACTGAATAAGTAATCTGTTCAAGGGAAACTACTCAATAATTATCCTTCCTGGTGAATGAATGTCATACTCAGGCTGCAGAACTCAGACTGAATTGGTGCGAAGGCTGATCTCCCGTCTTCACTGATCTGCAAAGACTCTGATCAAAATGCGCATCTAGTGTTTGCAATATCCCCGCTGCTTGATCACTCTGCGACAGTAGGCCTATTACACAGTAAACAGCGTGTATCCGAGCTTCGTCGCACAACACCTTGTAAAGACCCAGATCAACATGCGCAACCTTTTTTTCTCACTTTCTCTAAAGGCTCTTGGGGTCAGCGAAGACAGAGCAGTTTGTAAGGATGCGCAGGCTACTCCGAGTCTTCACTGGTCGCACGATACTCAAAGACTCAGACCAGCATGTGCAACCATTAGGCTATGTAAGTCAGAACAACATGCGCAACAACTATGCAAGTCTGTTTGGATAACCCAGCTTGTAAAATCAGCGATGCGCAGACTGATGCAAGACGAAACTGTTGAGCAATGACCTGCTCATCCAATCAATACGGCTAATGAAGGCTTGCGCGCATGCGCTGACTGATCCGAGACTTCACTTGCTCGTTCGTCTTAATGTAGTTCAGATTACTCCGGTTTACGCCCTCCTGATTAACGATCGGATCAGCTCTATATGTGGTAGAATCTTGAAAGGACGTAACCCCAACCCCCAAAAAACTTGATTCCCTTGAAATATGAATGCATAATTTTCCCGTTAGAGAATTTCCCGCCTTTTATTACACACGTCATTTATTTCACGTGTGTTCAGTCGCTGCACTGTTATGAAAATTTCACGTTTTTTTCCAAATATTGGAGCCCGAGCGACTGTTGCATGTGCCCGAACATGGCAAGGGCTAAGTCATAATTATTCAGAATCTTCATCGGACTGTTTTTTTTTGTTTTTTTGTTTTTGTTTTCTAACTTTTGTTTTTTCTAACATGTTCGCGCTGACCAACCACAGAAAAATGAAGATTTTTTTTTTAATCTTAACTCTCTCTTTTTAACTTTCTCTTTGTCGGCATTTTAACCGTAACGGGTGACGAGCCAGTTGAGAATAATTTTGATTTACCGATCATGGCCGTTTTAATAATGATAGGGCCTACAAATTATTGCACATTTTATTTTTGCAAAAAGATTTAAAGACACTAATTAAAAGGAAACTGATGCAGGTTCTAGCCAGTATTTCTGGCAGAGTCATAACAATACCGACAATACCGCTCATCGAGTCATACTGTACCCCATGGCGTTTACCATCCGTTAACAGCATGATTACTTCGGCGCGTGTCGCATAATTAATCCAGTATTATCAAATAATTACATCTACCCATCTGTCTTATTAACGTCTTAAATTACATATACGAGGATGCTAAGTGGCATTTATGAATGGATTTGAAACAGCGTGGAGATTGGAGAGGACACGGGGGCGAGAGGGCCGGGCACGAGGGGCGGCCCCGGAGGGCATGAGGGGCGGCCCGGGAGGGCACGAGGTGCGGCCCAGGAGGGCACGAGGGGCGGCCCGCCCCTCTAAAAGTAGCTAGCTGGGGCACTGATCATGTTTGCAGAAAATCGATTTAATGACACAATAATATAAACATTCCTGAATGTAACTACCATAGAGAGTTCAATTTCCAGTGAGAATGTTTGGAACACAAATCCGTTTTGTCACAGAGGTAGTCATTTCACAAGTTCAAAACGTAAGCAGTTAATAGCGAGTATGTCCTCCGTTTGCATTCAGTCCTGCACGCACACGCCTGGTCATGGACAGGATTAAACAATTGATCTCTGCCTGGGGAATAGCGTTCCACTCCTGTATGAGTGCAAGACGCAAGGCTTGACGCGTTGTTGGCGGCTGGGGGCGGTTACGTTGGCGCCTATCCAAGACGTCCCACAAATATTCTATAGGAGAGAGATCTGGACTATACGGAGGCCAGTGCATCAAGTCAATGTTGTTTTGCTGAAGAAACGCCATGCTGAGCCTTGCTACATGCGCCCGAGCGTTATCCTGTTGAAACGTAACGTTGTGCTGTCGTACATATGGAATAACTACAGGTCAACGTAAGCTGAGCCGTCAAAGATCCATCAATGAATACCAGGGGCATTCTATGACTATAAGATATGCCAGCCCACACCATCAACCCACCACCTCCAAATCGATCACGTTCAACCAAGCAATTGTCACGATAACGCTCTACGCCACGCCTATACACACGTTGACAGCCGTCAGCTCTGTACAACAAGTGCCTGGACTAGTCAGAAAACATTAAGGTATGCCACTGATGAAGGGGAAACAGGTTTGGCCTATGTTGTATGAGCCACGCCATTCTAACCCGACGTCGTGGTGTTAATGGCATACCAACGTACTGACGACGAGGACGTAAGCCAAACTCTCGAAGGCGATTCCTGACAGTGTCTGAACTTATTTGATTGTTGTGCGTTCCTAGTGTCACCTGAGACGTCTACGGCTGTACGGAACCGATTAAGAAGGTGGGTTAGACGGATGTATCGGTCCTGTCCTTGTGCCATGACGCGCTGACGTCCACTTCTGGGCCTGTCATTTTTCGTTCCCGTTTGACGTAGACGCTGTTACAAGCGAGTTATCGTCGATTTACTCACTTGGAAGTTCCTGGCGATGACAGCCTGAGACGTCCCACGTAGAAGCATTTGGACCCCTACGTTACGTTGGTCTTGCGTCAAACGTACCATATTCCGTAGAGAAATTTTACCGGACTTTTGAAACCTAAACTCCAGGTAACACAATATGCCAATATGATGAGGTTACTGTATACATTTAACATACTGCACGAGGAAATGTTGAAAACAACAAATTGCCAAGTGGAGCGTTAAACTGTACAGATATCGCCCAAATGTTTTCTGCATAAGAAAGTTTACAAGAAAAATGCCTAATGGCATTATGGACGGGTTTTTTTTTTTCAGTACGGTTAGGATGGTGGTGGAATGGGTGGGGTATGCTGGTGTGGGGTAGGGTGGGATGGGTTAGGAGTCGGGTGGGACGGGGTGGAACTTGTGGTGGGGTGGGGTGGGGTGTGGGGTGGGATGGGATGGGGTGTGGTGGGGTTGTGGGCTTGGGTGGGTGGGATGGGGTGAGGTCGGGTAAGGTGGGGAGTGGTGGGATGGGGTGGGGTTGTGGTTGGATTGGGGTTGTTTTGGGATGGGGGTGGGGTGGGGTTGTGGGGTAGGGTATGCTAGGGTAGGGTGGGGTGGGGTGGGTAGGGTATGTATGTAAAACTAAGTATGCATGTATGTACAGAACAAACGCAATATCCTAACCCAGTAACAACTTTTTGTGGAGGGGGTGGGGGGGGGGGTATGATTTGTTTATGTGTTTTAAGAAGAAAAAAAAATAAAGTTTTTTTTTTCTATTTTTAGCTCTGGTGGACACTGATTTTAGCGATTTTGAAAAAGGGTCACCTAATGAACATTTCTGTATGTATGTAAAACTATGTATGCATGTATGTACAGAACAAATGCAATATCCTAACCCAGTAACAACTTTTTGTGGAGGCGGGTGGGGGGTGGGGGGTGGGGGGGGGGTGGGGGTTGATTCGTTTATGTGTTTTACTAAGAAAAAAAAAATAAAGTTTTTTTCTATTTTTAGCTCTATTTTTAGCTCTAGTGGCCACTGATTTTAGCAATTTTGAAAAAGGGTCACCCAATGAACATTTCTGTAAAATAATTTTGAAATCGGGCCATTATCCCAGGAGGAGATGTCGTTTAAAGAAATTGTTGACGGACGAGGGACATCAACTCACCTTGTGGTGAGCTAAAAAAAGAACGAAAAAAAAAAAAAAAAAAAAAGAAAATTGCATGCCTGTGCATGCATGTATGTATTATTACTAGCAACTATCAGGGGAGGAAGATAATAATTGTTCATATGTGTTTATGGAGAAGAAAAGAAAAATAAAGAAAAAAAAGAATGAAAAAAGAAAGAAAAAAAAAAAAAGAACAAAAAAAAAAAATGTCTCCACCTGGGTTTGAACTGACGCCCCTCAGATTCATAGTCAACAATAGGATTCGTAGTCCAGCACTCTATCCACTACACTGGCATTTGAAAAAAGGTTAACCAAAAGGTAAACCTGTAAAACACAAGTTTGAAAAATGACAATTTCCGCCAAAATTTTAGACTTTTGCGCCATTTATGGATAATACATGAAAGCGGTACCTCCACTTATGCATCAGTCCTGATATTAAAACAATCTGCTACATAATAGATGAAAAATATCACTTTGAAAAAAAGGTTAACCAAAAGGTAAACCTGGAACGACGCCCGCCCGCAGGACGCCCGCCCGGACATCGCTATTTTAAAGGACGGATTTTTTTTAAAAACCCGTCCAAAAAGTAAATCGCAAAATGATTTTTCAGTCAACCTGATGGTTGCATGAAAATCTTTTGGGTTAAAAAGTTGTGTTTCTTTTTCAGTTCAGTATATGATTTGCCTACTTCTGAAATGTGTCTACTAAGTCTACTTTTATTCCTTGTCCTGATGAATAAATTGTCACATCTATTTCTGACCAACCAACAATCAAATCACTTGATATAATGTATTTATTCAAATTTGCAAAATGAATGACATAGCAGAGCCTGATCAGATGACTATCTTTGCAAAGGTAGGAGTGCTTTTTCGTTGCAATTTGATCGGGATGTACACTGCAATGGTAGGGTTTCAGCAGGAAATGGGTGTTAACCCTCATCATGCTGAATATTCATTGTAGCCACACCCATTTCTGTCTATCGACCAATCAAATTACTTTATGTAATTTATTGCTACAAATTCATTAACTGAATGCCAAACAGTGTAGATCCTGATCAGAAGGCTTCTTCAGAAGCCATCTGATCTGGGTCTACACTGTTTGCAAAGATAGGGGTTGTCGTGAACAGCAGGATAAGGGTTAAAAGTATTGATTTGCTCCAGAGGCAGCAACTCCTTTTAGGATTAGCTCCCAATTAGCTACCAGGAAATTAGCAACTTTGTGTTTCCAAAAGTTTTCTCCCTTTGAAAAATATCAATTTTCCTTTCAAAATATTTTTGTCTCTTTTACCAAAAGGTTCTCTTTTGCCATATTTGATGGAGAAATGTCAAACCCGGAATATAAGTTGCATGGGACCTGATGATTAACAACAAAATATACAGTAGACTCTCGTTATCTCAAACTCTGATATCTCGAACAATGGCTGAATGTGCAGTTATGTTAGTTTTGCCATATGTTCCTTAGATTTCAACTCTTTTTATCTCAAACTACTGTTATCTCAAACGAAATATTCCAGTCCCATGGAGTTTGAGATAACGAGAGTCGACTGTATCTAGGTCAGTGTGACCTATATTTCATGGTTCAGTGATTTTACCTTACAGCTTGAAGGCAGTAACAGGTGAGCTATGCTGTCATGCGACAGCTCTTGTTTTTCTTATTTTTCAGCAAATACAGGGATTGACATTGCTAGGCAGGCAGATGATGACAAGCCTATTTTCACTGAAAAATTAGATTTTTTCATTTACTCTCAAACAGCTGATTATGTGAGGGGCTAAATTCTGCAATGGATGGACAGGTGGTGGTTTTTTTTATTCTAAGTACATGTACTCTGTTTTTGCCCAACTCAGATTAATGATCAGCTCTATTTAACTGAAATTATCTTGAAAGGGCTTTACAACCCAAATCAAAAAGTCATCATAATTATGAAGCTTTTATAATATGATGAAGGATGTGGGTAACCATTCCTTTTGAATTTAGAGGAGGGCACCATTAGCCCACTTAAGCTGGGCAACCCCAAAATGGATACACAGTAAAAACAATACAGGCCCAGTTCAGACGCTGCAGAACCCTGCATCTGATCAGGTCCTTCACTGTTAGCAAACAGCTCAACCATTTTCTACTGACTTTCCAAAACTTACTCAACATCTACAAGGTACAGTAAAATTCAGCTATAATTAAGACCACCTAAAATCACGACTAAATCTGCTTTGAAAAGCTTACTGAGGAGGTTTCAGTTAATCTTTCTTTGTGTTTTCTACACCCAGTGTCTCCAAATGAAAGACCACCTTTGGGACTGTTTAAAAGTGGTCTTTAAGTGTTCAAAAGACCACTTTTGAAAAGTCCAAAAGGTGGTCTTAATATAGGAATTTTGCTGTAGATGTTTTGGTCATGGATTTTTCAGACTGAAGCTTCTCCAGACATTCAGGTGAGTCCCATCTCCATACGATCTTTATGGCTGATGGGATGTAAAACTCAACACACATATTTAACCCTTATCTTGCTGAATATTCATTTAAGCCACACCCATTTCTGTCTATTAACCAATCAAATTACTTGATGCAATTTATTCCTACAAATTCATAAACTGAATGTCAAACAGTGTAGATCCTGATCAGATGGAAGCCATCTGATCTGGATCTACTGTTTGCAAAGATAAGGGTTGTCGTGAACAGCAAGATAAGGGTTAAACTGTACATGTTTGTCTATACTATAATCTCTATGAATTAGAAGTCCACCTTGTACAGCTGATCCAAGGGAGACTATTATTTCAGAACTCAATATCAAGCACTTTAAGATTTACCACTCTCTGTATACATCGACACTGATATTTTAACCCTTATCTTGCTGTACGACAACCCCTATCTTTGCAAACAGTGTAGATCCAGATCAGATGGATTCTGAAGAAGCCATCTGATCAGGATCTACACTGTTTGACATTCAATTTATGAATTTGTAAGAATAAATAACATCAAGTAATCTGATTGGTTCAAAGTCAGAAATGGGTGTGGCTAAACTGAATACTCAGCAAGAGAAGGGTTAAAAATATTTTTCACAGCAAATAAGGCTTGTCATGACATGCGAATCATGTGCTGGGTAGACAGTTCACATGTGATGTCAAGCCTTATTTTCACTGAAAAATGAAAAAATTGGATTACGCAGACGATGTCGGCCAGTCATGGTTAGCAGTCGAAGGGCTAATAGATAATACAGAGGAACCATCGATGGCTCGTTAACCACGGCTAATTCAAACTCGACGTTGAGCCCCTGGAGAAATCTGCCCATAGCTCTCCATATGTAAAGATATGTTATGTGTACTCATTAGAATCGCCTCATTGAGGCGATTCTAACGAGTACACATATCATATATTTAGAAGATGCAAATATTGTCTCCAATATGCCTCCTGGCCATATATTGCTTTTCCCTCAGAGACTCGTACCACGCTTGAGCCAGTGAAGTTTGACAGCATGTTGAATTGATTCTAGCAAGTAAACCTGACCACGTTACAAAAGAAGCAACTGGCTTGCCGCTCCCGTCAATAAGTTAGATTTTCCATTGGCTAGCCAAAATGGGCAAGTACGAATTTGAGTCATGCCAACTCTACACACAAACAAATCTGAGTATTCTTTGTTTTCCAAAACTATGGAAAGCTGGAGAAGACTAGAGAAATCAGCCAGATTCCCCACCCCCTGTATCTACAGCTTTCAACTGCACCACTAATATACCACATAACGCTCAAGTATTTCACCAATTTTCAGAGAAAACTTCATTTAACAGGGGCTAGTTGTTCAAATCCCATTTGAGCCCCGCCAAGCAAATTTGTGTCTTCGAGCATTCCGTCATGACCAATTTTAACTGTGCATGCCCAGCCATTCAGAGGGGCCAGGGATATGGCTTTCTGTCTGAAGGTTCCTCTTGATTCACTGCTTGTATGAGCGAGCAGTGAAGGTTCTGGCGAGACTGCGCGGATGCGCAGGCTCGCCTGAACCTTCGCTGCTCGCATAGGCGATAAGTACCAAAATCGCTTGACGGGGCCCATTAAAATTTTGTTAACATACCATAAAAACTTTGATCATATAGTGTGTCAAATATACTTATATCTTTTTGCAGAAAAAATGTGAGCGGCTTTTGCAAATGCAAATACATTTTTTTCAGCAAAAATATGTATATGACGTTATACTCACAAAAACAGTTAACATTCTGACTTCTAAACAAGCCCATTAAGCTAACAATGGGCCCAGGTCACAGCATCATTCTGTATCAGGATAATATACCCATGACAGATCACAGTATCTTTCTTGCCTCAAAACATGACCTTTATCTTTTCGTAATATTTTTCTTTTCAGTGTGCATGATATTTTTCTTATTTCTGATGTACACAGAGACTGCTGATGCTTGTTGAACCCCCTTGGTGAGACAAAAATCTGTTTTTAAAACAAAATTAAGGAAAATATGTATACCTGTGTAAACCTCACTTTTCACTCTATAAGTAGAGATATTTATAAAAACTTATAAAAAGACTTTTCATTATGATAACACTTCCGTGCAACATATAGAGGATCTTATATGAGTGTTCATGTATTATTGAATTTATTAAACGAGTTGAGGAAAAGGGATAAAATGCGAGGCTTTGCCGAGGATTTTATCCCTTTTCCTCAACGAGTTTAATAAATTCAATAATACAGGAGCACAAATGCAAGATTCTATTTATCATATGACAATTAAAACTCATTTTATTCACGATTGTTTACAAAAATGTCAATAGCCGCCATCAGTAAACGCGACGTCGTTAAGGACGCCGTACATGTAATGTTACGGAACGTATCTAGCTAATTTGCATATTTAATCCACTAATGGATTATCGAAAATAATACATGGCGTTATTACACTCTCAAACGCGACGTTATATGATAAAGTGAATTCTTTTCTGTCTTCAAAATGGCTACTTTTCTGATGACATTTTTCTTATCTCTGCTGCAAACACGGGTTGTGTGTGCTCATTAGAACTGCCTCATTTAGGTGGTTCTAACGAGTACCCACAACCTATGTCTTGGGGCAGAAATAAAAAAATAATGTATACCCCGGTAAACCCCTGTTTTCTCTATCTGAAGTGGAGTTTTGTGGGGGTTTGATCATTTCACAGACTTGTTCTCATAATGTGATATTGAGCGTCTAGAGATAAAGTCATTTTTTCACGCCTTTAACAAGACAACAAGTATTTATGACAGACAAAAAGTAGCACTTGACTTGAAAAAGTCAAGTGAAAAGCCTCTTGTAACAAGAATGTTATTGACACTCCACTTTCTCTGAAGTCTATTTTTTATCCCCTCTTAACCCATTGTATACTAATGGACTCTTCCATTGCTATATGTTGGACAAGTCCATTTGTCATGTGTCAGGCCTATTTTTTCGTTTTTATTCTATTTTTGACGAAAAATTCTGTTGGCAAATAGTGCAGGTCCTGATCAGACGACGCGAACGCGGCGTCTGATCTGGGCCTGCACTGTTTGCCAAGGTACCCCTTTAGGGGTTTCCCGCCTACAATGGGTTAAAGAAGACATAAGCACTGAGAAGTTCAATAGAGTGCTAAATAATAATGAAATAGAAATTCTCTCACATAAAATCAATTGAAAGGGAACTTAACCCTTATCTTGCTGAATATTCATTTAAGCCACACCCATTTCTGTCCATCAACCAATCAAATTACTTAATGTAATTTGTTGATACAAATTCATAAACTGAATGCCAAACAGTGTAGATCCTGATCAGATGGCTTCTGAAGAAGCCATCTGATCAGGATCTACACTGTTTGGCATTCAGTTTATGAATCTACACTGTTTGCAAAGATAGGGGATGTCGTGAACAGCAAGATAAGGGTTAAGCAACATTTATGTGTTTTTTTGTTTTCAAAAAAATTTAGAACTTACAAAATCTGAAAAAAGTAAACCCTTATCTCGCTGAATATGAAAACCCTCACTTTTGCAAACAGTGTAGATCCAGATCAGATGGCTTCTGAATCAGGAACTACACGAATTTTTATTGTTACCATTTACCATTGAGTTTTAGGATTTGGCTGAGTTTAATATTTGTGCATGCTAGGAGGCTGGTTGATCCTTTTTGTCATTTTATAATACCAATCCATGTATTGTCTTTGATGTTTTTTTTCCGTATTTACCCTAAATATTTGGACACCTCAACATTTCACCGTGCTTGTTGATGATTTTTCTAAAGTCTGAACAAGTATGCTTTACTGCCAGATAATGTAAATGGTAAGCAGTGTGGACCCTGATGAGATTCCGCATAAACTACATTCTGCGGCGTCTCATCTGGGACTTCGCTGTTTGCGCAGGCGTGTCTGTCCAAATACATGCGGTAAATGCAGTACTTTGTTCTTTGTAAAATTTGTAAATATGAGGGCCACAAGGGAGATTAGTTATTGTTCTAATTGTGTTACCCTCTTGAAAGAAAGACTATATTTTTATTATTATTATTATTATTATTACTGTTTGACATTCACTTTGTGAATTGGCAGGAATAAATTACATCAAGTAATCTGATTGGTTCAAAGTCAGAAATGTGTGTGGCTAAATTAATTATTCAGCAGGATAAGGGTTAATGGGTTGATTGTTTTCAATCGACACAAAGTTATAACTACAGAAGCTTCCGGCCTGCTATTATTAGAAGCCTCAGTGGTGTAGTGGTTGTAAACCAGGGGGCGCAGGATTCATCCCGACTTCTCCAGACTTTCGGATGAGTCTTTAAACCGAGGTCCTGTCTCCGTATGACCTTAGCTGTTGGTGAGACGTAAAACACAAACACTCACTGACTCCGGCCTGCTAATGTCTAGTGACAATCTCTGACCATGTACAAAATCCAAGTATCAGTCATTTATACCAGCATTAATCTTCTCCATGCGACGTCAAAGGGCTGTGTGACAAGAAGAGTAAAATCTGGCCTGGGCTTATCATTAAGATAACACACCCGTGCGACATAGTGCATTTTTCACAGCTCCAAAATGGCTACTTTTCTGATGAAAATCCTTGATATTTTTCTTATAAATCCTCAAAACATAGGTTGAGGGTGCTTGTTAGAACCGCCTCACTGAGGCGGTTCTAACGAGTACCCACAACCTATGTCTTGGAGCAGAAATAAGAAAAATAATGTATACCCCCGTAAACCCCACTTTTCTCTAAATAAAATGGGGTTTAGGGGGGTCTTCATTTCACGGATTTGTTCACGTGATGTGTACTAGGAAGGAACTTACTACCCTGAAACTTCGATAACTGGAACACAGAGAGTTCATTTACCATGGCTTATTCATACTAGTTCAGGAGTCCCTTGATTTTGTTTGTTTGATTTGAGGTTTAACGTCCCTGTCAACACTCATTTTGGAGACATCACTTCCAATTTTGTGGGACTTTTACCCGACATTGAAATGAAATGACATCTCAAGCCCTGTCGCCTAATGAAACCAATTTGGTTTATAAGCATTGACGGGCCGACTCGCACCGCTTTACCTAGGTAGGCTTAGATCCTCTAAGCTGTTTACCAGTACTCGTGTGCGGGTCGGTTTCAGCTCTGCGTGGAAGCATCATGCAGCCCATATATTTCTTCAAGCCCCGATGGGCGGGGGCCGTCAGGAGTCCCTTGAGAATATTTCCCAAATCTCTAGATATTTGTATATTTATTATATACATTTATAATATATGGATTTTTCTCATTTTATGTTGAAAAGGTATATTGTGTGTACTCATAAGAATTGCCTCAATGAGGCAATTTTAATGAGTACAAACAATATACCTTTTTTTTATTGTAAAGATCGAAAATATATCCTAAAGTAATCCCCATTAGGCCTGGATCATCTGGCACTATGAGTAAACCTCAGTTATTCGAACTACCCCTATCTCAAACAAATTTTCATAGTCCAGTTATTGAAGTTTGATTGTATATATAAATCATCAAGCATGCATTTGATTGTATCTAGAGTAGGAACATTAGAAATTCATATTGGGTACATTCCCAGATTTAACCCTTCTCTTGCTGATTTGTTTGTTTGATTTGAGGTTTAACGTCCCCGTCAACACTGTAAAGGTCATTTTGGAGACGTTGCTTCCAATTTGTGGGACTTTTAACCGACATTGAGATGAAATGACATCTCAAGCACTGTCCCCCAATGAAACCTTGCTGAATATTCAGATAAGCCACACCCATTTCTGACTTTGAACCAATCAGATTACTTGACGTAATTTATTCCTACAAATTCATAAATTGAATGTCAAACAGTGTAGATCCTGATCAGATGGCTTCTTCAGAAGCCATCTGATCTGGATCTACACTGTTTCCAAAGATAGGGGTTGTCGTGAACAGAAAGATAAGGGTTAACAGGTCTTAATCAGGGAGACATAACTCTGATATACATTTGGTATTAAAAATATAATAAACCGGTACATCACAACCTCTTTATAATCAACACAGTGTAAAGATATCAATAATACCGGGAGTGAGAGCCAACTGAGCGATACATTTGTTTGTTTAGTTAAGACTTTAATGACCAAGTCAACATTATTATGGTCATTTTGAGCCAGTAGTGTCATAAACAGGTTGCAGTGTATGCTAATATAGCATCGAGGGGCTAACAGGGTCCTGATCACATGCAGGGAATCCTTATTATAACAACAATCTTATAACACTTTGCCATTTTAAAGAATTTGCCCTTATAAAGACTCCCAATAAGGAGCAGTATAACTTTTTCTCCTTAATTACTCTTAAGGGCTTTTCCCCTTAAGGGCTTTTTTCCCTTATTTACTCCTGAAACAAAGTGAATGTTGTGGACATTTGTTAGAATCACCTCTTGATATCCACATTTTTTTGTTACTTTGGGAATAAAATGCGATATTCTTGAATATCTCAATGAATCCATCACATCTTTGAGCAACGGCATTAGGAAAATATGTCCGTAAGAAATAATGGTGTCCAACATGGTGTCAGAAAATGATAAATATTAGGTAAAAAATGATAACATCTTTTATATTTCTGCTTTCAACATAGATTGTGGGTGCTCGTTTGAACCGTCTCAATGAGGCGGTTCTAACAAGTACCCACAATATATGTTTTAAAGCAAAAACAAGAGGGCCATGATGGCCCTGGATCGCTCACCTGATCCATAGTGTAACAAGTGAGCCCCAGAGAGGGCCATTATTGGCCCCAGGGCTTTAATGTGCATAATGTTGAGGGAGGTCTTAAAGGTGATGCTTCATACCAAACATCAACAAAGGCTATAATTTGAACAATCTTGGCAAAGGTCTACTAGATGAAGCTACACATCAAATATCAAAGACCTGGGCTTAGCGGTTTCAGAGAAGAAGATTTTTAAAGATTTTGCCTATATAAGCCTATGTAAAACCAAAGGGCCCCGGGACGGGGGCATTTTTTGCCCCAGCACTATAATTTGAACAATCTTGGTAGGGGTCCACTAGATGAAGCTTCATACCAAATATCAAAGTCCTGGGCCTTGTGGTTTCAGAGAAGAAGATTTTTAAAGATTTTCCCTATATAAGACAATGTATAACCAAAGGGTCCTGTGGCGGGGGCATTTTTTGTCCCAGCACTATAATTTGAACAGTCTTGGTAGGGGTCCACTAGATGAAGTATCAAAGTCCTGGGCCTTGTGGTTTCAGAGAAGAAGATTTTTAAAGATTTTCCCTATATAAGCCTATGTAAAACCAAAGGGCCCCGGGGCGGGGGCATTTTTGGCCCCAGCACTATAATTTGAACAATCTTGGTAGGGGTCCACTAGATGAAGCTTCATACCAAATATCAAAGACCTGGGCCTTGTGGTTTCAGAGAAGAAGATTTTTAAAGATTTTCCCTATATAAGCCAATGTAAAACCAAAGGGCCCCGTGGCGGGGGCATTTTTTGTCCTAGCACTAAAATTTGAACAATCTTGGTAGGGGTCCACTAGATGAAGCTTCATACCAAATATCAAAGTCCTGGGCCTTGTGGTTTCAGAGAAGAAGATTTTTAAAGATTTTCCCTATATAAGCCTATATATGTAAAACCAAAGGGCCCCGGGGCGGGGGCATTTTTGGCCCCAGCACTATAATTTGAACAATCTTGGTAGGGGTCCACTGGATGAAGCTTCATACCAAATATCAAAGACCTGGGCCTTGTGGTTTCAGAGAAGAAGATTTTTTAAGTTTTTGGTGAAAAAAATCTATTTTTGGCTCCTGTGACCTAGATGTGCAATGGACCGGAACCATTTGAACAACTTTGAAAGGGGACCACCTAAGGATCATTCCTGTGAAGTTTGGTCAAAATCCGATCGGTGGTTTAGGAGGAGATGTCGTTTAAAGAAATTGTTTAAGGACGCACGGATGCACGCACGGACGGACGCACGCACAACGGACAAAAAGTGATCCCAAAAGCTCACCTCGTCACTACGTGAAGGTGAGCTAAAAATAGGCATATAATGTATACCCCCGTAAACCCCACTTTTCTCTATATAAAGTGGGGATTAAGGGGTCTTCGTTTCACGGATTTGTTATTGTGATGGATTTGTTCCATTGAATTTGTAGTTGTAGCGAGTTGTGTCGTTATAACAAATGTCGGTAGAGGGTTGTCTATAACATGCAATGTGGAATCGCAATGAGTTAAACTCTTGCTGCATATTGCTTGACAGAATTCACTAGTTTTTGTTTGTTTGATTGGATGTTTAACGTCCCCGTCAACACTGTAAAGGTCATTTTGGAGACGTTGCTTCCAATTTTGTGGGACTTTTACCCAACATTGAGAAGAAATGACCTCTCAAGCCCTGTCGCCCAATGAAACCAATAGGGTTTATTAGCATGGACCGTCCGCCTCCCACAGCGGTTCCTGGAAGGCTTAGATCCTCTAAGCAGTTTACCAGTACTAGTGTGCGTGCCGGATTCAGCTCTGCGTGGAAGCATCATGCAGCCCATATATTTCTTCAAGCCCCTATGGGTGGGGGCTGTAGAATTCACTAGTAACAATGATTCAATGGACTAGCAGTAACCAGTGCCTGTTAATCCATTGTATGCTAGTGGACTCTTCCATCGCTATATGTTGGACAAGTCCATTCGTCATATAAGGGATTATATGACCTATATAAGACCTAATTTTTGGTTTTTATTCTATTTTTTAAGGAGAAATCTGTCAGCAAATAGTGCAGGCCCTGATCAGACGCCACGTTCTGTGGCGTCTGATCTGGGCCTGCATTGTTTGCCAAGGTACCCCTTTAGGTGCAATGGGTTAACTCTTTGACTGCTACTCATGACTAGCAGACGGCATTTTCAAAGTGTATTTTTCAGTGAAAATAAGGCTTGGCATTACATGTGGCATCTAATCTGGGCCTGCATTGTTTGCCAAGGTACCCCTTTAGGTGCAATGGGTTAACTCTTCGACTGCTACTCATGACTAGCAGACGGCATTTTCGAAGTGTATTTTTCAGTGAAAATAAGGCTTGGCATTACATGTGAATCGTCTGCTGGGCAGACGATTCACATGTAATGTCAAGCCTTATTTAACAATATGTAGCAGTTGAAGCATTAATGCGATAATTAAAGAATGTGCATTTACAAATAGGCACAAGGTAGATTAATGATAAAATACAAGGTGTTCCAACATTAGTACCACTATACATGTGAAGATTGCAAAAGGGAGGTAAATGACTGCGTTCCCAACTAGAGCTATCACTAAAGGTGATGAATACCCCCACAAAAACTGCCTTGATAGTACAACAGCGGCATTTTGCAATTTTTTCACTTGAAAGGGGCCATAACTATGTCCAAAATTGACAAATTGTAGTGGAAATCGAACTTGACCTGTATTTTTGACGTTACATCAGTGTACCAAAAATTATAAAAATCGGTGAAGCGCTTTTTGAGTTATCGTCCGGAAACCATGTCAACAGACCGACAAACGACTGACCGACAAGCTCACTCCTATACACCCCCAAATTTCATTTGTGGGGGTATAATAATTCTAGTAATACAGTACAAACCTCATGCTCTGTTTCTTTGACAGAAGATTCATCGGCAAGATCATCATCGTCATAACTACCAAGAGGCTGCTGAATCACTGTGCACGCATTCTGGCCACCAGGATCCTGTCAGGAAGAAATAAAGAAATGAATAGAACGCTAAAGGCTATGTCGCACCTGTGGTGGCCAAATCTTCACAAATTCAGTGTACCATGAAACGTAGGGCAAGGTCAAATATGGATGCTTACCTGAAAGTTGCCATCCCTAGATGCAAGTTTTTACCAAGTATCATTAATGATCAGTTCTTATAGTTCTACAGAAAAGTGTAAAAATTAGGATGGTCGCAAATGTAGGATGGAAAACCAGTCTCCTACATTGGGCCAAACTTAACCCATTTAGTACCGGAAACCCCTAAAGGGGTACTTGGCAAACAGTGCAGGCCCAGATCAGACGCTGCAGAACGCAGCGTCTGATCAGGGCCTCCACTGTTTGCTAAAAGTTCAGGCATTTTCCAAATAAATTTTGAATAAAACACAACCTGACACCCCTAAATTTTGAAATGGACTCCTGCTATATATAAGGAGTAAGATTTCATGTGGTACTTAAAAGGTTAAAGCAGGTGTGACAAAAACACAGACGTTGAAATAAGAGTTTGTCTATTGGCCCACCATATTTACTGTATGTATATGGACACACTGGCCAGATCAAACAGTGTAGACCCAGGTGAGATACTACAGAATACGATATCTCATCTGGATCTACACTGTTTGCCTATCATCCACCTATTTTTAAACACAACGTCAGATAGTAGATTGTGTGCACAAGATTTTTCTATGATTTGACCTACTGACCTACTTTTTGACCCAATATGACCCATATTTGAACTTGATCGAGATATTGTCAAGATGATCATTCTGCTGATGATCAGACCAAAACTGTGGCCTCTAGTGTGTTCACAAGGCTTTTCTATGATTTCACCTACCAACCTACTTCTTGACTGAGATATTGTCAAGATGATCATTCTGAGCAAGTCTGATGATGATCGGACCAAAACTGTGGCCTCAAGTGAGTTCACAAGGTTTTTCTATGATTTGACCTACTGACCTACTTTTTGACCCAACACAACCTATATTCAAACCTGACCGAGATATTGTCAAGATGATCATTCTGAGGAAGTTTGTTGACTATAGCGGGCCAAAACCGTGGCCTCTAGTGTGTTCACAAGGTTTTTGTATGATTTGACCTACTGACCTACTTTTTGACCCGACATAACCTATATTCAAACCTGACCGGGATATTGTCAAGATGATCATTCTGAGGTAGTTTGTTGACTATCAGACCAAAACTGTGGCCTCTAGTGTGTTCACAAGGTTTTTCTATGATCTGACCTACTGACCCACTTTTTGACCCGACATGCATCATATTCGAACTTGACCGAGATATTGGTATGATGATCATTCTGACCAAGTTTAATGATCATTGGCCCAAAACTGTGGCCTCTACTGTGTTCACAAGAAAAGTTTACGCACGAACGACGGACAACGAAGCCGGACATCTCAGAGTCACAAAAGCTGACCAAGACCTTCAGTCAGATGAGCTAAAAAGTTTGCAAAAAAAAATCAGCAGACGGCATTTTCAGATGTAGTTTTCTCGACGTCTTCAGGGTTAAACCGTGTATTGTTGTGTTGTGGTTTTACAGCCCAATCAAGAACTAAGCTCATGTCAGGCCTGTCAGTTGCCTTCACTGTTCCGAGACACTTTAAAGCATGTTTTTTTGTTTGGCTTTTGATTTTTTGGCCCTTTCAAGATCATTTCACTTGTTGAGCCAATCGTTAATCAGAAGTGGGCTAAAAATGGTACCCAGAGAAAACAAGAGGCCCATGGGCCACTATGCTCACCAGAGATCATGTGGTTTATACCATATACAGGCAAGGTGCCCATCTTGGTCATGTGACAACAATACCACAAATAATGTTTAATGGCCTCACCCCCATATAGGCTTTTCATGTAATTTGGTTTCAATCAGCATAGCTCTTTTACTGGAGAAGATAAAAATACTGAATCTGAGCCATCCAAGACAAAGGTCAGTAATGACCTTGACCTTTGGAATTAATAAACTTCCATTCAGCTAACTGCAAATATCATTTTTGATGTCACCGCCTACCAGGCAATCAGAAATATCCACTACTTTGCCATTTTTTCAATACAAATGTCTAAGTGACCAAATTTGACCTTGACATAAAACAGGTCAAGGTCAACCAAAGGTCATCATTTGAACAAACTTGCTAGGACCAGAGTCCCTGATGCTGCATACCAAGTTTCAAGATCATCGGCCATTCGGTTCTTGAGGAGAAAATTTTTAAAGGTTTTTACCATATATGGGCATGGCGGCTATAATGGTCATGTGACCCAGTCCTCACGAACAAACTTTTGTTCCCTCATTCCGTAGAGGCTCCACATGTAATTTTGTTTCAATTGGCCAAGTAATTTAAGTGAAGAAGAAGATAAAAATACTGAATCTGAGCCATCCTGGACAAAGGTCGGTAAATACACTTGACCTTTGGTACTGACAAACTTCCATTCAGCTGATTGTAAATACCATTTCTGATGCCACTAGCTAATATAAAATCAGAAAAATCCACTGTTTTGCCATTTTTCCATAAAAATGTCTAAGTGACCAAATTTTACCGTGACATAAAACAGGTCAAGGTCAACCAAAGGTCATCATTTGAATAAACTTGGTAGGGCCAGAGTCCCTGATGCTGCATACCAAGTTTCAAGATCATCGGCCAATCGGTTCTTGAGAAGAAGATTTTTAAAGGTTTTTACCATATATGGGCATGGCGGCCATATTGGTCATGTGACCCAGTCCTCACGGACAAATTTTTGTTCCCCCATTCCATAGAGGCTCCACATGTAATTTGGTTTCAATTGGAGAGTAGTTTAAGTGAAGAAGAAGATAAAAATACTGAATCTGAGCCGTCCTGGACAAACGTCGGTAAATGACCTTGACCTCTGAAACTGATAAACTTCCATTCAGCTGATTGCAAATACCATTTCTGATGCCACTAGCTAATATACAATCAGAAAAAATTTCTGATGCCACTAGCTAATATACAATCAGAAAAATCCACTGTTTTGCCATTTTTCCATACAAATGTCTAAGTGACCAAATTTGACCTTGACGTAAAACAGGTCAACGTCAACCAAAGGTCATCATTTGAACAAACTTGGTAGGACCCGAGTCCCTGATGCTGCATACCAAGTTTCAAGATCATCGGCTGTTCGGTTCTTGAGAAGAAGATTTTTAAAGGTTTTTACCATATATGGGCATGGCGGCCATATTGGTCATGTGACCCAGTCCTCACGAACAATCTTTCGTTCCCCCTTCCCATAGAGGCTCCACATGTAATTTGGTTTCAATTGGCCAAGTAGTTTCAGAGGAGATGTTGTTTGAAAATGTTGACGACGCAGACGCAGAAGACGACGACGGACGACGGACCAATGCCTATACTATAAGCTCCCCCTGAGCCTTCGGCTCTGGTGAGCTAAAAACACCTGATCTTCCGTTGCAGAACTTGGTGTCTCACATTTAACCCATTCAGTACCGGAAACCCATAAAGGAGTATCTTGGCAAACAGTGCAGGCCCAGATCAGACGCCACAGAATGCGGCGTCTGATCAGGGCCTACACTGTTTGCAAAAAGTTAAGCAATTTTCCAAATCAATTTTGAAGAAAACACAACCTGACACCCCTAAATTTCAAAATGGGCTTCTGCTATATAATGTGGAAGATTCCATTCGGTACAAAAAGGGTTAAACTGTGTTATATCTAAAACCTTGTTATAATGAACAGTGTTATAATAAGGTTGTGGTTTATGTGCTCAGAGAAGATTCAGCCCTACTGCACTTCTTTCGAGCCTATTGTTGTTAAGAGGGGGAAATCAAAGCACTGAGAGTACTGGTGGGTCGATTGTCTCTGGGTGTAGTTAGGAAAAATGGGCCTGAGCGTGGACTGTTTCGTTTAACCCTTAAACTCCTTTACTGAAAGCAAACCGTGTAGACAATGATCAGACGCTGCCTTTTTCGGCGCCTGACCCTTAAATTCCTATACTCTAAGCAAACAGTGAAGACCCTGATCAGACGCCGCATTCTGCGGCGTCTGATCTGGGTCTTCACTGTTTGCTTAGCCCAACCCATGATTCCAGCCCAGATTTTACAGTTAACCTTTTCCGTAAACACGCTGACGTCACTGCGATAAAATTCTATAAATAATCTGCGTGGATTCCTACAAATAGTCACGTGGACTCCAGCACTAATAGAGGTTTTGTCCTTTATACCTTTGGGTCAATTGATAAACAATCGACTAAAAAACCAGACTACCGGGAGAAATCCCTTGCAGAACGTGGAGTATCACATGTGACCCCAGCAAGGCTCGACCGACAGTGGTAATAAGGGCATTAGGTCTGGATCAAGCTACATCCATATGGAACTAAAAACAGCGTGTGAATAAGCAGGCTGACCTTACTCCTATTCACCTTATTTGCATTATCTGCTGGTTCCTAGTCTGAGGGTTATCAGTGTTGGAAAAACAGGTAACCAGACCCCACTGACATTCAAAGGTCAGGGGGGTCTGGTTACCTGTTTTTACCAGACCCCCCTGACCATCAAAGGTCAGGGGGGTCTGGTTACCTGTTTTTCCAATATTGATAAAGTGTAAGCTGGGAGCCAGCAAATAATGCAAAAAATGGTGAATGCTCTCATGTCTAAAGACATACTTTACTTTGATTGGGTTCATAATAATGACCCTGTGACACTTCAGCAGGTTAAGTGAGAGTTTAATGCAGTTTAACGACAAACCACCATATATGTCAACAGTTTGAAGTACCAGACAAAATTTGTCATTCAACTTAAATAAAAAAGTTAATTAGCCCTCCAAGTGTAATACATCAATAAAATTTTACTTTCTTTAAATTATGTTTGAACATACTGTATATATAGCTATATAAGTTCATAGTAGTTCATAGTACAGCAAGACACCCACAAAATATAGCGCCTGTCTGTTAATTGACCCAGAATTACTAATTAACTAGAAATGGTGTTTGTAAAACACAATGCCCCCAACCTTTGCTTGTCCTTAGATGGCAAAATATTCAACAAATATTGTTAAAGACTCAAAAACATACAACAAGAATTCCCCCGAAGGCTATGTCGCGCCTGTGGGGGCGCAAAGTCACCAAACCATGAAATCTAGGTCAAGGTCAAACATGGATGCCTGCATAAAAATTTCACTCCTAGTTGCAAGCATGTAGCAAGTATCATCAATGAAACTCTTAAAAACAGACTCTTACATCAGGGTGAAAGTTAGGGTTGTCACACTATTTTACAAAGTTAGTGAACCATAAAATGTAGGTCAAGGTCAGAAATGGATACTTGCATTGAAGTTTCAATTCCTAAATGCAAGCTTGTACCAAATACAATTAATGAAGCTCTAATAGATCTTGAGAAATGGACTCTTACATTAGATAGAAAGTCAGGGTGGTCGCAATAATTCCCAAAGTCAGTGAACCATGAAATATGGGTAAAAGTCAAATATGGATGCTTGCATTGCATTTGCAATTCCTAGATGCAAGTTTGTACCAATTATGATTTAAAAAGCTTTAATAGTTTTCGAGAAATGGTGAAAGTCAGGGTGGTCGCAATAATTCACGAAGTCAGTGAACCATGAAATATAGGTCAAGGTCAGATATGAATGCTTGCGTTGAAGTTGCAATGCCTGGATGCAAGTTTGTACCAAGAATGATTAATGAAGCTCTAATAGTTCTCAAGATATGGACTTGCTGACAAGATTTTATTTAAAAAAACAAGGCATCGCATGTGATACAAATCCCCTCGCACATGACAACTTTGTGTGTGGAAAACACTGAAATGGCAAAAGTCCAACTTGCTTGAGATATTATCATATGCAACATTTGTGTAAAGTTTGTTTAAAAATCCATCCATAAATGTAGGTTCTAGAGTGATGACAATATTTCTCTAAAAATAGTCATAGGGACCTTGACTTGAGGCCATGGCCGCGAAGTAGATCTTGCTCAAGATATTATCATAAGCATCTTTTGTGTGGAGTTAGATTAAAATCATAAATGTAGGCGGTAGAGCAATGACAAAGTTTTTCTAAAAATAGCCATAGTGACCTTGACCTTGAGGTCATGACCTTGAAAGTCAAAGCAACTTGAGATATTACCATAAGAAACATTTGTGTAAAGTTCTATTAACATCCATCAATAAATGTAGGCACTAGAGCGATGACAAAGATTTTCTAAAAATAGCCACAGTGACCTTGACCTTGAAAGTCGAAATAGTTCGAGATATTGTCATAAGGAACATTTGTGTGAAGTTATACTGAAATCGGTGAAGAAATATAAGCGCTAGAGCCATGTCAAAGTTTTTCTAAAAATAGCCACAGTGACCTTGACCTTGAAAGTCAAACTCACTCGAGGTATTGTCATAAGGAACATTTGTGTGAAGTTATATTGAAATCAGTGAAGAAATGTAGTCGCTAGGGCAATGACAAAGTTTTTCTAAAAATAGCCACAGTGACCTTGACCTTGAAAGTCGAAATCGCTCGAGATATTGTCTTGAGGAACATTTGTGTGAAGTTATATTGCAATTGGTGAAGAAATGTCAGCGCTAGAGCATTGACAAAGTTTTTTAAAAATAGCCACAGTGACCTTGACCTTGAAAGTGGAACTAGGTACAGATATTGTCATAAGGAACATTTGTGTGAATCGATTTTGAAATTGGTGAAAAAATGTAAGCGCTAGAGCAATGAAAAAGTTTTTCTAAAAATTGCCACAGTGACCTTGACCTTGAAAGTCGAACTCTTTCGAGGTATTGCCATAAGGATCATTTGTGTGAAGTTATATTAAAATCGGTGAAGAAATGTAGGCGCTGGAGCGATGACAAAGTTTTTCTAAAACTAGCCATTGTGACCTTGACCTTGAAAGTTGAAAAGGCTTGAGATATTGTCATAAGGAACATTTGTGTGAAGCTATATTGAAATCGGTGAAGAAATGTAAGCGCTAGAGCATTGACAAAGTTTTTCTAAAAATAGCCACAGTGACCTTGACCTTGAAAGTGGAACTCGCTAGAGATATTGTCATAAGGAACATTAAGAAATGTAGGCGCTAGAGCGATGACAAAATTTTTCTAAAAATAGCTACAGTGACCTTGACCTTGAGGTCATGACCCTGAAAGTCGAACACACTCGAGATATTGTCATAAGGAACATTTGTGTGAAGTTATATTGAAATCTGTGAAGAAATGTAGGCGCTAGAGCAATGACAAAATTTTTCTAAAAATAGCCATAGTGACCTTGACCTTGATGTTATGACCTTGAAAGTCGACCTCGCTCAAGATATTGTCATAAGGCACATTTGTGTGAAGTTATATTGAAATCAGTGAAGAAATGTAGGCGCTAAAGTGATGACAAAGTTTTTCTTAAAATAGCCACAGTGACCTTGACCTTGAGGTCATGACCTTGAAAGTCGAACTCACTGAGATATTGTCATAAGAAACATTTGTGTAAAGTTATATTGAAATTGGTGAAGAAATGAAGGCGCTAGAGCGATGACAAAGTTTTTCTAAAAATAGCCAGTGACCTTGACCTTGAGGTCATGACCTTGAAGTCGAACTCACTCGAGATTTTTTTATAAGGAACATTTGTGTGAAGTTATTTTGAAATTGGTGAAGAAATGTAGGCGCTAGAGCGATGACAAAGTTTTTCTAAAAATAGCCACAGTGACCTTGACCTTGAGGTCATGACCTTGAAAGTCGAACTCGCTCGAGATTTTTTTATAAGGAACATTTGTGTGAAGTTATATTGAAATTGGTGAAGAAATGTAGGCGCTAGAACGATTACAAAGTTTTTCACAAATTACCAAAATGACAAAGGGCCATAACTCACAAAGTATTTTTCGGAATTTTGTCGAAAGTTAATCAGTTCATCTACTCATCACCACCAATATATTCACCAACTTTCAAGGCTCTACCTCCAATAGTTTTTGAGATATCTTGCTGACAAAATTTTATTAAAAAAATTTCAAAGGGCAATAACTCTTAAAAGGGGTATAATCAGGACAAGAAAAAAAATACACGTCTGCTAATTTTCCATGAGGAATCCATATATGAAATTTCAAAACCCTAGAATACACGGTTCTAAAGTTATGCTATGCATCACTTTTAGCATACATTACAATGGGCACAAATTACCAAAATGACAAAGGGCCATAACTCACAAAGTATTTTTCCGAATTTTGTCAAAAGTTAATCAGTTCATCTACTCATCACCACCAATATATTCACCAACTTTCAAGGCCCTAGCTCCAATAGTTTTTGAGATATCTTGCTGACAAGATTTTATTAAAAAAAATCAAAGGGCAATAACTCTTGAAAGGGGCATAATCCGGACGAGAAAAAAAATACGCGTCAGCTAATTTTCCATGAGGAATCCATATATGAAATTTCAAAACCCTAGCATACACGGTTCTAAAGATATGCTATGCATCACTTTTAGCATACATTACAATGGGCACAAATTACCAAAATGACAAAGGGCCATAACTCACAAAGTATTTTTCCAAATTTTGTCAAAAGTTAATCAGTTCATCTACTCATCACCACCAATATATTCACCATTTT
This sequence comes from Lucinisca nassula, assembly GCA_963580285.1. Lineage (NCBI taxonomy): Eukaryota > Metazoa > Mollusca > Bivalvia > Lucinida > Lucinidae > Lucinisca > Lucinisca nassula. The sequence continues at coordinate 21,181,423 of OY757013.1, read as the reverse complement.
TCAAGGCCCTAGCTCCAATAGTTTTTGAGATATCTTGCTGACAAGATTTTATTAAAAAAATTTCAAAGGGCAATAACTCTTAAAAGGGGCATAATCCGGACAAGAAAAAAAATACGCATCAGCTAATTTTCCATGAGGAATCCATATATGAAATTTCAAAACCCTAGAATACACGGTTCTAAAGTTGTGCTATGCATCACTTTTAGCATACAATACAATGGGCACAAATTACCAAAATGACAAAGGGCCATAACTCACAAAGTATTTTTCGGAATTTTGTCAAAAGTTAATCAGTTCATCTACTCATCACCACCAATATAATCACCAACTTTCAAGGCTCTAGCTCCAATAGTTTTTGAGATATCTTGCTGACAAGATTTTATTAAAAAAATTTCAAAGGGCAATAACTCTTGAAGGGGGCATAATCCGGACGAGAAAAAAAATACGCATCAGCTAATTTTCCATGAGGAATCCATATATGAAATTTCAAAACCCTAGCATACACGGTTCTTTAGTTATGCTATGCATCAAAAGCGTAACGGACGGACGAACGGACGAACAGACGAACGGACGAACGGACGAACGAACCAGAAGCAATATGCCCCTCCAACTTTTTCAAAGTTGGGGCCATAATAAGCTTTTTGGTGCTGATTTGTAGGAAATCCAGGTAATGAATATTTATAGACGAGGGCCATGATGGCCCTGGATAGCTCACCTGATCCATAGAGTAACAAGTGGGCCCTGGGGAGGGCCATTATTGACCCCAGGGCTATAATGTGGATAATGTTGAGGGAGGTCTAAAAAGGTGAAGCTTCATACCAAATACCGGGGCAGGGGCATTTTTGGCCTCAGGGATATAATTTAAACAATCTCAATAGAGGTCCACTAGATGAAGCTTCACACCAAATATCAAAGACCTGGGCCATGCTGTTTCAGAGAAGATGATTTTCAAAGATTATCTCTATATAAGTCTATGTAAAACCAAAGGGCCCCGGGGCGGGGCCCTTTGTTGCCCCGAGGGCTATATTGTGAACAATCTTGGTAGAAGTCCACTAGATGAAGCTCCATACCAAATATCAAAGACATGGGCCTTGCAGTTTCAGAGAAGTTTTTTAAAGATTTCCCTATATAAATCTATGTAAAACCAAAGGGTCTTGGGGCGGGGGCATTTTTGGCCCCAGGGCTATAATTTGAACAATCTTGATAGAGGTCCACTAGATGAAATTTCACAACAAATATCAAAGACCTAGGCCTTGTGGTTTCACAGAAGAAGATTTTGAAAGATTTTCCCTATGTAAGCCCATGTAAAACCAAAGGGCATTTTTGGCCCCAGCACTATAATTTGAATAATCTTGGTAGGGGTCAACAAGATGAAGCGTCATACCAAATATCAAAGACCTGGGCCTTGCGGTTTCAGAGAAGAAGATTTTTTAAGTTTTCAGTGAAAAAAATCTATTTTTGGCTCCTGTGACCTAGATGTGCAACGGACCAGAACCATTTGAAAGGGGACCACCCAAGGATCATTCCTGTGAAGTTAGGTTAAAATCCAATCAGTGGTTTAGGAGGAGATGTCGTTTGAAGAAATTGTTTACGGACGGATGGACGCACGATGGATGAAAAGTGATCCCAAAAGCTCACCTCATCATTACATGACAGTTGAGCTAAAAATAGCTTCACGATTCTTATCAATGTGAGGTCAAAGTGTGACCCAGAGAATAATCTATTTGTAAACTTCTCGGTTTTTGTAAACTTCTCTTGAATTTTTGGCATCGCATGAAAAGCGACCCATTTACTGACCTCTATGTATTGAATTACAATATCGACCTCTTCGGAAAACAGCGAAGTTAAATATATGCATTCAGTCGGGTGTGAAATTATGGCAATAGAGGTCACCAGTCTCATGTCCATGTCCAATTGTTTGAACTATACAGTTTGAAATACCGTAAAAATAAAAAAAAATCGGACACCTTGCGGACTTGCTGCAATTCCTTTTAAAGATTTTTTTCATGACCCAGCAAGGAGTCCAAAAAGTGCAGACGGAATGGCAAACAGTGTAGATCCGGATCTAACTGCTCTGATCCAGGTCTGCACTGTATGCTTAGGCCTATCAGGACCAATACGGTAAGGTGGAAAATTCTGGTACACTTTTGTTTGTTTGATTTGAGGTTTAACGTCCCCGTCCACACTGTAAAAGTCATTTTGGAGACGTTGCTTCGAAATTTGTGGGACTTTTACCCGGCATTGAGATGAAATGACATCTCAAGTGCTGACGCCCAAATAAAACCAATATGGGTTTATAAGCATGGGCGTCCCGACTCGCACCGCTTTGCCTGGACAGGCTTTGATCCTCTAAGCGGTTTACCAGTATTTGTGTGCGGGTCGGTTTCAGCTCTGCGTGGAAGCATCATGCAGCCCATCTATTTCTTCAAGCCCCAATGGGCGGGGGCCGCTGGTACACTTTGAAACATATATCATCCGTCCTTGTTAGAATGACCTAGATGACAACATAAATATGTTTCCAACATTATCCCTTATCTGTCCTTTTGTTACATCTTACCTGGTAGAAGCCTCCGTGGTGTAGTGGTTATGCTACTCACCTCATTAACCAGGGATCCTGGGTTCGATCCTGGGCTTTTCCAGACTTTCAGATGGGTCTTTAAACCGAGGTCCAATCTCCTTTATGATCTTTGCTGTTGGTGGGATGTAAAACTCAAACACACACCACATCTGGAGCTATGCCAGGATACGTAGTCATGTACATCATAATGGAATTCATTAACCATGTGAATTTTCTTCAAATTTTACATAAACATTTGTGTCGGACATGATTTAACCCTTCTCTTTCTCTTGCTGAATATTCAGTTTAGCCACGCCCATTTATGACTTTGAACCAATCAGATTACTTGATGTAATTTATTGCTACAAATTCATAAATTGAATGTCAAACAGTGTAGATCCAGATCAGATGGCTTCTTCAGAAGCCATCTGATCTGGATCTACACTGTTTCCAAAGATAGGGGTCTCTCACCGCCGTGGGTTCGAGCCTCGCTCGGGTCACGTGTGAGACGCCAAGTTCTGCAACGGAAGGTCAGGTGGTTTTTCTCCGGGTACTCCGGTTTTCGCCCACCTATGATTAACGATAGGCTCGATATGAGTGAAATAATCTTGAAAGGGCCGTAAAACCCAAACCAAAAAAAAAAAAAAAAAAAAAGATAGGGGTTGTCGTGAACAGCATGATAAGAGTTAAGTGGGTAAATCCATTGATTCTATATGACCTTTGTATATGGATGAAACTTATCAGATATGGTATATTGTGGCTAATGACTGGAATGAATGATGTTACATGTGAACAGCTCTCATGCTTTCATAGCTAAATGATCTGGCCCCCACCCATCGGGGCTGAGAGAATAGATTGGGCTGCATGATGCTTCCATGCAGAGCTGAAACCGGCCGCACAATGAGTACTGGTATAGTACTGGTAAACCGCTTAAAAGGTCTATGCCTGCCCAGTCAAAGTGGTGCGAGTTGGACCGTCCAATGAATATAAACCCTGTTGGTTTCATTGGGAGGCAGGACTTGAGATGTCATCTCATCTCAATGTTGGGTAAAAGTACCACAAATTTGGAAGCAGCATCTCCAAAATTACCTAAATTGTGTTGACAGGGACATTAATCCTCAATTCAAACAAACAAAGACAATAATCAACTTTCCCAGGCTGCTTTATTCCAAAGCAAATTTGGAAGATGGCATTTTTAAAGTATTTTTTCTTATTTTCATTGAAAATCACACTTGACATTACATGAAATGTCAAGCCTGATTCTGGTGGGGGAAAAAGATTTGCTGTCTGCACTAGAAATATCCACATCACTGAAAAAGTTAAGGAGCTTTGGCTCAAATGGGGTGCAAATAGTGCACAGTGATGGCTCTGATCAGACTGCACACATGCACAGGCTGACCCGAGTCTTCGCAGGGTATGAAAGGTAAAAAAGACTCCTTTTCAAAAGACGCAGCTCATGAATTATGCTTATTATGATGGCAGGTACACTGCAGAAGAAGGCTAAAATTCTAGACTGTCACTATTTTGATTTAGACAGGTGAATTATGACAGGTTATGTTCTGTCTGTGCCCATCATCTATGATTAGCTTCTGTAATTCTAATTATAGCAAACACTATGGTAATGATCCTAAGTGCTTGGCCAGATAGGCCTAAGCAAACCATGCAGACCCAGATCAGACTGCTCTGAAGGAGCAGTCTGATCAGTGTTCAGGGTTCTACACTGTTTGCCATTGCATCTGCACCTTTTTGGACTCCTTGCTGGATCGTGAAATAAATTTATTAAAATTCTAGGAGAAACACAGCATGTCCTCACGGTGTCAGAATTTTTAGGATTTTTAAGGTACATGTATTACTGCTATGACTAGGTGTTTCTTACAAAAACTCAAGTACTAATTTTTCTTTTCATTTCCTACTTCTTCCTCCTATTGTTTTTATTAGTATGACTATATATATGACTATATATGACTATCACTGATTGGGTTGATTGTTTTACAATCAACCCAAAGTTATAAAGGGCAGAATGTGAATTAATGCTGTTGTCCACATGACTATCACTGATTTGGGGAAACCAAGGTTACGGTTAATCTATCAAGGTTTAGAAGGTTATTAATAGCAAATAGTCATTTTTTTTTTTATGTTACATGTAGGTCAGTGTGTTGCATGTACCCAGATCAGCTCATTCAGCTGAAATTAACCCTTATCTTGCTGTTCACTACAACCCCTATCTTTGCAAACAGTGTAGATCAAGATCAGATGGCTTCTCTGATCAGGATCTACACTGTTTGGCATTCAGTTTATGAATTTGTAGCAATAAATTACAGCTGTACATTCTGTGATCTATTTCAAACATACATACGAGGACTGTTCAAATATGAATGCAACTAAGCACATAAAAATGATTCCGTGATAGATTTCGATGAAAAATTTATTTTGTCCCCTCAAAGTATTCCCCTTTAACAGATATACAAACTTTCAGTCTTCTGATCCAATCATTGAATGCATTTTGGTAGTCTTTTCGAGGTATACTATATGAAGGCACTGGAATATTGCAGAACCGAGGTGTTTGCGCTGTACAAATTTTTGACCAGAAAGGTATTTTTTCAGCCGCGGGAACAAAAAAAAAGTCACACGGGGCAAGGTCAGGGGAATACCGGGGGTGAGAGAGTTCAACAACCTTTTCCTGCTTGAGATAGTCTTGCACAATGAACGCCTTGTGCGATGACGCATTGTCATGTAGCAATCTGACATTGGCCAAACCAGTTGCAGGTCTTCGTTCTTTGAAATATTTCTTCAATTTTTGAAGAACTTTATTCTTGTAAAACTTTGCATTTACAGATTTGCCTTTAGGCACAGCAACCTGAATAGCAGGGCCCTGATTTGAAAAGAATATGGCATACATTACCTTCTTGACGCTCATGGTCCGCTTTGCAATGCATGGTCTTTTGCAATACTTTGTTGCCCATATTTTGTTCTGAATCTTTCGTTTTGGCTCAAAAAAGTGAACCCATGTCTCGTCACCTGTGACGACATTAGCGAAAGACCGTGCATTGTAATTTGGAAACTTTTTAAGCAACTTCTTGGCGCACTGAATGCGTGTCTTTTTCTGCTCATCTGTCAACAGATGGGGAATCCATCTAGCACAGATATTTCTCATTTTCAAATACCGTTTCAGAATTGTACGAGCTGCTCCTAATGAGATGCAAACCATACTAGCTATTTGCCTAGTGGTGAATCGTGCATCGGTAGTAACTATTTCTTTCATTCTAGCAACCATCTTGGCAGATGTTGCTCTTTTCGGCTGACGATCATGTGGTGTATCTTCTGTTGAGCCTAGCCCACAGCTGAATTTCTTACACCAATGAAAAACTGTCGGAAAAGACATTTCAATATGCCCATAAACCGAACATATTTCATCAAAAATGTCTTTGCACCGTATACCAAGAATACAACGATTCTTAATATAGGACCTTATTTCAACGGCGTACTCTGACCTTCTTCCAACCATGTTTTGTATTAGTATACAAGAGAAGACAGTGTTTATCGAACGACATACATGGCTAAAGTGGACGGATTTTAACAGGTTTGGTATCAATGTATAGGTAAAATGTTTTTCTACGCTGTGATATTTATTTCCAGGTGATTTTCGCATTAGTGCATGAGAAAACGTTCTACTTGCATTCATATTTGAACAGTCCTTGTATTGGCCCAAGGGCTATAATTTGAACAATCTTGGTATAGGTCCATTAGATGAAGCTTCAAACCAAATATCAAAGACCTGGGCATTCTGATTTCAGACAAGAAGATTTTTAAATGTTTTCCATACATAAGCCTATGTAAAACCAGTTGGCCCCGGCGCGGGGGCGTTTTTGAGCCCAGAGCTATAATTTTAGCAATATTGGTAGAGGTTCACTAGATGAAGCTTCACACCAAATATTAAGACCTGGGCTTTCAGGTTTCAGGCAAGAAGATTTTAAAGGTTTTCCCTATATAAGCCTATGTAAAACCAGTGGGCCCTGGCGCAGGGGCAATTTTGGCCCCAGGTCTATAATTTGAACAATCTTGGTAGAGGTACACTAGATGAAGCTTCATACCAAATATCAAAGACCTAGGCCTTCTGGTTTCAGAGAAGAAGATTTTTAAAGGTTTATTTTTATTTTTCCATTTTCATTACCATTGCAACCAGAGTTCTGCATGGAATTGAATTCTTTGAACAACTTTGAGAGTGGACCACCTAAGGATCATTTCTACCAAGTTTGATCAAAATCTGTTGAGTGGTTTAGGAGGAGATGTAGTTTAAAGAAATTGTGGACGGACGGACATACAGACGGACGACGACGACGGACGGTGACCGATCACAATAGCTCCCCCGGAGCCTTCGGCTCAGGTGAGCTAAAAACAACAAGGGAATATAACAACAGCTGTCATCAGACAGCATAGCTCACCAGGAAAAGTGTCCTTCAGGTCACGGGCATAGGTTAATGTCAAATAAACATTTGGACCTATATCATACCAAATGTGAACCAAATCCATCATATGGTTTGGAAAAATATAAGCTGTTAAAAAACTTTAACATAAAATTTCTATGTCCGTGGCCTTGTTATGTGTCAGGGAACTGCTGAATAAAAGTTACATGTAGGAACTAACCCTTATCCTGCTGAATACTCCATTTAGTGCTCCTGGTGAGCTGTTGTGATCAGTTGGGTTGTCCCACATCCGTCATCAACAATTTGCTTTAACCCTTCACTTGCTGAATATTCAGTTTAGCCACACCCATTTCAGACATTGAACCAATCAGATTACTTGATGTAATTTATTGTTACAAATCCATAAACTGAAGATCAAACAGTGTAAATCCTGATCAGATGGCTTCTTCATCTGATCTGGATCTACACTGTTTCCAAAGATGGGGGTTGTCGTGAACAGCAGGATAAGACCTAAATCTATTATCATACCAAATATGAACTAAATCAATCATACGGTTGGGAAAATATGAGCTCTTAAAAAAACTTTACCATAAAAATTTCTAAGTCTGTGACTTTGACCTTAGGTCATGGGCATTGGTCGGGCCCATCGAAGTCTAACTGTTGATTTTCTTTTGCTCCAGCATTTCAGAGGTTTCTTGCTGTCGAGTCCTCACCGTTGTTTCGCTCTGTGGTTGTTTTGATTTTTTGTGTTCATGGAGATGTTCTTCTGATGAGTTAGGAGGCCTTCATGCGGACTGCAAATATTATTTGTCTAAATCGCGACCGAAGTAAGGGCAAGGATTGTGGCCATGTAAAATCAATTTAAGCCCCCCCAGTGGAATTCGTTTCCGCTGACCGTTCCAAGGCAGTTCTTCTGTGGTGGTTTACTTTTGTTATGGTTTGTCTTTGGGTGTTTGTGTCGCTTATATTATTTTTTTTTTGGATTGCCTATTGGCCATTTTGTGGGAAAGAAACTGTCCTTTTGGCTTTCCACTATTGATGTTTCCATTGCAGGGGTGACAACCTACGTCACAGCAGAGATGTCATACCCATTTCAGTAGCGGCCATATTGGTGTCAATATGACAGATAAAATGCTTCAAACTAGATATGTATATTTCGAGTCTTCAGAAAACATACTTCAACTGGTAACGAACAATATTTGCATCCCATCGGTGAGCTAATTTTACCTAGAAACATTGGAAAGGTTTCGAAAGCTTCGCCACAAGATTTGATTTGGCGCTGTAAACAATGGTTGTTCCGACATCATTGCCAAATTAGCTTGTGTCGAGTTAGTTAAAGAATGAGCCGTATTTCTGAGACAGATTTCAGTATGTTTGATTCTTTTATGACCTAATTGCACTGACTGCGCCTACTTGTTGTGACAACTGCATTTTGTGTAGTAAACGCCGGCAAACCTACTAATGGTTGTAAAGTCACTGCTCTGACGTACGTTGTTCCCCCTGCATTAGGTCTGTTGTTTCAAGTTTGTGTTTTTTTCCCTTTGGTGTCTCTGATGGGAGCTGTGGGTTGATTTGATTCCTGATCATTGCCTCCACATCTATTTTATTGCTGAATAAATTTTTGGACCTATATCTATCTTCATACAAAATATGAACCAAATCCATCATATGATTTGGAAAATATAATTTCTTAAAAAATTTGGGCGTAGATATGGATACAGATGCCAATTCCAACACCATGGCCCCCGCTCATTGGGGCTTGAAAAAATAGATGGGCTGCATGATGCTTCCACGCAGAGCTGAAACCGACCCGCACACGAGTACTGGTAAACCTCTTGGAGGATCTAAGCTTGCCCAGGAAAAGGGATGTGAGTCGGCCCGTCCATGTTAATAAACCCTATTGGTTTCATTGGGCGGCAGGGCTTGAGATGTCATTTCATCTCAAGGTCGGGTAAAAATTCCACAAATTGTAAGCAACGTCTCCAAAATGACCTTTTCAGTGTTGACGGGGACATTAAACCTCAAATCAAACAAACCAATACCAACTCCAAGGCCGTTGCCAGGGCAGTGCAATAGCTCTTTCTGGACTTCATCCAGGTAAGCTGTTAATTGAAGAGAATGCACCAGGCTAATCTGAGTCTTTGCTTGTTGCATACATCAACTGGTGGGTTTTGTTGTGATCCAGCTTCGACTTGCGCCTCTTTCCATGATTTTTGTAACAATGGGAAATGAATCAAACACTTTAGCAATCTATTGTTCTCTTTGCAATAGGGTTTGCTACTATAAAATTTATAAGAGATCATTAGTGACACTGCACATTAGTACAGGACACAGCAGCATTTTGTTTCCCTTTAGATAGCATGGGACTGAGGTTACATGCTCGACCCAGAAGAGCATGAAATCTGTCCTGCTCACAAATATTAAAATGCCAACAATTGTTGGCATTTTAATATTTATTAGCAGGAATTGTTGGCATTTTAATATTTATTAGCAAGAATTATTGGCATCTTAATATTTATGAGCAGGAATATCATTCAATACAATGATATAAGCTTGAAAAAACAAGATGCGTTTGTGAAACACGAACATGTCCCCGAGCAAAGTCTTTTTTTTCAAAGATGGTCAAGGTCACAGGTCCAAATATTTTGTATGAGTGGAAAGAACTAGGCACAAGGAACCTACAAACCAAATATGAAGGTCATATGTTAAATGGTTCAAAAGTTATGACCAATGTTGTTGTTTTTTCTTTTAAGTTGGTCAAAGTCACAGGTCAAAACCTTTTGTATGGATGTGAAGCCCTTGTCATGAGGAACCTACATGCAAAATATGAAGGCTATACCGCAATTGGTTATAAAGTTATGACCAATGTAATTTTTTTAAAGTAGGTCACAGGTCAAGGTCAAGGTCACAGGTCAAAATTTTTGGTATGAGTGGGAAGCCCTTGTCACAAGCAACCTACATGCCAAATATACGAGATATAAAATTCATTTCCTTTAACACTGTACAACTCCCAGAAAAAAAAACCATTAGTGAGATATGAAAGAATGCACTATATCATGTAATCGTACTCATAATGACCCTCAGAAATGTTTGTGGACCATTCCACATTGTGACAGTTCAGTTGATGGGTTTTTGCAGGGTATGTCTTCATATGTCGTATAAACAGCTTTGTACAAATTTCCATAATCATACAAAGTATATGGGCAAGGAGCTCTTGCAATTACCTCGCTCTTGTTTGTTTGTTTGATTTGACGTTTAACATCCCCGTCAACACTGAATAGGTCATTTTGGAGACGTTGCTCCCAATTTTGTGGGACTTTTACCCGACACTGAGATGAAATGACATCTCAAGCCATGTCGGCCAATGCTTAAAGTATGAAGAAAGAGGCTCTTAATAGTTCTTATTAATCCATTGCTTCCATTGCTATATGTTGGACAAGTCCATTTGTTATATAAGGGGTGACAGGCCTTTTTTTTCCTTTTTATATTATTTTTAACAGAAAATTCTGTTTTCAGTAGATGAGACCATATTTTTATCATTATTCAGAAAAAAAGAGGCTTGACATTTCTTGTGATTCGTCTTCCTAGCAGACAGTTTATATAGAAAATAAAGTCTTATATTCCCTACAAATAAGAAAACTAGAATTGTTTTCTTAGAAAACAGATGTCCCCCCACCACACTCATTATTTTTTTAACCAAATCCATCCACTGGTTCAGGAGATAGAGTGCAGACAAGGCAATTTTCAACAGTCTAAGTCCCTGTGACCTTGAAAATTAGGTCAAGGTCACAAAAATCTAATCAGTTCTTAAGACCAGCCCACTGATATAATGTACCAAGTTTGATCAAAATTCATCCACTGGTTCAGGAGAAAGAGTGCAGACAAGCCAATTTTTAAAAGTCTAACTCCCGTTGTAACCTTGAAAATTAGGTCAAGGTCACCAAAAGCTAATCAGTTCTTAAGACCATCCCACTGATATAATGTATCAAGTATGAACCAAATCCTTCCATTGGTTCAGGAGTTAGAGTGCAGACAAGCTTTTTTGGTCTAAAATTTGACAATGGTTTCAGCCCTGTGACCTTGAAAATTAGGTCAAGGTCACCAAAATCTAATCAGTACTTTTCCCCCTCCCAATGGTGTATCTGTGTAAGTTTAATCAAAATCCATCCATCCATTCAGGAGATAGAGTGCAGACAAGAGGCAACGCCGACGCCGACGCCGACGCACCAAAACCAATATGTCCCCCTCCCTTTCGGGTGGGGGGACATAACAATATCTGACGCTGTTGACTGCAATATTCATGATTCATTCTTTAAGCATAAAGGAAAGTACACACCTAGTAGACTCGTAAAGGGTAGCCGGCAATTATGCACTCAAAATCCTTATGGAAACTTCCAGTCATGATTTACAAGATTTATGATTTTTAGACAACTTCGTAAACGTTTTGAAAAATCGGGCAATTCATTTCTGCATCAGAAAAGATAGGACTGGTGTGGACATGAAAAGGCAAGCGGTCAATTTTTAACCCATAAAATGCCAATCATGACAATTGTTGTTTTGTTTGATTTGAAGTTTAATGTCCTCGTCAACACTTTAAAGGTCATTTTGGAGACGTTGCTTCCAATTTTGTGGGACTTTTACCCGACATTGCGATGAAATGACATCTCAAGCCCTGCCGCCTAATGAAACCAATAGGGTTTATAAGCATGGGCGGGCCGACTTGCACCGCACTGCCTGGGCAGGCTTAGAACCTCTATGCAGTTTACCAGTGCTTGTGTGCAGATTGGTTTCAGCTCTGCGTGGAAGCATCATGCAGCCCATCTATTTCTTCAAGCCCCGCTGGGGGGGGTGGGGGCTCTGCTTTGTCATCTGCTAAGTACTTTAAAAGTCATCGTTGCAAACAGTATGGACTCAGATCAGACTGATCCTTTAGGGAGCAGTCTGATCTTGGTCCACACTGTTTGCCTGTTTGCAAAAATATTTTTAAAAAGTTTCCAAAAAGATTCAGCAGACTACATAAGCAAATGACATTTTGAGATGTAGTTTTTCTCGGCGTCTAAAGGGTTAATAAGTGGGTAGTCAAATATTTCTCTTTTGACCGGTTTTCTTGTGCCAAATGTAGGCATTTTCAGCTACCTGGGCTATGCAAAACTTACCTAACATGTCAAACTAGAGCTGTCAGTGAAACTGACTAGGGCCCCGGCAGCGCTATCAGAGGAGTAGGAAAATGTTGAAAATTTGTGGACGGACAGACGGACAGACAGACAGACGGACGGACAGACAGAGTGATTACTATAGGGCACCCACACTTTCAGTGCGGGGCCCTAATAAAGAATAATTCTAACTACTTCCATGTTGAAATATGTAAGCTACAAAATTTCCACAGGATTTGTTCCAGGGAGTTAATATTTGTGCCGGATACAACTTACGAGGCTGGGTTACCCCTTACAGGAATATTACCTCTTACATGGACAGGAAAAGCCAACTGATGGATGTCTGGTTATCATTCGCTTCTTCGAAATATCTGACTACCTTCAGCCGGGAGAAATTAAACTAAATTTTCATGTTCACACTTATCTTTTCCAATGCAGAAATGAAAGTTGTTGAGAATAGCATTACCTGATTTTTCAAAATATGTTTACAAAGTTGGGAACACTCACCTATTTGTTGACATTTCTGAAGTCTCAGAAGTGATGGCCAGAAGTTCCTGTAAGGATTTCAATAGCTACCCCTTACCAGTCTACCAGGCGTGCAGTATACTAAGCCATTCTTTATTAAATTGCAATAAAATTCTGATACTTTTGTGTAAGTTCAGATCAAAAGAAAATATTTCATAGTTTATGAAGACATTTAAGCCTGTCTTGGTGTTTAGCAGTGTAAACAAGGATCAAAATAGACAAGTACCTGTTAAATCTGACCAAATAGATCGAAATTTAAACCATTTAAAGCCTAAATATATCTACAAAGTCAATATATTTTCATTTTTACATTTAACCTTTCAAGCACTGCAAAAAAATTGTGAGCAGACAGCAGTATGCTTTTTTTTTTAAATCATTTTTTTCCAAAAAGATTAGGCTGACATTTCATATGAATTGTCAGCTGGGTAGATGATTCACATGTAATGTCAAGCCTTACTTTCTCTGAAAAACAGTAAAAAGAATACTTTGAAAATGCATCTGCTAAGCATGCTTAGCATTCAACAAGAGCACTGGAAATGGGTGACATGCTCGTCTGTTTTTCGTTTGTCACAAAGGGAGATAAATCAATCAAATCGCACAATACAGTTATGGAACTTGGCCAAAATGTAGCTCTAGTGATGATACAGATCTGTGTCAAGTTTCATGCGGCTGGGCCAAACACTTTTTGAACTAGACAAAAGTGCCCAGTGGGGCACGTATACCCCCGGCCAGTGCCATCACCTCAGCTGAAAATAGCAATGTCAAAAGCTTCTTTGCAGATATAGGCCATTATTCCATAGAATGGCCATTTTCAAGATTCAAAGGGCAATAACTCTGAAAGTAGGAAGGCAAGAGTTATAATTCATGTGTTCTGCACGTCGTCTCATGGTGTTCAACATTCGTGCTGAACTTCATGAAAATATGTCAAGCCGTTTAAAAGTAATGGAGAAGACACGAAGATGTTAGCAGACACATAATTTACAATCTTCAAAGGGAAATAATTTGAAATGTACGCAAACAAGAGTTATTGTTCTTGTGTTCTGCCCATCCTATTATCTTGCTTTACATTTGTTTGAAGTTTCATGAAATTATCTCAAACGGTTTTAAAGTTACAGAGCGGACACAAGTGTATGGTAAAACTCGTAATATTCAAAGGGCAATAACTCTGAAAGTAGGAAAGCAAGAGTTACAGTTTATGTGTTCTGCTTGTCGTCTCATGGTGTTTAACATTTATGTGAAGTTTCATGAAAATATATCAAGTGGTTGAAAAGTAATGGAGCGGACACGAAGATGCAAATTAAAACATACAAAGGAAATAACTCTGAAAGTAGAAAAGCAAGAGTTACGGTTCATGTGTTCTGCACGTCGTCTTATGGTGTTTAACATTTATGTGAAGTTTCATGAAAATATATCAAGCGGTTGAAAAGTTATGGAGCGGACACGAAAATGCAAGTTAAAACAAACAAAGGGCAATAACTGTAAAATTGGAAAGCATGAGTTACGGTTCATGTGTTCTGCACGTCGTCTCATTGTGTTTTACATTTATGTGAAGTTTCATGAAAATATATCAAGCGGTTGGAAAGGTTTTGAGCGGACACGAAAATGCAAGTTAAAACATACAAAGGGCAATAACTCTGAAAGTAGAAAAACAAGAGTTACGGTTCATGTGTTCTGCACATTGTCTAATGGTGTTTAACATTTATGTTAAGTTTCGTGAAAATATATCAAGCGGTTGAAAAGTTATGGAGCGGACACGAAAATGCAAGTTAAAACATACAAAGGGCAATAACTCTGAAAGTAGAAAAGCAAGAGTTACGGTTCATGTGTTCTGCACGTCGTCTCATGGAGTTTAACATTTATGTGAAGTTTCATGAAAATATATCAAGCGGTTGAAAAGTTACGGAGCGGACACGAAAATGCAAGTTAAAACATACAAAGGGCAATAACTCTGAAAGTAGAAAAGCAAGAGTTACGGTTCATGTGTTCTGCACGTCGTCTCATGGTGTTTAACATTTATGTGAAGTTTCATGAAAATATATCAAGTGGTTGAAAAGTTATCGAGCGGACACGAAAATGCAAGTTAAAACATACAAAAGGCAATAACTCTGAATGTAGAAAAGCAAGAGTTACGGTTCATGTGTTTTTCACGTCGTCTCATGGTGTTTAACATTTATGAGAAGTTTCATGAAAATATATCAAGCGGTTGAAAAGTTATGGAGCGGACACGAAAATGCAAGTTAAAACATACAAAGGGCAATAACTCTGAAAGTAGAAAAGCAAGAGTTACGGTTCATGTGTTCTGCACATCGTCTCATGGTGTTTAACATTTATGTGAAGTTTCATGAAAATATATCAAGCGGTTGAAAAGTTATGGAGCGGACACAAAAATGCAAGTTAAAACATACAAAGGGCAATAACTCTGAAAGTAGAAAAGCAAGAGTTACGGTTCATGTGTTCTGCACGTCGTCTCATGGAGTTTAACATTTATGTGAAGTTTCATGAAAATATATCAAGCAGTTGAAAAGTTATGGAGCGGACACCAAAATGCAAGTTAAAACATACAAAGGCCAATAACTCTGAAAGTAGAAAAGCAAGAGTTAGGGTTCACGTGTTCTGCACGTCGTCTCATGGTGTTTAACATTTATGTGAAGTTTCATGAAAATATATCAAGCAGTTGAAAAGTTATGGAGCGGACACAAAAATGCAAGTTAAAACATACAAAGGCAAATAACTCTGAAAGTAGAAAAGCAAGAGTTACGGTTCATGTGTTCTGCATGTCGTCTCATGGTGTTTAACATTTATGTGAAGTTTCATGAAAATATGTCAAGCGGTTCAAAAGTTATGGAGCGGACACGAAAATGTTAACAGACACACACACACACACACAAACACACACACAGAAAATACGAAAACTATATACCCCCATGGCATACTGCGTATGCCGGGGGTATAAATATGGCCAAGGTTAAAGGTTTCTGTTAAATTTTCAATAAAAAACGGTCAAAGGTCAAGGTCACAGGTCAAAAAGTTTGTTATTGCCCAAAAGAACACACGTGTATTTTGAAAGCTGTATTGTTTGTGGTACATGTATTAACCCTTGTCCTGCTAATCCCGGATATGCCTTATCTTTGAAACAATGTAGATCCAGATCAGATGGCTTCTGATGAAGCCATCTGATCAGGATCTACATTGTTTGCCATTCAGATTGTGAATTTGTTGCAATAATTTGCATCAAGTAATCTGATTGGTTGATAATTGGTAGTGGGTGTGGCATATATAAATATTCAGCAGGACAAGGGTTAAAATGAGAAACCAAAATGTTTTTCTTGAAATGGGCACAAAGGGAGATAAATCAGTCAAATTGCTTGATAGAGTTATGGAACTTCGTAAGAACATAGCTCTTATGATCATACAGATCAGTGTCAAGTTTCCTGAGGCTATAGGGCAAATACTTTTGGAAATATGGCCAAGGTTAAAGTTTTTTGTTATATTTTCAAAAAATTGGTCAAAGATCAAAGGTCAAGGTCAAAAAGTATGGTATGAATGGAAAGGTCCGGTCCCGAGGAACATTCAAGTGAAGTTTCAAGGCTGAATTGTTGAAATGGAGAGAAAAGGGGAGATTATTCAGTCAAATTGTAAGATAGAGTTATAGAACTTGGATAGAATGTAGCTCTTGTGATGGTGAGTATCGGTGTGTGTGGAGTTTCATAAGGGTAGGTCAAACACTTCTGAAGTTACAGCCAAGATTAAGTTTCTTTGTTTTTTCGGAACAACAACGATGACTACAATGACAATTCAGACGCCGAAGCAAATGTTTTTCTTTGAAAAACCGACAAGCTAAAACTTGAAGGGCATCAAAATCACTGACAAGAAACTATATCAGTTGTGACAAGAATTAAACCTCTTAGGGAAAATACTATCATCATACCAAATTTGAACCCAATCCATCAAATGGTGTGGAAAATATGGGCTCTTAACAAGTTCAGTTGCTGGTGGGGGGTTCGGCTGAATAAAACTTTGGACCTGTAACTATCATCATACCAAATATGAAGCAAATTGATTATATTGTTTGTAAAGTATGAGGTCTTAAAATACTTTAAATTTAAAATTTTTATGTCTATGACCTTGGCCTTGAGATCACATGCATGGGTAGGGGTATTCCTGAACATCACTTGGACATGTATTTATCATCATACCAAATATAAACCCAATCCATCATATGGTTTGGAAAGTATCAACTCTTAAAAAATTTAACTAAAAATTTCTAAGTCTGTGACCTTGACCTTGAAGTCATATGCATGGGTGGGGGTATTGCCAAATAATCTTTTGGAAATGAATCTATCATCAACACAAATATAAACCAAATCCATCATATGGTTTGGAAAATATGAGCTCCCTAAAATCTTTAACATTAAAAATTTCTAAGTCTATGACCTTGACCTTGGGGTCATGGGCCGGGTATTGCTGAATAAATCTTTGGACCTTTATCTAACATCATACATGTACCAAATATGAACCAAAGCCACCAAAAAGTTCAGGTTCTACCTGGTACAAAAACCTTAACCCGAGTCTTTAACATAAAAAATTTCAAAGTCTATGACATTGACCTCAAGGTCAAAGGGTCTTGATGTGAGCATTGTTGAATAAAACTTTGGGCCGATATCTATCTTCATACCAAATATGAACCAAACGGGGCTTGAAGAAATAGATGGGCTGCATGATGCTTCCACACAGAGCTGAAACTGACTGGTAAACCGCATAGAGGATCTAAGCCTGCCCTGATTGTTAGTAACAAGCTTGTTTGTGGTCAAATTGTTAACTGCAAAAGCTGCTCACATTTTTTTCAGCAAAAATATTAGCAGATTTGCCATATTAAATGATCAAAGTTTTAACAATACGTTAACAAACAACGTCGCTAGTTTTGAACAACTGGCCCCAGGCTTATTGTCTCTGAAAAATATTCAAAATACCTGTAAGTGTTATCTGCAACTTTTGCAATTGGCATTTAAGGGTTAATAAACACCCAAAACACAGCTAGGCATCAAATCAAATTATGGAAGAGAAAAAGCAGTGGTGCAGAGGATTATAACTCAGATTACTATCACTTTTTATACGAATTTCTGAATGCATCATATTAATTGTGCATGCTAAGATTGAGAGATTTTGCAGTCTACAGAAGTTGAAACAGTGCTGAAAGATCCTAATTCTCCATCATTATGTGCATTTAGAGTGATTTGATTGGTTAAAATAAGGGGACCATGATGGTTCTATATCGCTCAACTGAGCTAAGAGATTTACGTGTTGGTCCCGAGGCGGGGCATTTTTTGGCCGCAGGTATATGATTTGAAAATCTTGGTAGAGGTCCACGAAATGAAGCTTAATATCAAAGGCCTGCAATATGGGCCTTCTGGTTTCAGATAAAAAAAGGTTCTTAAAGGTTTTCCTAAAATAAGCCAATGTGAAACATGTGGGCCCTGGGGGGGGGGGGGGGGGGGGGGCATTTTTGGCCCCAGGGATATAGTTTGAACAATCTTGGACAATTCTCCATCAATTCTCCATTAGATGAAGATTCATACCAAATATCAAAAGTCTAAGCTGTTTGGTTTCAGGCAAGAATATTGTTAAAGGTATTCTCTATATGAGCCTATGAAAAACCCAGGGCAGCGCCATTTTTGGCCCCATGGCTTTAAGTTGAACAATCTTGGTAGAGGTCCATTACATGAAGAGTCATACAAAATAACAAAGACCTGAGCCTTCTGGCTTCAGCCAAGAAGATTCTCAAAGGTTTTCTCTACATAAGGATATGTAAAACATGTGGGCCCTTGGGCGTGGCCATTTTTGGCCCCCGGGCTGTAATTTGAACAATCTTGGCAGAGGTGCATTAAATGAAGCTACACACCAAATATCAAAGACCTGGGCCTTCTGGTTTTAGATAAGAAGATTCTCAAAGGTTTTCCCTATATAAATCTATGTAAAACCAGAGGGCCCTGGGGCAGGGCCATTTTTGGCCCTAGGGCTATATTTTGAACAATCTTGGTAAAGGTCCACTAGATGAAGCTTCATACCAAATATCAAAGACCTGGATCTTCTGGTTTCAGACAAGGAATATTTTAAGGGTTTTCCCTATATAAGCCTATGTAAAACCAGTGGGCTTTGGTGTGCGGGCATTTTTTTCGGTCCAGGGCTATAATTTGAACAACATTGGTAGAGGTCCACTATATGAAGCTTCATAACAAATATCAAAGACCTGGGCCTTCTGGTTTCAGACAAAGAAGATTTTTAAAGGTTTTTTCTTATTTTCGCCTTTTCGCTGCCATGTCAACCAGGGTACGGCATGGAATGGAATTCTTTGAAAAACTTTGAGAGAGGACCACCCAAAGGTCATTTCTGCCAAGTTTGGTCAAAATCAGTTCAATGGGTTATGAGGATATGTTGTTTAACCCATTTCAGGCCGAAAACCCCTAAAGGGGTACCCTGGCAAACAGTGCAGGCCCAGATCAGACGCTGCAGAATGCAGCATCTGATCAGGGCCTACACTGTTCGCAAAAAGTTCAGTCATTTTCCAAATCAATTTTGAAGAAAACACAACCTGACACCCCTAAATTTTGAAATGGACTCCATCTACATATAAGGAGGAAGATTCCATTTGGTACCAAAAGGGTTAAAGGAATGGTGGATGGATGCACGGATGCACATTCCCATGGGATAGACATTAAGTGGCTAGTCAACTGCATAATTGACACTTAGGTGGCAAACTTTTCTTAAGAGGATAGCCATGAAATAGAATATTTTTGCCACTTAGGTACCATTTTGAATAAATCACATTTGTACTCACAAATGACTACTAACATAGCAAACTGTCCAAATATTTTGCCATCTAATGTCGCGCCCGAGAGTGCGGATGGACTGACGGACGGACGGATGACGACTGTAATATCCTTGTAGTCTTTGATATAACACTAACCAGTCTAACGTTACAACCTTACGTATCTGACGTTGGTTTCCTAGTTACTATATTGTTCATACCGGTTTGCAGGCGACATGTATTAAACGCATAAGGCTAGTAGTAGTTGAGTTGTTACATTGGCGACGAGGATGAAAACGGAGAAAGCAGCGTAGAAAAAGAGCATTTCAAGGACAATTCGAGAGTTTAAGAAGACTACGGCGCCTGATACAGGAAGTAGCGAAGATTTTAATGACAAATTACGTGATCGACATGGCCGAGAGCGCAGCAGTCACCGTAATAGCTACTGAAACGAGAAACTTACGAGTGCTTCCGTTCCAACCCACTGAAAACCAGTTGACTACAGGTAAAGCGTGGGAAGAATGGCTAGATGACATTGAAAGAGAATTTAGATACTTTTGAATCGGCAACCCGGCAGACAGAAAAGATGCGATGATAATCTATGGCGGTAAGGAAATTGCAAGACTAGAGAAAAGTCTACCAGACCCTGATGGTGATTCGAATGAATATGAGAAACTGCGTAAAAAGCTCAATGACTATTTTGCACCAAAGCAGAACAAACATTACGCTCGATATGTGTTCTTAAAGATGAGACCCTTTGAAGGGGAGGCTACAATTGCCTCCGCAGCTAGGCTAAGGGAAAAGGCATACGACTGCGAATTTGGAGACACGTTTGATGACAGGATTCAAGAACACTTGATACAGAAAATCGAAAACCAACACCTAATACAGAAATGTATAGCAAAAAAACTGGGGATTGTCACAGTTTCTGTTAGAAGCAGGACAGACTGAGGATATATCCTTGCAGGTACACGACATGAAGCACTCGCTAGACGGCAGGCATATTGCAAGGGTACATATTTCTGGCACACAGAGAACTTTTCGGAACTATTATAGAAGCGACGAAGAAGATGCGGCAGTGGTATGTAGATATTGTGGTTATGAAAGAAAACATAAAACAATTGAGGAATGTCCAGCGTATGGAAAGAAATGCCACAAGTGTCAGAAGCGGAATCATTTCGCCTCAGTCTGTAAGTCACAGAGATGCAAAGATGAAATTTACATCAAAAGAAAAAAAGAATTCGCAGCATTAATGAAAGCAATAGAATGCAGAAAACATGCGAGACAGATACTTCGGACAGCTCCGATGACGACTTTGTTTCAAAGTCTGCAGCACACATGCTGAGAATTAAGACACTAAAATCTGTGTCTTGCGTAGATGAAGAAAATGAAGCCGCAAATATATGGGACCAGCATAAACAATGCAAGGAGGAAATAGCACGGATGCGATACGAATTACAGCGGCATTCACATGAAATGGAAATGAAACTGGAACGAAAATTGGATGATTTTATTGTTCAAATGGGCAAATTAATATGCACAGAGGCCCGTGATATTTCAAGAGATGAGACGGCAAACCTGCAGTTAAAGGACGCAATCGACAACACCAGTCTGAGGAAGAGCAACATGAGTGAAATAATTGAGCGAACAGAAACTCTTCAAATCCATGGACAAAACCAAAATGACCGGTGCGAAAATACCAGTCAGTCCATTGATTTACACAGCCGAATGGGAAGTAAAGGTGAGAGGAGGACAGACGACAGCGGCCAGGAAGATAATTATTTTATAGAGGCGGATATAATGACTCCGATTACCAAAGTAGTTCGGGACTCGTCGGCTCGAAGGAAAAGAAAGAAAAGAAAAACCATAGTGCTGGCTGACTGAAACAATGATACGCTAATTTCAATATAATCTTTAGCCATTTAAGAACACACTAATCTGATTATGGAAATGTAATGTGTGCTTCAAATGACCCCATTTAACTGATCTTAACTGTTAACTCATCATTTACATGGCATTTCAATTTTATTAACTTGATAAATCTAAGCGCGGAAAATTTTAACCACAAAAACTATTTGAGAATAAGGGAGATATGTAATATCCTTGTAGTCTTTGATATAACACTAACCAGTCTAACGTTACAACCTTACGTATCTGACGTTGGTTTCCTAGTTACTATATTGTTCATACCGGTTTGCAGGCGACATGTATTAAATGCATAAGGCTAGTAGTAGTTGAGTTGTTACAACGACAACGACAGACGGTAAGCAACCACGAAGCGATGCTAACAGCATTGGATTAAAAGATGGTAAACTATTGAAAACGTAAATTTTAGAAGACAAATAAATGAATTTAAAAACCCGATATTTTTTTCCGCTTGAGTTTCTTTCAAAGATGGCAGCTTCAAATTAAATAATCATTCCACCTTGGCCTCTTACGCTTTCGAAAGAATTCCTAATGTGTACCATTTTGTCGGCATTTTTAAACATTGGAATTCTAAGGAATGAGTTGTCATTCTTGTGGATTTTATGGATGTGTAAACTCCAGCAAATCACTCACAAACTGCATGAAGCACTTCAGCCAATCACTCACAAACTTAGCAAAAATTAAGCCCTTTGGGCTTCATGCAGTTTTTGAGTGATTCCCCGGAATTTACACATCAATAAAATCCACAAAAATGAGATTCATTCCTATAATATCATCACTATGCATTTATGACAAAGTGGGATAAATGATGCTGACTTGTATTTAATATGGAGTGAGTGAGTGAGTTTTTGTTTTACGTCCCACCAACAGCTAAGGTCATACGGAGACGGGACCTCAATTTAAAGACTCATCCGAAAGTCTGGAGAAGCCCGGGATCGATCCTGCGATCCCTGGTTTACAAGGCGAGTAGCATAACCACTGCACCACAGGGGCTTCTAAATATTTAATATGGAACTTAATGTTCAAAATATACATGTATATATGCTCTTTACACCAGCTTTGGACATGTTTGTTTAGTGTGTTCTTATGTGTTGTCGTTTTATGGCTAAGGTCATGTTGGGCTGGTCATCCTGGACAAGCTTAGAGCTTAGTTAACCTTTAGCATGCTGTAGGCGCATTCTTGCGCCCGTGAAAATGTAATGGCGCCACGCTGTAGGCGCAATCGTGCGCCAAAATTGACTGGTGTGCTTGGTGCGACTCATAGAAAAGGAGGAACTCTCGTTTTTCGGTGCGGTTTGGCATTTCGGTATCAAATAACATCCGGGCATCGATGAAAAAAAAAACTTGCCGTTTCGATGTTTTTGGATGGATTTTCTTCGGGTTTTCTGGGTAAGGATGCAATTTTTTTTAGGAAATCGCTACTTTTTGACGAATTTGATCTAATCGAGCCCAAAATACGCTCTGAAAGGGTGTTTTAAACGATTTTTCGACTCAGTCAGCTGAGTGACAGTAGGCTACTTTCGTTTTCCATATGCTTTGAATGGTGGAGAAATCAAGAAAAATACGGGTTTTTGCGTGTTAAAAGTTGCTGAAAATGGTAGTATTTGATAAAAACAATTCAGTGGGACGGAGTATCGATAAAAAAATTAATTCAGCATGCTACAGGTTAAATGACAACAGAAATAGGTAAATGGCTGAGTCCTCAAGCAAACATCCATTAAGAGATGGGGCATCAGAAAAAGGAAATAAAGAAGATATGTATGCCTCATGGAAGATACGTTTTGTAGCTTTATGTGTTACCTTCTCAAAATGAAGT
Source organism: Lucinisca nassula (assembly GCA_963580285.1). Taxonomy (NCBI): domain Eukaryota; kingdom Metazoa; phylum Mollusca; class Bivalvia; order Lucinida; family Lucinidae; genus Lucinisca; species Lucinisca nassula. Next base: position 21,158,217 of record OY757013.1, on the reverse strand, counting down.
TGATAATTCTTATTGTTAGCATTATTGTTAAGAAAAAGCCAACAAGAGCTGTTGCCTGACAGCATAGCTCGCCTGTTTCACACCTTAAAGATATAAGATAAAATCACTGAAGCATGAAATATAGGTCAAAATGACCTAGATATATTTTATGTCAATCATCAGGTCACACGGAACTTATATTCCAGGCATGACAATTCTCCATCAAATAGTATTCAACCTGGATTCATCTGGGAAAAGAATTGTCCGCCAGTCTTGCCTTGTCCAATTGATGTGTCTATCAGCCCCCTGAAGCCTGTTGCGGCAATGACAATCTGTTAATACTTTTCCGAAATTGTTCTCAGGGAAACGATTTCATACGGTTTGAGTGGAAATCCTTGGGTTATGAGTACCTGGGAGGCTGGGATGATAGACCCTGTAGCTGGCGCAGTTAAAGAAAATGATTTCGTAAATGTTGGTTCAAAATATAGCGGTCTTGCACCGGTGTGGTCACACGTGGTCTAGTGCTATGTGGAAGATCTTCCATGCTTCCGGTCTACACAAACCGCCGTCTCAGACTTCTTCTATTTCGATCGTTTGATCAGTCAAATTTACCCCCAAGAAAGCAAACTCTTCTGATACCGAGGCTCCGTTTTTGGATTTATATCTATCTATTGTAGATGGGTTTGTTTCTTGCAAAATTTATGCTAAACACGATGATTTTGATTTTGAGATTGTAAAATTTCCTTTTTTGGATGATGTTCCTTGTGCGCCATCCTGTTGGCTTTCTGCTAGTGATGTTTCCATTAGGGTCTGTTGTTCATGTTTGTGTTTCTTTCCCTTTGGTGTCTCTGATGGGTGCATTGGGTTAATTGTATCGTTCCTGATCATCGCCTTCACTTCTATTCTAACTGCCTGCACAGATGATCCAACTTCTTCTGCTGCAGCTCCTACTTTCAGCATCCAAACAGCTCTCTCTCTCTTAAATGTTTCGCAATTCGATGCATCAAAATTTTGCCCAAATTGTATCGATATAAAAGTGTTTTGGTATTTTTATGACTGTAGTCGTCATGTGTAATAATTTGCAGTGAAAAAGTTAACCCATTTAAACCAGATATGTCCACCCCGTGTGTGAACTTGAAAATGGAGGTTTTGTCAAAACAGACAATATCGTTTGACATGAGATGATTATCTGACCGATTTCCCAAAGTAGGACATCAGTGTAAACTACTACAATTACACATTTTTCTACATGTTGTATTCAACCACATAAGTTTAAGACCTACTTTGCAAAAGTTTCTCCTTTGGTTCAGTATATTTTGAGGTCAATCATCGTGTCACATTAAACTAATAATTCAGGTATGACAATTCTCCATCAAATAGAATTCAAGATATAAGGCAAAATCACTGAACCATGAAATATAGGTCACACTGAACTAGATATATTTTGAGATTAATCATCAGGTCACATAGAACTAATAATCCAGGTATGACATTTCTACCTCAAAAAGTCTGAGTTATGAGGCAAAATCATTGAACCATAAAATGTGGGTCACACTGACCTATATATATTTTATGTCAATCATCAGATGACATAGAACTTATATTTCAAGTATAACAATTCTCCATCAAATAGTATTCAAGATATAAGGCAAAATCACTGAACCATGAAATATATAGGTCACCCTGACTTCATTATATTTTGAGGTCACTCATCCGGTCCCATGGAACTAAAATCATAGGTATGACATTACTCCAACAAATACTCCTCAAGATATAAGGCAAAATCACTGGACCGTGAAATGTAGGTCACCATTACCTTCACCCTTTTACACTTGAACCATAGTCATACAGTTGGCTGATGTATAACCCAGTGTGTCTATAACTAACTAACTAACTAACCCCCCCCCCCCCACCCCACCCATTTTGAACCCAGGGGGCATGTTCCTTTGGAATCTCAGAAGAATGAATGCTAGTCCATTAAACTGCAAACCAAACAATCCCTTAACTTGATCCCTGTAGTCATAGAAAGTGTCTGGATCATTGAGATTATAGTAATTAGTGGAAGCATCTCGTACATCTTCTACTAATAAAACAAACATCAAAAGCTCGAAATGATTTAAAACCTTGTGCTGGTTAAATAATCAACACTGACAGAAAGGAATGTACCTGTTGTTCTCACCTGTACAAGTGGTCGTTAGCAGACTGAGTTATCAGAAATCTCTATTTTATTTTGTCTTTTCAGTGTTTTATCTTTTCAGTTTTACAACCTTCCAGGGAGCCCGGCTTCTACTTAACGAAAATTTGTGTTCAAACATAAGGAAAACATGTTCATGTGAAATAATGGCATCCAACATGGTCTCAGAAATGACACATTTTTGGGCAAAAAATAATAATATCTTTCTTATTTCTGCTTGTGCTCTTTAGAACCGCCTCAATGAGGGGGTTCTAACGTGTACCCACAATCTATGTTTTTGAGCAAATAATGAATACCCCCATAAACCCCCGTTTTCTCTATATAAAGTGGGGTTTAGGGAGCATTTATTTAATGGACTTATTAATGTGATGTGTGTGCGAAAGCAGCCTGTGTATCCATTCAGAGTCTTTCTTGTCTGCCTGAATGGTAAGGTTAATGACTAGCTATTATGATGCCAAGCAAGTGGCACCAGGCCCAAGCAATGACTATCTATTATAATGACCACCTTCAAGTATCCTTCATTAGCTCACCAGAGCCGAAGGCTCCGGGGGAGCTTATAGGATAGGCAGTTGTCCGGCGTCGTCGTTGTCGTTGTCGTCGTCGTCGTCTGACGTCAACACTTTCAAACATCTTCTTCTCTGAAGCCACTGGACCGATTCAGCCCAAATTTTATCTGTAGCATCCTTGGGCTGGGGGATTGAAAGTTTGTGTTTTTTATGAAAATCGGCCCATTAGTTTGGTTGCTATGGCAACTTAGAGTTTCCATAGACTTATAATGGGGAAAATTGAAAAATGGCATTTACTGCCAAGTCATTGCAGATATTTGGACAAAACTTTTATAGAAATGTTTCTTGAGTAAAATTCTTTCAGCCATATGCTTTTATGCCAACCTGAGGGTCCCCCAGGTTGTGCCGGGGCCATGCCCCACCCCCTCCACTTCATAAAAGGCCATATATCTCAGAAACCATTCAGATCCCGACCCCTAAACCATATGATATTCTTGTTCCTATTGATAAGACACATTTAGTAACACCAACCTTGGGGTCCTCAGGGATGCGCCGAGGTCATGCCCCACCCCCTCCACTTAATAAAAGGCCCAATATCTCGGAAACCATTCAGATCCCCACCCCTAAACCATATATATTCTTGTTCCTTATGATAAGACCCATTCAGTGACATCAACCTGGGAGTCCCCTGAATGCGCCGGGGCCATGCCCCACCCCCTCCATTTCATAAAAGGCCCAATATCTCGTAAACCTTACAGATCCCCGCCCCTAAACCATATATATGCGTGCTTCTGATGATAAGACACATTCATTGACACCAACCTGGGGGTCCTCAAAGATGCGCTGGGGCCTTGCCCCACCCCTCCACTTCACAAAAGGCCATATATCTCAGAAACTGTTCAGATCCCCACCCCTAAACCATATATATTCTTGTTCCTATTGATAAGACCCATTCAGTAACACCAACCTGGGGGTCGTCAGGGATGCGCACAGGTCAGGCCCCACCCCCTCAACTTTATAAAAGGCCCAATATCTCGGAAACCATTCAGATTCCCACCCCTAAACCATATATATTCTTGTTCCTTTTGATAAGACCCATTCAGTGACATCAACCTGGGAGTCCCCTGGATGCACCGGGGCCATGCCCCACCCCCTCCATTTCATAAAAGGCCCAATATCTCGGAAACCTTACAGATCCCCGCCCATAAACCATATATATGCTTGCTTCTTATGATAAGACACATTCATTGACACCAACCTGGGGGTCCTCAGAGACGCGCTGGGGCCTTGCCCCACCCCTCCACTTCAAAAAAGGCCATATATTTCAGAAACTGTTCAGATCCCCACCCCTAAACCATATATATTCTTGTTCATTATGATAAGACGCATTCAGTAACACCAACCTGGGGGTTCCCAGGGATATGCTGGGGCCATGCCCCACCCCCTCCATTTCATAATATCACAATATCTCGGAAACCCTACAGATGGCCACCCCTTAACCATATATAGTCTTGTTCCTTATGATAAGACACATTCATTGACACCAACCTGGGAGTCTCCCTGGGCCTTGCCCCACCCCTCCACTTCACATAAGGCCTTATATCTCAGAGAATGTTCTTAGCCCCACCCTAAACCATATATATTCATCTTTCTTATGATAAGACGCATTCAGTGACACCAGCTTGGGAGTCCCCAGGGCACGCCCAGGCCATGCCACACCGCTTTACTTCATTAAAAGCCATATATATCAGAAATAGTTCAGATCCCCACCCCTAAACCATATACTTGTTCCTTATGATAAGACTTGTTCAATCACACCAACCTGGAGGTCTCTTTGTGCTGAGGCAATGTGCCCCGCCCTTCCATTTCATAAAAGGCTTTATATTTCAGAAACCATTCAAATCCCCACCCCATAATCATATATGTTCTTGTTCCTTATTATTAGCACACCTACTGTAGCGGGGTTTGCAGGGGCCATTCCTATTTCATAAAAGGGCCTCAAATCTCTGAAACCGGTCAGATTCCCAGCGCTGAACCATATATATACTTGGTCCTTATGATAAGACACATTTAGGGACAACAGTTTGGGCTTTCCTGGGATCAACAGGGCATGCCCCAACCCCTCAACTGTTAAAGAGGCCTTACAGATCCCCACTGCTAAACCATATATATTTTTGTTTCTTATGATAAGACGCATTTAGTGATACCAACCAGGGCTCCATTGGGTCCATGCCCCACCCCCTCTACTTCATAAAAGGCCTAACTTTTCAGATGCTGAGTCCACATGGGTGCTCATTTGGACATGGGGGTTCATTTGGTGGATTAAAATGATATCATGTTAAAATACATGGCTGCCATTGGGCAGGATGGGCAGTGCCCACCTGAGCTCTGGTGAGCATAGTGGCCCATGGGCCTCTTGTATAATAATACACCACAACCTCTTTATAACACTATTAATGGGATCCAAAGCAGAAACAGTGTTAGTTAAACAACCGTGTTATATCCAAACAAAAATGTGCATTTATGGCCATTTTTCTATATAATCTATACATTTTTGAGATCCATCTGGAAACCGTATTATATCCATAACTGCGTTACTGTTATAACAATAATTTGTGTTGTTATAGGGTTGCAGTGCAATTATAGTGTCTGTCATCACTGACAATGACCAATCTTAATCTAATAAGTGAAGTACTACTGTTTGTGCCTAGCAATGACTATACATTGTTATGCATAGCAATTACTACCCATTACAATACCAAGCAAAAACTATCCATTATAATGCAAAACACTGAGTATTCATTATATTTATTCAGCAATGACTACCTACTATAATGCATAGCAATGATACCCTTTAGAATACATGTACACAGCAATGACTACACATTATAATGCAGAGCAATGGCTATCCATTATAATGCAGAGCAATGACTATCAATTATAATGTACAGTAAATACTGCCCATTGTAATGTGAAATATGAGCATTATAATGCCTAGCAATGTCCAGCAATCACTGTCCATTACAATGCACAGCAATGATTATCCATTATAATGCACAACAATGGCCATTCAATATCATGACCAGATATATGACTGTTCATTTTAATGCACAGCAAAGTCAATCCATTATAATGCATAGCAAAGACCATCCATTATAATGCATACACATGATGTCATTTCATCTCAACGTTGGGAAAAATTATCACAAAATTGGAAGCAACATTGCCAAAATGACCTAATTAGTGTTGACGGGGATGTTAAACCTCAATTCAAACAAACATCAAAATAAATATGACATAGTGACCTAGTTTTAGACACCACATGACCCATATTCCATTCTGGTGAAGTTTCATGAAGACCAGGTAAAAACTGTGACCTCTAGAGTATACAGAAGATTTTCAAGAAATCTGACCAATTGACCTACTTTTTACCTAACATAACCCAAATTCAAACCCGAATGAGATGTAATCTGTTAAAGTAAAAGAAGATTGAAGCAAACATGTGTTCCTTAATTTTCATACAAGTTTTTAAAGAAACTAGAATTGTTTTCTAAGAAAACAGATGTCCCCCCACCACACTCATTATTTCAGCCCTGTGACCTTGAAAATTAGGTCAAGGTCACCAAAATCTAATCAGTTCTAAAGATCAGCCCACTGATATAATGTACCTAGTTTGAACCAAATCCATCCACTGGTTCAGGAGATAGAGTGCAGACAAGGCAATTTTCAACAGTCTAAGTCCCGTGGTGACCTTGAAAATTAGGTCAAGGTCACCAACATCTAATCAGTTCTTAAGACCAGCCCACTGATATAATGTACCAAGTTTGATCAAAATTCATCCACTGGTTCAGGAGAAAGAGTGCAGACAAGCCAATTTTTAAAAGCCTAACTCCCGTTGTGACCTTGAAAATTAGGTCAAGGTCACCAAAAGCTAACCAGTTCTTAAGACCATCCCACTGATATAATGTATCAAGTATGAACCAAATCCTTCCATTGGTTCAGGAGTTAGAGTGCAGACAAGCTTTTTTGGTCTAAAATTTAACAATGGTTTCAGCCCAGTGACCTTGAAAATTAGGTCAAGGTCACCAAAATCTAATCAGTACTTTTCCCCCTCCCAATGGTGTATCTGTGTAAGTTTAATAAAAATCCATCCATCCATTCAGGAGATAGTGCAGACAAGAGGCAACGCCGACGTCAACGCCGACGCCGACAGGATCCGCACCAAAACCAATATGTCCCCCTCCCTTCCGGGTGGGGGGACATAATTTTACCTACCCACTTAGTTTTCGACCTGACATGATCATATTCGAGCTTGATTGAGATATCATCACACAAACATTCTGAACAAGATTCATGAAGACCGAAGCAAAACTGTGGCCTCTTGAGTGCGCACAAAGTTTTAAGAAAATCTGACCTAGTTTTTTTTTTACCCCCACAAGACCCGCATCCCACTAAGCTGACCAAGACAACATCAAGACATTCTGAAAAAAGTCCATAAAAACTGAAGCAAAACTCTGGCCTCTAGAGTGCACAAAAGGTTTTAACAAAATCTGAGCATGTGTGAGTAATACTTCCCACCAACAACTATGGATGGTCATGTGGAGATGGGACCTTGGTTTGAAGACTCATATGAAAGTTTGGAGAAGACAGACATAGAACCTATGATCCCTGGTTTATGAGACGAGTAGCTCTACATTACTCTACAGAGGCTGCTTTCTGATTTCTGAGCAAGAGGGCCCAGAGGGCCCTGGTTCGCTCACCTTTGTGTCACTGTCAAGAGTACATTCTATTTTTAGCTATGGTGGCCATCTTGTTCATCAGCAGAGTGATTTTAGCTCATTTGGTAGGGAGTAACCTAGGCAACATTCCTGTGAAGTTTGAATCAAATTGGCCTTAGTGTTTAGGAGGGGTTCACGTTTGAATCAAATTTACATTATTTTTTCTATTTTTTAGGGATTGTTTTAGCCTTTTTGGTAGAGGGTCATCTAAGCAACATTACTTCGAAGTTTGAATTAAATTGGCCCAAGGGTAGAGGGGGAAATGTCGTTTGAAGATTTATTTTTATTTTTAGCTCTAGCAGCCATCTTGTTCACTGGAGTGGAATGAGTTTTACCTATTTTGGTAGGGAGTCACCTAGGCAACATTCCTGCGAAGTTTTAAATCAAAATGGCCCGTAGGTTTAGAAGGAGTTCGCATTTGAAGCAAATTTACAATGTTTTCCTATTTTTAGCTCTTGTGACCATTTGTTAATTGTTATGCTATTTTCCTAGAGGTTGACATGGTGAAGTGGTCATGCTACTTGCCTTGTAAACCAGGGGTAACAGGATCAATCCCAGGCTTCTCGAGACTTTCAGATTAGTTTTTAAACAGAGGTCCCATCACTGATGACCTTAGCTGTTGGTGAGACTTAAACTCAAACACTCACTCCTATCAAGGAACCTATATGCCAAATATGAAGGCTGTATCTTAAATGCTTCAAAAGTTATGACAAAGTAGGTCAATGGTCAAGGTCATGGGTCAAAAGTTTTGAATGGTTGAGAAAACCTTGTCACAAGGAAAATACATGCCAAATATGAAGGGCTCTATCTCATATGGTTCAAAGTTACGATAAAATAGGTCACAGGTCAAGGTCACAGGTCAAATCTTTATATGAGTGGGAAGCCCTAGTCACAAGGAACCTACATGCCAAATATGAAGGCTCTATTTCTAACGGTTCAAAAGTTATTACAAAATAACCTAATGATCTACTTTTTGATTTGACATGACTCATATTCGAACTTAACTGAGATATATATTGTCCAGATGATCATTCTGAGCAAGTTTTATGATGATTTGACTAAAACTGTGGCCTCTTAGAGTGTTCAAAACGTTTTTCTATGATTTGACCTGCTGACCTACTTTCTGACCCGACATGACCCATATTCGAACCTGACCCAGATATTGTCAAGATGATCATTCTGAGCAAGTTTGATGATTATCGGACCAAAACTGGGGCCTCTAGTGTGTCCAAAAGGTTTTTCAACAATCTGACCTACTTAACTACTTACTGACCAGATTTGACCCATATTCGAAATTAATTGAGATATTGCCAAATGATCATTTTGAGCAAGTTTGATGATCGGACCAAAACTGTGGCTCAAGTGTGTTCAGAGGGTTTTTCTATGATTTTACCTACTGACCTACTTTTTATACCAACATGACCCATATTTGAACTTGACTCAGATATTGTCAAGATGATCATTCTGGGTAAGTTTGATGATGATCTGAACTAAACTGTGGCCTCTAGTGTGTTCACAAGGTTTTTCTATGATTTGACCTACTGACCTACTTTTTGACCTGACATGACCCATATTCGAACTTGACCGATATATTGTCAAGACTATCATTCTGAGCTAGTTTGATGATGATTGGACCAAAACAGTGGTCTCTAGTGTGTTCACAAGGTTTTTCTCTGATTTGACCTACTGACCTACTTTTTGACCCGACATGACCCATATTCGAACGTGACCAAGTTGAAGATATTATCAAGATGATCATTCTGAGCAAGTTTGATGATGATCGGACCAAAACTCTGGCCTCTATTCGAATGTGACCAAGTTGAAGATATTATCAAGACTATCATTCTGAGCTAGTTTGATGATGACTGGACCAAAACAGTGGTCTCTAGTGTGTTCACAAGGTTTTTCTATGATTTGACCTACTGACCTACTTTTTGACCCGACATGACCCGTATTCAAACTTGACCAAGATATTAGCAAGATGATCATTCTTGGCAAGTTTGATAATGATTGGACCAAAACTGTGGCCTCTAGTGTATTCACAAGGTTTTTCTATGATTTGACCTACTGACCTACTTTGTGACCTGACATGACCCATATTCGAACATGACCAAGATATTATCAGGATGATCATTTTGAGCAAGTTTGATGATGATCGGACCAAAACTGTGGCCTCTAATGTCTTTACAAGGTTTTTTTTTCGATTTGACCTACTGACCTACTTTTTGACCCGACATGGCCCATATTCAAACTTGACCGAGATATTTTGTGGTGGTACAAATTGTGTGCAAGTTCAGTTACAATCAAATCACAAATGAAACAGCTATCATGCAGACAAGACCAAAACAGGCAATTTTTGCCCTTTCAGGGGCTGTAACTCCGTAACACATGATGGGATATAGCTGGTTCAAGAAAGCAACCCAGATCTCATGGTGGTACAAGTTGTGTGCAAGTCTGGTTAAAATCAAATCATAAATGAAGATGCTATCGTGCGGACCAGACCAAAATAGGCAATTTTTGCCCTTTCAGGGGCCGTAACTCCGTAACACATAATGGGATATGGCTGTCCAAGAAAGGAACCCAGATCTCATGGTGGTACAAGTTGTGTGCATGTCTTGTTAAAATCAAATCATAAATGAAGATGCTATCGTGCGGACAAGACCAAAATAGGCAAGTTTTAAGATTTCAGGGGCCGTAACTCCGTAACACATGACGGGTTATGGCTGGTTCAAGAAAGGAACCCAGATCTCATGGTGGTACAAGTTGTGTGCAAGTCTGGTTAAAATCAAATCATAAATGAAGATGCTATCGTGCTGACAAGAAATTGTTTATGCATGCAGGCACGCACGGACGCACTGACGACAGACAAAATGTGATCACAAAAGCTCACCTTGTCACTACGTGACAGGTGAGCTAAAAATACTAGACCGTCATTCCATGGATGTTTTTCACATACCCTCTAGATGGCTCTCTACAGGGAAGAGATCTTAACTAGTTTTTAATCTGACATACTGTATATATCATGTGAGATGCCAAGTTCTGCAACATAAGGTCAGGTACCCACTTCTGAATAGCAATCGGCTTGGAAAATAAGTGAAATAATCTTCTGCCCTATCACTTAACCAATCAGAGTTATGGCCAATAGTAAAGTTTTTCAAATGTAGGTCAAATGTCAAGGTCAAGGTCACAAGGCCAGATATTATGGTAACTCTGGAAAGGTCCTGACACATGGAATACACATGAGAAATATATAAGCCCTATCACTAATGAATCAAAAGTTATGGCCAATGTTAAGGTTTTAACACAGTAGGTCAAATGTCATGGTCAAGAGGTCAAAAATCATGGTTCCACTGGAAAGGACTTCTGACAGGGAATGCACAAGTGAAATATGGAAGTCATGTCACTAATGAATCAAGCCAGCCTTGGTAGCTTAGTCGGATGCGCCTTTGACTGGTGATCAGGAGGACGCGAGTTCGATACCTGCTGGGGTCTGCAAAATTCTTTCATGGAGATGGATCATGAAATCTTTTCAATTCTGCTGATTCAAGAAGGGCAGTTGTCAGTTTCTAGCGAGAAAATGTGCACTGTTCTGGTTGACCGGTTACATATAAGCCTGCCCAGGAAAAGTGTGGATAGGTAACCTGACCGGCTCAAAAATAACCTATAAAACTAACCAATCGAAGGTTATAGCCAATGTTTAAGTCTGCTCAAGAACAGTAATGACTTTTGTCACCTAAATTAGTGTTGACTTGGCTTTTAAAAGCCTTTATTGAATAACTTTTTAAAGCTATTTCTTGTTTTATGTGTTAAGATCAAAATATACACCTGTGGACATAAAAGCGTTCAAACTCCTATGAAATAACTTTCAATGAATCTCTTTGCATCAAGTTATAGTTTGACAAGCAAATGTCATTCATCAAAGAATTCTAAAACTAGATCAAACCATTGATTGGTCTCATTTTGGAAAACAATATCTGATTCACATTTGAGATGTATTTTGATTGGACAGTGCAGGAGTCAGCCACCTTCTGTTTTGAATTTATTTCTGTTGATAGGATGTTAGGATATATTGAATGATGTTTCAAGTCAGAATGAAATGAAGCTCATCAAAGTTTGAACGCTTTTGTGTCCACAGGTGTATGTTACCTACACATATCTGACATGGAAGACTGAATTAATTATCACCTTCAATTACCATCAATGTCCTAAGTACTGGGACAAACAGTGCAGACCCAGATCAGATTGCTCCTCAACAAGCAGTCTGATCAGGGTCTACACCATTTGCCATTCCGTTTCCACATTTTGGACTCCTTGCTGGATCACGAAATAAACTTGTTAAAAATTTTGGGAGAATTACAGGAAGTTCGCAACGTGTCAAAATGTTTAGCTCACAACAACCCATATCTTTGGAAACAGTGTCGATCCAGATCAGATGGCTTCTGAAGAAGCCATCTGATCAGGATCCACACTGTTTGACATTCAGTTTATGAATTTGTAGGAATAAATTACATCAAGTAATCTGATTGGTTCAAAGTCAGAGATGGGTGTGGCTAAAATGAATATTCAGCAAGATAAGGGTTAGGTTTTTTTATGGTAGCTCCGGTCTTTGCTTCACCGAGTTGGGACAAGCAAAATTGTGCTCTCAGCAAAGACTCAGATCAGCCTGCTTATCCAGACTGATTTTGTTTGTTTGTTTGTTTGAATTGAAGTTCAACCCTTCTCTTGCTGAATATGCAGTTTAGCCACACCCATTTCTGACTTTGAACCAATCAGAAATACTTGATGTTATTTATTCTTACAAAGCCATAAACTTAATGTCAAACAGTGTAGATCCTGATCAGATGGCTTCTTCAGAAGCCAACTGATCTGGATCTAAACTGTTTCCAAAGAAAGGGGTTGTAGTGAACAGCATGATAAAAGTTGGCTTCTGAAGAAGCCATCTGATCTGGATCGTCAGTTTCCAAAGATAGGGGTTGTCGTGAACAGCATGATAAGAGTTAACGTCCCCGTCAACACTATTTAGTTCATTTTGCAGATGTTGCTTCCAGTTTTGTGGGACTTTTACCTGATATCGAGAGGAAATGACATCTCAAGCCATGCCGTCCAATGAGATCACCAGGCTTATAAACATTTGATAGTCTGGCTTACATCACTTTGCCTGGGCAGGCTTAGTTCTTCTAATCAGTTTACAAGTCAGTTTCAGCGTGGAAGCACCATGCAGCATGATCTATTTCTCCAAGCTCCGATGGGCAGGGGCGAGAGTCAGACTGGTCTACAGGTATCTATTAAGCTCACAGTGTAGTTAGTGTGGACTGGTCTCAGTGTTTGCTTTGCACTTCTGTCCGTATACGTATTTTTAAATATTGAGACAGTCAAAGCTGAACAAACAGTGTAGACCCAGATCAGACTGCTCCTGCAGGAGCAGTCTGATCTTGGACTACACTGTTTGTATTAGGCTAGAATATTCATTTTAAAATTTTAGTGTAATTCTTGTATCACAATATTTTAACATACTTTTTTGTAATTTTGACAGTACCCCGCTGGGATGAGTAGTTTACTGCATAAAACTGCAATGTTTACATTCTTGCTTCTCTACCCATTTTAAACTGGAGACTATTTCGAAATTTAGGGGTGTCAGGTTCAGTCATTCATGTAGGAATGTCGGCCCCCGCCCATAGGGGCTTGAAGAAATATATGGGCTGCATGATGCTTCCACGCAGAGCTGAATCCGGCCCGCACACTAGTACTGGTAAACCGCTTAGAGAATCTAAGCCTGTCCAGGAACCATGGTGCGAGGCCTACCGTCCATGCTGATAAACCCTATTGGTTTCATTGGGCGACAGGGCTTGAGATGTCATTTCATCTCAATGTCGGATAAAAGTCCCACAAAATTGGAAGCAACGTCTCCAAAATGACCTTTACAGTGTTGACGGGGACGTTAAACCTAAAATCAAACATGTAGGAATGTAACCCTTATCCAGCTGCATTATTAACCCTTGTCCTGCTGAATATTCATGACTGCCACACCCACAACTGATTATCAACCAATCAGGTTACCTTATGCAAATTATTGCAATAAATTCATAATCTGAATGGCAAACAATGTAGATCCTGATCAGATGGCTTCGTCAGAAGCCATCTGATCTGGATCTTCATTGTTTGGAAAATAAGGCATATCCGGGCTCAGCAGGACAAGGGTTAAGTTATCCCACTGCCATTTCTGTCTTTGAACCAATCAGCTTACTTGATGTAATTCACAAACCAAATGCCAGATAGTGTATATCCTGAGCAGATGGCTCAGAAGCCATTTGATCTGGATCTACACTGTTTGCAAAGGTAGGAATTGTCTTTTTGTTTTTGGTTTTGGTTTTACAGCCCTTTCAAAATTATTTCACTCATATCGAGCGGATCGTTAATTAGAGGTAGGCGAAAACCGGAGTACCCGGAGAAAAACCACCTGACCTTCCGTTGCAGAACCTGGGGACTGTCTTGAACAGCAGGATAGCGGTTAAGCAAATGGCTGAACTCCTTGTTAATAGTAAAGCCCCTGATATGATGTCACAGAATACAAAAGAAAGCGGCAAAATTATGATCTGGGCTTGCATTAAATTTGTTTGCCAATGTCCTGTTTTGGGCTTTTGTGACTAAAATGGGCTAAACTGATTTTTTTCTTGTATACAGATTGACTAGAAAAGTTTAAACGTCATTTATTTTACCTTGATTTCACCAAAAGCTCAGCAAACTGGAGCAGTTTCAAAGGAGTAGAAGTTGGGTGCAACCTTGTGGTGGAAAAACTGGAGTGTATGTAATATACACCCTCTGTGCCCCCTCATGGGGTTAAGTCAAAACCGGAAGAAAGAAAGAAAGAGAAAGAAAAAAAACGGTCAAAACCCTGATCTGGGACAATTAACTAGTAACCTGCCACATCTCACATGCCAGAGTAGGAATCGAAACCAGGCCACAGTAGTGACAAGCGAGGGATATACCTCGGTGCCATTCATGTCCAACTGTATGGTAAGCATTGACAATGAAAAACAAACTTTAACAAAAAGAAGGCATAGATGGCCCTGAAACGCTCACCTGATTTCAAGCTGACATTTTTCAAGGTGACACTTTTGCCATTTTTCTCATCTGGGAACAGTTTAGCTATTTTGGTCAATGGTCACCTGAGCAACCTTCATTTGAAGTTTTAATGAAATTGGCCTAGGGGTCTGAGAGAAGTAGTTGTTTAAATATTTTTCTATTTTTAGCTCTAGTAGCCATCTTGTTCTTCAGAGCGGAGCGATTTTAGCTTTTTCAGTACAGAGCCAACTAGGCAACATTCCTGTGAATTTTAAGTGAAACTGGCCAAAGGGTTTAGGAGGACTTAGCATTTTAAGCAAATTGTTGACATTTTTCTATTCTAAGATCTGGCCGCCACCTTGTTCATTGGAGCAAACTGATTTTAGGTCATCTAAGCAACATTCCTACGAAGTTTGAATGAAATTGGCACAGGGGTATGGGAGGAGTAGTTGTTAAAAGATTTGTTCTATTTTTAGTTCTGGTGGCCATATTGTTCATCAGAGCGGAATAACCTTAGCTTCTTTGGTAAAGTGTCACCTAGGCAACATTTCTGTGAAGTTTGAATGAAATTGGCCTAGGGATTTGGAAGAAGTAGTCATTTATACATTTTCTATCTTTAACTACATGTATGGTGGCCATCTTTTTCATTGGAGTGGAACCATTTTAGCTATTTCGGTAGAGAGGCAACATTCCAGTGAAGTTTAAGCGAAACTGGCCCCAGGGTTTAGTAGGAGTTAGCATTTTAACTCTTAACATACTGTTCACAACAACCCCTATCTTTGGAAACAATGCAGATCCAGATCAGATGGCTTCTGAAGAAGCCATCTGATCAGGATCTACACTGTTTGACATGAAGTTTATGGATTTGTTAGAATAAATTACATGAAGTAATCTGATTGGTTCAAAGTCAGAAATGGGTGTCGCTAAACTGAATATTCAGCAAGATAAGGGTTAAAGCAAATTGTTGATGACTGAGGCGGGACAAGCCAACTGATCACAATAGCTCACCATGAGCACTTGCTCAGGTGAGCTAAAAAGTGCTGACTTTTGTTTCTTTTTCATCAACATCTGATGCTAATTATAAGCGAACATATAACTTTAGCAATTTGTTACCTGGCTTATAAATTATATCAAACATTCTCTTAGAAAATAAATATATTGCCAACACCTGAAACTAGGGAAATGATAGGAAGGCAAAAAAGCTCAGTACTCTGTGATATGAAGTAATGGTTCTTATTGTATATCTGTGTTGAGGTTTTATGTCCCCATCAACACTATTTGAGATCATCTTGGAGATGTTGCTTCCAATTTTGTGGGATTTTCAAGATGAAATGGCATCTCAAGCCTTACCGCCCGAAAAAAACAAAACAAACTGAAAGCACTGCATGATGCCCTGTCACTACATTTACATCAAGCAAGTACCATATCACAGTAAAACAAAACCTAATGGCTGTTTTCCCCCATCCTAGTGATGTAACAATGCAAGTTTGGTCAGAATCAATCATTAAGTTCAGGAGACAATTATTATTATTAGTGCTTCAAATAGACTACATGACAGAAATGGCTATGTTCAATGTTCAAGGGGGGATAACTCCAAAAGTAGGAAAATCAGAGTTATGGTTCATATATTCTGCATGCTGCATGTTCTGCATTCTGCATATATTCTACATATCTGTGAAGTTTCGTGAAAGGGTAATAACTCCAAAAGTAGGAAAATCATAGTTACTGTTCATAAGTTCTGCACGTCATCTGATAGTGCTCTTCATATCTGTGAAGCTTCGTGAAAATATCTCAAAAAGGTATCAGAGTTATGGAGCCGACACGAAATTGATAGCAACAGCTTTATTCAAAGTTCAAAGGGCAATAACTCCAAAAGTAGGAAATCAGAGTTATGGTTTGTATGTTCTGCAAGTCGTCTCATGAACTCTACATATCTGTGAAGTTTCACGACAATATCTCAAATGGTATCGAAGCTATGGAGCGGACACGAAACTACGATAGAAATGGCTATTTCAAATGTTCAAAGGGCAAAGTAGGAAAATCAGAGTTACAGTTCATATGTATCAGAGTTATGGAGCGAACACGAAACTGATAGCAACAGATATATATTCAAAGTTCAAAGGGCAGTAACTCCAAAAGTAGGAAAATCAGAGTTATGGTTTATATGTTCTGCACGTTGTCTCATGGTGCTCTACAAATCTGTGAAGTTTCACGACAATATCTCAAATGGTATCGAAGTTATGGAGCGGACACGAAACTACGATAGAAATGGCTATTTCAAATGTTCAAAGGGCAAAGTATGAAAATCAGAGTTACGGTTCATATGTTCTGCACGTTGTCTGATAGTGCTCTACATATCTGTGAAGTCTTGTGAAAATATCTCAAACGGTATCAGAGTTATGGAGCGGACACGAAACTGATAGCAACAGATATATATTCAAAGTTCAAAGGGCAATAACTCCAAAAGTAGGAAAATCAGAGTTATGGTTTATATGTTCTGCGCGTTGTCTCATGGTGCTCTACATATCTGTGAAGTTTCACGGAAATATCTCAAATGGTATCGAAGTTATGCAGCGGACACGAAGAAACTATGATAGAAATGGCTATTTCAAATGTTCAAAGTGCAGTTACTCCAAAAGTAGGAAAAGTCAGAGTTACGGTTCATATGCTCTGCATGCCGTCTGATAGTGTTCTACATATCTGGGAAGTTTCGAGAAAATATCTCAAACCGTATCAGAGTTATGGAGCGGACACGAATCTGATAGCAACAGCTATATTCAAAGTTCAAAGGCCAATAACTCCAAAAGTAGGACAATCAGAGTTATGGTTTATATGTTCTGCATGTTGTCTCATGGTGCTCTACATATCTGTGAAGTTTCACGGAAATATCTCAAACGGTATCGAAGTTATGCAGCGGACACGAAACTACGATAGAAATGGCTATTTCAAATGTTCAAAGGGCAAAGTAGGAAAATCAGAGTTACGGTTCATATGTTCTGCACGTTGTCTGATAGTGCTCTACATATCTGTGAAGTCTTGTGAAAATATCTCAAATGGTATCAAGAGTTATGGAGCGGACACGAAACTGATAGCAACAGATATATATTCAAAGTTCCAAGGGCAATAACTCCAAAAGTAGGAAATCCAGAGTTATGGTTTATATGTTTTGCATGTTGTCTCATGGTGCTCTACATATCTGTGAAGTTTCACGGAAATATCTCAAATGGTATCGAAGTTATGCAGCGGACACGAAGAAACTATGATAGAAATGGCTATTTCAAATGTTCAAAGGGCAGTAACTCCAAAAGTAGGAAAATCAGAGTTACCGTTCATATGTTCTGTATGTCGTCTGATAGTGCTCTATATATCTGGGAAGTTTCGAGAAAATATCTCAAACCGTATCAGAGTTATTGAGCGGACACGAAACTGATAGCAACAGCTATATTCATAGTTCAAAGGCCAATAACTCCAAAAATAGGAAAATCAGAGTTACGGTTCATATGTTGTTCATGTCATCTCATAGTGTTCTACATATCTGTGAAGTTTCATGGAAATATCTCAAATGGTATCGAAGTTATGGAGCGGACACGAAACTATGATAGAAATGCCTATGTTCAATGTTCAAAGGGCAACAACTCCAAAAGTAGGAAAATCAGAGTTATGGTTTATATGTTCTGCATGTTGTCTGATAGTGCTGTACATAACTGTGTAGTTTCGTGAAAATATCTCAAACGGTATCAGAGTTATGGAGCGGACACGGAACTATGTGGCGTTGACGGACGGACGGACACTCAAAACTTCGGAGGGTATAACATAATTTCTTGCACACCAGACAAGGAAATCCGTGATTTTACCCTGGGATAGAAATTTATGTTCTGACCCTGGTGTTCCGACCCCAAAATGAATATAATCGCGTGTTTGATAAATGCACTGGTTGATTACAACCTCATGCGCGGCGTCGTCATGCGTGACGTCACTAAACATTTCTGTTGTGGCATCACAAAATGGTGGACGTCAATAACCGAAGTGACAGCAGCATTAAAAATTCGCAATAGAAATGGAAGGTATGCAAGAAAAAGAATCCTATATGGGTGTGAGGGGTGGATCGAAAAATCCATCCCTCGGGATCACTGTCTGGCATCACTCGGCAAGCCTCGTGATGCCGGACAGTGACCCTCGGGACGTATTTTTCCATCCACCCCTCACACCCATATAAGATTCTTATAACCCCGCCAGTTTTTGAATGGTAGGGCATAAAACTCTTGGACAGTCTGACTCATACAATTTTTCCTGGACATGCTTAGACCTTCTAGGTCTCAAAAGTTTGGTCGGTTTCAGCTCTGTGCAAAAGCACTATATGCAACCCAATCTATTTCTGCAAGCCCTGATAGCTGTCTGCAGAAGCTTGGTCCAACTGTACATCTTATATATAAGTACCTCACTTGATAGTTGTTCAATGCATCATTAAGGGGCTCTTACACTGTCACGATTTTAACCACGATTGTCCACGACTGTCCACGACCAATTGGGACCATGAAAATCGTGGCAAATCGGGGCATACACGGTTCCGATTTCACTACCCTACGAATACTCACGACATTGCTACGACACTTCTACGAACAATCACGACTGCTGTGCGATAATGGAGCCGATTTACAACGATCCTCTACGATCAACCACGATGTCTTACGACCCTCTAGGATTCTTCTACGACTGCACCACGATTGCTTCAAGATATCAGACGATCATACACGATTTCTCACGATCCCTGCAAGACTACTCTACGACCAAGGCACGATGATCAAAGACTCAGTACGATCATGGAGGATTCGATACGATTTACTCACGATTAACCAAGACTTCTCCCGATTCGTCAGGATTTATAATGATCTGGGTATAAAAAAAAGTGTTCATCAAATGCACAGTGTCATTCAGTTTCAACCATTTCTTTAGAGAGCATCTGTCGAAAATGTTTTTGCAGCCAGGTCAAAAGCTTCTGTATCTTCAAAATTTAGTTCAGCTCGAACAAGACACGATCGAAAATGACATTGCAATGGCTAAACAACTGGAGGTGCAGAGGAACAGGAGGGACAGGTGACAGTTGACCATAGTTACTTGGGTAATTATAATGTACAAAGTTACATGGAGAAAGTAGTGCGTTCGACGTAGCGTCGGGATAAATCGTGCTAGCGACGTCATCAATCGTAGTGCATTCCTGGTGAATCTTGCATTGTCATGAGCAATCGTCATGATATCGTAGTAGATCGTACGGCAGTCGCAACGGAATCGTAGCGGCGTCGTAGATGATATTGTCTCGTCGTAGCACAATCGTGGTAGAATTCAGTCACGATTATTCACGATTGGCCACGATTACCACGACGACGGCTCACGACTGAGCTACGATTTCTCTACGACCGCTCTAAGATTTGAAAAATGATGCCGACTCGTCACGAATGTTTTGAACATGTCCAAAACAGTCGTGGTCACTCCCGAACTATCACGATCAACCACGATTCCTCAAGATCTCTGCCGACTTCTCTACGACGTTGTTCACGATTTACCACGATTTAAAAAATCGTGGTGAGTCGTGGCCAAAATCGTGACAGTGTAAGAGCCCCTTTAGCTTAACAAGTTTGTTATTGGTAAAATTGCTAACTAGGTAATTTATTAATATAATTGCATTTACAAGCAAAAGCTGCTCACATTTTTTCAGCAAAAATATTAGCATATTTGCCATATTAAATGATAAAGTTTTACTGGTAATGATATGTGAGTGAGTGAGTTTTAGTTTTACGTCCCACCAATAGCTAAGGTCATACGGAGACGGGACCTCGGTTTAAAGACTCATCCGAAAGTTTGGAGAAGCCCGGGATCGATCCTGCGATCCCTGGTTTACAAGGCGAGTAGCGTAACCACTGCACCACGGAGGCTTCCTGGTAATGATATGTTAACTAATGGAACTTAGTTTTGAACATTGCACGCTATCTTGATACTGCACGCTTACTTGGATGCCTTCAGATTCTATCATTAGTTGATGTTGCATCTGATGATGCCTAGTGTACTCTTCCATTGCTATATGTTGGACAAGACCATTTGTCATATAAGGGGTACTGTCAGGCCTATCTTTTTCGTTCTTATTCTATTTTTGAAGAAAAATACTGTTAGCAAATAGTGAAGGCCCTGATCAGATGCCGCATACTGCGGCATCTGATCTTGGCCTACACTGATTGCCAAGGTACCCCTTTAGGGGTTTCCCGCATGCAGTGGGTTAATACAGCAATCACGACATCATACGAATACGATAAATTTGTTTTTTTTTTTTTTTATTTGTTGTTTAACGTCCCCGCCATTTTGGAGACGTTGCTTCCAATTTTGTGGGACTTTTACCTGACACTGAGATGAAATGACATCTCAAGCCCTGTCTCCCAATGAAACCAATAGGGTTTATAAGCATGGACAGTCCAAGTGGAATCGCATTGCCTGGGCAGGCTTAGATACTCTTAAACGGTTAACCAGTACTCGTGTGCAGTCAGTTTCAGCTCTGCGTGGAAGCATCGTGCAGCCCATCTATTTCTTCAAGCCCCAATGGGCGGGGTCCATATCATGCCAACCATTTTTGCTATGCAGACATAAACATACTGATAAAATACATTTTTTGAGGCTCAAACTTCTGGTTATGATGAAAATATTTATAGCTTTATAATATCAAAGCACGGTAACTTGTCTAAGTGTAGGCTGAGAAATTTTCATGAACTGAGACTTTAACCCTTAAATTACAGTTCTTAGCAAACAATGCAGACCCTGAAAAACGCGGCATCTGATCTGGGTCTACAATGATTGCCAATGTCCCAGTCCAAAAGCCCAGTCCTGACTTTACAGTAACACAACACTCTGACATTAAAGAGAGAAGAAATTTGCTATAAATAACCGTTACCTTGATTTTGTACAGGGTGAGTGATAGTCACATGGAGAATAGCAGGTGGGAAGCTTCTTTAGTTAGTAACTTTGGGTTGATTGAAAAACAATCAACACAAAAAGAGTTAATGCACTGATATTGGTGAATACTGTACCTCGGGAAATCAAAGGACACTATCATTACGAAAACATGCCTATACAAATACATTGTAATCTTTATCTCCGAAAAAATGAAATTTTTTAGATGAAAACGTGATATTTTTCTTATTTCTGCTCAAAAACATATTTATGTAGGCGTGTTTTTGTGATGATACACAAGCTTTCACAACAATATCCAACTGATGGTCAATATTCAGCAATATCACTGCAAGACAATATTATAGGAGCCCATGACGGGCCTCTGTGGCCTAGTGGGTATAACTCTTACTCATTAGGTCTCTCACCGCAGTGGTTCTAGCCTGGATAAGGTTACATGTGCCGCGTTCTGCAATGGACGGTCAGGTGAAATTTCTCTGATTTTTTCGCCCAACTCCTCGAAATATTAGAGTGAAATAATCTTGAAACAAAACCCAAAACCATAGGTGCCCCATCACAAGAAGACCTGAGTTCGGGGGATTGTGAAGATAGGAAAGACTAGCAAGACTGTGTCTTGAATATTTTAGATATAAAAACTTGAGGTTGTACATACTGTACTGTATACTGTACATGCTGTGAACAGAGAAGTGCTGGCTGATCTGAGAGTCTGCTTCGCAGTCTGATCTGACAGCACTTTTGTCATTACGCAAACAATATACATTGCCACCTTTATCACCGGATAATGAAAATTTTATGATGAAAAATTGTGACATTGTTCTTATTTCTGCTCAAAATATAGATTGTGGGCACTCGTTAGAACCGCCTCATCGAGGCGGTTCTAACGAGTACCCACAATCTATATTAAATAAGAAAAATAATATATACCCCCGGAAACCCCAGTTTTACTATATAAAAATGGGGTTCAAGGGGGTCAACATTATATAGGCGTGTTTTCGTGATGGGTCTTTGATGTGCATGCTTATTTGCAACATTGTTGTTTGCAGCTAGCAAAAACAGATTTTCTGACAAGGCTCACAATATATATTTTTTTTTATTATATTTTTTTAGGAAAAGCTTGAAATGACTTTTATGTGATCTGTCTGCTGTTTATTATTTCATGTACATCACAAATGTCTCTGGCTTGAATTAACCCTTTTTGTACCAAATGGAATCTTCCTCTTATATATTGCAGGAGTCCATTTCACAATTTAGGAGTGACAGGTTGTGTTATCTTTAAAATTTATTTGGAAAATAGCTGAACTTTTCGCAAATAGTGTAGCCCCTGATCAGACGCCACATTCTGCATTGCTTGACAGGGTACCCATTTTGGGTTTTCCGGTACAAAATGGGTTCAGAATTAAGTCATTTGTCACAGGGTCTTAACATTCCTTCAAGCAAAGCTCAGAAGCCCTACTCCCCACCCCAACCCCTTAAATTCGCTACCCATTACGATAACACACCCATTCGGCATAGAACATTTTTCCACATCTCCAAAAATGGCTACTTTTCCATTGAAAATCAGTAATTTTTTTCTTATTTATAGTGCAAACATAGGTTGTGGGTAGTCGTTACAAATGCCTCATTAGGCGATTCAATCAAATGAGTACCCACAATCTATGTCTTGGAGCAGAAATAAGAAAAATAATGTATAACCCCATAAACCCCAGTTTTCTCTATTTATCATATGACGTCGCGTCTGAGAGTGTAATAACGCCATGTAATATTTTCGCTAGTGGATTAAATATGCAAATTAGTTAGATACGTCCCATAACGTTACATTACGACGTCCTTAACGACGTTGTGTTTACTAATGGCGGAATATTGACATTTTTGTAAACAAACGTGAATAAAATGCGCTTTAAATGTCATATGATGAATAGAATCTTGCATTCGTGCTCATGTATTATTGAATTTATTAAACTTGTTGAGGAAAAGGGATAAAATGCTCCTCAATTTGTTTAATAAATTCAATACTGAACACTCATGTAAGATCCTCTATATAAAGTGAGGTTTGGCGGGGAGGGGGGGGGGGTCCATTTTATGGACTTGTTCATGTGAAGCAGAGTAAGAACTAATAAACTGATAAATGTTCAAAGTGTATTGGTTTGGCATTAAATCAAACTCCCTGCGTTCATAACAAGCAATTAACAGCTCTCCGTCTTTCCCCTCCCTTCCTGGGTAAAGGGTGGGGTGGGGGTGGGAGTGGTAGGGAAGGTGGAGGGGGCTGAGGCAGTTGACACAGACTGCAAATCGACAGACTGCAAATCATGCTGGTATTTCACATGCATATATTGATGGATCCAATGTTTTGACATGTGACCTTGTTTACAAGTCATTGCGCATGCGCAAAATTACTTTTGCTTTTGATAACGATCTTTCGTGGTTGGCAAAAAGCCCATGGTTCCATATAAACACATTGTAAATAGGTTTAATATTACGGACATATTTTAGTTGACTGTCACGGAAAATTGATCGCATTACACTTTAAATGAGTAGATAAATATATTTTAGAGTTCATTCCTGCATCTCCCGCGTTTTAGTCATTCATTTTGCACATTTTTATTACAAAAATTTAAGACCGTCCCGCCTCGTTACCTGCATAAGTTTAACAGACAATAATCATCAAAACAACCTCAAATCTTCTAGAAATCTATAATTACTAGCTAAGACATGTCTATTATAAAAGTTTAAAGGTCAATTCTGTCTATCTATCTATCTTTAGATACTGCGTCGGTCACATTTGACCATTACCGCAGGTGTATATTACATACACTACAGGTTTTGCAGATTGAAGGCCTACACAGTAATCATGTAATTACGGTAGGGATCTTTAACGTGCACAGGGGATGATTCTCCCTGCACAGGGGGCCCCCAGTTAACGTCCCGATCCGAAGGACGGTGCACTTTATGACATTCATTCCTGCAAATGATGCCAATGGAGCGTGTTTGAACACCGAAATTTTATTGCCACTGCCGGGGATCGAACCCGGGACCTCTAGCATCAGAGGCAAATGCACTAACCACTGAGCTATCACGCTCCATATGTCGCTTCGATTCCAAACAAAATACAAGTTTACAGAAAATAACATCGCATTTATAATGGCTATAAACAGCCAACAACATTTTTTGCCCACCACCGGTAAGTCCCGGTAAATAGTATTATTGAGCGATGACGTAGTGTTTGGATGTGTCTATATGGTGCTGCAAGCAAATTTTGAACTTGTGCCACAAAATATGTGTATCTCTCTCCCTGCTCCCGCCAACTGTGGTTAGGAAGTCAATGTGTGTTCGTGTTTTACACCCCACCAACAACTATGGTCATATGGAGTCGGGACCTCGTCTTAGTCAGAAGCCCGGAATCATACTCGAGACCCCTGGTTTATGAGGCGAGTAGCTAAACCAAAAAGGTCCAACACCCCTTATATGAAAAATGGACTTGTCCAACATATAGCAATGGAAGAGTCCACTTATATAAAATGGGTTAACCACTGCACCAGGAAGGTCTCTAGTTAGGAAGTGTGTCTGGTTCATATGATATCAACTGAACAACGTGCTCTTCATAACAAAACGTAAACAAATATTTGAACTTCAAGATAATGCAAACAAACTAATGTCATTTTGAAACTAGCAAATATTTCAAACCTGCTGTTCATCGTCGTACACTTTCATGTATTCATACTGATTTAAATCATCCAAAAACCTTTTAAATTCTTTTTCGGCATCCAACGCTGCTTTCGTCGCTCTATCCGCCATACTTTCTGTTTCAACTGTCATGTAATTGACATGGGACTGGGTTTAATTGGCAGAACTCTACGGCATACTGTAAGAAAGGACTGGCCTGTTGGTTTGGGGTTATTCAGCATACCAACATTTTCTTAACCATTCTGTTACTGAATATTCAGTTTAGCCACCCCCATTTCTGTCTTTGAACCAATCAGATGACTTGATGTAATTTATTCCTACAAATTCATAAACTGAATGTCAAACAGTGTAGATCCTGATCAGATGGCTTCAGAAGCCATCTGATCTGGATCTACACTGTTTGCAAAGATAGGGGTTGTCGTGAACAGCAGGATAAGAGTTAAAACTTATTTTTTCATCTGATATTTCTGTTTAGTCTTTAGCTGTCTGCCCCCAATTTATAAACAAAAATAGAAAAAAGAAAAAGAAGACTGATATCTTAACTTCAGCGTGCTGTAAGCACATTTATTCGCCAATGGGGGTAGTCGTGCATGAGCAACTTATCCTGTCTGTCTGTCTGTCTGTCTGTCTGTCTGTCTGTCTCTCTCTCTCTCTCTCTCTCTCTCTCTCTCTCTCTCTATCTATCTATCTATCTATCTATCTATCTATGAGTAGGTCATATTTGGTCAGTTAGGTGGGTGGCTAAATTTAGAATTTAGCTTAAAAAAAAAATCATCACTGTATGAGCCCTTAAAATTATTAACAATCCGAACACAAAGAAATCCCAAAACGCATACCTCCGAGTCTAAATCTTATACTATGCGAGCTTTGAACTCCTCTGCGGTCTTGGCATTCACCGCAGAAGAGGGAAGACCATTCCACTGAGGAATAGTTCCAGGGAAGAAAGAGTTTTTCAGGGCGTCACTATAGGACTGGTACCTACGATACTGAGAGTTATTTGCTTTTGATGCCCTTGTTTGGGTTGACACTGTACCAGAGTGTATCTTGTAGAAGAAGGTTAAGGAGGACTGCTCACGACGGGTCTCCAGGGATCCCGCTCATAAGTAAGCATGTACACTCCATCAGATGAGGTTGTCCGATACAGGTTGGATGGTTCTTTCTTACAAGGGCACAGGTTTTACCCTCATTACCGGCTGATACAGCCGGAAATGGCATTAAAAATTGTTGATCTTTCAGATACCAGTCTTCAACAGGTCCCCTTACCTGTTTTATCACAATTTTGTGCAGACTAGACGCAATCCATCTAAACAATTACTGGTGATAAATATGAAGCCATTATATAGGTAGCTACACAAGCTATCAATAATTATTTTATTCTACGAAGCACACACTGAGTACTATTGTCTTGTAGTTGTTTTTTTTAAGTCCCAGTCAGATCACATGACTGCCATATTTGGAAGTCATGTTGCTAGCTGATCTGGATCTATACTGCTTTAAAAAAAAAGGTTATATCCAGGTTCAGCATGGTGAGGGTTAATGTAGGTGATGCTGGCATTACAAGAACACATTAATGTGCAAAAATGCCATCTTTCATTCCAAAAACACGCCTATACAAATACATTGTAAACTTAACCGCCAAAAAAAATTAAGATGAAAAATTGTGACATTTTTCTTATCTCTGCTCAAAATATAGATTGCGGGTACCCACTCTATATTTTAGAACAGAAATAAGAAAAATAAGGTTTACCCCTGTACCCTCGGTAGCTCAGTTGGATGCCGGTCCGACTGGTGATAATGAGGACACAGGTTTGATGCCTACAGCTGTTGGCAACATTCTTTTGTGGACATTCATGATGAAGTCTTTTAGACAGTCTCATTCTCTCCCTTTCGCTGATTCAAGAAAGGCAGTTATCAGTTTCTGGTAAACTAATGTGCACCATACTGGTTAACTGCTTATGTATAAGCCTCCCCAGGAAAAGTGTGGATAGGTAAACTGACCAGCTCAAAAATGACCTAAAAGGGGTTGACTGGGCTGTTAAACTCCAATACAAACAAATTACCCCTGTAAACCCCAGATTTACTATATAAAAGTGGGGTTCAAGGGGGTTAAAATTATATAGGCGTGTTTTCGTGATGTATATCCCAAGAAATTCAGGTGAAAATATTTCATATTTTCCATATTTCATCTACAATGATCCTGGGTGCTCGTTGTAATGAGTACGGTAACCACAATCCATATTTTTGAATAAGAATAGAGGGTGCAATGTAAAACATTTTTACTATATACTATATGAACCTGCGTTAACAAGGGTATTCCTCATTACAACAATTTGTTTACTTGATGATTCTTTGCATTTTTTTTATCAAGTGTATATTACATACTTGCAACTACTGGCTTTCATAATGTTGGAAAACAGATAATCAAATATCAATTTTGCATGGCTGACATAAAACCTTTTATTCTTCAATGATGTCATAACGTAACAATGACAGACTGCTGTGACAAGATTTCTGGTGTTTTGGTAATTTTAACACTTAACATGATATTACATTGAAATTCAAATAAAGCTTTTTAGCAATAAAAAGAGTATCTTATTTTGACTTGTGAAAGTGACACTTTTTCAAAATTCTATGGAAAAATATGTACACCTTATAAAGATTAAAAAACAAAGAAAGAAAGAAAACACTAAAAGCTACAGGCGCTGGACCTGGAGTAAATATGAAAGCATTTGTCATCTGGGGCTTAAACAGAATTAACCCATTGCATGTGGGAAACCCCTAGAGGGGTACCTTGGCAAACAGTGCGGCGTTTGATCAGAGCTTGACTATTTGCTAATAGAATTTTCCGTCAAAAATAGAATAAAAACAACAACAACAACAAAAATAGGCATGACACCCCTTATGTGACAAATGGACTTGTCCAACATATAGCAATGGAAGAGTCCACTAGTATACAATGGGTTAAATGCCATGCTCTATCTATGTGTGTGCTTGCATGCATGTATGTCCTAAATTACAAGTCATTCCATGTTTTACTACAAAGCTTGCGTTTAAACTGGACATTTGATCTTTCCTTAATTGGGTTAAAATTATGACTCCATTGATAAATTGACAGGTGCTTTGTACCTTGTTTATAGACTATTGTATTTCTATTGAACTTTATAGTGTGCATAAAAAACAGGGTCAAATTCTCTAGATGTAGAAGAAAAGAACATTGGGTATATTGCTTCTTCCTGTAATCTAGAGGAATGGTTACACTGTCAGGGGAGGCAACTCTTCAAACCTTGTTAATAGGGGTCTCCTCTTAGGAACAAATTCTTTACTTTAACCCTTATCCTACTTAATAAAATAATTTAGCCACACCTATTTCTATCATCCAATCAAATTACTTAATATAATGTATTTGTTAAAATTCACAAATTGAATGACAGAAAGTGCAGATCCTGATCAGATGGGTTCTGACTGCAAAGTTTAGGCTTATTGTATGTATTCACCAGGCAGATCCTTTTTTTTTTTTTTTCAAGAGGGATAGGGAACAGAATGTTACAAATGTTGTGACAGAAAAAGTGTATCGTGCATGCATATGGGTGGATTGTCTCTGAGCGGAGGCTGGGACTGACTTATTTTGCTTGATTTATAAGCAAACAGAGTCAACCCACATCAGATATCCCATTCTTGGGCGTCTGATCTTTGTCACACTGTTTGCCATGGAAATAGTTCCTGAACTGATTCTTGTGTGGTTTAATCCTTAACCCTTGTCCTGCTGAATATTCATATACGCC
Organism: Lucinisca nassula; assembly: GCA_963580285.1. NCBI lineage: Eukaryota > Metazoa > Mollusca > Bivalvia > Lucinida > Lucinidae > Lucinisca > Lucinisca nassula. The sequence goes on along the minus strand of OY757013.1, from coordinate 21,129,284 downwards.
ACACCTACTACAGATTATCAACCAATCAGATTACCTGTAGCAAATAATTACAACAAATTCACAATCTGATTCACAAACAATGTAGATCCTGATCAGATGGCTTCTGAAGCTATCTGATCTGGATCTACATTGTTTCAAAGAAAAGGCATATCCGGGCTCAGCAGAACAAGGGTTAAATTCCAGTATTTGAACCTTCATTTACCACTTTCAAGGCTAAAGTAAGCAGACAGCCAATTGTTGATGTTTTTTTTTTTTAATTTTTTTCCTTAAAAAAGGTTTTGACATTTCATGCAAATTGGAGACAATTTGCATGAAATGTCAAAGCCTGTTTTTGAAAACTATTTCAAAATATGTTGTCTGCTAAAAAAAACAACAAGAGAACCGCATGCGCTTGCCAACGCTCGGCTGCAGTTTCTTTTAGTTAAACAAAAATTCTAAGTCTAAAAAGGGTCATAACTGTGCCAAAAATATTTTAAGGGTTACCTCACCTATTGGTATGAGTTCCCCTTATCATAATGAACAACTTGTCGGAGCTTCAAGTAAATATGTTCAGTAATGACAGAGATATTACAAAATGTCCAAGTTTTTGCAAAAATTCTAAGTCAAAAAAGGGGCATAAATGTGCCAAAAATATTTTGAGGGTTACCTCACCTATTTGTATGAGTTCTCCTTTTCATAATGAACAACTATTCCGAGTTGCAAGTAAATATGTTCAGTAATGACAGAGATATTACAACTGTCCAAGTTTTTGCAAAAATTCTAAGTCCAAAAAGGGGCATAACTGTGCCAAAAATATTTTGAGAGTTACCTCACCAATTGGTATGAGTTCCCCTTTTCATAATGAACAAGTATTCCAAGTTTCAAGTTAATATGTTCAGTAATTACAGAGATATTACAAAATGTCCAAGTTTTTGCACGAGGACGACGCAGACGACGACAGAGCTATGACAATACCTCGTTGTTTGCTTCGAAAACAGCCGAGCTAAAAATCAGGATACTGAGCGTTAAGCAGTGTTAACCCACATCAGATGCCGCAGAATATCTGATCTGGCTCGCACTGTTTGCCAATGTCCCAGCACAGAAGCCAGTCAATGTTTGACAGATCTTTAGTCTTTTACAATTATTACCTAGATCAAAGGGGGCTGGTACGTACAGGGTTATTTTTGCCAAAAATGACCAAAAAGTTTGGTTAGGCTTGATATATACTGTATCTATTGAGTCAATAGATACAGTATATATCAAGCTTAATCAAACTTTTTGGTCATTTTTGGCAAAAATAACCCTGTAGGTGCCAGCCCCCTTTGACCTTGATTACATACAAATCTGTAATAGTCAACATAAAGCCACTGAGCTTAGTTAACTTTGGGTGTGTGTGTGAATTCGGTTTAACGTCGCTTTCAACAATTTTTCAGTCATATCACGACGGTGTCTGGTTGCGACAGGGAGCTCAATGCTCACATTTATAGTGCTGCCTCACTGAAGTATCATGTCCCAGACACATTACATGATACCACACCCAGTCACATTATCCTGACACTGGATCGACCAGTCCTAGCTCTACCCCGTAAATCTGAGTGCCAAACGAGGAGCAGCTAGTACCATTTTTAACGACTTTGGTATGTCGCGGCCCAGGGTCGAACCCCAGACCTCACGTTCCCCGGAGCGGACACTCTACCAACTGAGCTATCGGGGCCGGTAGTTAACTTTGGGTGGACTGACAAGCAATCAACCCCAAAATGGAACCAATGGTATCCTGTCAATAGCAAATAAAAATTTGTGATTTTTCCTTAAATTCTGACCCTAACCTTAATAATGGATAGATTGAAAGAATGCCAGACTTTGGAGCAGACATAAGAAAATCAAAGCACCAAAGGCACTGAAATGACAGATTCTATGAGACTTTACTTTCAAAAAGGTTTCAAAATTTAGAAAAGCATTTCTGTAATTTTTTAATTATTAACCCTTATCCTGCTGTTCACGACAACCCCTACCTTTGCAAACAGTGTAGATCCAGATCAGATAGCTTCGAAGCCATCTGATCAGGATGGCTTCTGTTTGTGAATTTGCAGGAATAAATTACATCAGGTAATCTGATTGGGTCAAATTCAGAAATGGGTGTGACTAAATTGAATATTCAGCAGGATAAGGGTTAAATGTTTGTGGATGTGTACCGGTATACACCGGTAGTATTTATATCAAGTGCCAGTGGATGGTACAAATTTTCAAAAGAAATACTTTTTCTCGAAATGTTTACGCTTTCAAAATCAAATATAATTAAATCACCAAAATCAGAAGTCTTCAAAAGAAATACAAATGTATATGTAATGTATGAAATATGTCAAAATGTGCAATTTTGTATAATTATGCATTCACTAATACACCACAACCTCATTATAAAACAGTTCGCTATAACATGGTTTTGGATATAATACAATTTCAAGATAGATCCCAAAAATGTATATATTATATAGAAAAATGACTATAAATGGTCATTTTTCTATATAATCTATACATTTTTATTTGGATATAACACGGTTGTTTAACTAACACACTTTCTGCTTTGGACCCCAACAATAGTGTTATAAAGAGGTTGGGGTGTATATCATGGGTGAAAACCAAAACTGCAGTTTCCATAATTTTCTGTTTCAGTGCAGCTAAAGTGTTGTAGTTTTCTGAATATATATATATATATATATATATATATATATAACGTGTTTTCCATTCTGGCGGCTTTCATTAGTTCATGAATATGATGATGTATCCCAGCATTTCTATTTACCAAACCTGAAATGCGCAGCCCAATCTACAACCTACTTTATGTCATGCTCCAATATCAAGGAAAACTTTTTTGCGGCGTGTAACTAATTTATTATCACAGCTGTTTTGGTCTTTCCAGCTTATAAGTTACATGTTATTCAGAATTTACATAGATAACTGGTTAGACAGTACTATTGCTTCGCTTGCCACTGAACGGTTGCAGTTTCTCATGTCAGGTATTGTGTCTTAGATTAGGTACGCCAGCGTATAATTAGTGATATGTTAACCCTTGTTCTGCTGAGCCCGGATATGCCTTTTCTTTGAAACAATGTAGATCCAGATCAGATGGCTTCTGAAGAAGCCATCTAATCAGGATCTACATTGTTTGTCATTCAGATTGTGAATTTGTTGTAATAATTTGCTACAGGTAATCTGATTGGTTGATAATCGGTAGAAGGTGTGGCATATATGAATATTCAGCAGGACAAGGGTTAATCTTTTCAATCCTGTAGCCTGGTACAGATACCTGTGCAAAACATTCTTTCATTTGTTGAAAGTGCAATATGGCCCTCGTTCTGCTCTTTTACCTGCATTACGAACATAGGAACTAGCAAATTTGTGGTTTGACCAACTTTTCCTTGAGTGAGTGAGTGTTTGAGTTTTACATCCCACCAACAGCTAAGGTCATACGGAGACGGGACCTCGGTTTAAAGACTCATTCAAAAGTCTGGAGAAGCCCGTGATCGATAACTTTTCCTTGAAAAGGGTGGACAAAAATGCATAGAAGCAAATTTATACTTGTAGTTTGATCAAGTTTTCCCTGATAATATCATCATATAATGCCACATGGGCATGTTATCGGGACTAAGCTACCCATATTCCATTGAACATAATTTACATGGACATAACCCATTTTATACGGGGAACCCCAGAGCGGGAAGTGAAGGTCCACATCAATCATTTAGCTTTCTCATTATATAATAAAATGATTGTTGGCTAATGATCAGTCATTGGACATGATGTGATTTCAACATCACATCATGTTGGTATTCTCTGGTCAACATCGAATCATATTGCTAATCTCTGGTCAACATCACATCATGTCCAATGGTTTCGCCTCAGTCAATATTGGTATTCTCTAGTGACATCACATCATGTCAAATGGCTTTACCCCAGTCAATATTGGTATTCTCTGGTTGACATCACATCATGTCCAATGGCTTTACCTCGGTCAATATTGGTATTCTCTGGTTGACATCACAATCATCATGTCCAATGGCTTTACCTCAGTCAATATTGGTATTCTCTGGTCGACATCACATCATGTCCAATGGCTTTACCTCGGTCAATATTGGTATTCTCTGGTTGACATCACATCATGTCCATTGGCTTTACCTCAGTCAATATTGGTATTCTCTGGTTGACATCACATCATGTCCATTGGCTCATTATTGGTATTTTCTGGTCAACATCACATCATGTCCAATGTCTGCCACTTCGCTTGGTCAATATCGGTATTCTCTAGTCAACATCACATCATGACCATTGGCTTGGCCTTGGTCAATATTAGTATTTTCTGGTCAACATCACATCATGTGCAATGACTCAATAGCCAACAATTATATATTGCAGGTTTTGTCATGCGCTGGTTCAGTTTCTTTCTCTTATCAAACAATGACTCCATATGATATCGGTCCTTGATTGTCAAAGCGTTTCAGAGATGTTTGAAAGTGAAAATTAGTGTAGCGTTTGACAATGGTTAGCTAATGACCTTGACTAATGGTACTTTTATGTTTTTTAAAACTCACTTATTCATGTACGAGTTTTCAATTGTTAGCCATTTTGTACGGGAAACCCCAAAATGGGATAATGGAAAACGGTGCCAGCCCTGATCAGATGCTGCAGAATAGGCTACAGAATGCAGCATCTGATCATGGCCTACACTGTTTGCAGAAAATTCAGCCATTTTCCAAATAAATTTTTACGATAATACAGCCTAAATTTTGTGTAATGGACAACTGCTTTTTATAAGGTGTAAGTACAAAAAGGGTTAATGTCAGAGTAAAATGGGTATAGGTTGAATCATGTTCATTGTTTCAATGTACGCAAAATTTCAAGGTCATTGGTCTTTTGGTTAAGGAACAGATTTTCAAATAGGTTTTGCCATACATTAACATGCTGGTCATCTTGGTCATGTGACAAGTATGGTTTAACCCTTAAGATGCCGAGAAAAATTAACATCTGAAAATGTTGTCTGCTTATGTCCTTTGCTGAATCTTCTTGGTGAACTTTTGTTGTTTTTTTTGTTTGAATTGAGGTTTAACGTCCCTGTCAACATTATTTAGGTCATTTGCTTCCAGTTTTGTGGGACTTTGACATTAAGATGAAATGACATCTCAAGCCCAGCCACCCAATGAAACACCAGAGATTCAACTTTGGTGAAGTTGATGTCGCACCTGCTCCCCACCTGCCCCACACAAAAAAAATAAAAGTTTATTTAAGGCAGAAGAAATGAATATCGGGCTTTGAGAAGAATCCATAGCATGCCTATATATGTGAGGTAAAAAACTGACTAAGTTCACAATGTGGAAAAAGTGATAAAAATTCATCCCAAGATAAAGTCCAAACCACATGTGCATCCTTATACCATGGCAAAAACACACACAAAGTTTCAAAATAATCGGTATGAAACTGTAGGAGGAGTTGCGATGACAAGAGGTACCTATCGTATATCAAATGAAGCTTAAAAATGGCTAAGTTCAAAATGTGCAAAAAGTGAAAAAAAATATTCTGAGAATTATGTCGAAACCACATGCACATCCTCATACCAAGGCAAAAGCACATGCAAAGTTTCAAAATGATCGGTATAAAACTGCAAGAGGAGTAGCGATGACAAGAGGTACCTATCATATATCAATTGAAAGTTAAAAATGACTAAGTTCACAATGTGGAAAAAGTGACAAAAAATGATCCGACGATAAGGTCCAAATCACATGGTCATCCTCATACCATGACAAAAACACACGCAAAGTTTCAAAATAATCAGTATGAAACTGTAGGAGGAGTTGCGATGACAAGACACCCAGTGTAAAATGTTGACGGAAAGACGGACAGACAACCAGACAAACCAACAGACGGATCGACGGACGGACAACCGGATGGACGGAAACTTGCACGCCTATGTCTTCCTGCTAAAGCAGGTGTGACAAAAAAGTCTTATCTGACTCACCCACTCTGCCTGGGCAGGCTTATAGTCCTTCTCATCACAATCTATTTCTCCAAAACTTTTAAAAATATTTTTGAATAAAACAGTGTGGACCCAGATCAGATGGTCTGATCTGGGTCCACACTGTTTGCAAAAATGAGCAGACGACAATTGTTGTGATTGGAATCTTAACCCTTGTCCTGCTGAATATTCAATTATGCCACACCTTCTACTGTTTATCAACCAATCAGATTACTTGATGCTAATTATTGCAACAAATTCACAATCTGGATGACAAACAATGTAGATCCTGATCAGATGGCTTCTTCAGAAGCCATCTGATCTGGATCTACATTGTTTGAAAGATAAGGCATATCCGGGCTCAGCAAGACAAGGGTTAAGAGTTAAACAAACTACACATATGGGAAACCCCAAAACAGGAATTGGCAAACAGTGCAGGCCCAGATCAAATGTTGCAGAATGAGGCATCTGATCAGGGCCTATACTGTTTGCAAAACATTCAGTCATTTTTCAAATAAATTTTGAAGAAAACACAATCTGACAACCCTGAATGGACAGGAGGAAGATTCTGGGTTAAACAGCAAATACAATAAGTATTATTGCCAAAATGAATTCATATAAACTTTGAAGAAAACTTTGTTGTAAAACTTTACAGCACTTGACACCCAAGCCCCACCTCGGGGCCCGACCTTATAGGACTGGTGCTTTGGAATAGAAGTTTACCCCTTTATATGATTATATTCGAAATAGGAAAGGGTTCTGGCAAGTAGTTTCTATAAGACATAGACATTTAAAAAAAAAAATATAGTGAGTACAATGGTGGACAATAAGTACGCTGCACACGTTCTCATTTTTTTCTCATAATTTTAACCAGTCAAATTACTTGATATAATGTATTCTTTCAAATTCCAAAAATGGCAGTATAGATCTTCAGAAGCCATCTGATCTGGATCTACATGGTTGGTTATTGTGGTTTTGGTTTTTGTTTTGTTTGAATTGAGGTTAAATGTACCCATCAACAGTTTTCAAGACATTTTGGAGATGTTGCTTCCAATTTTATAGGATTTTCACCTGACATTGAGATGAAATGACATCTCAGGACCTACTGCCCAATGGAACCAATAGGGTTATGTGGGGCATCATAAATTTGCTGTGGCGGAATTCAGCATTCGATAGGGGGGACGCTTTGCTTAGACAGCTGTTTGGTTGTAATGAAACTTTACGCCTTGAGCCTAGATTCCAAATACTGGTTGCTGGGAGCAAGGCTGAAGTTTGTTTCTTTCAGGACTTCTACTTGGACTGGGTGGCATCTCCTTCATGGAAGTGGTTCGCCATACCCTGAAGATTTGTTCTTGAGCCTAGATTCCGGGTACTGGTTGCTGGGAGCAGAGCTGAGGCTTGTTTCTTTCAGAACTTCTTGAACTGGGTGGCGTCTCCTTCATGGAAATGGTTCGCCATAGCCTGGGGATGTGTTCCCCCAGGGTCATACTAAAAAATTTCTAAATTGCAAGTCATAAGTAAGGTTCGCACGTGCAGCCGGGGCTATTTGAATATATGTAATATGGGATGGATTACATGGTATGCATTGCATAATGCAGAAGATGGTATGGAATGCGTGTCATGGAATGCATTTTGGAGTGCACATTACGGAGTGCTCACTGTCAAGATTAGTTGGAGTGCATAAATTGGAGTGCACAAGAGTTGGGATAGAGTGGAGCGTACAAATAGGATGTGCGCAATATCTGGATTGTTACATAATTTGGAGCGTACAGTCAGGATGTGCGCAATACTTAGAATGCTAAAAAATTGTAAAGCATACAAACAAGATGTATGCAATATTTGGAATACTTGGAGCGTACAAATAGGATGTGCGCAATATTTGGATTGTTACAAAATTTGGAGCGTACAAACAGGATGTGCGCAATATTTGGAATGTTAAAAATTGTGGAGCGTACAAACAGGATGTACGCAATATTTGGAATACTCTGTTACAAAATTTGGAGCGTACTATAGGAAGTGCGCAATTTTTGGAATGTTACAAAATCTTTGAGCACACATTTGGAGTGTGCGCATATTTTGGAATACTCAAAATTCAAAATTGGACTGCACAATATTTGGAGTGCAAACAAATTAATAATTTGGTGCCCGTTTTCGTGCGAGCAAGGTTATATGCTGTCACTGCATCCCCCCCCTTCGACCTGAATCTACTCGGTGTCCATATACTGCCAGATATTGTATGAAAGTTAGACAACAAAAAACAGCCTTATTGAAATAATGCTTTATTAACTATTTGAAAAAGGAGATAAATAAAAGTAGTTGTATCTATATATATTTTGTATGAGTGAGCATCCTTAATAAATGCATGGACGGTCCAACACACAGCACTTTGCCTTAAGTGGTTTACCAGTATTCATGTGTGGCCTGTTTCAGCTCTGTGTGGAAGCACCATGCAGCCCAATCTATTTCTCCAAGCCCCAAAGGGTGGGGGCCCAGTGTTATCCAGGTTTGGTAGGACAAGAGTTAAGATAGTTTTACAAGCTTGCAGTGTCATAGCCCTTCCAATCCTATGCAGATGGCACAGCTCATAATGAGCCTCTCATCAGGGTTAACACTGGTTACCATCCTAATGACAATTTAGACAGAACCTCCATATTTACAAGAATGGGTGTGTCCAAATTCAAACATGGAAGGGTCTGCTTTAGTAATTCAGGGCTGAAAGTGTTTATGACCCTCACAAAGAGTGTGGTTTACGACACACAGTGTCATATTCTAAGAATGACAAACTCAATAAAATTGATATGTGTACAGGTTGTTTTACTTTTTTGTCTCAAATTCATATGTAGCAGACAAGTTTGTAATTTACCTGAAACAAATAAAAATGATATTTTGTGAAAAAAAATATGACATTTTCACATGGTGAAAAATAGCATGACAAAGTTATTTTCACAGTTGTAGCCCCAAATACTTTTTTTGATACTTTTTTTACAGAACATTGCATATTAAATAAAAAGATTTTTATGCCCCCGCATCATATGATGCCAGGGGCATATAGTTTTTCGGTTTTCCGTACGTGCGTACGTGTGTACATGTGTACGTCTGTCTGTACCTGTGAGTGTGTGTACGTACGTACGTACGTACGTATGTGATCCTGTAACCTCAGGTTAAAGTTTAGGTAACAGGTAGAGCCTGAACTTTTAGAACTCATATTTTCCTAACCATTTGATGGAACTGGTTCATCTTTGGTATGATGATAGATATAGGTCCAAAGTTTTATTAAGCAATACCCCCACCCATGCCTGTGACCTCAAGGTCAAGGTCACAGACTTAGAAATTTTCAATGTTAAAGACTCAGGTTAAGGTTTTTGTAACAGGTAGACTTGAACATTTTAGAACTCATATTTTCCTAACCATTTGATGGAATTGGTTCATATTTGGTATGATTATAGATATAGGTCCAAAGTTTTATTCAGCGATACCCCCACCCATGCCCATGCCTCAAGGTCAAGGTCATGGACTTGGAAATTTTCCATGTTAAAGACTCCACTTAAGGTATTTGTACCTGGTAGAACCTGAACTTTTATGATGGCTTTGGTTCATATGATGATAGATATAGGTACAATGTTTTATTCAGCAATACCCCCACCCATGCCTATGACCTCAAGGTCAAGGTCACAGACTTAAACAATTTTAATGAGAAAGATTTTAAATAGCTCAAATTTTCCAAACTATATTATGGATTTGGCTTATGTATGATATGATGATAGATACAGGTCCAAATGTTTATTTGGCATTACCCCCACTCATGCCTATGGCTTCAAGGTCACGGTCACATACTTAGAAATTTTTAATTAGATATTTTAAGAGTTGATATTTTCCAAATTGTGCGATGGATTGAGTTGATATTTCGTATGATGTTAGATACCTGTCCATTTTATTCAGCGATACCCCCACCCATGCCCATGAGCTCAAGGTCAAGGTCACAGACTTAAAATTTTTTAATTATCCCCTTGCACAACATAGCTCTAGCGTCTATATTTCTTCACTGATTTCAATATAACTTCACACAAATGTTCCTTATGACAATTCTCGAGCGAGTTTGACTTTCAAGGTCATGACCTCAAGGTTAAGGTCACTGTGGCTATTTTTAGAATATAAATCTGTGGCTATTTTTTCAATATAACTTCACACAAATGTTCCTTATAAAAATATCTCGAGCGAGTTCTATTTTCAAGATCATGGCCTCAAGGTCAAGGTCACTGTGGCTATTCTTAGAAAAACTTTGTCATCGCTCTAGTGCCTACATTTCTTCGCTGATTTCAATATAACTTCACACAAATGTTCCTTATGACAATTCTCGAGCGAGTTTGACTTTCAAGGTCATGACCTCAAGGTTAAGGTCACTGTGGCTATTTTTAGAATATAAAACTGTGGCTATTTTTTCAATATAACTTCACACAAATGTTCCTTATAAAAATATCTCGAGCGAGTTCTATTTTCAAGATCATGGCCTCAAGGTCAAGGTCACTGTGGCTATTCTTAGAAAAACTTTGTCATCGCTCTAGTGCCTACATTTCTTCGCTGATTTCAATATAACTTCACACAAATGTTCCTTATGACAATATCTCGAGCGAGTTCGTCTTTCAAGGTCATGACCTCAAGGTCAAGGTCACTGTGGCTATTTTTCGAAAAACTTTGTCATCGCTCTAGCGCCTACATTTCTTCACCAATTTCAATATAACTTCACACGAATTTTCCTTATAAAAATAGCTCGAGCAATTTTAACTTTCAAGGTCATGGCCTCAAGGTCAAGTTCACTGTGGCTATTTTTAGAAAAACTTTGTCATCGCTCTAGAGCTTACATTTCTTCACCGATTTCAATATAACTTCACACAAATGTTCCTTATGACAATATCTCTAGCGAGTCCGACTTTCAAGGTCAAGGTCACTGTGGCTATTTTTAGAAAAACTTTGTCATCGCTCTAGCGACTACATTTCTTCACCGATTTCAATATAACTTCACACAAATGTTCCTTATGACAATATCTCGAGCCATTTTGACTTTCAAGGTCAAGGTCACTGTGGTTATTTTTAGAAAAACTTTGTCATTGCTCTAGCGCTTACATTTTTTTCACCAATTTCAATATTACTTCACACAAATGTTCCTTATGACAATATCTCTAGCAAGTTCCACTTTCAAGGTCAAGGTCACTGTGGCTATTTTTAGAAAAACTTTGTCATCGCTCTAGGGCTTACATTTCTTCACCGATTTCAATATAACTTCACACAAATATTCCTTATGACAATATCTCGAGCGATTTCGGCTTTCAAGGTCAAGGTCACTGTGGCTATTTTAAGAAAAACTTTGTCATCGCTCTAGCGACTACATTTCTTCACTGATTTCAATATAGCTTCACACAAATGTTCCTTATGACAATACCTCGAGCGAGTTCGACTTTCAAGGTCAAGGTCACTGTGGCTATTTTTAGAAAAACTTTGTCATTGCTCTAGCGCTTACATTTTTTCACCAATTTCAATATAACTTCTCACAAATGTTCCTGATGACAATTTCACACACTTAGAAAATTTTGTTGCAACATGGATTTTCGGGGTGAGGCGGGGCCCTTGGCGGGGGCATCTGTGTCGTCTGGACCCATTTCTAGTTTTTTTTTTTGATAAACATCGAGTATGTTGAAACATCAGAATCTTCACTTGTGCAATATTTTGTGTGTGCTGAACACTCGTGATAATCATTACGATAACACACCCGTGCGCCATAGTGCATTTTTCACATCTCCAATATGGTTACTTTTCTGATGAAAATCAGTGATATTTTTCTTATTTATACAGAAAACAAAGGTTGTGGGTGCCCGTTAGAACCGCCTCATTGAGCAGCGAAGGCTCATTGAGGCGGTTCTAACAAGTACCCACAACCTATGTCTTGGAGCAGAAATAAGAAAAATAATGTATACCCCCGTAAACCCCAGTTTTCTCTACATAAAATGGGGTTTAAGAGGATCTTCGTTTCACGGGCTTGTTCACATTATGATTCTGAGATTTTCAACACACTCAATGAAATATTTTTGGTACCGGTATTTCATTATGATAATACACCTGTGTGACAGTGCATTTTTTCACATCTCCAAAATGGCTACTTTCTGATGAAAATCTGAGATATTTTTCTTATTTATACTGCAAACATAGGTAATGGGTGCTCAATAGAACCGGCACATTGAGGCAGTTAAAAATGAGTACCCACAACCTACGTCTTGGAGCAGAAATAAGACAAGAGGGCCATGATGGCCCTGGATCGCTCACCTGATCCATAGTGTAACAAGTGGGCCCCAGAGAGGGCCATTATTGGCCCCAGGGCTTTAATGTGCATAATGTTGAGGGAGGTCTTAAAGGTGAAGCTTCATACCAAAAATCAACAAAGGCTAAAATTTGAACAATCTTGGCAGGGGTCCACTAGATGAAGCTACACATCAAATATCAAAGACCTGGGCCTAGCGGTTTCAGAGAAGAAGATTTTTAAAGATTTTGCCTATATAAGCCTATGTAAAATCAAAGGGCTCCGGGACAGGGGAATTTTTTGCCCCAGCATTATAATTTGAACAATCTTGGTAGGGGTCCACTAGATGAAGCTTCATACCAAATATCAAAGTTCTGGGCCTTGTGGTTTCAGAGAAGAAGATTTTTAAAGATTTTCCCTATATAAGCCTATGTAAAACCAAAGGGCCCTGTGGCGGGAGCATTTTTTGTCCCAGCACTATAATTTGAACAATCTTGGTAGGGGTCCACTAGATGAAGCTTCATACCAAATATCAAAGTCCTGGGCCTTGTGGTTTCAGAGAAGAAGATTTTTAAAGATTTTCCCTATATAAGCCTATGTAAAACCAAAGGGCCCCGGGGCGGGGGCATTTTTGGCCCATGCACTATAATTTGCACAAACTTGGTAGGGGTCCACTAGATGAAGCTTCATACCAAATATCAAAGTCCTGGGCCTTGTGGTTTCAGAGAAGAAAATTTTTAAAGATTTTCCCTATATAAGCCTATGTAAAACCAAAGGGCCCCGGGGCGGGGGCATTTTTGGCCCCAGCACTATATTTTGAACAATCTTGGTAGGGGTCCACTAGATGAAGCTTCATACCAAATATCAAAGACCTGGGCCTTGTGGTTTCAGAGAAGAAGATTTTTACAGATTTTCCCTATATAAGCCTATGTAAAACCAAAGGGCCCCGGGGCGGGGGCATTTTTGTCCCCAGCACTGTAATTTGAACAATCTTGGTAGGGGTCAACTAGATGAAGCTTCATACCAAATATCAAAGACCTGGGCCTTGTGGTTTCAGAGAAGAAGATTTTTAAAGATTTTCCCTGTATAAGCCAATGTAAAACCAAAGGGCCCCGTGGCGGGGGCATTTTTTGTCCCAGCACTAAAATTTGAACAATCTTGGTAGGGGTCCACTAGATGAAGCTTCATACCAAATATCAAAGTCCTGGGCCTTGTGGTTTCAGAGAAGAAGATTTTTAAAGATTTTCCTTATATAAGCCTATGTAAAACCAAAGGGCCCCGGGGCGGGGGCATTTTTGGCCCCAGCACTATAATTTGAACAATCTTGGTAGGGGTCCACTAGATGAAGCTTCATACCAAATATCAAAGACCTGGGCCTTGTGGTTTCAGAGAAGAAGATTTTTAAAGATTTTCCCTATATAAGCCTATGTAAAACCAAAGGGCCCCAGGGCAGGGGCATTTTTGGCCCCAGCATTATAATTTGAACAATCTTGGTAGGGGTCCACTAGATGAAGCTTCATACCAAATATCAAAGACCTGGGCCTTGTGGTTTCAGAGAAGAAGATTTTTTAAGTTTTTGGTGAAAAAAATCTATTTTTTGCTCCTGTGACCTAGATGTGCAACGGACCGGAACCATTTGAACAACTTTGAAAGGGGACCACCTAAGGATCATTCCTGTGAAGTTTGGTCAAAATCCGATCAGTGGTTTAGGAGGAGATGTCGTTTAAAGAAATTGTTTACGCACGCACGCACGGACGCACGGACGCACGACGGACAAAAAGTGATCCCAAAAGCTCACCTCGTCACTACGTGACGGTGAGCTAAAAAACAATGTATACCCCCATAAACCTCAGTTTCCTCTATATAAATTGTTTTTTTGGGGGTGTTCATTATATGGGCCCCGTCAAGCGATTTTGGTACTTATCGCCTATGCGAGCAGCGAAGGTTCAGGCCAGCCTGCGCGCCAGAACCTTCGCTGCTCGCTCATACAAGCAGTGAATCAAGAGGAACCTTCAGACAGAAAGTCATATCCCTGGCCCCTCTGGATGACTGGGCATGCGTAGTTAAAATTTGTCATGACGGAATGCTCGAAGACACAAATTCGTTTGGCGGGGCTCATATGGACTTGTTGATATGATTTGCCTGAAACAAGTAAATATCATCTATTTATTTTAAACTTAGCAGTTCAAAAAATATGATATTTTCTGATTGTGAAAAATAACATGACCATGTTATTTTAACAGGAGCAGCCTGGACTACTTTTTTTTTCTACTGTATAAAATATAAGAAAATTTACTTTTATCAATCAATAACAAAACTATTTCATCTGGTGTGCTGAGAACATCGCACTTGTGAAAATTCTGATGTTTTCAACACACGCAATAAAATACTTTTGGTACTCGCCTCAAAAAAGTAAACATCCTCTATCAATTTTTTTTAAAAAAGAAAATCAGGTTTGACTTTTCTTGTGAATCATTTGTCTAGCAGAGGATTCCATTGAAATGTTGCCTTAAAAGTTGAACAAAATGAAAATAAGTGTTCACGATTTTATGATTTTTTTCAGCTGTCATTGTGTTTGGCACAAGTTTGAAGATTTTGGGGACTAAGAAGAACAGCGATAACCATATTCTTTCTGTAATGACAATGTTTTAATGTTTACAGTAGAACTTCGATGGCTCGAACACCGATGGCTCGTTTACCATGGCTGAGTCGAACCCATTCTTGAGCCCCTAGGAAACTCCTCGACATAAGAAATAGTGGGGGATAGTTTAGAAGATTTTCGTCTTTTATCTTGCAAATGTATGTTGTGTGCACTCATTAGAATCGCCTCGATGAGGCGATTCTAATGAGTACACACAGCATACATTCTCGTTATAAAACACCGAAAAGATATCCAAAAGTATATCGTATACCTCCTGGCAGAACCCTCAGTGGCTCGAACTAACCCTGTCTCGAACAGATTTTCGAGGTCCCAGAGGTGTTCGAGCCATTGAAGTTCGACTGAATTTGATGCTGAAAGACATACAAAGCACTTTGAGCAGAACAACAACACACCAACTTCTAGAAAGTAACCTTTTACTCCAAATATCTAAAATGGACTCATCCTTTTTGGCCTGGGTCACAATAAGTTTTGTTCAAATACCGTATTTGCCAAAATGAGTGCACATTGTGCTTTAAATAGACATTCCATTTTAATCACGAAAACAAGCCCCAGAAAGTCATGGAGTTGAGCACATGGTCAGGTGTAAATGTATGCTCCTTATGCCAACTTTGAGCATGTTTGGTTGAACCGAACAAGTCCAAAGTTGGCATAATGAGCATATATATTAAAACATATTAAGGGGAATGGGAACACCTGGTAGATTTTTCTGCCATTTTTCAAAGGGAGACTACTTTCGGGACTTCCTGTTTGCTTTTCTATAGGCCCCGTAGAAAAAGGGGTCAACTCTTAAAGGAAAGAATTTGCTCCTGAGGAGTAAAGACCAGTAAAGACACATACAGGGCTTCTCAACAACTCTTGAATACGATCTAAATCACTTTCTAGGCTAATTCAGCAGACGACAAATTGTTGATATTTTCCTTATATTCCCAGAAAAGAGGACTTGACATCTCATGCAAATTGTCTCCGTAGGAGACAATTTGCATGACATGTCAAATCCTGTTTTCTAGGATTTCAAAATGTCGTCTGCTGCACGACATTTTTTGAAGGGAGACTACTTTCGGGACTTCCTGTTCGCTTTTCTATAGGCCCCGTTCCATAGAAAACGGGGTCACCTCTTAAAGGAAAGAATTTGCTCCTGAGGAGTAAAGACCAGTAAAGACACATACAGGGCTTCTTAACAACTCAGACTGGCAAGATTATTGAATACAATCTAAATCACTTTCTAGACTAATTCAGCAGACGACAAACTGTTGATACTTTCCTTATATTTCCCAGAAAAGAGGACTTGACATCTCATGCAAATTGTCTCCATAGGAGACAATTTGCATGACATGTCAAATCCGGTTTTCTATGATTTCAAAATGTCGTCTGCTGCAACAATACCCAGCATGCAGAGCATTAAGAAACAGAAACAAGGGATTGTACTATCACAGCAGTGAACACAAAGGTGCTGATCATACTGCTTGGATGTGCAGACTGATCCATACTACTGTTTGTTTTTTGCATATGCCAAAAGCAGGTTTTCCCATAATGTGGCTCAATTTGGCTCCATAAGTCCACAGCTAAATCTAACCATCATTTAACAATAAACTTCTTAAAACTACAGAAAAACAATTCAAAGAAGTTACACATTTCTCTTCATTTGATTGGATGATATCAAGAACAACACAAATGTTAATTACTTCTATAACATACATGAAATGATAAAAAAGATGACATTTATTAACAAATTGAATTAAATCATGAAAATGTACATAATTTCATTATTTATTTTACAGTTTATCACTTCCATGGAAGGCAGAAACCAGCAAATGTTCTTTTTGCACAGAAATTTGAAATGAACTAAAGAAACTTCAAATGAAACAAACAGAAGGCTGATTGGAAGAAGTTCAATCTACCGCCGTTAGGCACTTCTGTAAATTCATGCAGCTGTATAATACATGTATTTGTCATTTATTTACATTTCCAGTGTAAAGTCTAAAGTAAACCTATAGAAAACAATGTAGTTCATACTTCCATGAACACATCGTGTCATATGATTTTCAGTGACGTCAAGTGATGTTCTCTAAGGGCATTGGTGACGTCAACGCTTTTCCGCTCTTTTTAGAAAAACAGTGTGTAAATGTTTTTCAGCTTTAAAAGTTTGCCCTATAAGCATTTTTTTGCCCACTTAAACTTAATTTTTCTGCTTTTCATGACAGTATGACAGCTGGTCGCCAGCAAAGTGAAGGGGTTCATTTACTTTGACCCACTACATTCATACTTTCATGAACAGTAGAAAAATAAAATTCATTTCTTAAATGGGCCCCGACAAGCGATTTTGGTACTTATCGCCTATGCGAGCAGCTAAGGTTCAGGCGAGCCTGCGCATCCGCGCAGTCTCGCCAGAACCTTCGCTGCTCGCTCATACAAGCAGTGAATCAAGAGGAACCTTCAGACAGAAAGCCATATCCCTGGCCCCTCTGAATGGCTGGGCATGCGCAGTTAAAATTTGTCATCACGGAATGCTCGAAGACACAAATTCGCTTGGCGGGGCTCAAATAACGTCGATGTTATTTAGTGAATAATGTAATGTCATAAAAATCATATCACCACATGTGTAATAACTGGGGCCAGTTGTTCAAAGCATCGTTAGCTTAACGAGTTCGTTAGTGGACATATTGTTAACTGTTCTAGCAAGTTTAATATGTAAAATTTTGGTATTTTTGCTGAAAAAATATGAGCAGCTTTTGCGGATGCAAAAGCTGCTCACATTTTTTCAGCAAAAATATTAGCATATTTGCCATATTAACAGCGATACATTAACTAACGACGTCGTTAGTTTTGAACAACTGGCCCCTGGTGTGCAAGTCCATGACAACCCTTTGTTTTCTACACTGGCTTATTTCATTTTATAAGAAACAGCTTTGTTTTGTCAGGAGAATTGAGGCTTTATCTAATAAAGAATTTATTTGACTTTGATGACCATTATGTTTGTAAAATTTCCTTATTTTATTTGTTATCTCTGATTTTATTATTTGAAAAGGTAATATTTTATTTCATTTGTTGAATTGTTTCATTTTAAATTTTTAAAGTTCATTTCTATGAGCCTCCATAGTGTAGTGGATAAGAGCGCCGACTTGTAAATCATTAGGTCTCTCATCGCTGCGGCTCGAGCGTGGTTTGGGTCACGTGAGACACCAACTTCAGCAATGGAAGGTCAGGTAATTTTTCTCTGGGTAATCCACTTTTCACCCACCTCTGACTAACGATCAGCTGGATATAAACAAAATAATCTTGAAAGGACCGTAAAACTAAAACCAAAAAGTTCATTTCAAATTCTATTGTTTCATTTGCAAATAGAATTTCTGATATTTTTTGTCTTCCATACACTTCTCTCTATTCTTTGACACAATGCAACAATTCTGAGCAGTGCAAAACATCATGAAAGAAGGCCCGTGTGAAAAGTAAAGACTCTAGATCAGCCTTTGCATGTGCACAGACTGACCAGATTCTTCTTTGCTTAAATGAACCTTGTGGCCCATTCAGAATGATATGCTTAAACATTAACCATTATCCCACTGAATAAACTAATTTAGCCACAATGCTTACTTATTTTCAACCTATCAAATTACCTGATGTAATTTAATCATGCAAATTCACAAACTGAATGACAAACAGTGTAGTTCCTGATCAGATGGCTTCTTCAGAAGCCATCTGATCTGGATCTACACTCTTTGCAAAGGTAGCAGTTGTTGTGTCCAGCAGGATAATGATTAACCCATTTTGTACCAGAAACCCCAAAACGGCTACCCTGCCAAACAGTGCAGGCCCAGATCAGATGTCGCAGAATGCCGCGTCTGATCAGGGCTTACACTGTTTGCAAAACGTTCAGCCATTTCCAAACAAATTTTGAAGAAAACACAAACTGACACCCCTAAATTTTGAAATGGACTCCTGCTATATGCAAGGAGGAAGATTCCATTTGGTACAAAAAGGGTTAAGCTTAGAAGCAGGCGGCTAAAATCTGAAAGTACGAACAAGGATATCACTGCCATATTTTCCGCCATCTTTACTGGGGACCACTTTCTGTGACTTCCTGTTTGTTTTAGGATAAATTGTGTCCCAATGAAACAAGAAAAATATCACAATAGTTATCATAATGTACAATGATCAACAACTAAGAATGTTAACCCTTGTCCTGCTGAATACTTATATATGCCACACCCACTACCAATAATCAACCAATCAGATTACCTGTAGCAAATTATTACAACAAATTCACAATCTGAATGACAAACAATGTAGATCCTGATCAGATGGCTTCTTCAGAAGCCATCTGATCTGGATCTACATTGTTTCAAAGAAAAGGCATATCCGGGCTCAGCAGAACAAGGGTTAAACCCTTAAGACGGTTAAGAAAATCTGCATCTGAAAATGTCAACCGTTTTTGTTGTGTGCTGCATCTTCTTGCAAACAATTCAAACTCTTTTAAAACTAGAGAAAGCGACCAGTGGGTCACGTATACCCCTGGCCAGCGCCACACTCTGATATATCTTTCAAGCTTGTATGTAATATGAATGAAGAAGTCAAGAAGGTATAAGAATGTGCTTGTAAAAGCTAAATCAAACATAAAATTTCTAAATAGACCAAGGAAGTGAGGGCATCAAAGTTACTGAAGGGTTGGGGGCATCAATGTTACTGAAGCAGCAGGGTGGGGTATGCATCAATGAAATCTTTGGACTTGAATGCAACATTGATGCAAGTATCAATTAAATTTGTCGTAGAGTTTAGAACATACAGCCATCCATAAACTTTGTCATAAAACTTTAACCAAACGTAAAATTTTTTAAGTCTGTGTCCTTGAGGTCAAGGTCACCATGAGTGGGGGGAAGGGACATACATCACAAAATCTTTGGACTGGTATGCAACTTTGATGCAAGTATCAGCTGAATTTGTCTTAGAGTTTAGAATATACAGGCATCTATAAACTTTGTCATAAAACTTTAATCAAATGTAAAATTTCTAAGTCTGTGACCTTGACATCAAGGTCAATGTGGGGGTGGGACATGCATTAATGAAATCTTTAGACCAGTATGTAACTTCAGTGTAAGTAACAACTAAATCTATTAAAGGATTCAGAAGATACAATCTCTTAGAAACTTTGACACAAAACTTTAATCAAAATGTTAACGGATGGACAGACGGATGAACGGCAGGACGAAAACTATATACCCCCATAGCATACTTCGTATGTTGGAGGTATAAAAATATGTTTACATACAGGAAAACACTGTGGACCCTGATCAGACTGCTCCTATAGGAGCAGTCTGATCTGAGTCCACACTGTTTGCAACTATGACTTTTAAAGTAACCAGAAGATAACAAAGCAGATGACAATTGTTGTGATAGGCATTGTATGAGAATAGATATACCTAAAAGGAGACATTTTGTTTCTTCCTGTTTGTTTTAGGGTAAATTGTGTCCCACTGAAAAAGGGGCTACTCTTAAAGAACGAGTGTGTTCCTAAGGGCTAGCAGACGGCACCCCCAAGGACTAGCAGACGGCATTTTTGAAGTTGTTTTTTTTTGTTATTTTTCAAAAGGCACTCCTAAGGACTAGCAGATGGCATTTTTGAATTTTGAAATTTTTTTTCTTATTTTTCAAAGAAAATTTCATTAGGATTGACATTACCAGTACATATTAATCATTTGCTTGGCTGACAATTCACATGATATGAGAAATTATTTTGTCTTTTAAAATTAACCCATTCTATACTGGTGGACTTTTTCATTGCTCTATGTTGGACAAGTCCGTATGTCATCTAAGGGGTTTCAGGCCTTTTTGTTTTAGTTTTATTCATTTTGTGGCAGAAACTTCTGTTAGCAAATAGAGCAGGCTCTAATCAGACACCACAAGTGGCATCTGGTCTGGCCTGCACTGTTTGCCAAGGTACCCCTTTAGTGGTTTCCCACATGCAATGAGTTAAAAAAAGATTAGATTGTTGTCTGCTAAAGAATTTCTCCTAACACATGAAAAGTTAAAGTTCTAGGTCAACTCCAAGATCTGTTTCAGCACCTGTCCCTCAATCAGGATATATCATGATCAAATGCTGATCTATGTCACCACTTTTCTGTTTGTCAGTTACAATAAGAACAAATTACAAACTGAAAGGGATATTTCTTCCAGCGATGCAACTCTTTCAAAGATGTTTTGTCTACTTTAGGGGTCAATAGGGGTCTACACTTAACCCATATATGCCTAGCAGCCCTTTTTCTGGTCATTGGCAAACAGTGCAGACCCAGATCAGACACCGCATTTTGCGGTGTCTGATCTGGGTCTACACTGTTTGCTGAAGGTACATATATTTTTGCAAAACTTACTGCTTACAAGACAAACCTGGCAACACTATAATTGGAAATGGACCATTCCAAATAAACCCTATTGGTTTCATCAGGCGGCAGGGATTGAGATGTCATTTCATCTCCATGTCCGGTAAAAGCTCCACAGAATTGGAAGCAATGTCTCCAAAATGACCTTAAAAGTATGAACAGGGACATTAAACCTCAAATCAAACAAACCAGTACAGTGCACTTTCTTTTGCCAGAACTTCTAGAATCAGCAGAAGTGAGAGAATAGCAGTAGAAAAGATTTTATGATCAATCTCCACAAAAGAATGTTGCTGACCCTGGCAGGTATCAAACCTTGGACCTCTTGATCACCAGTTGGATGCAATTCACCTGAGCTACCAAGGCCAACTGTAAAGTAAATGCATTAAGCCAAGCATCAAGGACCATAAGCGAAAAGTCTTATCAACATAAACAACTTGTAAGGTCTCATGCCTTTGGTTCCTTGTAAACCAGGGATCGCAGGATCGATCCCGGGCTTCTCCAGACTTTCGGATGAGTCTTTAAATCGAGGTCCCGTCTCCGTATGACCTTAGCTGTTGGTGGGACGTAAAACTAAAACTCACTCACTCACTCATGCCTTTGGTATTTATAGAACAGTTTAACCCATTTGGTACCGGAAACCCCAAAACGGGTACCCAAGCAAACAGTGCAGGCCCTGATCAGACGCCGCAGCACGCGGCGTCTGATCAGGGCCTACACTATTTGCATAAAATTCCCCTTTTCCAAATAAATTTTAAAGAAAACACAACCTCACACCCCTAAATTTTGAAATGGACTCCTCCTGCTATACATAAGAAGGAAGATTCCATTTGGTACAAAAAGGATGAAACAATGTTTTTTAAGCACTTTTTAGCATTTTTCATGTTTGACAGGTCCGAATAAATTCTGATCACAAGTAGAGGCAGAAAAAACAGAAAAGCTGGCAAAGCATATTTACCGCATGTATTCAGATAGACAGGTCTGAGCAAACAGTGTAGACCCAGATGAGCACTGTTTGCCACTCATCCAGTTTTTTTTTTTCCGATACAACATTGCGCTGTAAATTGTTTAAAATTCACAACAAGTATGGTATGGGATTGTGGTGTTCAAATAATTAGTGTGAATAGTATCGTCAAGACATTTGCTGTGAGCATATTATGTCTGTCTGAATACTTTAAAACTCTTATCCTGCTGTTCACGACAACCCTTTTCTTTGCAAACAGTGTAGATTCAGATCAGATGGCTTCTGAAGAAGCCATCTGATCAGGATCTACACTGTTTGACATTCAATTTATGAATTTGTAGGAATAATTTCGTCAAGTAATCTGATTGGTTCAAAGTCAGATATGGGTGTGGCTAAACTGAATATTCAGCAAGAGAAGGGTTAAGGTAAGTACAGTATCTTGCAATCTGTCAAAGCAAGACATTTTCTGTGAGCACATTATGACTAAACGTTGCAAATATATACAACTCACACCAATGACGACACAAAATACAGAATCTGATCTACTACATTACGACAGATAAAGGGAGACAACAAGGATAATAAAACAATATTTTCTCTTATCTCTTCATTAAACCTGTGTTCTAGATACTTGTTAAGATAACCTCAATGAGGCAATTCTAACAAGTACCCACAACATAGGTTTCAGAAGATTTGATTGAGTTTAAGGAGAATAGATACACCTTCAGGGGAGGCAACTCCTGCAAAAGAATTTTTGTCTCCCATGTCAATAGGGGTCAACTCTTAAAGGAAAGAATTTGCTCCTCAGGAGCAAATTCTTTCCTTTAAGAGTAGACCTCTTTTTCTGTGGGACAGGGCCTATAGAAAAGTGAACAGGAAATCAGTAAAGTTGTCTCCCTTTGAAAATGGCGGAAAAATCTGCCAAGTGTTCCTATTTCCCTTAACAGCCCAGTCAACATTGTTTAGGTCATATCAAGCTGGTCAGTTAACCACACTTTTTCTGGGCAGGTTTATACATAAGCGTTACATTAGAGTACAAAGGAAAGTCATCCCTTAACCCTTATCTTGCTGAATATTCAGTTAAGCCACACCCATTTCTGTCTATCAGCCAATCAAATTACATGATGTAATTTGTTGCTACAAATTCATAAACTGAATGTCAAACAGTGTAGATCCTGATCAGATGGCTTCTGAAGAAGCCATCTGATCTGGATCTACACTGTTTGCAAAGATAGGGGTTATCGTGAACAGCAAGATAAGGGTTAACCCATATATGACAATGGAATATTCCACCTAATGAGTTTGGAGTGGTCCATTTCCAATTATAGGGGTGTCAGAATTAAGCAAACAGTGCAGATCCAGATCAGACGCTGTGTTCTGCAGCATCTGATCTGGGTCTACACTGTTTGACAATGTCCCACAAATGGGCCACTAGGCATATATGGTTTAATCAGGGCCTGAAAACACTTGCCCAGAGGATCACGTCTCCAGAATGACTCAAATTCATATTTCAATGCTTTTTTTCTGGGCAAGTAACAAAGAAATTCACTTGCCCACTGAATTTTGGACTCGTACCGGGCAACTGGGCAGTGGTTTTGTCAGGCCCGGCCTTGTCTATCCTCCTTATTCCCCCCTATCTGGATTATGTACACAAGATGATCTGTATTTTTGGGGGTTGTGACTGTCCTTGGGTACTTTTTCAGATCCCAGCCATTAACTCCACCCAGAAACAACTTTCAGAACAATTATTTCTCTTCTTCCACCTCGTCATACACTTCTTCTTCTTCTTCCTGCTCCCCTGACTCTGCATCCCCACCCCCTGCAGCTGCATCCTCAGCATTGGGGACCCAGAGGCCTGAACCAACACATCGTTTCATATGATATTCGGCCTCTTCTTTAGGAAGTTCCAGTATCACTTTCTGTAACATTGCAATGTCTTTACTTTCAAAACAATCCTTCAGTTTCTGAAAAAGAACAGAAACACTTTATAGGAATCTTTCCTGGATACAAGGTACACCCCAACCTCTTTATAACACTATTGTTGGAGTCCAAAGCAGTAACCATGTTAGTTAAACAACTATATATATATGTTATATCGGAACAAAAATGTATAGATTATATAGAAAAATGACCATTCATGGTCATTTTTCTATATAATCTATACATTTTTGGGATTCATCTTGAAATCTTGTTATATCCAAAACTATGTTATAATGAACTGTGTTATAATGAGGTTGTGGTGTATTAGGGTACAATTTCACAATGCTGCTAAAAACAGGACCAACCTTGTCTCATGTGTAAGAAAAATGCTTGTCTACAATTGTTACCTGCTTTGTTGTCTGCTGGTATCTTAAAAGTCATGGTCACAAACAGTGTGAACCCCGATCAGACTGCTCCAAAGAGTGTGAACCCCGATCAGACTGCTCCAAAGAGCAGTCTGATCAGGGTTCACACTGTTTGCCTGTATGCGAAAATGTTTTTTAAGAAGTTTGCAAGAAGATTCAGCAGACGTAGACCTCGGTTTAAGACTCGTCCCAAAGTCGGGAGAAGCTTGGAATTGAAATCACGACCCCTGGTTTTATTGCCATCCCTAGATGCAAGTTTGTACCAAGTATCATTAATGAAGCTCTTATAGTTCTTTGAGAAATGAACTTTAACATTAAGGAGAATGCTGGGATTGACACAATAATTTACACTCAGTGAACCATGAATTGTAGGTCAAGATCAAATATGGCTGCTTGCATTAAAGTTGCTATCCCTAGATGAGATGAAAGTCTGTACCAAGTGCTTAAAGTTATTGAGAAATGGACTTAAACAGTAGAATCAACACCAGATGGACACAAATGTTGACAGCTTGATGAACCAATGGATGGAAAACTGTAATCCTATACCAACCCATGCTAAGAACAGGTGTGACAAAAAGAAACAAGAGGGCCATGATGGCCCTGGATCGCTCACCTGATCCATAGTGTAACAAGTGGGTCCCAGGGAGGGCCATTATTGGCCCAAGGCCTTTAATGTGCATAATGTTGAGGAAGGTTTTAAAGGTGAAGCTTCATACCAAACATCAACAAAGGCTATAATTTGAACAATCTTGGCAAAGGTCCACTAGATGAAGCTACACACCAAATATCAAAGACCTGGGCCTTGCGGTTTTAGAGAAAAAGATTTTTATAAAGATATTCCCTACATAAGCCTATGCACCAGGGCTATATAAGTCTATGTAAAACCAAAGGGCCCAGGGGTGGGGGCATTTGTGGCCCCAGGGCTATAATTGGAACAATCTTGGTAATGGTCCACTAGATGAAGCTCCATACCAAATATCAAAGACCTGGGCCTTGCAGTTTCAGAGAAGAAGATTTTTAAAAATTTACAGGTTTTTCTATTTTTAGCTCTGGCGGCAATCTTGTTCATCTGAGCGGAACGGTTTGAGCAATTTTGGTAGAGGGTCACCCAAGGAACATTCCTGTGATGTAATTTCAAAATCCATCCACTAGTTAAGGAGAAGAAGTCTTTTAAAGGTTTTTCTATTTTTAGCTCTGGCGGCCATCTTGTTCACCCGAGCCGAACTGTTTGAGCAATTTTGTTAGAAGGTCACCCAAGGAACATTCCTGTGAAGTAATTTCAAAATCCATCCACTGGTTAAGGAGAAGAAGTCCTTTAAAGGTTTTTCTATTTTTAGCTCTGGCGGCCATTTTGTTCTACAGAGCGGAATGGTATGAGCAATTTTGATGGAGGTTCACCAAAGGAACATTCCTATGAAATAATTGCAAAATCCATCCACTAGTTAAGGAGAAAAAGTTGTTTAAAGGTTATTCTATTTTTAGCTCTGGCAGCCATCTTGTTCACCCAAGCAGAACGGTTTGAGCAATTTTGGTAGAGGGTCACCCAAGGAACAGTCCTGTGAAGTAATTTCGAAATCCATCCACTGGTTAAGGAGAAGAAGTCCTTTAAAGGTTTTTCTATTTTTAGCTCTAGTGGCCATTTTGTTCACCCGAGCGGAACGGTTTGAGCAATTTTAGTAGAGGGGCACCCAAGGAACATTCCTGTGCAATAATTTCAAAATCCATCCACTGGTTAAGGAAAAGAAGTCGTTTAAAGGATTTTCTATTTTTAGCTCTGGCGGCCATTTTGTTCACACTAGCGGAACGGTTTGAGCAATTTTGGTAGAGGGGCACCCAAGGAACATTACTGTGCAATAATTTCAAAATCCATCAACTGGTTAAGGAGAAGAAGTCGTTTAAAGGTTTTTCTATTTTTAGCTCTGGCGGCCATTTTGTTCACCCGAGCGGAACGGTTTGAGCAATTTTGGTAGAAGGTCATCCAAGGAACATTCCTGTAACATAATTTCAAAATCCATCCACTGGTTAAGCAGGAGAAGTTGTTTAAAGGTTTTTCTATTTTTAGCTCTGGCGGCCATCTTGTTCACCCGAGCGGAACAGTTTGAGCAATTGTTGTAGAGGATCACCCAAGGAGCATTCCTGTGAAATTAGATCAAAATCTGTCCAGCAGTTTTGGAGAAGAAGTTGTTTAAAGCAAAAGTTGACGACGGACGCACGCACGCACACACGGACGACGGACAAAGACCGATCCCAAAAGCTCACCTTGAGCACTTCGTGCTCAGGTGAGCTAAAAAGATTCCATGGAGTTCAGTCCGCCTGGGAAGTTTAATTTTTAAAGTGCAAAACAAAATTACAAAGAAAGCAGCTTTCTATTTTTTTCTTATATTTCAGAGAAAGTTAGGCTTGATAATTCATGTGAATTGTCTGCCGAGCAGACAATTCACATGAAATGTCAAGCCTTATTTTCATTTTTAAATGTCTGCTGAGTCATGGTTGATGCTCTATGAACCTGTAAAGCATTGTAGCAAATTCTAGAACAGAGGGCAATCCATTTTTTTCTCAGTTTTTTTAGCAAAAGCAAGGCTTGCGAAATGTCAGCTGGGTGAAAAATAAGAAAACAAGAGGACCATGATAGTCCTATATTGATTACCTGCAAAAACAGATTTGAATCCTTAATTCTGAAGTGTCACCTAAGTAGATTATTTTATATTTGAGATTATTATGATATCAATTTATCATTTGACGTCGCGTCTGAGAATGTAATAACACCATGTGATAAATTCGATAATACACTAGTGGATTAAATATGCAAATTAGTTAGAGATGCCCCGTAACGTTGCATATATGACATCCTTATTGACGTCGCGTTTACTTATGGCGGAATATTGACATTTTTGTTAAACAATCATGAATAAAATGCGTTTTAAATATCATATGATAAATAGAATCTTGCATTCGTGCTCATGTATTATTGAATTTATTAAACTCGTTGAAGAAAATGGATAAAATGCTCGGCAAAGCCTCGCATTTTATCCCTTTTCCTCAACTGGTTTAATAAATTCAATAACACATGAACACTCATTTAAGAATCTCTATATAATATATGGATACCAAAGTGGAATACCAAAGTGGAATATGATAAGCAATGCTTTATGCTTTGTACTTGAAGATCTTTTAAAGTTTTTCCCTATATGAGTTAATGTATAACATTTGAACACTCTTGACAGAGCACCACATTAAGTAGCTACATGTATCTAACAAATATAAAGGCCTGGGTTTTTGGTTTCGGTCAAGATTTTTATCGGTCAAGAGGATTTTTAAAGTTTTCCCTATATGGGTCTGTAAAAGTTTCCCAAGCAGCGAGGTCATTTTTAACCCCAGGGCCATAAACTACACTACGATGAAGGGTGGAGACTTTTTATGGCCATTTCACACTCCCTTAATGCCAGCTGTAGTGATGTTAATCCGATCCGACTTTTTGGATACAAATACTGATCCAAATCTTTGCCAATGACACATTTTGTCTGATGTGGCTCATAGTTCCACAGAATAAAATTATAAACTTACATCAGGCAATGACTCGAAGACTTCTACTGGATCAAGACCTCCTGGACCTAGCCTTTTCTGTCTCTCTTCCTGCAAATAACACAACAGTAAGGTGAGTATTCTGGTCTACCATTTATAGAAAGGAAACAAGTTTTATTACATACTGTTTGCTTTCCAGCAAACCAAGTTCTATTTGAGAAAGGGCCTGTCCTAAAACCAGACCCTAACCCATTTTGTACTGGAAACCCCAAAATGGGTAACTGGCAAACAGTGCAGGGCCAGATCAGTTGCCGCAGAATGCGGCATCTGATCAGGGCCTACACTGTTTGCATTCTGCGGCATATGATCAGGGCCTACACTGTTTGCAAAAAATTCAGCCCTTTTCCAAGTAAATTTTGAAGAAAACAATCTGACAACCCTAAATTTTGAGATGGACTTGTGCTATATATAGGATGGAAGGTTCTCTTTGGTACAAAATGGGTTAAGTGCTAAAAAACTGTAGAAGACATCATTTTTTACGGGGAATGGGAACACCTTCAGGGGAGGCAACTCCTGCAAAAGTATTTTTGTCTCCCATGTCAATAGGGGTCAACTGTTAAAGGAAAGAATTTGCTCCTAATGAGCAAATTCTTTCCTTTAAGAGTAGACCCCTTTTTCAATGGGACAGGGCTTACAGAAAAGCGTACAGGAAGTCCCGAAAGTTGTCTCCCTTTGAAAAATGGCTGAAAAATCTGCCAGGTGTTCCCATCCCCCTTAAAGTTTTTCTTTTTTAATTTTTTAGAGAATATAAGGCTTGACATAACATGTTACTGACCGTTCCAAGGCGATGCTTCTGATGTGGTTTAATGTTGTCATTGTATCCTGGAAATGTTTTTATTTTGGAAAGCCCTTTGGCCAGTGGGAAAGACACTGTCCTTCTGGCTTTCAGTACAGTCCACATTCTTTGGCGCGGAACTGACAACTGCCCTTCTTGAATCAGCAGAAGGGAGAGAATGATCGTAGAAAAGATTTTATGATCAATCTCCATGAAAGAATGTTGCTATCCCGGCAGGTATCGAACCCCCGTCCTCCTGATCACCAGTCAGACATGCATCCGACTGAGCTACCGGC
Organism: Lucinisca nassula; assembly: GCA_963580285.1. Classification (NCBI taxonomy): domain Eukaryota; kingdom Metazoa; phylum Mollusca; class Bivalvia; order Lucinida; family Lucinidae; genus Lucinisca; species Lucinisca nassula. Next base: position 21,100,020 of record OY757013.1, on the reverse strand, counting down.
TGGCGAAAAAAAAAACAATACAGTCACACTTAGCTTTTTTTCTGCTGAATAAGGATGTGTTCTACCTTTGCAAACAGTGTAAACAGTGTAAATCTAGATCAGACGGCTTTCGGATAAACAATCTGATCTAAAGCTTCACTTCTTGTCATTCAATTGGGGAATTCATAGAAATGTTACATAAAATAATTTGATTGACTGAGTCAAAAATGGGTGTGGCAAATTAATTTATTCAACAGAACAAGGGTTAAATGGCTTGAATGCACTTGGACTGTAAAAATTTGTTCTGGACATGGGTAATTTGAGCCACTGAGTGTTACTTGTTGTGGTAGGTCACGAGACATTTACGGATAATTTTCCAATCGTCTATTGTCACAACACACTTGATTTAACCCTTAGCCCACTGTTCACAACAACCCCTACTTTCACAAACAGTGCAGATCCTGATCCCATGGCAGTCAGATGGTGCAATGTGATCAGGATCTACACTGTTTGACATTCATTTGGTGAAATTGTAGGAATAAATTACATCAAGTAATCTGACTGGTTCAAAGTCAGAAATGGCTGTGACTAAATTAACTAGAACGCAGTCGATGGCACGCCATCGCATATCCCCACGCTTTTTAAAGATATGCCACTATATAAGTTCTCAATTGCAACTCCCACCCAATCTTCAGATCAAAATTCCGAAAGTGTCATGCACTCCTCAGACCAAAGACCTATCAGTTCCCAAAGTTTCATGTTTCTATCTGAAACGGCGTAGGAGGAGTTATCTGGTAATTGTTAAAAAGGGGGTTATGGGGGTGAAAATCCAAGTTTTTGACCTCTGGTGACCTCAAACCTGACCCTAGGGGTCAAATTATGATTGTTATGTATTCTACTCATTATGCCGTTTGATTTGATATGTCACACGACCAGGTTCTGAAAACTTTGATTTTTTACCCCCAGGGCACCCCACCCCCTGGCCTGGCCCCTAGAGGTGGGATCAAAATTCCAAAAGTGTCATGCACTCCTCAGACCAAAGACCTATCAGTTCCCAAAGTTTTAAGTTTGTAGCTGTAAAAGTGTGGGAGGAGTTATCCGGTAAGACGGACGGACGTACGGACGACGGAGACAATTACAATATCCCCACTTTTTCTTCGAAAAGCGTGGGGATAATTATGCAGCGGTTGAGGGTTTATAGAAGATTGATGATGATGATTTCGTGTTTAACGATGCATCAACCCTCTTTGTGGGTCATAAGCATCACTATAGAAGCTTGGCCATCAGAATAATTTTGATGAGGTAATTCTTACAAGTTCACAGAACATACATTCTTGCACACCAGATAAGGAAATCCATAGTTTTAGCTTGGGACAGCATATAAGAATCTGATGGGGTTCTGTTGTAGATGAGCGTTTCCAACCCGAGGGATGACCGTGCTGAGCGGAACCGAGGCTATGCCTCGGTTCCGCTCAGCACGGTCATCCCGAGGATGTTCTTGCACAACACCTCCCAAACATTTCCATTTTATTTTTTTTTAACTTTTCATTTTTTTGTGCACTATACTTTTCATTCTTTTTTATTTAACAATCTTCATGATATTCATCCGCTGTTTTACCGGTTAGTTTTGACAGCTTGCACATGTATATTGTTTACAAAATGAAAGTAGTGCAGAAATAGTTCCGGCAGTTGAATAGAATTGAAGCGCACTTATGATAGTTGCCTGGGTCGGAACACCAGGGTCAGAACAATTTCTATCCCAGGGTAAAATTACGGATTTCCTTGTCTGGTGTGCAAGAAATTCTGTTCTAACCCTGGTGTTCTTACCCAGGGACAGGCTAAAAATCTAAAATTCTTGGGTGTTTCATAAATGCACATGTCGAATATGACTTCATACGTGCCATTGTTAAGCTTGACATCATGGCATGTTACGTGTCATCACTAAGGTCACTGTAGTGTCATCACAATATGGCTGACGTCGCCAAATGAAATGACTGCAGTATTAAAAATCCACGCTCAGAAATGGAAGGTATCCAAGAAATTGAATCCTACATGGGAGTGAGTGGTGGATAGAAAAATCAGTCCCTCGGGTTACTGTCCGGCCGCACTCGGCAAGTTGTAATGCAGGACAGTAACCCTCATGACGGATTTTTCCATCCACCCCTCACACCCATGTAAGATTCTTATATTATTGATATATTTTATCTGGAGTGATGGAGTGAGTGAGTGTTTGGGTTTTATGTCCCACCAACAGCTAAGGTCATACGGAGACGGGACCTCAGTTTAAAGACTCATCCCAAAGTCTGGAGAAGCCCGGGATCGATCCTGCGACCCCTGGTTTACGAGGCGAGTAGCGTAACCACTACACCACTGAGGCTTCTAAACTCTGGAGTGATGGAAAGAATTCCCTAGAGATCAAAGAAAAGTTCCAACTAGCCATGGTAAATGTCATCAGATTTCAACACTTAAGGGGAATGAGAACACCTGGCAGACTTTTCCGCCCTTTTTCAAAGGGAGATAACTTTTGGGACTTCCTGTTCACTTTCCTATAAGCCCTGCCCCACAGAAAAAGGGGTCTACCTTTGAAGGAAAGAATTTGCTCCCCAGGAGCAAATTCTTTCCTTTAAGAGTTGACCCCTATTGACATGGGAGACAAAAATACTTTTGTAGGAGTTGCCTCCCCTGTAGGTGTATCCATTCCCCTTTAATTTCACTGTAAATACAAACTTCTTCATGTTCTTTGATGGCTTCATCTATCTTCTGTTTAGCTCTGGCCCGAATTCTCCCTTTGAAGGCCTCCAGCTCATCATTGAAAGCATCTAGGTACTCCTTCTGTGCCATCTTGATTCTGAAAAAAAAAATATACTGAGGTATTGTTATGGCCCTTAACTCCTGCCTTCAATTAACTACCTTGGTTTTTGCCCAGTCAACACCATTTTAGGTCATTTTTGAGCCAGTCAGTTTACCTATCCACACTTTTCCTGGGCAGGCTTATATGTAAGTGGTTAACCAGTACAGTACACATTCTTTCGCCAGAAACTGACAACTGCCCTTCTTGCATTAGCGGACGGGAGAGAATGACCGTAGAAAAGATTTCATGATCAATGTCCGCGAAAGAATGTTGCGGAACCTGGCAAGTATCGAACCCGCATCCTCCTGATCACCAGTCAGATGCACATCCAACTGAGCTACCGAGGCTGGCTATCTACCTTGGTAGATTATGCATAGCTTGTAAGTTTATAACCAATCCCTGACAACTGTATCAGAGATAAGAGTCTATTAATCAGCCCATTTTCAATACTGGATTCATAAACTATGGGATAAACAAACAAGTGCACTTGCACACGAGTTTCTTTATCGGATGTTCTAGCTCCCGAGGTTTATAATCCCAAATTCAAAACTGTATATTACATGCATTTCGATACAGCTGAAGGATCATATTGCATCTAATTCTTAGTATAGTTCACTCTTAACCCTTATCTTGCTGTTCACGACAACCCCTATCTTTGCAAACAGTGTAGATCCAGATCAGATGGCTTCTGAAGAAGCCATCTGATCAGGATCTACACTGTTTGGCATGCACTTAATGAATTTGTAGCAATAAATTACATCAAGTAATTTGATTGGTTGATAGACAGAAATGGGTGTGACTTAAATGAATATTCAGCAAGATGAGGGTTAACACATAGTCCATGCAAGTGGTAGTGGGCACAGTGACACATAAGCTCACTGAAACACAGACTGTATAGATGCCATCTTGAAAGCACTTTGCGTTGTACTATAATGTTATTAATCAAATAATTTCGTATTGGCCCAGGTACAGGTACGAGGTCTGCTGTATTGGCACGAGGCCGAAGGCCGAGGCCAATACAGCTGACCGAGGACCTGTAACTGGGCCAATACGAAATTACATGATTAATGACAATTTTATTAATTGACACAATTGAAAACATGATTTATGATTTTTTAATATTGGTTGACCTTGTGTAATATAGGATAATCAATTAATAATGAATAAAAATAGAAGAACTTAAGTGGTAAAACAATTAAACCAGAGGGCCCTGATTCACTCACCTGAGTGTCACTGTCTCTAGTACATTCTATTTTTGGCTCTGATAGCCATCTTGTTCGTCTGAGTGGAACAATTTTAGCTATTTTGGAAGGGAGTCACCTAAGCAACATTCCTATGAATCCTTTGAATCAAATTGGCCCAAGGGTTTTGGAGGAGTTCAGGTTTGAAGCAAATTTACAATGTTTTTTTCTATTTTTAGCTTTGGTGGCCATTTTGTTCACCGAAGCGGGATCATTTAAACTATTTTGGTAGAGGGTCATCTATATTCCTACGAAGTTTGTATGAAATTGGCCCAAGGGTACAGGAGGAGTTGTCGTTTGAAGATTTTTTCTATTTTTAGCTCTGGTGGCCATCTTGTTCATCTGAGCGGATGATATCCAAGTTTTGAGATCTTGACCTCAAGGGAAATGGGAACACCTTCAGGAGAGGCAACTCCTGCAAAAGTATTTTTGTCTCCCATGTCAATAGGGGTCAACTCTTAAAAGGAAAAAATTGCTCCTGAGGAGCAAATTCTTTCCTTTAAAAGTAGATCCCTTTTTCAGAGGGACAGGTCTTATAGAAAAGCAAACAGGAAGTCCTGAAAGTTGTCTCCCTTTGAAAAATGGCTGAAAAACCTGCCAGGTGTTCTCATTCCCCTTAAGTTTGTAGGTGGAATTTAATGGCCTGGTCAGCAATATCAAGGTCATGTAGAGCCAGTCTGTTTATATAACCACCTTCTTTTAGGGCAGGCTTATACATAAGCAGTGAACCAGTACAGTTTGCATTCTTTAATCAGAGACTGACATCTGCCCTTCTTTAATCAGTGAAAGGAGAGGATGATTATCCCATTGTATGAAGGAAACCCCTAAAGAGGTACCTTGGCAAACAGTGCAGGCCCAAATCTGGGCCCACTATTTGCTAACAGAATTTTCCCTAAAAAATGGAATAAGAACAGAAAAATAGGCCTGACACCTTGTCCAACATGTAGCAACGGAAGAGTCCACCAGTATACAATGGGTTAAAGACAATATCTCATAGGACAGGGCTTGAGGTTCATTATGATAACTCACATGCAACATAGGGCAATTGTTCACATCTCCAAAATGGCTACTTTTCTGAGGAAAATCCATATTTTTCTTATTTACACTTCAAACTTAGGTTGTGGGTGCTAGTTAGAACTGCCTCAATGGAACGCCTCATTGAGGCTGTTCTAATGAGTAACCAGAATCTATGTCTTGGAGCAGAAATAAGAAAATAATGTATACCCCCAAACCCTTTTCTCTGTATAAAATGGGGGTTTAGGGGGTATTCATTTCAAAGACTTGTTCATGTGACGATAAAAACACTTGAGCCTGAAATTTGTATATAATTTTTAAAATACAAACATTCTGCAAAGATCAGTATCAAATGAGCCAGCACACGACAAAACCTACAATAAGGCGTGCACCCAGCAAAGACTCAGTTCAGCCTGTGCAGTCTGAACAGAGTCTTCGCCGTGCACTCTAAGGATAGCAAAGGGCCCAATGCTCCTTTATGCAGCAAGAGAAGTCTCTGATCAGACTATATTGATGCGAAGGCTGATCTGATTCTTCGCTGGGCACATACTTGAATTGTAGAGAATGTTGTGCCCTCGCTCAAATGATATTTGTCCTGCTTATAAATGTTCAAATGCCAACAATTGTTGGCATTTTAAAGTTCATAGGCAGGACAAACTTCATGCTCAAGTGTGTTGAGTCTGAAAGAAGTTTTATACCCTTTCGTCCAGATCTGTATTCCTACCTGGAAAAGAATGCTCTAACACACTGTCTTGGATCTACTTTCATTGACCTGGCTAGCTCTAGAATAAACTGCATCACAATGGTCTGATGGGACACATGATCCATTAAATTGCTTTTCTGGAATAGACATTATCAAACCTCGAAACACTATAGAAAATTCTGGATTCAATTGCAATCTAATTTTTTAAATTATTTCTTTGAGAAAATAATAATTTCATGTGATAATAATACTTTATGTGAATCATCTACCTGATATGGAAGCAAATGTGGGACAAAACTATCTTGAAATCAGACAGCTTAAAATGTTTCAGCATGTTTCTTTCATTACCTTTATAACCCTAAGCATTCTGACACTTCATCTCCTTATGGTAATTGTTCTAAAATTTGAACAAAGAAAATTCACTTGTTGTGTCCAAAAACAGTTGAACGAGTGGCGAACAGTGTAAACTGTAATGAGATGCGACACCTGTAGTATCTCACCTGGGTCTACACTGTTTGCTCAGCCTTTCTGGCTTTGACTCTTATCATATGTTGTAATTATCCTATGTATTGGGACAGAGAGGCCTGAGCAAACAGTGTAGACCCAGATTAGATGCCACAGAAAGCAGCGTCTCATCAGTCTGCACTGTCTGCCTCTCCTTTAAGACACAACATTGGGTAGTGTATTATACTTATCAAATAATCAATTATTATCAAATCAGTAATGATAATCATTTAAGTGGAATCTATCAATTGATTAATCAATTATCAATCTATCAATTGATTAATTGATTATCTGATTGAGATGTGACCACATGACATTGTAATAACACATGGCACGTAACGTCATGATGCTGTCTCTGACAGCCCTTTGTTTTCTTTTTAATTTCTTTGACAACAAACTCCAATTTAAAATCACTATATGATAAACTGAATCTTACATGTGTGGTAAATTCATATAAAATTCTTGAACTCTCCATAGGCTCGTTTCATAAGTTTCATATTAACTGACCACTCCCATAAATTGTCTTTTTTCTGTATAATCCATACATTTTTTTTGGCTGTAACATAACATGTTTTCATGCTTTCATAACATGGTTCCTGCTTTGGACCCAAATAACAATGGATTTCAAAAATGTAAAGATGAACATCATTTCTATATAATTCATATATTTTTGTCTGGATAAAGTATGGATGTTTACCTAAAATGAACCTGCTTTTGACCCCAACAACCTATACCTGTTTGCAAAACTATACACATTATACAGAAAACTGACCATAAACATAAACATTTTCTATATAAATCATATATTTTTGTTTGGATGTAAGATGGTTGTTTTAATTGCATGGTTTCTATTTTGGACCCCAACAACCATGATATAAAAAGAGTTATTCCAATTACAGTCAAACTTCGATGGCTCGAACTCGCCGGGACCGCCGAAAAATGTTCGAGCCATCGGTAGTTCGAGCCATTGGAGTCCAACTCGGCAAGATCCATCTTTATGTACTATGATTTTTTATCATAGCTGCGGCGATTTTGTTGACTTCCGGTACATTTATCGCTCATAATTTAAGAGTGAATGATGAGCCATATTTTTTGGCCCGTATTATGATACTGATCACGCGCCTGCCTGACTTGATCGATAAAATTGGAATTTTTAGAAAGGTAATTAGTGCGAGCCATCGGTGGGATTTTACATAGAAAATGAACTCTATGGACCCGGCTTAGAGTTCGAGGGTTCGAGCCATCCTGGTTCGAGCCAAGGGTGGCATGTTTAGTTAAAATGAATAGGGATTTTGCCGGGACTGAAAAGTCAGTTCGACCCAAACGTGGAGTTCGAGCCTACCGAGTTCGACCCATCGAAGTTCGACTGTATTTAAAGGTGAAATCAGAGGCAAGCCGCTTGACCAGAGAAAAACTGCCTGACCTATCATTGCAGAACTTGGCATCCCATGTGATCTAAGCAAAGCTTGAACCCACAGTGATGAGAGACTGAATGGTCAAGAGTCAGCACTCTTAACTACTACGCCACGGAGGCCTGTCTATAAAGAGGTTGAAGTGTGAGAAAGAAAAGCAGACTTAGGGCCTTAAACAGACACCTTTCCTCTGCAGTATCTATATTGGGTCTTTCCTGATTGTGGAGGTCCTTTTTAACCCATTTTGTACTAGAAACCCCAAAATGGGTAGTTGGCAAACAATGCAGGCCCAGATCAGACGCCACAGAACGTGGCATCTGATCAGGGCCTACACTGTTTGCAAAATTTTCAGCCAATTTCCAAATAGTTTTTGAAGAAAACACAACTTGACACCCCTAAATTTTGAAATGTACTCCTGCTATATATAATGTGGAATATTTCATTTTGTACAAAAAGGGTTAAGGGACACCAGGATTAATTCTTCTACAGATTCAACCTCACTTGCCAAAGCAATTAGAAGCTGAAGAAATCATCACTCATTGGCTTTTCAAACCCTAACTTCAAGAATTGACATATACAAAGAATCCTTTTAGCCTCGGACCGTTAGCATTGGTATGCCCTTCCGGATTTGATGTGCAGAGAATAGTTAAGCTAAGCTTACCTCTTTGATGAGACCTAGGGACTAACTTCCAATATCATAGGTTCTGGTGAATAAATGTCATTTGTCTTGTCTTCACTAACAATTCTGATTCTAAATGTAACTAAGAAGATTCTATCAATTTTACTGGCACACCTAAATTGTGAAAGGAACTCCGAAACTTCAGTAACTCAAATACGGATGATTTGTTCACCATGTCTTATTTAAGCTTGCTCTTGAGACCCTGGAGAATTCTTCCCAAAGTTCCAGATATCAATATATTTAGGTTAATTTAGAGAGGTTGTTCTCCGGTATGTTGTGTTTGTTTGATTTGAGGTTTAGCGTCCCCGTCAACACTGTAAAGGTCATTTTGGAGACATAACTTCCAATTTTGTGGGACTTTTACCCGACACTGAGATGAAATGACATCCCGAGCCCTGTCGCCCAATGAAACCAATAGGGTTTATTTGCATGGACGGTCCGTCTCGCACTGCGGTTCCTGGACAGGCTTAGATCCTCTAAGCGTTTTACCAGCACTAGTGTGCGGGCCAGATTCAGCTTTGCGTGGAAGCATCATGCAGCCCATATATTTCTTCAAGCCCCTATGGCCGGTATGTGTGTATGCATTAGAATCGCTTCTTAGAATTCTAATGCGTACATACAACATTCCTATAAAAGATCGAAAAGAATGCCTACTATGCCCCTTGCCATAACACTATGATTATCCCTCAATAATTTAACCCTTGTCCTGCTGAGCCCGGATATGTCTTATCTTTGAAACAATGTAGAACCAGATCAAGAAGCCATCTGATAAGATACATTGTCATTCAGTCTATGAATTTGTTGCAATAATTTGCATCAAGTAATCTGATTGGTTGATAATAAGTAGTGGATGTGGCATATTAAAATATTCTGCAGGACAAGGGTTAAACTACCCCTATCTCTAACATTTTTTATGGGCCCAAATTCAAGCTATGCAAGACCAGAGACTCAATTCATTACAAAATGGGTTTAAATTACCTCTTCAATTTCAAGGTCAATACACCAGAGAACCAGGTAGTTTGCCGTCTCTTCACAGGCAAGGTGGGGATGTTCTAACAAATATTCCTGGCTGTCTTCGTACTTGTTCAACATACCAAACTTCTTGATCTCTTCTTTATACTTTTTAGTAAATGTTTCCTGGAATAACAAACATGAACAAATACACAGCTCCAAGAAATGAGGATAATTTTGAGATAATTTTACTTAATTCTCCATAAAACAAATGCTGATTGCCTTCTTGAGGCGATTCTAATGAAGGTTCATGGGGAGTTTGCATTTGGAAGAGTGTCACCTAAGCAACATTCCTATGAAGTTTGAATGAAATTGTTCCAGGGGTATAGCATACCTACCAACTTTCACCCATAAGGAGTGAGTTTCATGATTTTTCCATGCATTTTGACCACACGATCGTGTTGCCAAAATAAGGCAAAAATCGCGATTTTTCCACCTCCTCACGCTTGGTATTTTTATCAGCCATATTGTTTGTGGATAGTCATTTGGAATATCTTGGATTTCTTCACTATCTATTTTGGAGATGGAAAAACCCTGAGTATATTTTTAGCTGCAATGACTATTTTTAACCCAATGATAGATTACCCAGTACCAGTTGCCAACAGTTTTCTATCTGTATGAGCATGAACAGGGATGCCCTTTGCTGATCTTTTCATGTAAGTATGTTTGAACAATTATTTAATCTCTCCCAGATGTAATGAAACTAAATATTTACCTATGAATGAGCAATGTCACATATTTTCGTGACTACGAAAATCGTAGTTTTTATTTCTCAAACTAAGAATTGTATTATTATTTGGTAATGAGTGTTCTAACACTTCAGAAACAATTGTTTTGCAAAATAAAGGCTGTTAAAGTCAGACATTAAGCACCCCTTGCAATTGCATGAAAACTGTTTCTGAGTTAAAGAACCTAATTTCAGACAGATCATGTATTCAGACAATCTTTAGTTATTGCAAATACTGTTAATTATTGAAGCTTAAGTAATAAACCAGTGATTTATTGGATTATACATAAAATGTAAACATGCAATTTTTCTGATTGTACTAGTGGACTGGAGTGTGCCTGCTTGTTTGAAAAAAAAATCTCCCCCATGGAAATTTTGGGGAAAATATTCACCGCGCATTATTCCATCCAAAAATGCCGTGACACGCAGAATCTCCCCCATGAAAAATTTGAAAAGTTGGCAGGTATGGTATAGGAGGAGTTGTCTTTCAAACGTTTTTCTATTTTAAGATCTGGTGGCCATCTTGTTCATCTAAGCGGAACTATTTTAGCTATTTTGGCAATATTCCTATGAAGTTTAAGCTTAATTTGCCTAAAGGTTTACGGGTTCTAACACAACAAGAAATAAAGTAATTTATGCCTTCATTATGGAGATAATTATAAAAACATATTCTTGAAAAAAGAACCTGGAGCGAGCAGTCAATGGCAAGCCGTCGCAAATTCCCACGCTTTTGCCACATAGCAGTTTTGTTTGTTTGATTTGAGGTTTAACGTCCCCGTCAACACTGTAAAGGTCATTTTGGAGACGTTGCTTCCAATTTTGTGGGACTTTTACCCGACATTGAGATGATATGACATCTCAAGCCCTGTCACCCAATGAAACCAATAGGGTTTATTAGCATGGACGGTCCACCTCGCACCGCGGTTCCTGGACAGGCTTAGATCCTCTAAGCGGTTTACCAGTAGTAGTGTGCGGGCCGGATTCAGCTCTGCGTGGAAGCATCATGCAGCCCATATATTTCTTCAAGCCCCTATGGGCGGGGGCTGTTGCCACATAGCAGATGTGACCTTTTGACCCCTTGAGATGGCCCCTTTTGGCAGAGCCAACTATGACGTCCCACTCGCACGCCCTCACCATGTAAGGAAGTCCTGAAGCAAATATGGTTGCATTCCAGCTAGTGGTTAAGGAGGAGATAGCGTGACGGACAGATGGACAGAGGGGTTCACAATATCCCCCGAGGCTTTCTTTAAAAGCGTGGGGAAATAAAAATCCATCAATAAATGTAGTCGCTAGAGCGATGACAAAATTTTTTTAAAAATAGCCACAGTGACCTTGACCATGAGGTCATGACCTTCAAAGTCAACTCACTCGAGATATTGTTATAAGGAACATTTGTGTGAAGTTATATTGAAATCAATCAAGAAATGTAGGCACTAGAGTGATGACAAAGTTTTCTAAATATAGGCACAATGACCTTGACCTTGAAAGTCGAACTCGCTCAAGATAATGTCATAAGGAACATTTGTGTGAAGTTATATTGAAATTGGACAAGAAAAGTAGGCGCTAGAGCAATGACAAAGTTTTTCTAAAATAGGCACAGTGACCTGGACCTTGAAAGTCAAACTTGCTCAAGATATTGTCATAAGGAACATTTGTGTGAAATTATATTGAAATCGGACAAGAAATGTAGGCGCTAGAGTGATGACAAAGCTTTTCTAAAAATAGCCACAATGACCTTGACATTGAAAGTCAAACACACTCGAGATATTGTCAAAAGGAACATTTGTGTGAAATTATATTGAAATTGGTCAAGAAATGTAAAAGTTAGAGCGATTAAAAGTTTTTCTAAAAATAGCCACAGTGACCTTGACCTTGAGGCCACGACCTTGAAAGTCGAACTCACTCGAGATATTGTCATAAGGAACATTTGTGTGAAGTAATATTGAAATCGGTGAAGAAATTAGGCGCTAGGGCGATAGCGTGACTTTTACAGTGTAGTTACAATAGCAGAGGTGACCTTTGACCCCTTGAGATGGCCCCTTTGGGCAGAGCCAACTATAAAGTCCCTCTTGCACACCCTCACCATGTAAGGAAGTCATGTAGCAAATATGGCTGCATTCTGGCCAGTGGTTAAGGAGGAGTTAATGTGACGGATGGACAGACAGACGGACAGAGGCGTTCACAATATCCCTGAATGCTTTTTTTTTAAACGCGTGGGGATAATAATAAAGAAACGTATCTCCATTATAATTTCTATGCCTCCTTATCTGGAGCTATGTAACTGCATACCTACCTGTCTTTCTGCCCTTTCTTCATCTGTCAGTTCTTTTGGTGTGTCTTGTATTTTGTTAATTATCTGAAAACAAACTTCATCTATATTTTCTGTCACTGGAGTCTATACTATAGATATTTAAAAAAACAATGTGATTCACAAAATAATTTCCTGCCTTACAAATAAGGCTGTCAGCAGTTTACACTGATATTATCAAATCTTATCATACACAGCAAGTCTTACATAGCAAGTCTTATCTTACATCAACTAAATTAAATAAAATGCAGTAGGTATGAAAAAGAATCCACCATACATGTACATACCGCAATGAACCTGAGTATTGGGACAGACAGGCCTAGAAGCAAACAGTGCAGACTCAGATCAGACTGCTCTAAAGGAGCAGTCTGATCAGGGTCTACACTGTTTGCCATGCCATACACTGTTTGAACTCCTTGCTAAATTGTGATACAAATCTGTTAATTTTGGAGAACTAAATCAGGTCCTCAAGGTGTCCGAATTTTTAGGATTTTTATGGCAACTGGGTGAGACAAATTTGAAGCTCTAGAAATGTCAAGCAGGTTATTGCTTTTCATAAACTACTGAATATGCCATAACTAGAACACGTGCTCTAATAAGTGTACACCAAGGGCCAGTTGTTCAAAATAAACATCATTAGCTAACATACCGTTGAAACTTTTGTCATGGCAAATATGCTAATTCTTTTGCTGAAAAAAGGTGAGCAGCTTTTGCAAATACCACTGTATTGGGTATTTTGCTTGCTAGAACAATTAACATTTTCATCACTTACAAGCTTGTTAAGCTAACAATGCTTTGAACAACTGTACCCTATACTTTTTCCAGAAGTGAAGTTGAGTGCAAATTAGCACACATGAGCTAATAAGTGCACACCAATACTTTTTCAAGAAATAAAGTTGACACTAAATTAGAGTGTAAATTAGTACACATGGGCTAATAAGTGCATACCAATACTTTTTCAAGAAGTAAAGTTGACACTAAAGAGTGCGATTGCAAGTTACCGGTATTACACATGCACCTGGAGACCCAAGATGACTTGGAAGTAGCCGACAGAGAGAGATCGCAGAGAGTGGAAGCTATCAGCTATTGGCCTGCATGATAGACATACCTGGAGATCTGGTGTGAGATCTGCCATGTGTGCAGCAAGCCAGCTACCTGGAAGGGGGCCCACTTATGTGGATGTTGCCCCTGTACCTGCATGTTAATTAAAACTTCAATGATGATGATGATAACACAAATACTTTTTCAAGAAGTAAGGTGGACACTAACATCTTACATGAGTGTTCATGTATTTTTTAATTTATTAAACAAGTCGAGGAAAAGGGATAAAATGTGAGGCTTTGGTCAGCATTTTATCCGTTTTCCTCAACAAGTTTAATAAATTCAATAATACATGAGCACAAATGTAAGATTGTATTCATCATATGATATTTAAAACGCATTTTATTCACAATTGTTTTAACAATAATAGTTCATCTGTTATTATTGATAATGACCAATCTTAATCATATTTGAGAAATGTTACTGTTTGTGTGTTCTAAGATGACTGATGAGACCGATTCTAGGCTCTGAACTGTCTGTTGTAGATAGAGCAACAGAGGCTAGAGGAAGACAGCTCTGTTGGTAATGTTTTAGCTCTGGCTTTGCGCTGTGCACATTTTTGCTCAGCTTCACTGATTTTCTTTGCCTCATATTTACTGGCACCTTCAGATGAGACCTCACCACATTGCTGTCATGTGCAATTTGTCCCATGACTCTGTTAGAATGTTGAAGTCCCTGTGTGTCCTTGTAGCGCTTCTTCTGACTGCCTTGGGAGCGTTTGTCCATTTCTAGTTCTCCATAGAGAATTTTCTTTGGCAACATTCCTCAGGCATTCTGATAACATGGCCTGTCCATCTTAACTGTGCTAATTTCAGACGAGTAAGAACACTTTGCATCCCTGCCCTGTTCAGGACTTCCATGTCTGGAATTCTGTCTTGCCACTTAATCTTTAAGAAATTTCTAAGACAGCTTGTATGGAAGTGATTCAATCTTTTGGCATGCTGTTGGTAAACTGTCCATGTTTCAAATGGTGGACTCTTTGTAAGGCTTGCCAGGTGCTAGCTGATAGACTACCTCAGTCTTTTTGATGCTGACTGTGAGATCACAGCCATCACAGGAGTCAGATACATGATCTATACCTTTTTGTATCTTCTCTTCTGTTGGAGCACCTTTTGCCATGTCATCAGCAAAGTGGAACTCATCTTGCACCTCTCTCTGCACCTTGAATTTGGCTTACAACCCTCTGAGATTCAAAAGCTTCAATCAAAGCGATAGCTAATAGGTATGCCACTGTCATTATCCTGGAAAGCATCTGTGAGCATAGCAGAAAACATCATGCTGAACATTGATGGGGCTAACACACAGCCTTGCTTGACTCCTTTTGTCACATGCAATGGATCTGAAAACTCACCATCATTTTTGACCGGATTGTTTTACTATAATGTCAATATTCCACCATTAGGCGATGTCATTAAGGATGTCGTACATGTAACATTACGCGGTGTAACTTACTAATTTGAATATTTGGTCCACTAGACAATGATTGAATATATTACATGGCATTATTTCATTCTCAGACGTGACGTCATATGATAAAAAGGCCTCCTAGGGCTTGTTTATAATTGTGAATATGGTATTCATAGTTTAAAGATCGAAAATGGGTTGATGGACAGGGTGGTTGAATCGTTAGATGGACAAACAAATGCATGCAGATATGCAATATAATGGGCATTGCAGGAAAAGGCAAATAATGCCATTTCCATATTTTTTTTTTTTTATTTTTATTTCTGGGGAGGGAAGAGAGGTGGGGTGCTATATTAATATGAATCAAAGATAAAAGCATTTATAGGGCAATATTCAAGTGTCATTTTTTTCTCATTTCTTCATCAGTTCTACTGAGGATTAATGATTGTGAAAATTTGAAATATAAAACTAGAGTATACTTACAGTTTTTGATTTGCCGTCGTGACAGATGGTATCAATATTCCATGGTGTATGCTGAAATGTATGACACAGAGTATTAACAGACATAAAATGAGGAACTGTAAATACTTACTGTCTTTTTTGCAATGGACTTCTTCAGAGATCCACATAAAGGGGAGTAATGAGGATTTGGTTTTTTTTTTTAGTTTAATGGTCATGTCGAGCCCATCAACTTATGGAACTACACTTTTCCTGGGCAGGCTTATTCATAACCTGCTAATCAGTACAGTGTTCATTCTTTCGCCAGACACTGGCAATTGCTGTTCTTAATCAGAAGAAGGGGGAGAATGGAAACAGAAAATATTTCATGAAGAGCAATAAGGATGTTTGTGTTAGTTATGTCCCACCAACAACTAGGGTCATATGGAGATGGGACCTTGGTTGAAAGACTCATCTAAACATCTGGAGAAGCCCGGAATCAAATTCAAGACTTCTGGTTTACAAGGCTAGTAGCAGGGAGGCTTCTAGCACTATGGTTAATTAAAGATAATTTTTCACATGTCTTCAAAAATACCTGTGTTGTGAGTACTTGTTAGAATCACCCACCCCAATGTTGCCAGATCCGAGATCCAGTATGGACTGAATCACAAGCTTTCTGATCACCAGTTGAATGCGTATCTGACTCAGTTACCAAGGCTAGCAGATTTTGAATCAAATCTACAGCTTCCAACACACATAGCAACAGATAAGGTATGTATTTTGTGATAACTGAGTGAGTGAGTGTTCGAGTTTTACGTCCCACCAACAGCTTAGGTCATAAGGAGACGGGACCTCGGTTTAAAGACTCATCCGAAAGTCTGGAGAAGCCCCGGATCCATCCTGCGATCCCTGATTTACAAGGCGAGTAGCGTAACCACTGCACCCTGGAGGCTTCTTTTGTGACAAGAGGCTCAATGAGCCTAAACCGCTCACCTGAGGAACTTAAGTTTTAACAATTCACAGACTTGACTACTAAATCTGCTAATAGAATCCAGCCCATTGACCCTTACAGGATATAAGTCATCATTATTGCATTGCATTCCAAGTTTGAGACTTCTAGCTTCTATAGTTCCTGAGAAATCTTTGACGAAAATTTAACATTGGTCAAAATGGAGAGAAAGAAGAATGAAAGAACAGATGAACAAATAAGCTGAGAAAGCCCAATGTCTCTTACACAAAATAAGTCATCATTATTCTATTGAATACCAAATTTGATGCTTCTAGCTTTTATAGTTCCTGAGAAATCTTTGATTAAATATTTAACATTGGTCTATTATCTCTATATGGAGAGAAAGAAGAATGAAGGAACAAATGAACCAGACTAGCTCCAAAACCTAATGCAGCCTTTCCCCTTGCCCAATGGTGCTACACATAAAATTTAAACAAGATTGGTCGACTGCCTTCTGAGATATGCTTCATTGAAAGTGTGGACGACGGATGGACAGACGACAGACGACGGCCTCTGGAGCCTTGGTATACTATCAGCTCACTGGAGCCTTTGGCTCAGGTGAGCTAAAAATTCAAGTCGCTATTTCTGTCACAACATTTTCCCTACGTTAAGTTATGGGCAAATTTTTTTGTCTCTCAAGGTCACGTAACTCCGAGGTCAATATTCCGATTCGGCCCAAAATCGAACTTAACCGAGATTTTATGCCTGTCCTCGTTACCTGCAAGTTTGAAGCTGATATGAATAAAAATAAAGTTGCTATCGTGGTCACAACGTATTTTTTTATGCTCAAGGGCAGGTAACTCCAAGGCAAATATTCCTATTCGGCCCAAAATCGAACTTAACCGAGATTTTATGTCTGTCCTCGTTACCTGCAAGTTTGAAGCTGATCTGAAAAAAATTCAAGTCGCTATCGTAGTCGCAACATTTTCCCTAATTAAGTCTATGGGCAAATTTTTTGTCGCTCAAGGTCACGTAACTCCGAGGTCAATATTCCGATTCGGCCCAAAATTGAACTTAACCGAGATTTTATGCCTGTCCTCGTTACCTGCAAGTTTGAAGCTGATATGAATAAAAATAAAGTTGCTATCGTGGTCACAACGTATTTTTTTATGCTCAAGGGCAGGTAACTCCAAGGCAAATAATCCGATTTGGCCCAAAATCGAACTTAACCGAGATTTTATGTCTGTCCTCGTTACCTGCAAGTTTGAAGCTGATCTGAAAAAAATTCAAGTCGCTATCGTAGTCACAACATTTTCCCTATGTAAAGTCTATGGGCAAATTTTTTGTCGCCCTAATTAAGTCTATGGGCAAATTTTTTGTCGCTCAAGGTCACGTAACTCCGAGGTCAATATTAGGATTCGGCCCAAAATTGAACTTAACCGAGATTTTATGCCTGTCCTCGTTACCTGCAAGTTTGAAGCTGATATGAATAAAAATAAAGTTGCTATCGTGGTCACAACGTATTTTTTTATGCTCAAGGGCAGGTAACTCCAAGGCAAATAATCCGATTCGGCCCAAAATCGAACTTAACCGAGATTTTATGTCTGTCCTCGTTACCTGCAAGTTTGAAGCTGATCTGAAAAAAATTCAAGTCGCTATCGTAGTCACAACATTTTCCCTATGTAAAGTCTATGGGCAAATTTTTTGTCGCTCAAGGTCATGTAACTCCGAGGTCAATATTCCGATTCGAACTTAACTGAGATTTTATGCCTGTCCACGTTACCTGCAAGTTTGAAGCTGATCTGAATAAAAATAAAGTTGCTATCGTGGTCACAACGTATTTTTTTATGCTCAAGGGCAGGTAACTCCAAGGCAAATAATCCGATTCGGCCCAAAATCGAACTTGACCGAGATTTTATGCCTGTACTGGTTTATCTGCAAGAATGAAGTCGATCAGAAAAAAATTGACGGAGCTAGCGTGATGACAAGCTTTTTCCTATGTGAAGTCTATGGGAGCTAGATGTTGCCATGGCAACCAGAGTTCCACTCAGATCTGCCTGAAAACCTAATGAAGCCTTTCCACTTGCCCAATAATGCGACACATGAAATTTGATCAAAGTTGGCCAAGTAGTCTTTAAGATATACATTTTCGAAATTCCCATTAACCCTAATGCAAAAACACACAAGGGCAGGTAACTCCTAAGTGAATGATCCGATTCTGCCAGTTATCGAACTTGACCCAGATTTCATGGCTGTGCTGGTTATCTGCAAGAATAAAGCCAATCTGAAAATAATTGAAGCAGCTACGGTGATGACAACATTCTCCCCATGTTAAGTCAATAGGCAATTTTATCAATGCTCAAGGGCACGTAACTCCTGAGTGAATAATCCGATTCAGCCCAAAATCAAACTTGATCGAGATTTCATGCCTGTCCTCGTTATCTGCAAGAATGAAGTCGATCAGAAAAAAATTGACGGAGCTAGAGTGATGACAAGCTTTTTCCTAATTCCCATTAACCCTAATGCAAAAACATACAAGGGCAGGTAACTCCTAAGTGAATGATCCGATTCTGCCAGTCATCGAACTTGACCGAGATTTCATGGCTGTGCTGGTTATCTGCAAGAATAAAGCCAATCTGAAAATAATTGAAGCAGCTACGGTGATGACAACATTCTCCCCATGTTAAGTCAATAGGCAATTTTTTCAACGCTCAAGGGCACGTAACTCCTGAGTGAATAATCCGATTCAGCCCAAAATCGAACTTGATCGAGATTTCATGCCTGTCCTCGTTATCTGCAAGAATGAAGACAATCAGAAAAAAATTGACGGAGCTAGAGTGATGACAAACTTTTTCCTATGTTAAGTCTCTGGGAGCTATTTGTTGCCATGGCAACCAGAGTTCCAATCCTATCTGCCCGAAAACAGTATGCAGCCTTTCCCCCTACCTGATAATGCTTCACATGAAATTTGATCAAGATCGGCCCACTGGTTCCGGAGATATACTTCTTTGAAAGTGTGGACGACGGACGCCGGCTCGTGGTATACTAATACCTCACATGAGCCTTCGGCTCAGGTGAGCTAATAACTGAAGGATAGTTTTCCTCATTTCTGCATATAAACCTATGTTGTGGGTATTCATTAGAACCGCTTGTTAAGGCAGTTCTAATGAATACCCACAACATAGGTTTTTATGGAGAATTGACAAAAACTATCCTTCATTTATCACAAAATACCCACGTTATCTGTTGCTAGAAACACTTACCTTTTCTTTATCTAACAGTTCTTTTTCCTTCTTTTGAAAATCTGCTTCTTGTTTCTCTAAGGTAGACAACTCACTTTTCAACTTCTCCAGGTTGTCAAGAGATTCCTAACAAACAAAACAGTTATTCTTCATTTGCATTAACCCCATCCTGCTGAATAAATTAATTTTGCCACACCCATTTCTGAGTATCAACCAATCAAATTACTTGATATGGTGTATTTGTTCAGTTCATATTTTGAGTGACTAACCGTGTAGTTCCCAAACAGAAGCCATCTGATATGGATCTACACTGTTGATCAGGATTCAGATAACTTCTGCAGAAGGCATCTGATCTGAATCTACACCATTTGCAAAGGTACAGTAGGTTAAGGGTTAAGCAGGGCTTCACTAATGTAAAATAAGGCTATCCTTTATTTGCACCAAGTACACATATTATGTAAACATTAAAACAGAGACTCCTTTCATGCAAAATTTTATTTTATTTTTATACTTTGGTTTGGTTTAACAGCCCTTTCAGGGCTATTTTCCTTATTTTTAACCAATCATTAACCAATGGTGGGTGAAAACTGGAGTATCAGAAAAAGACCTCACCTTCCACTGCAGAACTTGGCACTTCTCTAACATGTGACCCAAGCGAGGCTCAAATCCACAGCATTTAGAGACCTAATGATTAAAAAGACAATGCTCTTTACCACCGAGGCCCATTTATTTTAAGTAGACTTATGTGTATACAAAAATCTCTTTCACACATGCATGCACACACACATTAGGATGTATGGACATAACACCCACACATTCACAAACATTCATGACATTTATTTATTTTTTTTTATTTTATTCTTTTGCTGTTTTTGCCCCCTAAAACAATTACATTTCATGTCAGTATGGTGAGTTAAGCTGTTTTTGCACCGCCCACAAAAATTACATTTCATGTCAGTATGGTGAGTTAAGCTGTTTTTGCCCCCCAAAACAACTACATTTCATGTCAGTATGGTGAGTTTATGTAATGACTTTTTCTAGACGAGCTTAAACATACAGTTACCTCCCCTGAAAGTGTAGCCATTCACTTTAAGAAAATTTCCTACGATACTGGCACAATATGAAATACATGTATTACCTTTTCTTCCGCTTGTTTTAACTTCTGCTTCATAGATGCCATCTTCTGTTGAGTGCTGCAAAATGGAACTATACCCATTACCGGCAGATGAATACATGTACCTCAAGGTACACCTGTGGACATAAATCCGTTCAAACTTTGATGAGCTTCATTTCATTTTGATCTGATGTTTCATTCAATATTTCCTTACATCCTGTCAGTCAACTGCAAGACAGGAATAAATTCAAAACACAAAGTGTTGTACATTTCATTGTAGGCCTTGCACTGTCAAATTAGATGATATAAAGAGATTCATTGAAAGGTACTTCATCGAAGTTTGAACGCTTTTGTGTCCACAGGTGTAAGTCAGAGTTCTGAGGATAATTCAGGGTTTCATAGCAACAGTTAAGATAAGTATTTTTTCGACAACTGAAGGATGGTTTTCCTTATTTCTCCATATAAATATATGTTGTGGGTACTCATTAGAACCGTCTCGCCGAGGTGGTTCTAATGAATACCCACAACATAGGTTTTTATGGAGAACAGTCTAAGGCCAAGTTCATTACCCTAAATCATCCATATGACAAAGTGCATTCTTTCATACCCACCCCCCCCCCTCCCACACACACACAAAACGGTTATTTTTCCCATGAAAATGTGTAATATTTTTTGTTGTTTATACTCTAAACACAGCTTGTTGGTACTCGTTAGACCCACCTCATTGAGGCAGTTCTAATGAGTACCCACAACCTATGTCTTTGAGCAGAAGGAAAAATAATGAACACCGCCATAAACCCCACTTTTCTCTATATAAAGCAGGGTTTAGATGGGTGCTCAATGCAGGAGCTGTTAACATATTGTTACCTTAACAAGCTTGTTAGTGGTCAAAAAGGTATCTTACTGTCTTATTTTACATTCAATACAAAGACTAGCCCACTTATATGATCTCTTCTGGGCTGTCCCACAAGTGGTCATAACCCTTTCAAACCTGTATACCAGGGTCCAGTTATCCAAAGCATCGTTAGCTTAACAAGCTCATTAGTGATCATATTGTTACGACTCCTACACCTGTGGACACAAAACCGTTCAAACTTTAATGAGCTTCATTTCATTTTCACTTGAAACATCATTCAATATATCCTAACATCCTATCAGTCAATTGCCAGACAGAAATAAATTCAAAACACAAGGTGATGTACATTTCATTGTTGACTGTCCAATCAAAATACATCTCAAATGTCAATCAAAAATTGTTCGCCAAAATGAGACCAATCAATTGCTTGATCTAGTTTTAGAACTCTTTGATGAATGACATTTGTTTGTCAAACTAACTTGATGCAAAGAGATTCAGTGAAAGTTATTTCACAGGAGTTTGAAAACTTTTGTGTCCACAGGTGTAACTGTTCTAGCAAGTACAATGTTAAAAATTTTGGTATTTTTGCTGAAAAATGTGAGCAGCTTTTGCATTTGCAGCAAAAATATTAGCATATTTGCCATATTAAATGATCAAAGTTTTAAAAATTCGTTGACTAACATAGTTATAAGTTTTGAACAACTGGGCCGACATGTAACAGATACCCAGCTAGTTGATTCTGGCTGGGACAGGTCAGGATTTTTTTTTTCTGCACCTGTTACAAACATCTCATCAGGATTCACACTGTATCTGCTGTATCCCATCCAGTTAATAATTCTGGTTAAACCCCTTACTTGCCGGCCTCAGTAGCTCAGTCGGATCCTCATCTGACATGTGATCAGGACTATGTGGGTTCGATACCTGCTTGGATCGGCAACATTCTTTCGTGGAGATTGATCATGAAATCTTTTCTTTGGTCATTCTCTCCCTTCTGCTGATTCAAGAAGGGCATTTGTCAGTTTCTGGTAAAAGAATGTGCACTGTACTGGTTAACTGATAACGTATAAGCCTGCACAGGAAAAGTGTGGACAGGTAAACTGACTGGCTCAAAAATAACCTAAAATAGGGTTGACTGGGCCATTAAACTCCAAAACAAACAAACAAACAAAATCCCTTACTTACAAGAATGAATGTGCACAAAGTCAAATATGGAAAAATTCCCATCGGAATCTCAGTTGTCGAGAATTTACTGTATATTAACTCTAATCCTGCTGATCACTACAACCACCATCTTTCAAAACAGTGTAGATCCAGATGAGATGGCTTCTGAAGAAGCCATCTAATTAGGATCTACACTGTTTGACATTCAGTTTATGAATTTGTAGGAATAAAGGTACATCAAGTAATCTGATTGGTTCAAAGTCAGAGATGGGTGTGGCTAAAATGAATATTCGGTGACACGACAACCCATATCTTTCCAAACAGTTTATGAATTTGTAGGAATAAATTACATCAAGTAATCTGATTGGTTCAAAGCCAGAGATGGGTGTGGCTAAAATGAATATTCAGCAGGATAAGGATTAAACTATCAATCATTGTACATACTCTTGTTTGGATTTCTTTAGTTCTTCCTTCTCCTTTTTCTCTTGTTCCATTCTCTCCAATCTTGCCTGATGTCGCCATCGAAACAAACTTGGCGTGTCGATGTTTGGATGTGTGTCATCTTCGTCATCTGAAATCTGTTTGATTTAATGTGAATGCCACACTCCTTACAATAAACATACACCAGAATCTTTTCGCCCCTGCCCATCGGGGCTTAAAGAAATATTTGGGCTGCATGATGCTTCCACGCAGAGCTGAAACCAACTGCACACGAGTACTGGTAAACCACTTAAAGGATCTAAGCTTACCCAGGCAAAGCGGTGTGAGTCAGACCGTCCATGCTTATAAACCCTATTGGTTTCATTGGGTGACAGGGCTTGA
Source organism: Lucinisca nassula (assembly GCA_963580285.1). Taxonomy (NCBI): domain Eukaryota; kingdom Metazoa; phylum Mollusca; class Bivalvia; order Lucinida; family Lucinidae; genus Lucinisca; species Lucinisca nassula. Next base: position 21,076,504 of record OY757013.1, on the reverse strand, counting down.
GATGTCATTTCATCTCAATGGCGGGTAAAAGTCCCACAAAATTGGAAGCAACGCCCCAATTTTTGACTATTAACCATCACATTTTTGGTATATTTTTGTTAACAAATTGCATGACAAACAGTACAAATGTCCAGGTCGCATTTTCAACTGGGGGCAAATGTCCATTTTTAGATTAATTCATTTGGGGGCAAATGTCCTGGAATCCAACCTGATACTTTTAAAGCTCCTCCCGGGGCACATGTCTCCCCATGGAGCTGGTTGGTCCTTTCAGGGAATAAGTTCTCCTTGTGGACTGCAGCCCGTCAGCCTATCTGGACTGGACTGTTTCGGCTTGTTGGGCATCAGGTGGCAGTATGCAGTAGCTGGTGTGATTGGGGCTCTCTCTTGTAGCTGCCGAGTTATTGGAGTGAGTTTTCCCGTCCGATCACCCTTTTGGTGGTAATCGTTATCATTGTTTGATACATATCTTATTATGTGGAGTCAGTTATTGCAGGCAAGTAACTGTTCTAGATTAAAGAATAATCAAGTCAGCAGGGGAAGACTGAAGTAAGTTGTGTTGTTTTCTTGATGTCTTTGCCTTTGTTGTGTTGTCCTTGTGTCTGCTTGTTTTCTGTGCTCTGCATTGTGCATGATTAGCTTTATGTATGTTTAAAGCCTCCCTCCTGCAGAGATATGGGGATTGTCTCGTAAATGGACAGCTGTCCTGGCAGCATCACAACATTCTGTATAGCTGAAAGGGTAATGCTGCATGGTATGCAAGAGGAGGGTTTGTTGTTTCCTTTTTATGGAAATGACAGCAACGCCAGTTCTACCTCTCATTCTTGTATTTTCTGGTTAGTGTTTGACGGACCTACGGTTTGACAGCTTCCCTGTGTGAGGAAGTTGTGTCGTTTTACTCATGATGGCAGGATCTGTGTCCACCAGGTATAATATACATGTATGAAGCAAATTCAGTGCCTTTTAAGCATTCATTCACAAATCCTGCCATTGTTTTGTACATAATATGCAAATAGAATCTGACTGGCAAACATCTAATCAATAAATCCAAAAAATTTTAACCAAAAATTCTTGTCTTTCCTCAAACTACGAAGATTAATTATTCTTAATTTCTTACAAATTCTTCTTTCAGTCCTAATAATATTTGAATTTGATTATGCGTAACTGAGTATCATGTGTGCATAGAAAAATATAGTAAACATATCAACCATAATGATCAAATTTTTTATTTTTTAAATGTTTCCATTTTTAGATTGAATTAATTAAAGACAACAACCGAAAAGAAAAAAGAGTTTTGTTTACTGCCAGCTGAAATTATAAGAAAAGCAAAAACTGATTATAATAATTCAGGGTTCTCACTAGGATTTTGAAAACTGAAGTAAAAATGCTGTCCTACAGAAAAAGTTGGAGTTTTACTATTGTTTTCTATTGAGACTTTCCAAAAAGTTTGAGGCAGAAATGAACAAGAAAGCAGCCTGAGGGGCAGCCAAATCCCCTGCCACTCTTTTTTATCAAGGCTCAACCTTGTGACCTTCACCTGTGACCTTGACCTTGAGTTGACATGGTTTATTTATGGGTTCTACACATCAGCTCAGTACAGGGATATTTGATGAAAGTTTAATGAAAATCCTTCCAGGGATAAAGGAGATATGGAATGGACACAAAATACAAAGTTTCAAACTCATGACCTTCAACTGTGACATTGACATTGAGTCGGCATGGTTTATTTATGTGTTCTGCACATCAGCTCACTGAGGGGGATAACTGACCAAAGTTAAATGAAAATCCTTTGAAGGGTAAAGATGATATGGGACGGACACAAAATCCAAAGTTTCAAACTCGTGACCTTCCAATGTGACCTTGACCTGGTGTCAGCATGATTCATTTATGGTCTCTGCACATGAGCTCACTAAGGGGGATAATTGACAAAAGTTTAATGAAAATCCTTCGAGGGGTAAAGGAGATATGGAATGGGCACAAAATTCAAAGTTTCAAACTCTTGACCTTCAAATGTGACCTTGACCATGAGTCGGCATGGTTCATTTATGGGTTCTGCACAAGAGCTCACTGAGGGGGATAAATGACGAAAGTTTAATGAAAATCCTTTGAAGGGAAAAGTTTCAAAGTTTCAAACAAAAGTTTAATGAAAATCCTTCGAGGGGTAAAGGAGATATGGAATGGGCACAAAATTCAAAGTTTCAAACTCTTGACCTTCAAATGTGACCTTGACCTTGAGTCAGCATGGTTCATTTATGGATTCTGCACATCAGCTCACTTACATGTAAAAGAATATTTGACCAAAGTTTAATGGGAATCCTTCCAAAGGTTAAGGAGATATGGAACAGACACAAAAATCAAAATTTCAAACTATTGACCTTCAAATGTGACCTTGACCTTGAGTCCGCATGGTTCATTTATGGGTTCTGCACATCAGCTCACTGAAAAGAATATTTGACCAAAGTTTAATGAAAATCCCTCCAAGGGTAAAGGAGATATACAAGGGACACAAAATTCAAAGTTTCTTGACCTTCAAATTGTATTTTCTATGAACACATGATAAGACTGATTGATGTTTTGGGTTAAATGACACATCAACCCTTGTGGGTCATTTTGTGTCGTAGCCCACAGAAAGGGAGAAAAGAGACAGAAGAGATAGTAGAGGAGATGAATGTGAGGGACAGGGGAGAAAGAGGAAAAAGAATGGAAGTGTAGAGACTGAAGAAGTAAACAATGCACCCCATCTACCCCTACCCCTACTGCTGCTAGCATAGCAGGACTTGTCCAACTGTAAGCCAATACCAGACGGATGCCCCAGTGATGCAAGATACATGTCATGGTTGGCTCACCCAACCACACCCTATATGAACACATGATAAGAACAATTAAATTCAAAAAAGTACTTTAACCGATAGATTTGCATGAAATTAAGAACATTATCATTTTCCCCGGCATTGGCTTTTATACCCCTAGATTTTGGAAAAACAGTTATTGCAAGAAAATAAAACTAGAGCTATCACTAAAGGTGATGAATACCCCCACAAAAACTGCCTTGATAGTACATCAGCGCCATTTTGCAATTTTTTCACTTGAAAGGGGCCATAACTATGTTGAAAATTGACGAATTGTAGTAGAAATCGAACTTGACCTGTATTTTATGATGTTACATCAGTGTACCAAAAATTATAAAAATCGGTGAAGCGCTTTTTGAGTTATCGTCTGGAAACCAAGTCAACAGACCGACCGACCGACCGACAGACCGACCGACAGACAGACCGACCGACAAGCTCACTCCTATATACCCCCCCAAATTTCATTTGTGGGGGTATAACAATATAGAGAGAAGAACCTTCATGCGATTATCAAATATGTTATTTATGATAATTTGATTTCAAACTGACCACAATATTTATCTTATTTGTAAACAAAAGATGAAATACCGGTACTCTTGCTGGCTGCCAGCGTGGTTTCCATGGCTGGGGGTCTTGTGAGGCCCAGTTGGTCCAGTTTTGCCACGGCATTGTGGACGGCCTGGAGGCCGTTGGCCGCAGGCAGATTGACTTGATTACTGTGGACATTGCCAGAGCCTTTGACAAGGTACATAAAAGGCAGCTATTGTACAAACTGGAATATTATGGGATAAGAGGATCCATACATAGGTTGATTAGCTCATGGCTCTCAGGGCGCACACAGAAAGTTGTACTTGATGGCCAATCGTCTGGACCCTGTTTTATATGGTGTCCCACAGGGTTCGGTACTTTGACTGGTCCTTTTTGTAGTATTCATTAATAGGCTCCCTGGTGGAATCAGGTCAACTGTCTGTTTGTTTGCTGATGATTTTGTTTGTTTGTTTGTTTGTTTGATTTGAGGTTTAACGTCCCCGTCAACACTGTAAAGGTCATTTTGGAGATGTTGCTTCCAATTTTGTGGGACTTTTACTTGACATCAGGATGAAATGACATCTCAAGCCCTGTCGCCCAATGAAACCAATAGGGTTTATAAGCATGGACAGTCCCACTCACACCGCTTTGCCTGGGCAGGCTTAGATCCTCTAAGTGGTTTACCAGTACTCGTGTGCAGTTGGTTTCAGCTCTGCGTGGAAGCATCATGCAGCCCATCTATTTCTTCAAGCCCTGATAGACAGGGGCTGAGCTGATGACTGTGTACTGTATAGGAACATACACTCTCCCCTGACTGTCTTGTTTTGCAAGATAACCTGGACCGACTAGCACATTGGGAGGCAGATTGGCGGATGGAGTTCAATGTGGCCAAATGTCGTTAGATGAGGATGTCACTGCATCTTCCTGACATTCAGATTAAGTTTGACTTCCACTGCACCACCAAACTTTGGAGCGGGTTCGGTCTGCCGAACATCTCTGTTTCACCATCACTGACGATCTTGATTGTGATCATCATGTTTCAGAGATTACATCAAAAGCAACTAGGACTTTGGGATTTCTAAAACGTGGTTTGGCTTTTGTGCCTGGGCGGACAGGGGATGTAGCATTTAGAGTGTTGGTTCGCCCTCGGCTTGGGTGTGTGTCGCGCATTTGGCGTCCCCAGGTTAAAACTAAGATTCAGCAGGTCGAGAAGGTTTGAGGGACAGCAGCTCGATGGACATGTCGGCAATGGTGAAATGGGAGTGGCATTGGTGGCATGCTTGGCGAGGCCATCCCTTGGGGCCCATCGTGGGCGGTCCTCTTTAGCCTTCTTTTGTAGGTGTCTCTGGATAAAAATAAGTGCTTGACTCCTGTTGTGGGTTAAGCTCAAACAAGGGTGCCAAAGATAGATAGGGCGCAGTGTCGTGGGTGCTGGACCTGTAGTGATGCCCTAAAGCATCTTCATTTCCCTGAACTATTCCTCAGTGGAATAGTCTTCCCTAGTCTGCAGTAGTTGCCAAGTCCGCAGAGGAATTCAAAGTGTAGATTGGGACTCTGAGGTGTATACCTCTTTTAATCAGATTGTAAATAGTTTTAAGGACTCATCCAGCATCCCCCCACTTTTTTAAGCTAAATTCTAAATTTAGCCACTCACCCAACTGAGGCAATGGCCACATATTACTGACTCAGTAATGAAGATAGATAGAAATATAAAATCTTCCGATCAGCATTTTTTGGCTTGGTGGATCGGCATGCCTCGTCGAGCCCGACCCATAACACGGAAACAAACAGAGATGAATCAAAAACGCAGAAAAATTTACCTTTATAATAGGTCCAAACTTAAGTAAAATCAGGAAAAACTTCATGCCTCCCATGTATACAAATCAGTTGACCAGTTATGGTCGGATCAAACTGAAAAGTTGGATCAACTAACTGATGAATGCATTCCCTCGAAGGTCATCAATGGCAAGCCTTTGTTACCCTGGGTGTGAGACGTAGATGGAACAAGCTCTATAAATCCCACAGGAGAACTGATGACCCCAAAATGAGGAAAAAGTATCTTTCAGTTCTTGAAAAGCTCTAGAACTGACCAACAAGGAATCCCATCTCTGATGAAGAAGGTAAAAATCATCACTCAGACACAAGAGACAAGACCAACATACTGAATGAACAACAATATTTACACCCCTGTCCCCACTTTCATTAAAAGATGTAACTCTTATGAAAGCACAAGACCTTGATGACAACAAGGTCATCAACCCCCAACAACTTTCGGATGATATGAGAAATCTAGATGAAGAATGTAAAAACTTCACTCAGACACAAGAGACAAGACCAACATACTGAATGAACAACAATATTTGCACCCCTGTCCCCACTTTCATTAAAAGATGTAACTCTTATGAAAGCACAAGACCTTGTTGACAACAAGGTCATCAACCCCCAACAACTTTCGGATGATATGAGAAATCTAGATGAAGAATGTAAAAACTTCACTCAGACACAAGAGACAAGACCAACATACTGAATGAACAACAATATTTGCACCCCTGTCCCCACTTTCATTAAAAGATGTAACTCTTATGAAAGCACAAGACCTTGTTGACAACAAGGTCATCAACCCCCAACAATTTTCGGATGATATGAGAAATCTGGGTCACCGGAAAGACAGAAATCACCAAAATCTATCGAAATCACCGAAATAACTCATGGAAGAACAGAAACCATTATTGTAATATTTGAAAAGGGTATCCACAATGTACACTTAGAGCAGATCTATGTTTGTAGCAAAACACAGATTGTGGATACACCCGGACCTCGTTATAGCACGATTCGTTACAGCACGAATTCGGATATAACACGGTTTTGGTTTGGACCCCATATTTTCCCCAACCAACATTTATAAATATTATCCAAGGATTCTACATGTATCAGGTTTTAAGCACAACAACTTTATTTTCCTTCATCTTTTGACTGCGGTAATACGGTAGCTAACACGGTCTATAATGGTACTTTTTGATATAATTTATTGCAGGTCTCCAAACATGTTATCGATATTAGCAGAGTTGAATATACAGTTTACAGTACATGTATAAACTTGTTTAGCTTGACACGCATGATAAACATGAACTGCCATCGGCACAATCAAAAGTCTTGGCTCAGCGAGATAAAGAGATTAAAGAATTCCGTTACACTACCGGAAAATATTTATCATGCTCTATTAAGGATCTCTGCTAGCAGAAATTTTAAACATCGATGCAGACGATGTGAACGATTTTCTAGAGCCGCATGTTAAGGAAAGTCAAATTTATTCCAGCTTAAAAGCAAATGATACAAGAAAGAAGTATGAAGGACAGCCAAATCCCCCACCACACTTTTGTATCAAGACTCAACCTTGTGACACTTCACCTGTGACCTTGACCTTCAGTTGGCATGGTTTATTTATGGTTCTGCACATCAGCTCACTGTGGGGTATATTTCACAAAAGTTTAATGAAAATCCTTCTAGGGGTAAAGGAGATATGGAACGGACACAAAATTCAAAGTTTCAAATCCCTGACCTTCAACGGTGACCTTGACCTTGAGTTGGCATGGTTTATATATGTGTTATGCACATCAGCTCACTGATGGGGACATTTGACCAACGTTTAATGAAAATCCTTTAAAGGGTAAAGGAGATATGGAATGGACACAAAATTCAAAGTTTCAAACTCAAGACCTTCCAATGTGACCTTGACCTGGTGTCGACATGATTCATTTATGGGCTCTGCACAAGAGCTCACTGAGGGAGATTATTGACCAAAGTTTAATGAAAATCCTTTGAGGGGTAAAGGAGATATGGAACAGACAAAAAATTCTAAGTTTTAAACTCGTGACTTTTAAATGTGACCTTGAGCTTGAGTCGGCATGGTTCATTAATGGGTTCTGCACATCAGCTAACTGCGAATAATAATTGTCCAAAGTTTAATGAAAATCTATCAAAGAGTTTACCAGATATAGAGCGGACAAGAAAGTGTTACAGACAGATGGACGGACTGACAGATGGACATGAGTTCTGCACATCAGCTCACTGAGAAGAATATTTGACCAAAGTTTAATGAAAATCCTTCCAAGGGTAAAGGAGATATGGAATGGACACAAAATTCCAAGTTTCAAACTCGTGACCTTCAATCCAGACCTTGACCTTGAGTTGGCATGGTTTCTGCACACCAGTTCAATGAGATAATAATTGACCAGAGTTTAATGAAAATCTATCAAAGGGTTCAGGAGATATGGACAGACAATAAAGTGTTACGGACAGACAGATGACAGACGGATGGAAGGACAAACGGACATGATTCATTTATGGGCTCTGCACATGAGCTCACTGAGGGGAATAATTGACCAAAGTTTAATGAAAATCCTTTGAGGGGTAAAGGAGATACAGAACGAACAAAAATTCAAAGTTTTAAACTCGTGACCTTCAAATGTGACCTTGACCTTGAGACGGCATGGTTCATTTATGGGTTCTGCACATCAGCTCACTGAAAAGGCTGTCAATAGCCACTTCCAATTTATTAACGGTACTGTAGTTTGGTACGGTCCCGGATGCTCAGTTGCAAATAAGTTAGCCAGGAACCAGCTATCAAAATGGTATCATATTCAGTCAGATCGGATGATTTTCTAGATAAAAACGTGTTTTTTCAGCTGGTTTCGAATAAACAGACTTGTTTCACTTGATGGGCCATGGTATTTACTGCCAATGATTAGTTCTAAACACATTTTAGTCGGGAATATGATTATTAACCGGACCGCACATCATCTTGTTTGGAAAACTATTGATCACCATAGTGTCAATTGTTGATCTGTGACAAATACGGTCGGCGTTTATAACACGATTTGGTTAACTAACACGGTCCGTTGGTTGGACCTGGAGTTCCATGTTATAACGAGGTTGAGGTGCACTTGTTATAACTGCCTGGCTGAGGTGTTTCTAATGAGTACGCACTGTTTATGTTTTGTTGTTGCAGAACAGAAATATGAAAAATATATGACTTTTTATGAATATATTCATATTTAGAGTCGATCTATGTTTGTAGCAAAACATAGATTCTGGATACTTGTTATAACCGACTCGCTGAGGCATTTCTAATGAGTATGCACTATCTATGTTTTGAGCAGAAATATAAAAAATATATGATTTTCTTTTTCTTTGTCAGAAAATATTCATATTTTGGTGATAAAATTACCATAATATTTGAATAGGTATTCGCAATGTACATTTAGAGCAGAAATTAGAAAAATAAACCCCTGCAAATCCCACTTTTGCCTAATGAACGAACTTGAATTCGACATGGTAAACGAGTCAATTGCATCACACCTATATAATTATATTATCTTCTTAGTTATTCTAAAAAATAGATTGTTTGTTTGTTTTGGAGTTTAATGGCCCAGTCAACATTAACTTATCAAAGTGGGTGCAATTAAGATTGCTTGTCTGGAAGTGTGTGACTGATTAGAAAAATTCAGTCAATTAAACAATCTTTTTTATCTGTGGCTTTAATTTGCTGATCCATACCCTTTTCAACTTAACTAGAAATGCGTCCATAGGACACGGATGCCCCCGCCCGAAAATATGTCTATGTTCGTATTCATCCATAGAAAGTTATTGACAGTGTTTAAGTTTTGGACCCTTTTTATGCCATTTGACCACTAAGTATGACCTTGGAGGTACGGATCTGGGTTTGCACGTGACACATTGTCTCATGATGGTTAACATTTCTTCAAAATAATTTCAAAATCCATCCAAAAATAAGTAAGTTATTGGCTGCGTTTAAGTTTCGGACCATTTTTTTGACCTTTGACCTCCAAGTATGACCTTGACCTTGGAGGTACGGACCTGGATTTTGCATGTGACACATCGACTCATGATGGTTAACATTTCTACAAAGTAATCTCAAAATCCATCCAGAAATAAGAAAGTTATTGACTGCGTTTAAGTTTCGGACCCTTTTTTTGACCTTTGACCTCCAAGCATGACTTTGACCTTGGAGGTACGGACCTGGGTTTTGCATGTGACACATCGACTCATGATGGTTAACATTTCTCCAAAGTAATTTCAAAATCCATCAGGACCTGGATTTTGCATGTGACACATCGACTCATGATGGTTAACATTTCTACAAAGTAATCTCAAAATCCATCCAGAAATAAGAAAGTTATTGACTGCATTTAAGTTAAGGACCCTTTTTTTGACCTTTGACCTCCAAGTATGACCTTGACCTTGGAGGTACGGACCTGGGTTTTGCACGTGACACATCGACTCATGATGGTTAACATTTCTCCAAAGTAATTTCAAAATCCATCCAGAAATAAGAAAGTTATTGACTGCGTTTAAGTTTCGGACCCTTTTTTTGACCTTTGACCTCTAAGTATGACCTTGACCTGGGAGGTAAGGACCTGGGTTTTGCATGTGACACGTCGTCTCATGATGGTTAACATTTCTGCCGAGTAATTTTAAAATCCATCCAGAAATAAGGAAGTTATTGACTGCGTTTAAGTTTCGGACGCACGGATGGACGGACGGACGGGGGCAACGCTATATGCCCTTTCCACCATTCTTCGAATGACGGGGGCATAATTAGCCAGCCTTTTGAACATTAAAGTTTCAAGCCTCCATTAATCATACAAAAGAAGTTTGTATACATTCACCATATTTGCATTATTTGCTGGCTCCCAGCTTGCACATTGTCAATATTGGAAAAACAGGTAACCAGGGTCGGGTATAAAAGCCAAGATCGCGCCGTGCCGCTGAGCCAAAAATTGCCGATCCGAAGATTTTATATTTCGTCTCTTGTTATAATTAAGATATATATCTAGGTCAGTTGGGTATTAAATTATTTTAAATAACATATTTGATAACTACCCAAAGGTTTATCTCTATACATTGTTTCATTTTCTTGAAATAAGCGATTTTCCGAAATCGATGGGTATGAAAGCCAGGGCCGGGGAAAATGATAATATTTCTTAATTTCTTGCAAATCTACAGGTTAAAGTACTTCTTTTTTTTTGTCCTGAAAATATTAGAACTTGAGTATTGTCATCACTTGTCCACAGAAAAATATAAAACAAACATATAAGACTACCTTAAATTATCAATTTTCTTACTTTTTAATTGTTTCTATTTTTAGTTTGACTTAATTAAAGAAAACGACGGAAAAGGTCAGAAAGGGAAGAAAGTTTTGTTTGCTGCTAGCTGGAATGAAAGAAAAATAAAAAATAACAATTTTTTCTTTATCATTTTAATAAACACATACATATTAGCAAATATAACAATCAAATTTACTATTTCTTTAATTCCAGCTAGCTGTAACAATACTTTCTTTTACCTTTACGGTACATTTCGGTCATTTCCTTTAGTAAAGTTAATCTAAAAATAGAAACCATTAGAAAAAAAAAGAAATAAGATCATTTAAGGTGATTTTGATATGTTTATTATATTTTCTATGTACACATGATAAAAATTATCAAATTTAAATAACATCAGGGCAGAAAGAATTTCTTTAACTGATAAAATCGTAAGAAATTAAGAAATATTTCCATTTTTTTCCGGCCTTGGCTTTTATACCCCTCGATTTCGGAAAAATTGTTATTACAAGAAAATAAAACAATGTAGAGAGATGAAACTTAGTGCAGTTATCAAATATGTTATTCATAATAATTTTATACCAAACTGACTGCAATATATAGCTTCATTGTGCCAAGAGACGAAATATAAAATTTTTTTGATCTGTATTTTTTGGCTCGGCCCGGCGCGGCCTTGGCTTTTATACCCGACCGGTAACCAGACCCTCCTGACTTTGAAAGGTCAGGGGGTCTGGTTACCTGTTTTCCCAACACTGATATTCCTCAGACTAGAAATCAGCAAATAGGGTCAATATATGCTAGCGATATATTTAAAAAGGAAACAAACTAATCAAAGTATTATTATTATCATAAATTATGATAACTTTAAACCAATAAACAACCAATTTTGAGATTGGTACAAAATTTTTATAACTTTAATCAACTTTCTTTCTTTCTCAGCCAACTGTATTCACAATAGTAAAACTTTATTTTGGTACCATGCACTAAAAACAATGGTGATTTCAGTATTTTCCACTTGGATTTCAGTATGCTACTACCCGCCCTAACTTAACTCCTACCCCTCCCAACAGCACATCACACCCTATAGACCAATCCAATGTTTTGACATGTGACCTTGTTAACATTTCACTGCGCATGCGCCAATTACCTCCCCTGCAGAAGAACTCTTTTATCTGGTTGGCAAAACATGACTGTTGCCATACAGTGTCAATGAGAATTTCGAATATTTATCGTGTGATTAAACTCATTTCTTCTCCACAAAATTAACTGATCCTTGTCAGTTTGTGTTTTTGAAATAATAAATGATATAGAACCAATCTCTTCTGACATTTTATCGCACACTTTATTGCCTAGAAAACGTTATAAAACTACCCACCATCATGCCAAAACCTAGTCGATGCGCTTTATTTAACGAATGGAAATAAGATTAAAACATGTATAGTTTCTATCCAATTGTATACGAAAAGGAAGCAGTTTAATGTCAAAAATGGTTTGTGGCAAACAGTTTTGATAGAAAGACGATTTAACAATAGTTATTACAGAAAATAATTCGTGCTATAAAAATGGTAGTGTATGGAACCAGAAGTTTTTTTGCCCACCAGATGAAACGAAGCTAATGACCTTTGACCTTGGGTGACGTAGACTTTGGATGTGTCTATATCACCCCCACCCAACAATACAATGGTGATTTCTGTCATTCTCAGGGGGTCGGGTATAAAAGCCAAGGCCGCGCTGGGCCGGGCCGAGCCTACCGAAAATTTTATTTTTAGTCTCTAGATACAAGTTAGATATATATTTTGGTGAATGTGGGATTAAATTATTATAAATTAGATATGTAATAACTACAAGTAGTTTCATGTATCTACATTGCTTATTTATCTTTTAATAATGGTTTTCCGAAATTCAGGGGTATAAAAGCCAAGCCGACGAAAGAGTATTGACAATTCCGAATTTCTTTCAAATTCATCCTTTGAATTACTTCTTTTTGATCGAATTTCTTATTTTATTTTTGTTTCTATTTTTAGAATTACCTTATTACAGGAAACGACCGAAAAGGACCGAAAGGAAAGGCAAAAAACGACCGAAATGATCCGAATCGAATGACGACCCATGTTGTTCAGTGACATCAGACTGTTATCCCAGTGGACAAAGTTTGTATATGCGACGTTGTTTTAATGATTGATCAAGGACTTCAGGGTTTTACGACATTGATTCGACGTCGTTAAAACGGCACTTGGATACTTTGTAAGGGAAATAAACAATCTTGTCCACCAAACTTTTTTCAGAAAAAAAGTTAAAAAAAAAAAAATGTTCCCAGCAGGCACTCCACCATGAATCAACATTGAAACAAAGTTGATTCAACGTTGTTTGCCTGCAGGGTTCTGTTTTCTGCCAGTAGGAGCTGTTTACTGACTGATGATCAGGAGGATGCCCTCTGGACACCCTCCGGACAAGCAAGTTAAGTTTGACTATACTCTTCACCAGCAAATTTTGGAGCATGTTCAATCTGCCAAATATCTTGGTATCACCATCACTGACGATCTTGATTGGGGTCAACATATCTCAGAGATTACATCTAAAGCAACTAGGACTTTAGGATTCCTTAGACGGAACTTGGCTTTTGCACCTAGGCAGACAAAGGATGTTGCATATAAAACATTGGTTCGCCCTCAACTTGAATATGCATCACCCATTTGGCATCCCTATGTTAAAACTCAGACTCAGCAGGTGGAGAAGGTGCAGAGGACAGCTGCTCGATGGACCTGTAGGCGATGGCGAAATAGAAGTAGCGTCGGTGACATGCTTAATGAGCTAGAGTGGCCGTCCCTGGAGGCCCGTCGTGAGCAGTCCTCTTTAACCTTCTTCTACAAGATACACTCTGATTCAGTGTCTATTGATAAAGATAGGTACTTGACCCCTGTAACAGTGTCGACCCAAACAAGGGCATCAAAAGTAAACGACTCACAATATCGTAGATACCAGTCCTATAGTGATGCCCTGAAGAACTCGTTCTTTCCTAGAACTATTCCCCAATGGAATAGTCTTCCCTCCTCTGCTGTGAATGCCAATTCCGCAGAAGAGTTCAAAGTCCGCACAGTGTAAGATTGGGACTCAGAGGTATGCGTTTTAGGATACCTCTGTTATGCAGATTGTAAATAGTTTTAAGGACGCATCCAGTGCCTCTCTCTTTTTTTTTTTTTTTTCAGCTAAATTCTAAATTTAGCCACCCAATCAACGGAGGTAATGGCCAGATATGACCGACTCAGTATAAGAAGATAGATAGATAGATAGGATGCGGGTTCGATACCTGCTGAGGTCGGCAGCATTCTTTCGTGGAGATTGAACTTGAAATATTTTCTTCAGTCATTCTCTCCCTTCCACTGATTCAAGAAGGGCAGTTGTCAGTTGTTGGCAAAAGAATGTGCACTATACTGGTTAACCGCTTATGTATAATAGAAATATGATGAGTTCATAAAGCTCTATCTTTAGTTCCTACCATTCAGATACATTTTTTTTTAAATGCCCTTATCATTTATCTGACATTGCAGTGTTCAATCCAGGATTTGGGGGCCATTTTGAAATTTAGGGGGCCCTTAAATTATACTATATAAAGTTGCCAGATTTATCTTAAGGTTTTAGCTGCATGATAAAAATGGACACAAAACAAGTTTAACAGCACAGAAAAAATCTATTTAGTTTATCTATCCATCTTCTAATACTGAGTTGGTCACATTTGCTCATTACCTCATTTCCCCCGTACAAACAGTTTGGTTAAAGTGTCTTGCTCAAGTGCTAAATGCATGTTTTATCTAGAATGAATGCCATTAAAAATATTTCTGGAAGAGAAGAACTCTATAATAAATAGCGCCCGCCTCGGTATATTGCGGTATTTCGGTCAGGTATTTAGCGTAAGTCGCCCGGCGCACACAAGTATACCGAACATGGCCGCATCCCCGGTAAACAAAACGTCGATTTGGGTTTATAAAAAATAAGAATTGTTACTAGTTAAACAGATAAAACAAAATGTTTTTCTTAGTTATTTTGATCGGGCAACATGATCAACTCAACAATACGCAACAGGCAGCCGAAAAATCGCGAGAAAAGCGCATAAATGAACTCCAGAAGAAACAGTCTCTAACTCTACAGTTGCGCCCGACGGGCCCATTGAATGATCTCTAGTGCGCCCCTCATGTAAAAAGCGGGCCCAGGGCGCAATGGCGCAGCCTGGATTGAACACTGCATTGTCGTCCGTTGCGGTTCATTACGACGTGGCCTACATAAAACCACCAAAAATACGGTTATTACAGATACTAAAAAGGAATTGACTGTAATTATTACAATAAAAGGGTTTAGAAAATACTTTTTTGGGGTTGTCATGTACATTTTTTCACACATTCATGTCTATTTCATTCAAATTCGATCAAAACGTACGATAAAAACAGCCTTGGCTTTTATACCCCTAAAAATTTGCAAAATTGCAATAAAACAAAAATTAGGGCACCAAAAAGAACAAAAATTATGCTGAGTATCACATTTGATACAATTAACATTATCATATTAAAATTCACTACTAACATTTCTTCTTCGGTTACAATTCCGAAAAAGAAAATCTTCGGATTGACAATTTTTGGCTCGGCGACTCGGCGCGGCCTTGGCTTTTAAACCCGACCTTCTCAGTGTGATTTCTGTGGTGATTTCGATAGATTTTGGTTTCGGTCGGGTATAAAAGCCAAGGCCACGCCGGGCCGAGCCTACCGAAAATTTTATTTTTAGTCTCTAGATACAAGTTAGATTTATATTTTGGTGAATGTGGGATTAAATTATCATAAATTAGATATGTTATAACTACAAGTAGTTTCACGTATCTACATTGCTTATTTATCTTTTAATAACTGTTTTCCGAAATCCAGGGGTATAAAAGCCAAGGCGGCGAAAGAGAATTGACGATTCTGAATTTCTTTCAAATTCATCGGTTAAATTACTTCTTTTTGGCCTTATGATATTTGAATTTGATTCAAATAAAAGAATTGACGATTCTGAATTTCTTTCAAATTCATCGGTTAAATTACTTCTTTTTGGTCTTATGATATTTGAATTTGATTATACTTATTATGTGTTCGTGATGAAATTAAATATACTCACCAGAATCACCTTAATTAATCAAATTTCTTATTTTATTTTTGTTTCTATTTTTAGAATTACCTTATTACAGGAAACGACCAAAAAGGACGAAAGGGAAGGCAGACAGCGACCGAATCGAGTGCCGACTCATGTTGTTCGGTTGGTCACGGACTTCAGGGTTTTACGACGTTGATTTGACGTCGTTAAAACGGCACTGGGATACTTTGTAAGGGAAATAAACAATCTTGTCCACCAAACTTTTTTCAGAAAAAAAGTTAAAAAAAATGTTCCCAGCAGGCACTCCACGTTGAATCAACGTTGAAACAAAGTTTATTCAACATTGTGTGCCTGCAGGGTTCTGTTATCTGTTTACTGCCAGTAGGAGCTGTTTACTGACTGAGGATCAGGAGGATGTTGAGGTCGGCAGCATTCTTTCGTTGAGATTGAACATGAAATATTTTCTTCAGTCGTTCTCTCCCTTCCACTGATTCCAGAAAGACAGTTGTCAGTTTTTGGCGAAAGAAAGTGCACTATACTGGCTAACGGCTTACCTGTAAGCCTGCTCTTGGAAAGTGTGGATAGGTAAAATGTATTATTCGGCAATACACGCCAAATGCGTTTAGTCTTTGCCGAGGCGTTATCTTTGTCTTTTGGCGAAATATCTGCAGGTAGGCAAATTGCATCGTTTTTGTTGCAACCCTTTCTTTTTAAAGTGACAGGCTGAGATCTTAAACAATTAGATGAGTCAATTAATGCACTATCTATCTATCTATCTATCTTCTAATACTGCGTCGGTCACATTTGACCATTACCGCAGGTGTATATATTACATACACTCCAGGTTTTGCAGGATGAAAGCCTACACAGTAATCATGTAATTACGGTAGGGATCTTTAACCTGCACAGGGGATGGTTCTCCCTGCACAGGGGATGGTTCTCCCTGCACAGGAGGCCTTCAGTTAAAGTCCCGATCCGAAGGATGGTGCACTTTATGACATTCATCCCTGCAAATGATGCCAATGGAGCGTGTTCGGACACCGAAATTTTATCGCCGCTACCAGGATCGGACCCGGGACCTCTAGCATCAGAGGCAAGTGCACTTACCACTGAGCTATCACGCTTCCGAGCTATCACGCTCCCTAAGCTAGTCACTAATCACTTACTGACTGAAGCATATTAATAAGTAATAATAATACAATAGGTAAGTATCAAAACAAAATAAATATGTCTAAAACATGATTAAGAAATATGATGCGTTTCATAAATCTTAAGTTCCTGCCATTCAGATAGTATATTTAAATGCCCTTACCATCTATATGACATTGCCGTCCGTTGCGGTTCATTACGACGTGGCCTACATAAAACCACCAAAAGACGGTTATTACAGATACTAAAAGGAATTGACTGGAATTATTACAATAAAAGGTTTAGAAAATACTTATTTGGGGATGTCATGTACATTTTTTCACAAATCCATGTCTATTTCATTCAAATTCGATCAAAACGTACGATAAAAACCGCCTTGGCTTTTATACCCCTAAAAATTTGCAAAATTGCAATAAAACAAAAATTAGAGCACCAAAAAGAACAAAAATTATGCTGAGTATCAAATTTGATCCAATTAACATTATCATATTAATATTTTCCACTAACACTTCTTCTTCGGTTAGAATTCCGAAAAATAAAATCGCCGGATCGGCAATTTTTGGCTCGGCCCGGCGCGGCCTTGGCTTTTATACCCTTGGCTTTTATATCCGACCTTTGGTCTCTCCGGTTACCGGAGAAATCTAATCCCCGTGATGCCAGAAATCAAAACATCAGAAGCTGGGGTTTTGAAGCTATTAAAAGAACTAAACCCCCGAAAGGCAGCAGGCCCTGACAAGATTGTAACAAGAGACGAAATATAAAATCTTTGGATCGGCATGTTTGGCTCGGCCCGGCCGTTGCTTTTATACCCCACCATATGGAATAGGCAGGTGACAAAGAACGTGAATATTACTTCTATATGATCCCATTTACTGTAGTTTATTGCCGACATTTCTACTTTTAATTTTCTTTTTTTTGTAACGAAGTATTAACCGGAAATGATTTTAAGACACATTTGATTGACAAATTTTTCTTACGCCGCTCGCGCGACAGAAATGAATAAAATCCGGAACCCAAGGTCTGGAACTTGGGACAAACTCACACGCAGTCGTGACAGTCACGGGTCGTTTTTCGCCCGCGAGTCGTTTCGTCCGTGGGTCGTATCGCCCTGGGTAGTTTAGCCCTGCATCGTTTCGCACTGATTTGGTGGGTCGTTTCGCCCTAATTTTTATCAGGCCCTATGGGTTGAGGTTAGATGTGTTTTAGTAGTGAAGGGGTTGATGGGAGCATGGGGAGTCACGGAAAATATTGTAATATCCTCGTTTGGTGCTATATTTTAACCTTGATCTACTTTTCACGGTTCATTGATTTTGAAACTATTGCGTCAAACCTAACGTTCACCCTACTATTTATGTTCATTTCTCAAGAACTGTAAGAGTTTCTTTAATGATACTTGGAACAAGCTTGCATCTTGGGATGGCAGCGATAATTCAAGCATCCATATTTGACCTTGGCCCACTATTCACGGTTCACTGACTTTATAAAATATTGCATCAAACCCAGCGACCACCCTAACATTCAAGTTAATTTCTCAAGAACTATAAGAGCTTCGTTAATGAAGTTTGTAACAAGCTTCCTTCTAGTGATGACAGTTATAATTTGACATTGATGTCATTGGACTTATGGCTGGGAATTACTGTGTATATGTAAACATGTAACATTTTCATCATTTTTATACAGACAGCCGTGGTGCAGTGGCTATGCTACTCGCCTTGTAAATCAGGGATCGCAGGATCGATCCCGGGCTTCTCCAAACTTTCAGATGAGTATTTAAACTGAGGTCCCGTCTCCATATCACCTTAGCTGTTGGTGAGACGTAAAATTCAAACACTCACTCCTCGCTCATTTCTTATTGTCTATGTTTTAGAAACTGAACTTAAAAATATATGTGAGGACCCACTATAATTGCTGTATAAAGTGGGGTTTAGGGGTGGGGGTTCTTTATTACATAGACTTGCTAACATCGATTTTCCACAAAAAAAAAAAAAATTTCTGATAAACAAATTCTGATATTTTTGCACAACTCAGCTATTACGTAAAAGAGTCTTTGACAATCAAATATGAGCCTCGTCACGAGAAACAATAATCATTTTGTAGGTGAGACATGTATCTTACCGGATTTGGTTGCCACTTTTTGTTAAATTTTTAATTTTGCAAGTGTCGCTACTTTGGACATCTCCTTCCTCATGCCCAGGACTTCCGTGGAGTGTGGGCCGTGTTTGCTGATGTTGGCTCGGTGGGGGACGCCTATAAGTCCACGGGTTGGCGTCTCTTACCTGATGCCTTCAGTTGACCTGTCTCACGAGCTACGTCGGTCGGTGTGTGCTCGGAGGGGTGTTAGCTGTGTTTGCCGGATCTTGTCCATCATCCATTTCGGTTTCAGAACTTTGAGGTTGCGACACACTGATGAAGATTAAATATCAGAAAGGCCTCTGTGTCACTAAATTTGGTATAGTTACGCCTTATTTGTAGGAAAGTAACTGAGTAACTGTCCTTTGGGCTTTCCCCCTTGAGATGTCGTTTCATCTCAATGTCGGGTAAAAAAAAAACACACACACATAAAAGTGGAAGCAACGTCTGCAAAATGACCTATTCAGTGTTGACTCGGACATGAAAAGTAGAAGTAAAACAAAGATCAGGAATTGATACAATTAACTTACTCCACCCATAAAAGACACCAAGGGAAAGAAATACAAACATTAAGCGACCAGACCATAATGGAAACCTAAACAAAGGAAGGCCATAAGGACAGTTACTTTCCCACAAAATGGCCATATGGCCATCCAAAATTAAAAGACAAGTGATATACACAGTAAGTAACAAACAACAACATAAATAAATCGCCACAGAAGAGCCGCCTTGGAACGGTCAGTGGAAGATTTCCACTGGGGGGCTTTAATCGATTCTACGTGGCCACAATCCTGGCCCTTACTTCCGCCGCGATTTAGACAAATAATTTGTTCAGTCCGCATGAAGGCCTCCTAACTCATCAGTGCAACATCTCCGTGAACACAAAAAATCAAAGAACCACAGAGGTGGGACAACGGTGAGGATTCGACAGCAAGAAACCACTGAAATGCTGGAGCAAAAGAAAACCAACAGTTAGAAGTAGAAGTAAAACAAAGATCAGGAATTGATACAATTAACTTACTCCATCCATAAAAGACACCAAAGGGAAAGAAATACAAACATTAAGCGACCAGACCATAATGGAAACCTAAACAAAGGAAGGCCATATGGACAGTTACTTTCCCACAAAATGGCCATATGGCCATCCAAAATTAAAAGACACAAGTGATACACACAGTAAGTAACAAACAACAACATAAATAAATCGCCACAGAAGAGCCGCCTTGGAACGGTCAGAGGAAGATTTCCACTGGGGGGGGGGGGGGGGCTTAAATCGATTTTACGTGGCCACAATCCTCGCCCTTACTTCCGTCGCGATTTAGACAAAAAATTTGTTCAGTCCGCATGAAGGCCTCCTAACTCATCAGTGCAACATCTCCGTGAACACAGAAATCAAAGAACCACAGAGGTGAGACAACGGTGAGGACTCGACAGCAAGAAACCACTGAAATGCTGGAGCAAAAGAAAACCAACAGTTAGACTCCGATTGGCCCGACCAGAGACAGAATCAGGCATCAACCAACATTACCTTGAATTAGATCTCTCTAATTCTCAATAAGCCTTCTTACCCGTTTCTGTTTTACGTCTTCTGGACACCGAGGCGAATAAATTCTACGATAGTTCTCATCAGTTATATGATGCGGCTCTCTTAACTAGAGGCTATACTCAGCATACTCTCCGTCCTTACATTGATTCTGAAATTAATCATAAACGCCATTTCTTCAAAATATCCTTCATTAATAAGGGTATGGATTTTATAGATTTGCCCAGTATCTTCCGTGAGAGATCGGTGCTTTCTTCCATTCCTGCTTATTTTCAAAATACTGAAACACCTATAATTTGCTATAAATATAACAAGCCTGTTAGATCTATCATTTTTAATTTCAATAAACTTGTTTCAGATCTTGATATTGATACTAATACTCCTGATTCATGTGATTGTAAAAACTCAAAGTATTGCTATCCTGCTGCTGGTCATGTAATTACTGGCAATTTGAAAATTATTCCTGATTCTAGGATAAGAAATATAATTTCTAAAGGACCGAAATATCGGTTTCCTTCTAAAATTGATTTCAGTAAATGTAGAGATGAAATCGCTGCTTCCTTGAATGAATTCGGTAATCGATGGTGTAAGCGAGAGTATGTTGAGCATAAAGCCCTTAAGGACTGGAAACTTAGCATTTTAAAACTAGTGAATAAACGCATTTCTTTCTATTCTCAAAATACTAACTTATTACCTCCTAAGCCCAAGACGTCTTTACGTCATCTTTAACTAGGTATTCAAGAATTTCATAAGAAGTTTGTTTTGGCCCCTGCAGGCAAGGCCGCTAACAACGTCGTCGTTGTGTGACGGCTCCACTATGTTAACACGCTTAAGCAGGAGCTTGGTGATACTAAGGCCTATGAACTTCAGCCTTTAGCTGAAGAGAGAGCTATAGTAGATAAACATGTTTGTCTTTCAGCCACCAAGTTTGCTGTGTGTGTTAACGAAGGCCAAGACAAGCTTCCTACGCTATACTGGTTACCAAAACTTCATAAAAGACCTTACAAAGCACGGTTTATTGCAAATTCTAGCTCTTGCACTACCACTGAACTTTCTAAATTATTAACTTCCTGTCTTACTGCTATTAAAACGCATGTAATTAAATATTGTGACAAAGTCTTTGAAAGATCAGGAAGAAATCTGTTTTGGTCTATCAAAAATTCGAATGAGGTTTTAAATAAATTGAAATCCAGACATTTTCGTGCTTCTAGTCTGTCTACTTACGATTTTTCCACTCTTTACACTACACTTCCTCATAATCTTATAAAAGAAAAGCTTATTGATTTAATTGAATGGGCTTTTCACAGAGAAGATTCTCTCTATCTTGCATGTAATGTCAGAAATGCATTTTTCACTTCTAAAGAGCATAAGAAGTATACACTTTGGTCAGGTCAGAAAGTGTGTGATGCCCTCACCTTTCTACTTGACAATATTTATATTAGATTCGGTACTAAGTTATTTAGACAAATTGTGGGTATTCCGATGGGTACTAATTGCGCACCTCTTGTGGCTGATCTGTTCTTGTATTGTTATGAAAGAGACTTCATTTTGTCGCTTTCCATTGATAACCAATCTGAAATTATTGAAGCTTTTAGCTCCACTTCTAGATATTTAGATGATTTATTAAATATTGATAATACCTATTTCGATGGTTTGATCAGTCAGATATACCCCCTAGAACTTCAGTTAAATAAAGCAAATTCTTCTGATACCGAGGCCCCGTTTTTGGATTAACATCTATCTATTGTAGATGGATTTGTTTCGTGCAAAATTTATGATAAACGCGATGACTTTGATTTTGAGATTGTAAATTTTCCTTTTTTGGATGGTGATGTTCCTCGTGCGCCATCCTATGGCGTTTATATTTCGCAATTAATTCGATTTGCTAGAGTGTGTAGTCATGTAACTGTCTTCAAAACTCGTAATAAATTATTAACGGCTAAACTCCTTAATCAGGGTTATCGGTACCATAAACTACGCAAAGCCTTTTCAAAATTTTATAGACGCCATTCTGATTTAATTTCAAAATTCAATATTGGACTTAAATCTCTTCTGCAACAAGGTCTATCGGAACTCGAATTTTATGGTGACTTAGTATATAAATTCAGAAAAATATATAACCGCAATGACTTCAGCACCCAATTTCGTAAAATCATTCTTCGATTTAAAAAGATTGGGTACAACATGGATATTATACGACAGACTGCATGCATGGTAGTTAACCCAATCACGGTTGGCAACTTTGCTTCCCTCTTTAATTGCACGCCGGTGGGTCAGGCCTCAGATTCTATGACGGCTCCAACGTAAAGGCTTATTGAGAATTAGAGAGATCTAATTCAAGGTAATGTTGGTTGGTGCCTGATGCTCTGTCTCTGGTCGGGCCCATCGGAGTCTAACTGTTGGTTTTCTTTTGCTCCAGCATTTCAGTGGTTTCTTGCTGTCGAGTCCTCACCGTTGTCTCACCTCTGTGGTTCTTTGATTTTTGTGTTCACGGAGATGTTGCACTGATGAGTTAGGAGGCCTTCATGCGGACTGAACAAATTATTTGTCTAAATCGCGACGGAAGTAAGGGCGAGGATTGTGGCCACGTAAAATCGATTTAAGCCCCCCAGTGGAAATCTTCCACTGACCGTTCCAAGGCGGCTCTTCTGTGGCGATTTATTTATGTTGTTGTTTGTTACTTACTGTGTGTATCACTTGTGTCTTTTAATTTTGGATGGCCATATGGCCATTTTGTGGGAAAGTGGCTGTCTTTATGGCCTTCCTTTGTTTGGGTTTCCATTATGGTCTGGTCGCTTAATGTTTGTATTTCTTTCCCTTTGGTGTCTTTTGTGGGTGGAGTAAGTTAATTGTATCAATTCCTGGTCTTTGTTTTACTTCTACTTTACGTTGGAGCTGTCATAGAATCTGAGGCCTGACCCACCGGTGTGCAATTAAAGAGGGAAGCAAAGTTGCCAACCGTGATTGGGTTAACTACCATGCATGCAGTCTGTCGTATAACATCCATGTTGTACCCAATCTTTTTATATCGAAGAATGAATTTTACGAAATTGGGTGCTGAAGTCATTGCGGTTATATATTTTTCTGAATTTATATACTAAGTCACCATAAAATTCGGGTTCCAATAGACCTTGTTGCAGAAGAGATTTAAAAAGTAGAAGTAAAACAAAGATCAGGAATTGATACAATTAACTTACTCCACCCATAAAAGACACCAAAGGGAAAGAAATACAAACATTAAGCGACCAGACCATAATGGAAACCTAAACAAAGGAAGGCCATAAGGACAGTTACTTTCCCACAAAATGGCCATATGGCCATCCAAAACCAAAAGACACAAGTGATACACACAGTAAGTAACAAACAACAACATAACTAAATCGCCACAGAAGAGCCGCCTTGGAACGCCTTAAGTCCAATATTGAATTTTGAAATTAAAAGTAGAAGTAAAACAAAGATCAGGAATTGATACAATTAACTTACTCCATCCATAAAAGACACCAAAGGGAAAGAAATACAAACATTAAGCGACCAGACCATAATGGAAACCTAAACAAAGGAAGGCCATATGGACAGTTACTTTCCCACAAAATGGCCATATGGCCATCCAAAATTAAAAGACACAAGTGATACACACAGTAAGTAACAAACCACAACATAAATAAACCGTCACAGAAGAGATGCCTTGGAACGGTCAGTGGAAGATTTCCACTGGGGGGCTTAAATCGATTTTACGTGGCCACAATCCTCGCCCTTACTTCCGTCGCGATTTAGACAAATAATTTGTTCAGTCCGCATGAAGGCCTCCTAACTCATCAGTGCAACATCTCCGTGAACACAGAAATCAAAGAACCACAGAGGTGAGACAACGGTGAGGACTCGACAGCAAGAAACCACTGAAATGCTGGAGCAAAAGAAAACCAACAGTTAGACTCCGATGAGCCCGACCAGAGACAGAGCATCAGGCACCAACCAACATTATCTCTTT
Source organism: Lucinisca nassula (assembly GCA_963580285.1). Lineage (NCBI taxonomy): Eukaryota > Metazoa > Mollusca > Bivalvia > Lucinida > Lucinidae > Lucinisca > Lucinisca nassula. The sequence goes on along the minus strand of OY757013.1, from coordinate 21,052,078 downwards.
AATTTTTAATAAGCCTTTACGTTGGAGCCGTCATAGAATCTGAGGCCTGACCCACCGGCGTGCAATTAAAGAGGGAAGCAAAGTTGCCAACCGTGAAATCAGAATGGCGTCTATAAAATTTTGAAAAGGCTTTGCGTAGTTTATGGTACCGATAACCCTGATTAAGGAGTTTAGCCGCTAATAATTTATTACGAGTGTTGAAGTCAGTTACATGACTACACACTCTAGCAAATCGAATTAATTGCGAAATATAAACGCCAAAGGATGGCGCACGAGGAACATCACCATCCAAAAAAGGAAAATTTACAATCTCAAAATCAAAGTCATCGCGTTTATCATAAATTTTGCACGAAACAAATCCATCTACACTAGATAGATGTAAATCCAAAAAACGGGGCCTCGGTATCAGAAGAATTTGCTTTATTTAACTGAAGTTCTGGGGGGTAAATCTGACTGATCAAACCATCGAAATAGGTATTATCAATATTTAATAAATCATCTAAATATCTAGAAGTGGAGCTAAAAGCTTCAAAAATTTCAGATTGGTTATCAATGGAAAGCGACAACATGAAGTCTCTTTCATAACAATACAAGAACAGATCAGCCACAAGAGGTGCGCAATTCGTACCCATCGGAATACCCACAATTTGTCTGAATAACTTAGTACCGAATCTCATATAAATATTGTCAAGTAGAAAGGTGAGGGCATCACACACTTTCTGACAAGACCAAAGTGTATAATTCTTATGCTCTTTAGAAGTGAAAAATGCATTTCTGACATTACATGCAAGATAGAGAGAATCTTCTCTGTGAAAAGCCCATTCAATTAAATCATTAAGCTTTTCTTTAATAAGATTATGAGGAAGTGTAGTGTAAAGAGTGGAAAAATCGTAAGTAGACAGACTTGAAGCACGAAAATGTCTGGATTTCAATTTATTTAAAACCTCATTCGAATTTTTAATAGACCAAAACAGATTTCTTCCTGAACTTTCAAAGACTTTATCACAATATTTAATCACATGCGTTTTAATAGCAGTAAGACAGGAAGTTAATAATTTAGAAAGTTCAGTGGTAGTGCAAGAGCTAAAATTTGCAATAAACCGTGCTTTGTAAGGTCTTTTATGAAGTTTTGGTAACCAGTATAGCGTAGGAAGCTTGTCTTGGCCTTCGTTAACACACATGGCAAACTTGGTGGCTGAAAGACAAACATGTTTATCTACTATAGCTCTCTCTTCAGCTAAAGGCTGAAGTTCATAGGCCTTAGTACCACCAAGCTCCTGCTTAAGCGTGTTAACATAGTGGAGCCGTCACACAACGACGACGTTGTTAGCGGCCTTGTCTGCAGGGGCCAAAACAAACTTCTTATGAAATTCTTGAATACCTAGTTTAAGATGACGTAAAGACGTCTTGGGCTTAAAATGAAATCTCAATCAATCATTCATTCATTAATTCACTTATCTATCTCCGTATTTTCAACCGTCCGTTCGTCCGTCCGCACATCTACCAACACACAACTACATTCAGTTATCCATTTGTTTATTCATTCAACCGTCTGCTCATTTACCCACCCATTTCGTTTGTCTCTTAGGCATTTATTCTTAGACAGTAGGACACACCGTGTGTTCATAATTGTTTTATTGCCCCCTGTGATATACTGTCTATAGCAGATCAAAGGCGGCCTTTAATAGGGCGACTAGCAGCTCCTGTTGAACCCCCTGACTGAGGCACTATAGACACATCCAAACACTACGTCATCACTCAATAATACTATTTGCCGGGACTTACCGGTGGTGGGCAAAAACCGTCTTTGGCCGTTTGTCGCGATTGTAAATGCGATGTAATTTTCTGTAAACTTGTCTTTTGTTTGGAAGCGAAACAACAAAATTGACCTTTTAACATTTAAAATAGACATGTCTTAGCTAGAAATTATTGGTTTCTAGAATATTTGCGGATGCTTTGATGATATTTACCTGTTAAAGCTAGGCAGGTAACGAAGCGGGATGGTCTTAATTATTTGTAATAACAATGCGCAAAACGAATGACTGAAAATGCGGAAGATGCAGGAATGAAGTTTAGAATATATTGATCTACTCATTTAAAGTGTAATTCGATCGATTTTCTGTAACAGTCAACTAAAATATACCCGTAATATTAAACCTATTTACAATGTGTTTATATGGAACCAGCGGCTTTTTGCCAACCACGGAAGATCGTTATCAAAAGGAAAAGTAGTTTTGCGCATACGCAGTGACAAGTCAACAAGGTCACGTGTCAAAACATTGGATCCGTCTATAGAGGAAAATCAATAAGGTACACTGTAGTTAACAGTTAGTCAATTATTGATTTTCCCCAAGAAGGCCTCTTACCTGTTGCAGACAGAGGACTTCTTTTAATTCAGCACTGAGGGCTACATAATATTATGTAATGAAATGATAGTCCTCAATAATCAAGAATAAATGCCTTTGAAAATATAATTGCGGCGAAACGATCCACAGGCGGAGGTATGTACGGAGATGTACGGGTCTGGGTTAAGGTTTTTTTGCAAATAAAACTTCCCACTTCGTAGCAAGTTGGTATCGACCACCAAATGGTACAATCGAAAACTTCCAGTTGTTTAAAGACCAACTGGATTGCATTAAATTGCAGCATAAGGGTAAAAAACTCCTGGCTGTACATGTTTTAGGTGACCTCAACTTCAGAGACATTGCTTGGCCCGACAGGCTCAGCAAACAAGGCACAATGCTGAGTCAGTCTGAAGGACAAATATTAATTGACATTATGAACGATCATGGTCTTGAACAAATTGTTAACTTCCCAACTCGTGATAAGAACACATTGGATCTGATCCTTACGACTTTGCCAGGACAATTCGAAGACATTCATTCCCCAGATAAACTAAGTGACCACGATGTTGTCTCCGGATATTTAAAAATTCACATCCCACCAATAAAGAAACCTCGGAGGAAGGTGTACTCATATCAGAAAGGTGACTATGAAACTATGAGGAAGGATTCACTCAGATTTGCAGAGGATAATTACTTTAATGGTCATTCAGATGCTCGGTCTGTACAGGAGAATTTTGATTTGATAACTTCTTTCATTCATACTTCGGCCGAAAATCATATCCCCTCAAAAACTAGTAGGTCTGTATCTTCTATTCCCTGGATCACTCCAGAGATAAGAAGGAAAATTCGCAGAAGGAATAAGATTCATGCAAAGGCAAAAAAGACGGGAAGTAGTAAACTCCGGACAAAATTTGAAAACTTGAGACGTGAAATCAAGTTTGATATAAAAAATCAGCATGATTTGTATGTGAATAACTTGGTAGGTGATGTAAAGGCAAATCCCAGAGACTTCTACAGATATATCAATAGCCAGAAGAAAGACAGGCAAGGTATCCCGCCCCTTAATAAAAGGGGAGGGGACGGGGTTGCTGAATCAGACATGTCATGAATGCATGTAATGTCAGAAATGCATTTTTCACTTCTAAAGAGCATAAGAATTATACACTCTGGTCATGTCAGAAAGTGTGTGATGCACTCACCTTTCTACTTGACAATATTTATATTAGATTCGGTACTAAGTTATTTAGACAAATTGTGGGTATTCCGATGGGTACTAATTGCGCACCTCTTGTGGCTGATCTGTTCTTGTATTGTTATGAAAGAGACTTCATTTTGTCGCTTTCCATTGATAACCAATCTGAAATTATTGAAGCTTTTAGCTCTACTTCTAGATATTTAGATGATTTATTAAATATTGATAATACCTATTTTGATGGTTTGATCAGTCAGATTTACCCCCTAGAACTTCAGTTAAATAAAGCAAATTCTTCTGATACCGAGGCCCCGTTTTTGGATTTACATCTATCTATTGTAGATGGATTTGTTTCGTGCAAAATTTATGATAAACGCGATGACTTTGATTTTGAGATTGTAAATTTTCCTTTTTTGGATGGTGATGTTCCTCGTGCGCCATCCTATGGCGTTTATATTTCGCAATTAATTCGATTTGCTAGAGTGTGTAGTCATGTAACTGACTTCAACACTCGTAATAAATTATTAACGGCTAAACTCCTCAATCAGGGTTATCGGTACCATAAACTACGCAAAGCCTTTTCAAAATTTTATAGACGCCATTCTGATTTAATTTCAAAATTCAATATTGGACTTAAATCTCTTCTGCAACAAGGTCTATCGGAACCCGAATTTTATGGTGACTTAGTATATAAATTCAGAAAAATATATAACCGCAATGACTTCAGCACCCAATTTCGTAAAATCATTCTTCGATATAAAAAGATTGGGTACAACATGGATATTATACGACAGACTGCATGCATGGTAGTTAACCCAATCACGTTGGCAACTTTGCTTCCCTCTTTAATTGCACGCCGGTGGGTCAGGCCTCAGATTCTATGACGGCTCCAACGTAAAGGCTTATTGAAAATTAAAGAGATAATGTTGGTTGGTGCCTGATGCTCTGTCTCTGGTCGGGCTCATCGGAGTCTAACTGTTGGTTTTCTTTTGCTCCAGCATTTCAGTGGTTTCTTGCTGTCGAGTCCTCACCGTTGTCTCACCTCTGTGGTTCTTTGATTTCTGTGTTCACGGAGATGTTGCACTGATGAGTTAGGAGGCCTTCATGCGGACTGAACAAATTATTTGTCTAAATCGCGACGGAAGTAAGGGCGAGGATTGTGGCCACGTAAAATCGATTTAAGCCCCCCAGTGGAAATCTTCCACTGACCGTTCCAAGGCGGCTCTTCTGTGGCGATTTATTTATGTTGTTGTTTGTTACTTACTGTGTGTATCACTTGTCTTTTAATTTTGGATGGCCATATGGCCATTTTGTGGGAAAGTAACTGTCCATATGGCCTTCCTTTGTTTAGGTTTCCATTATGGTCTGGTCGCTTAATGTTTGTATTTCTTTCCCTTTGGTGTCTTTTATGGATGGAGTAAGTTAATTGTATCAATTCCTGATCTTTGTTTTACTTCTACTCTGAAAGGGCAGAGGAACTATTTGGTCAATTCAATGATGCGTTTAATAAAACTGAGTTCACGGAGGTTCCATTGACTGGAAGATCGGCCCCATTCATGAATAATATTGTTGTGACAGCCGCAGGAGTGATCAAATTACTTCAAGGCTTAAACCCCAGTAAGGCCTTAGGACCTGATCAGCTTCATCCTAGAGTCCTGAAGGAACTAGCAAATGAGTTGGGTCCAGTTTTTGCACACTTGTTTCAACAGTCTCTTGATACGGGTGAAATCCCCAAAGAATGGCTCTTAGCAAACATCTGTCCACTCTTTAAAAAAGGAGATAGGGCTCTTGCCCGTAATTATCGCCCTGTGTCTCTGACTTGTGTTCTATGTAAATTACTGGAACATATAGTCTGCTCGAACATCATGGCCCACTTGGACAAACATAAACTTTTGTCAGACAGACAACATGCATTTAGGAAAAGGCACAGTTGTGAAACTCAGCTAAGCACAGTTATTAATGACTGGGCAAAAATCTTGGACAAAGGGGGGGGGGGGGCAGGTGGACACATTTATTCTGGACTTCGAGAAGGCTTTTGACACCCCTCCTCATGAACTACTTAAATCTAAGTTATTTGGTTATGGAATTGGGGGAAAGACCCTCAAATGGATAGATTCCTTTCTTTGCTACAGAAAACAGCGGGTTGTTGTTAATGGTGAATCTTCGGAGTGGGCTCCAGTTTTGTCTGGAGTCCCGCAAGGGACCGTTCTTGGTCCACTTTTGTTCTCCCTGTACATCAATGATATTTCCACTGACATTGACTCAGAAATAAGACTGTTCGCAGATGACTGTGTTTGTTACCGGGAAATTAGAGATTCAGATGACTCATTGAAACTTCAGGCTGACATAGATAGATTAGGATGTTGGGCACGTAAATGGGGCATGAGATTTCAGCCAGTTAAATGCAATATTATGCAGATAACTAGGAAGAGATCTAATAAAGTTGAGGCTTCTTACACCTTAGAGGGAACGGTCCTCGAGAATGTGGACTCCATTAAATACCTTGGAGTGACAATCTCACACAACTTGAGATGGAATACTCATATTAGCAACATGTGTACTAAGGCAAATAGAACGCTTGGTTTCCTGAGGCGAAATCTTCATCAGTGCCCTCAGGATGTAAAAGAGGCAGCATATAGAGGTCTTGTTCGCCCAATCTTGGAATATGGTAGTTGTATCTGGGACCCCAGTGGAGTGGTCCTTAACGATGAAATTGAGAAAGTTCAGAATAGAGCTGCTAGATTTGTAACAGGCAATTACTGCTTTGAAACTGGGAGCATGACTGGAATACTTGGAAAATTAAAATGGGAGTCTCTCAAGAAAAGGAGAAAAGACAGTAGGCTAATCCTTTTATACAAAGGTCTTAAGGGTGCTGCCAGCATTCTAACAGATGACCTTGTTCCCCCAGCTAGACACTGTAGAAATCACCATTCGTTGGCGTTTCAGACCCTTTGCGCAAGAACTTACATTATAAAGAGTCGTTCTTCCCCAGAACCATTAGAGATTGGAATGCCCTTCCCAATTCGATTATTTCGACAGCTGAAGGTGCTAATGATTGTGTAGCTAAATTTACCTCTTTGGTTAGAGCTAGGGACTAACTTCCCACATCACAGGTCCTGGTGTATGAATGTCATTTGACGTGTCACCAGTAACAATTCTGATTCTGATTCTGAGATGTGGTTCCGTGAAATATCATTTCCAAGGTTCGGTGGATTACGCCGGCGTGAAAATAGACGGCGGACACTTACATTTAGGAAACAAAAACACTAGTTTCAGTCGGTCTACCTAAACACTGCAAAGACAGCATAAAACACGCAAAGACAGGCAAAGACACGCAAAAGACGGACAAAGACAGGCAAAGACACACAAAGACATTTAAATTGGGCAAAGACACATTAAGATATACTGAAAGACCCCATCCCAGACCCCAAAACCCCATAATGCATAGTCAGCATCATAAAAGACTAAAGTGCGCAAAGACTACGAGGATGAGATATAAAGGGATACACAAAGAGACAAAAATAAGCCAAGATACGCAAAGACACCAAATAGGACACAAAGACATACACAAAAGCAAAAAAAATAAATAAATATTTAGGCAAATATGAAATATACATGTATATAAATGAAATGAAAAAGATTTTTTTTAGTTTGAAAGGCACACAAAGACGCCCAATATCATCATATATTTTCCGGATAAAATAAGTGATTCTAATGAGCAGACACAATAATAAACTAACGAGTACGAATAACTTTTGTATAAGAGTGCTCATAAGAATCGCCTCATGGGGCGATTGTTATTAGCAGACTCGTCAGACATTTCCGAATGAAACAACTTAACCATAACCATGAAACATTTCAGATAAAATTGTTATACTTTTCATACTTGTTCTCAAAACATATATTTTGGGTACTTGTTAGAACTGCCTCGGCAAAATGGTCATAACGACTAACCAAATCTGTTTGAAGCAGAAATAAGAAAAATAATCAATCCCCAAGTAAACTCATTTTTTTCTGTATGAAAGTGGGGTTTAAGGGTGCAATATGAGAAAATATAAAAATAATTTATATGAGCGTCTTTGATAATTGCGCTAACGATCATCAGTAAAGTTGTTAACAGTAATTTGTATAAAATTCGTGTTAAAACAATATGCAATATGAGAAGATATGAAAAAATTAGGCACGAGCATCTTTAATCATCTGACTGAAGATCATCAGTTAAGGTGTTAACAATGTTTTGTATAATCGATTGATTTTAATTGCTGATTAATCGATTCACGCATAATCTCGATTCGCATGTTAAAAAGGTGTGAAAACGTTTACACCAGCTTCTTTAATTATCACCTTTGTGCATGGCACGGGCACCTAGGTTATCTTAAAGAAGTGATATGTTCTTATAAAGAAAAATGGATAACGAACCCTTTATATCTACACTAATACTCTAATGAGTAGTATGAAACATAGGTTGTGGGTACCCTTTATTTTATTGTTGAATCTGCTCTTTAGAATCGCCTCTATGGTTATGGTTAAGTTATTTTATCTTAACCATAATCGTCGATGTGACTCTAATGAGCAGATAAAGCATTGAAATAACGAGAGCGAACAACCTTATTTCACTGCTTTGTCTGCTCATTAGAGCCACATCGACGATTATGGTTAAGTTATTTTATCCTCGATGAGGCGATTCTTATGAGCACTTATACACAAAAGTTCTTCGTACTCGCGAGTGTATTATTGTCTGCTCATTAGAATCACCTCGATGATTATGGTTGTTATTTCATCTACTAATGCATGGTGCGTCTGCTCATTAGAATCGCCTCGATGAGGCAATTATAATGAGTACTCTGACTCAAAGGTTCTTCTTATTCGTTATTTTGTTATTGTGTCCACTCATTTAAATCACCTCGATGCTTGTGGTTAAGTTATTTAATCCGGAAAATATATGATGAGTCTGCTCATTGGAATCGTGCATTTTTGTCTTCAATGATATATATATATATATATATATATCTTCGGTGACTATGCATAACATTAATTGATTGAGGGGTGGAGAGAGAGAGGACGGGGCTCTTTGGGAATATTTGCATATTTTTATGTGTCTTTGCCTGTCTTTGGTGTGTCTTTGCCCGTCTTTTGTGCGTCTTTGCGTGTCTTTGCGTGCATTTCAAACTTAAAAAAAAAATCATTTTTTTTTCTATTTTCTGTTCATTTATATCTATTTCATATCTGCCTATATATTTATTTATTGCTTTTATGCATGTCTTTGCGTTCTGTTTGGTGTCTTTGCGTATCCCTTTATATCTCATCCTCTCAGTGCCTCATGTGAGGTAAATATATATCGTATACACACCAGAACCTCTTTATAACACTATTAATGGGGTTCAAAACAGAAACCGTGTTATGTCCAAACAAAAATGTATGGATTGTATAGAAAAATGACCATTTATGGTCATTTTTCTATGCAATGTATACATTTTTGGGATCCATCTTGAAACCTTGTTATATCCAAAACTGTGTTATAATGAATCATGTTATAACGAGGTTGTGGTGTGTAGAGCTGATTATAGCTAGGATTATGTCTTCTTTGGCAACCACTTTGTAGCACTGCCGTTGGGATAAAGCAGAGACCTTGTTTATTGAACTAATGCATATCCTGATAAAGATGTTAAGATCATATTGAGGAAGTTGATTATGTTTTCTTTGTAGCACCGCTGTTGGGATAAAGCATAAACTATGTTTATTTATTGGCTTCTGTCTAATACTGATAAGTTTATTACATTTGAGCTTTCGAAATTCATATATGAAGCCTTCCTTATTCATAACTAGTCATTCTGAGCAGTGCCTCATGTGAGGCAAACATATATCATATATACACCAGAACCTCTTTGTGGCACTATTAATGGGGTCCAAAACAGAAACAAACAAACAAGAATGTATAGATTATATAGAAAGGTGACCAATTATAGTCATTTTTCTATGTAATATACACATTTTTGGGATCCATCTTGAAACCGTGTTTTATCCAAAACCGTGTTATAATGAATCGTGTTATAACGAGGTTGTGGTGTATAGAGCTGATTATGCATAGGATTATGTCTTCTTTGGCAACCACTTTGTAGCACTGCCGTTGGAATAAAGCAGAGACCTTGTTTATTGAACTAATGCATATCCTGATAAAGATGTTTAGATCATATTGAGGAGGTTTACCATTATTGTCAATATCCTGTATTATGTATGCATACATGTATTTAGGAGTTATTCTGAAATAATGTTATCCAAAAAACTAATGGTGTAACGAGCAGTGTTATAATGAGGTTGTAAGGTATTGATTTTTGTGTTTCTTTGTTCTAATCATATTCAATCATAGTAGGGAGATTTTCTCCTTTGATTATATGTCCTTTAGGGGCCCTTAATTGGTAATAAATCCATTGTCATTGTCATTGTCATTGTCATTATCTCATCCTCATAGTCTTTGCGCACTTGTGCCTTTTATGATGGTGACTATGCATTATGGGGGTAAGGGGTCTGGGATGGGGTCTTTCAGTATATTTTTATGTGTCTTTGCCAAATTTAAATGTCTTTGTGAGTCTTTGCCTGTCTTTGGCCGTCTTTGCCTGTCTTTTGTGCGTCTTTGCGTGTCTTTGCCCGTCTTTGCGTACTTTGCCCGTCTTTGCGGTATTTAGGTAGACCCGTTTCAGTGTTTTGTAACATTTCACAATATGTCGAAAGTTTATTCAATTGATGACAGCGAAGACGATGATATCTGGGATTATCAGCCTAGACTTAAGAACAAACTTTCACAAGTTTCCCAACCAAAATCTGTCTATACCCGCCAGTCGCAGACGAAAAGTACGATGCAATCGGGTAGCAATTTCAGCGCACCATTCATCACAGTTGTGTAGGCTAATTCTGCACATTGCAAAAATAAATAAACGAACCAAGATTAAATGTTTTCCTTTGACAGTAAGGTCCAGTTTTTGCACACTTGTTTCAACAGTCTCTTGATACTGGTGAAATCCCCAAAGAATGGCTCTGAGCAAACATATGTCGACTCTTCAAAAAAGGAGATAGGGCTCTTGCCCGTAATTATCGGTCAGACAATTTAGTGAAATCACCTCATAAATTACTGAAAACACCTTGAATAATCTATTTTTGTGCAAACAACATTATTAATTGGGAAAACTAATTAAATCTTTGTATTTTGCATGTGATATCTCGCTTAATTATAGGGCGTACTTGATTCAGCTGTTCTTACTGTTCCTGAACGTTGCACTGTCACGTGACTGTTCTGTTTTTAAATCAAGTGCATTGCAATGTTCCCATGACGTAGGAGTGTGTCGTGTTTTGAATCAAGCACAGAACATACACAGCTTCCCTACATACGACGCTTAGTCTATTTTCTTACATACATTTGTTTATTTTATTAGCTACCTGACTGAAATCATTCAAAATCATTCAGTTTTAAAAGATGAGCCATTCAAGTAATTAATGTATCCCAAAATCGAACAAAACATGGAACATTGCACTGGACCTTGCTCCGGTGAATCAAGTATGGTGCCGAACTTTGACTGAACCTTGCTCCGGTGAATCAAGTGTGGTGCAGAACTGTGACTAAGAATTTAAAGCATACTCTTAGTGAATGCAGTTTGAAAGGTATTTAAATCAATGTTTTTTTATGATCTGAAACGTTTTCAACATTTATCTACGCATTTTGATTCCTGTAGGAAACTACAAATGCAAAATGCCTTGAATTTGAAAACGAGGCTGGTGCACTGCTCCATCATCCGGGCACTTCACACCTAGTCAAGAGTAGAGTCAAAAAGTGTAGGTAGCAGTACACAGTTTCCAGCCTGTGCACATGGGGAAATTTCTTCATAAGTAAGAGTAGGGATCAAATTCAGTGTCTAAATACTGTTTGGCAATTATGAAAGCAATATCTTGAATTCAGTGTATTGTTTTTGTGTCATTGTGGAGAAATATGAATTAATTCATGGTCACATGACCTGGATATCAAGGGATGTAACTGAAAATACGAAACTACTGCTATACGAATTTATCGCTACACTTTCTGTTTAAAATAGCTGTCAGACTTCATTTGGATATTGCTAAAAAAGTAAACGGCTGGCAGGGGTCAATTTCTAGCCCCCTTTCATTTTTGGTAGGTGTACAATAGAGCTGAATGCTGACAATTGTCCTTGCAAATGCAGTGTGCTGCCAGGGCTTCCTTGAAAACAGCAGAAAATGGTAAAAAAAAGCAGCAGAAGTGGGTGGGGTAGGATTTGTTTACATAGCCACTACATTGGCTGTACAGTGTACAAGCTATAGAAACCAGCTTCAAATTATTCTGTGGCAAGTCACAATGCAGTGATAACACAAAAGAGAAGGGTTGCAAAGTGTACTATTTGTTACGGCTCAAAAAACTTCGTCCGCTGCGTGTCCGAGTCTCGCCGACAGCTTGGAATAGTGGTTTGCTACCATTAACCAATATGTCAAATTTCAAAGTGCCATTTATGACAATCTTTTTTATCTACTCCTTTACCAGAATCAATATTTAGACAAAAACACCATTGTTTCTGATGAAATTGGGTCATAAAACTGAAATTTGTATGTAAGCCTACAGGTAGGGTCTGAGGCAAGGGAGACAACTCCAAAATCAGAATTTTAGTCTAGATGTTTGTTAATCATTTTGGTGCTGTCAAAGCTTATTCAATCTTAAATTAAAGGTGATTAAACCCATTTTGACCAATATTTTGGGCATTTCGTGTACAAACGATAGATTTTAAATGATTAATTTTCTCTCATTTCAGCTTGGAAAGCCGTTATACTGAAATAGTGTTGATTAGTCGCAAAGCACCGTATTCCATGCTGTCAGCGAGACTTTGATGCGCAGCGGACAAGGTTTTTTGAGCCGTAACAAATAGTTACAGGTAACCAACTGTTGTTAACCTAGTTTAAACAGGAAATCCCAAACTAAGGCACTGGCAAATAGTGCACGCCCACATCAGTCGTCGGCCTAAATTGGTGCGTATGATGAGGGCCCTCACTGTTGCAAGAAAGAGTCATTTTTATAATAAATTACTATAAACAACCCAACGCGTAAAATAATTGTGCTTGTTTTTTGTTTTTGTTTGGTTTTCTTGCACGGGGGGGGGGGGGGGGGGGGGGGGGGGGGGGGGGATTTACTGCCCTTTCGAGATTATTTCACTGATATCGAGCTGATTTTTGCATAATAGGTGGCAAAACTGGAGTATCCGGAGAAAAACACCCTGACCTCCAGTTGCAGAACTTGGTGTATCACATCGTGTGACCCGAGGCAGGCTCCCCACCACAACCTTGACAGAACTAATGATTAAGAGTCAGCTCTCTATCCAATAGGCCACAGAGGCCGTAATTGTGTCTTGTATGCTGGGGTATCCACAGCTTCTCTCAGCTGAGATTGACTGTTAGCAGCTGTGTTGTGAGCTAATAATGACAATTATTACTGTTTTTCTTTGATTCCACAATTAAACTTATCATAATAAGGTGGAATTACTACCAATTTCACACTTTTGAAAAAAGTCATATTTGTCTTAAAGGTAGCAGTACACAGTTTCCAGCCTGTGCACATGGGGAAATTTCTTCATAAGTAAGAGTAGGGATCAAATTCAGTGTCTAAATACTGTTTGGCAATTATGAAAGCAATATCTTGAATTCAGTGTATTGTTTTTGTGTCATTGTGGAGAAATATGAATTAATTCATGGTCACATGACCTGGATATCAAGGGATGTAACTGAAAATACGAAACTACTGCTATACGAATTTATCGCTACACTTTCTGTTTAAAATAGCTGTCAGACTTCATTTGGATATTGCTAAAAAAGTAAACGGCTGGCAGGGGTCAATTTCTAGCCCCCTTTCATTTTTGGTAGGTGTACAATAGAGCTGAATGCTGACAATTGTCCTTGCAAATGCAGTGTGCTGCCAGGGCTTCCTTGAAAACAGCAGAAAATGGTAAAAAAAAGCAGCAGAAGTGGGTGGGGTAGGATTTGTTTACATAGCCACTACATTGGCTGTACAGTGTACAAGCTATAGAAACCAGCTTCAAATTATTCTGTGGCAAGTCACAATGCAGTGATAACACAAAAGAGAAGGGTTGCAAAGTGTACTATTTGTTACGGCTCAAAAAACTTCGTCCGCTGCGTGTCCGAGTCTCGCCGACAGCTTGGAATAGTGGTTTGCTACCGTAGCACCAGAACACTGCACCATACCACGTGACAACTACTTGATTGAACAGAACACAGATCGGTGCAAATGGAACAGTGAATCAAGTACGCCTATACTATTATTTCTGGTGCTCAGAAATGTGGAGGCGTAATGATACGGTGATACAGACGATCGCTGAAATCACTACAGATTTCACCCAAATCACCACTCATCATTATATTATATACCAAACTATCTATATTAAGGAGTAATAATGTTTTTTTTGTTTTTTTTTTTCATTTTAATATATATATATGTATCCAAAGGACGGGGTTTTATCACAAGTTTATTATCTATGTTTTGTCACAAGTTTATTCACCAAAATTCACTTTTTAGGGGAAAAATATGGTTTAAGGAACCTTGGGTCATTTTTGAGATTTTTTAACAGTAAAGTTCTTTTTTTTCTTATATCTTCTGTAAACAATAACCTATAGTGGTGAAACTCCTACCATGCAAGCATACTGATGAGGCAATATAACTCAAATAATCATTTGAGATGTTGACCTATATTTCACGGTTGAATGAACATTCTTATTTCATGTTTATAGGTTAGATTATTGTTTCCATCAGTTCAAGAGTTTAGATAATTCTGGCATGTGGATAAACAGGCGATGGGTTTAAACATTTAAATAAAAGGAAAAACCAATAGAAATGTGTAAAAAGTACCCAGATGCCCCCGCCTTTTTGGCTTAGCTAATATGCCTGCATGACCCCTGGGAACACATTGTACATGTATGTGTCATTGAATATGTATTAGCATCAGATATATATGTTCGTGGGTGGGTATCTCAATATTCCGGATGTTGATGATATGAACTTGGCAGGGCAGGGGGCTGGGGCATGACTGTGTGGGTCTCAAGATATATGTCATTGAATGTGATTAACCATAAACAACAGCAAATAAAAAAGGTTGGAATCTAAAAAATCAATATATTTAATTATTGAATCAAGTTAATCTATTGAAGAATCACTTTCATCGTCACCTGAACTTGAGCTGTCCCAGTCTTTTTGTGCAGCATCTATAAGACTGTTCATATACTGTGACTTGAATGACTGTTCTCACTCTGACTTCGGCTGATGGCGGTAAAAACCTAGATACCACAACACGGAAGCGATATGGGCACAGCAGCCAACTACCCTGGCATCATTCTTGCACTTGCAGTACCATCCTTTTACGGGTTCGATACCAGGACCATACTCAATCCATAGATAGTATGATCCAGACGAAGTGTGCCTTGATTTTATTTGGGCTTCCAAAATTCCATCCTCCTCCTTGTGAATCATTATCTCATACTTACCGGCTTCAGTAGTGTGTTCGTCTGTATACGAATCGACCTGTTTTAATTGATATATGCCCATGGACATGTCTCTCAGCTCTACTTCCGTTAATTGTGGGAAGTCTTCGAGGATGGCATCATCAATAGCTTTCCATGGAGCCTTTGCAAGACTGTCCCAACCCTTTTTCTCTACCTTGTCTTTGTACCACATTCTTTTTAGATGTGCTCTTGAAGTGGGAATATTAAAGATATCCAAGCAGACCTTTCTTATATCTCTGTATGCCAAAGGAAGGAGTGAGTGAGGCATATATATTTTTTCGATGTGATGTTATGTTCGTATGTGCGTACTATGTCACACATTATAACGTTCATAACCAGGTTCACGTTTAGGTGCACATTTATGTCTGCATTTCTCCTGCAGCTCATAACTGTTTAGCATGTTTATGGTAACTGATTCTGTCTGGGGTGGGGCTATTTGATTGGACCAAAGAAAATGTAGAAAAAATATGTATCTCAGAAACTGGTCAGATTCCAACCTTTTTTATTTGATGTTGTTTATGGTCAGATGCATTCAGTGACACACACAATAATGCCCCAGCCCCCTGCCCTGCCCATTTCATATCATGAAAATCCAAATATCTTAGAAAATATTTAGATACCCATCCTGAACATATATATCTGATGCTAGTGTATCTCACAGGGGTCATGCAGCTATATTGGCAAAGTCAAACAGGCAGGGGCATCTGTATACTTTGGACACATTTCTATTGTTTTTTTCGTTTGATTTAAATATGTTTAAAGTCATCGCCTGTTTATCCAAATGCCAGAATTATCTAAACTCTTGAACTGATGGAAACAATAATCTAACCTATAAACATGAAATAAGAATGTTCATTCAACCGTGAAATATAGGTCAACATCTCAAATGGTCATTTGAGTTATATTGCCTAATCAGTATGCTTGCATGGTAGGAGTTTCACCACTATAGGTTAATGTATACCAAAGATATAAGAAAAAAAATGAAATTTACTGTTAAAAAATCTCAAAAATGACCCAAGGTTCCTTAAACCATATTTTCCCCCCAAAAAGTGAATTTTGGTGAATAAACTTGTGACAAAACATAGAGTTAGACCTTCCCCTGTAATTTTATAATAACGTGTCATGTATGATACTATTCTTCTACCTTTAAATGAGACACAAAATACATGTCAAAACTGTGTGGAGTTACCCCACCCACTTTAAAGAGTCTGTAACTCAGAAAAAACTGCTTAAATACCAAAACCACATATGTTCCAAATAATTAGGCATATGTATGCTAACAATAAGCCAGAAATAAACAAAATTGTAAGGAGGCCAAAAAAACTCTTAGGGAGACCTGTCCTTTATGCGGTCTAACATTATATTAAATACGATTACTGAACTCACAAGTTTTACTGAAATCACTGCTAATATCGTAATGTTGCATTCTAAAATATGTCTGATTGGGAATAATAGTGTTGTTGTGGTAGTTTTCATGTTAAATATTCCTAACTGTATTAACTGTACTAACTTTTAATGTCCAGTCTAGGAATCCCGCCTAACATTCTATTTTAAAAACTGAAATCACCAGAGATTTTGCCTAAATCACCGCTCATATCGCAATACTGTATATGCCTAAATGTCTCTGTTAGGGAGAAATAATGTTGTTTTGTAGATTTTAGTAAAATTCCTTAAAATATACTCAGTCATAATGTTCAGATTAAGAAGGCTGTCTAAGTGTAACGACATAACCACAGATGTTACTGAAATCACCGCTCATATTGCAATACTGTATGCCCCCGCCCCACCCCTCCCCGTATGCTTCAATATCTCTGTGAAAGTCGCCATTCAGGAATTATTCAGTCGGGTGAACATGAAAACATTCCTTCTCCAGGCAACCAACTACCAGACGATCCTTCTTCCAGTCATGAGATCTTACCCTGTCATTCCCGGTCGGTAAATCAAGACGTTGATAAAGGCTCTGGGGATGAAGTTTCCAGTCTCTTGAACTGTTCTGGTTAGACGGAGACTGTTTTTCGGACACTTCCGGGTCGCACTAATAACCGGGAGTCCGGAAATTCATCAACCCGGTCCGGTCGAAGACAGAATCCCGGTCTGCACTGAGTGTTTTCTCAATATTCCAATTTGGTCAGAACAACAAAGACCTCCGGGACAAAAAAGAAGGGTTTCATCTTCTGTTTCTGACTCAGATGAATCTTTTTACTTCAAGGTATCATTCTGAATCTAGTTCTTTTGCGTCTCATTCAAGAGGTAGACATGGGAGGCATTCCAAGAGGAAGAAGTCTCATCGCTATAGGTCTCACTCTAGTGACTCCTATAGTTTAGGCCGATTAACTTCCCTGGTTATGCTGCGCATGCGCAGTCTTGTGTTGCAAAAAGTAATCAATCGAGCGTGTGTGTGTGTGTGTACAGTAATCTAAGGAAAAATTAGATTGCTTAAGCATTGTGTCTGTCATTTCATCCACAACATTCATAGACTTTTATACTGCAATTCAGTGGCCCCCGTCCATCGGGGCTTGAAGAAATAGATGGGCTGCATGATGCTTCCATGCAGAGCTGAAACCACCCTGCACACGAGTACTGATAAACCGCTTAGAGGAGCTAAGCCTGCCCCGGCAAAGCGGTGCGAGTCTGACCGTCCATGCTTATAAACCCTATTGGTTTCATTGGGCGGCAGGGCTTGAGATGTCATTTCATCTCAATGTCGGGTAAAAGTCCCACCAAATTGGAAGCAACATCCACAAAATGACCTTTACGGTGTTGACGATGACGTAAAACATCAATTCAAACAAACAAAAACTGCAGTTCACAATCTTTTGTAAACAACAGTACTTAGCAGACACGATGTCCGAATGTCCGCATTCTTTGATGGTATAGGTTATTTTACTATTCCATTATACATGTACATGCTATTTGTTGTTCACCACATGCCGTATGTTTTAAATGAATCATACCCTGAGTTAGGGGGCCCTGAATAAATCTTTGACCAGAAAAAAGAGCAGTTAAACAAAAACATTACTGGCAGAGTTTCAGAAGCGATACTTTGAAAAACCTGAACATGAAAGTCCCATAGCCAGACTGGATAGCACTTCTAAATAGGCAGGGGGGCGGGGATGTTAAAGGTCGGAGGTGTGGCTCGGTATCACAGTTGGTAGAGTGTTTGTAAGGTATACGAGAGGCCCTGGGTTCGCAGAGCTAAAACTGACCGTATATGAGTACTGGTGAACCGCTATAAATCCGGCCCCCGCCCCTCGGGACTTGAAGAAATATATGGGCTGCATGATGCTTCCATGAGCTGATGATCTAAGCCTGCCCAGGCAAAGCGGTGCGAGTCGGCCCATCCATGCTTATAAACCCTATTGGTTTCATTGGTGGACAGGGCTTGAGACGTCATTTCATCTCAGTGTCGGGTAAAAGTCCCACAGAATTGGAAGCAATGTCTCCAAAATGACCTTTACAGTGTTGACGGGGACGTTAAACCTCAAATCAAACAAACAAAAACTTCTATAAACCACATATTTTTTTTATTTGGTGTGAGGGTATAGGAAGCAAAAATGACGCAAATAGTGTTGACGGGAACTGAGATTTGTGTGTTTGATTTGAGATTTAACTTCCCCGTCAACACTGTCATTTTGGAAACGTTGCTTCCAGTTCTGTGGAACTTTTACCCGATATTTAGATGAAATGACATCTCAAGCCCTGTCGCCCAATGACACCAATAGGTTTTATAAGCATGAACGGAACGATTCGCACCGTTGAGCGTGATAGCTCAGTGGTTAGTGCACTTGCCTCTGATGCTAAAGGTCCCGGTTCGATCCCCGGTAGCGGCGATAAAATTGCGGTGTCCGAACAGGCTCCATTGGCATCATTTGCAGGGATGAATGTCATAAAGTACACCGTCCTTCGGATCGGGACGTTAACTGGAGGCCCCCTGTGCAGGGAGAACCGTCCCCTGTGCAGGTTAAAGAACCCTACCATAATTACATGATTACTGTGTAGGCTTTCATCCTGCAAAACTGGAGTGTATGTAATATACACCTGCCTAGAATGCCTGCGAGGGCGTATGGCAGTATATAGAGAAAGGAAAGAAAGAAAGTTTTGCCTGGGCTGGCTTAGATCCTGTAATTGGTTTACCAGTACTCGTGTGCATTGCTTTCAGCTCCGCGTGGAAGCATCATACAGCCCATCTATTTCTTAAAGCCTTGATGGGCGGGGTCGCGGGGACGGTGAATTTCAATATTCAAACAACCCTGTTACTGGTTGTAAACAACTGATCTTTATCACCCGCATGTTGAATCCGTCAGTGTGGTAATCCTTCAATTCATCTTCACTGTGGCATCGTTTGTCTTGCGATTGGCGTAACGTGACGCGACCATTGTCAGTTAATTATTTGATTATTAATTGTTTTTGGTTTAACGACAGGTCAACACCTGTGGGTAATTTTGACTCATCTCCCACAGAAAAGGAGAACAAATATGGAAGAGATCGTAGATAAAAGTAAAGGACAGAGAAGAAAGATAAAAATGAATAGAAGTGTAGAAACAGAAGGAATAAGAGCACTACCCTTACCTGCTGCAAGGACTGTCAGCCAATATCAGTTGGACGCCACAGTGACGCAAGACATACGTGACCTTTACCTTACGCTCTATTTAAAATTGTCAAATTCAAAGCAATTGATGACTGATTGGATCATTCTGAACAATGGTTATTTTTTATTGCCACACAAAACTGCACATGCGCAAAAATACGGAATCGTGGGATAGCATTTCCTTAGCGACCGGTGGCGTACTAAACTCATCTATAGTGGGAGAGGAAGAAGATATCGTTCTACATGTAGGTCTCGTTCACATGAAGGAAAGAGATCCAGACATCATCATCACACTAAAGGTCGGAAACGGTCTCGTGAAAACCGCCAACAGTCTGATAGATCTTCCTCCCTGCAAGGGAAAAGGAGACAAATTTCTCGTTCTCTTTCTTCTGATAGGAATATTATTCAGGATGTAATTTCAGGGACAGTAACTGATAATAAATTTGAAGGGGAAAGTGTTACCTCTCCAACTAGGAAGTTTGTTCAATCTAATTCAACTAGAGTTAAGGACAAAACTTCTTCTCTTAAGTTTTCTGAAAGCTGTTCTGTTATTTCTAATGATGAGGATGTGGAAAATATTTCTTATGCAGAGACTATTGAAGAGGTCTTCAGACGTCTTCCAGTCTCTATTTGTCCACGGAAGAATGAGTCTTCGACTCCTTCTAAACCTAGATCAGGTATTGACTTACTTAATCCTTCTGTGAATAAAGAGTCTTCAACTTTACCCCAATCTCATATTCTTAATCTTGATCAGTCACATGTTACTGACAAGGTTAAATTGGAACCTGGTTGGGCGGCACAAATTAACCTAGAAAAGGAGCTAGGGACTCATATGAAGTTTTATAATAGTTTTACCCAGATGAATTTGTTTCCGCTGACCGTTCCAAGGCGGTTCTTCTGTCGCGGTTTATTTTTGTTATGGTTTGTCTTTGGGTGTTTGTGTTGCTTATATTATTTTATTTTGGATAACCTATTGGCCATTTTGTGGAAAAGTAACTGTCCTTTTGGCTTTCCGCTGTTTATGTTTCCATTGGGGTCTGTTGTTTCATGTTTGTGTTTCTTTCCCTTTGGTGCCTCTGATGGGAGCTGTGGGTTAATTGTATCTATTCCTGACCATTGCCTCCACTTCATTATTGAACAATTTCCTTCCAGTGTTCCAAAAATAGACAAAGATGCATCCAAGCTGAATTTGTCTTCTTCTGCATGTTCTGGGACTGTCAATGTTTCATCCAAATTTCTTGAAATGATGGAATGTAAAGCAAGGAGTGTTATATCCATCAATTCATATGCAAACTTATTTGCAACCTCATCGTTTAGTGCTATGCAATCTGAAGATATGGACACTAACATACTTCGTAGATTAGTAGAGGCATTAGTCAATTATCTCAAACATTCTACTAATTTACATGTATCAGTGCTTATGGCAGTGGAACTTCTGTTATGTAGGAGGGAGTTAGCCATTTCTGGGTCTAAGATTCTCACAGATGCTTCCAAAGACAGTTTGAGATCTATACATGTAGCTTTTTCTGCAGATACCTTTTTTGGGTGGTAAAATCACAGAAATTCAAAAAGCTAATTCAGAAATGCATCAACAGAAACTGATTGCGGAATCGGTCTCGAAACCTAGCATTTCGCAATCTCAAATATCTTCTTTCAGAACTCCATGGATCACTAAAAAGAAACAAGATCCTAAAAAGGTTTTCTCATCCAAACCCCCTAGACAGAGTGGCAGGGGTGGTTCTAAGTTTTGTCGTGGTGGAGGCAGTGCGAGAAGGGACCAGTCTGTCGGCTCCCGTAAAGGAGCCTCCTCCGATAGAAGACACTGAAATTTGCTCTCCACTGCCATGTCCTCTAAGGGATCTACGGTTAGGAGGACGCCTGGGCATGGCTACAAGATTCCGTTCAACAGAAAACCAATACTTTCCCCATTCCCACAGTTCTTCAAGCAGTCAGAAAGTCCCGCTCTAGAAGAACAGGTCCAGGAACTCTTACAAAAGAGGGCAGTGGAGAGGATAAATCCGGAAGATCCCTGTTTTTACTCACGAATTTTCTTGGTTCCTAAATAGAACATAAAATTAAGACTCGTAATCGATCTGTCCAGACTGAACAAGTTCTTGACTATTCAGTCATTCAGTATGGAAACAGTAAACAAGGTCAGGAACGTGATTTATCCAAACAATTGGGCATTTTGCTGAACTTAACAGATGCATACCTGCACATACCAATCCATGCGTCATCTCGGAAGTATCTCCGGTTTTGTCTGAAGGGTTGAGTGTTTCAATTCATAGCTCTCTCATTTGGACTGGCGATGAGTCCTTTCGTCTTTACTTGGTTGATTGTTGCCATAGCAACATATCTACAAGTTTGTGCAATCATTCTTTTTCCTTATCTGGACGACTGGCTAGTCAGGAATGAGGCTTTATTAGCCGAAACTACGTTGTATGACCCATCTTCTTTCTTATGGATGTTTTCATTGCTCTTAAAGGAACTCATTTTAGATTTTTATCAGTGTCGTCTCGGGCTGATCAAGGACAAGAAGTTCACTCTCAGATTGATCACATTTCTAGGCTAGATTTTTTGTGTTCACAGAGATGTTGCACTGATGAGTTAGGAGGCCTTCATGCGGACTGAACAAATTTTTGTCTTAATCCGGGCGAGGATTGTGGCGACGTAAAATCGATTTAAGCCCCCAGTGGAATTCGCTTTCTCTGACCGTTCCAAGGCGGTCCTTCTGTCACGGTATATTTTTGTTATGGTTTTTCTTTGGGTGTTTGTGTCACTTATATTATTATGTCTCCCCCGAAATTTTTATTTCGGAGAGACATATTGTTTTTCCCCCGGGCATCTGTCTGTCCGTCTGTCACAAATTTGTGTCCCCTCTATAACTTGAAAACCTTTCAAGCTATCTTCACGAAACTTCATATAAATATTAATCAATATTAGACGACGTGCAGAGCGCAAGAACTATAACTCTCGCATTTATACTTTTTTAGTTATCTCCCTTGGAAGTTTGTCGGTATGTAAATATGTACCGGTATGGGCAAATCGTGTCAGGTCAATAACTTTCTTATTTTCAGATGGATTTCTAAATTACGTGGCAGAAATATTAACCATCATGAGACAATGTGTGGCGCGCATGATGCGGGACAGTACCTCAAAGGTCAAGGTCATACTTAGAGGTCAAAGGTAAAAAAAAGGGGCCTTTTTTTGGTGTTTGGTCAATAACTTTCTTATTTTTAAATGGATTTTAATATTACATGGCAGAAATGTTAACCACCCTGAGACGATGTGTTGCGTGCCTGACCCAGGTTTTCACCTCAAAGGTCAAGGAGGTCAAAGGTAAAAAAGGGCCCTTTTTTGTGTTTTTTTTCAATAACTTTCTTATTTTTAGCTAGAATTTGAAATTACTTGGCAGAAATGTTAATTATCATGAGACAATTAGTTGCACGTATGATTCGGGTTGGTACCTTAAAGGTCAAGGTCATACATAGATGTCAAAGGTAAAAAAAGGGGGCCTTTTTTTTCGTATTTGGTCAATAACTTTTTTATTTTTAGATGGATTTAGAAATTGCTTTGGAGAAATGTTAACCACCATGAGACGACATGTTGTGCGCATGACCCAGTTTGGTACCTCAAAGGTCAAGGTCACACATAGAGGTTAAAAGGTAGAAAAAGGGGCCTTTTTTGTTTTTGGTCAATAACTTTCTTATTTTTTAGATGGATTTTGAAATTACTTGGCAGAAATGTTAACCACCATAAGACGATGTGGTGCGTGCATGACCCAGGTTGGTACCTCAAAGGTCAAGGTCATACTTAGAGGTCAAAGGTAAAAAGGGGGCCTTTTTTAGTGTTTGGTCAATAGTTTTTTATTTGTAGATGGATTTTGAAATTACTTGGCAGAAATGTTAACCACAATGAGACAATGTGCCTCTTGCATAGCTCAGGTTAGAACCTCAAGGTCAAGGTCATTCAAAGATGTCAAAGGTCAAAAAAGTCTTTCTTTGTGTCCAGTCAATAACTTTTTTTATTTCTGGATGGACTTTTTGAAGTAACCTTGCAGAAATGTTCACCCACCTTCATCAGACGATGAGTCGTATGCAAGACCAAGGTCCATACCTGCAATGTCAAGGTTATACCTGGAGGTCAAAGGTCAGAAAAGGGGTCTTTTTTGTGTACATTCAATAATTTTCGTATTCTTTGATGGATTATGAAATTACTTGGCAGAAATGTTAACCATCATGAGACGATGTGTTGTAGATCAAATGTCAAGGCCATACTTAGAGGTCAAAGGTAAAAAAGGGCTTAAGTTACTTTGCAGAAATGTTCATCTTCATTAGATGATGTGTTGCACACAAGATACCTCCAATGTCAAGGTCATACTTAGAGGTCAAAAAGGGGGAGACATCTGTGTTTTTGTAGAAAAACAAATTCTAGTTTTATTTTGTGTCACCTTTTGTCCATTTTGTGGAAAAGTAACTGTCCTTTTGGCTTTCCGCTGTTGGTGTTTCCGTTAGGGTCTGTTGCTTCATGTTTGTGTTTCTTTCCCTTTGGTGTCTCTGATAGGGCTGTGGGTTAATTGTATTGATTCCTGATTCTATTTTTCATCATCAATCAAGAGAAGTCGGAACTAGTTCCATCCTAGAACTTCATTTTCATAGGGATGGAATTTGTCACCCAAGACAATATTGTCAGAGCCCTTTGGGACAGAGTTCTAGGTATTTTACACCTAGTATCTTGGTTTCTAAAACAAGCTGTTGTCACAGCAAGAATGTTTCTTTCCCTATTGGGAAATAATTTATTGAGTTTATCTGCTCAGTTTGTGGTTTTAGGCAGACTGCTTCTTCGTCCACTTCAGATGGCATTGTTCGCCCAATGGAAACCACATTTGTTTCCACTGGAACACAAGCTATTGGTCACAGATCAAATAAAAGAACATCTGAAATGATGGTTGGACAGGAAGAGATTTATTCAGGGGGTTGTTCTAGAACAACCTCCTCCAGTGCACACAGTCTTCACAGATGTGAGTTTTCTATTTCAGGATCAGACAGAGTACAAACCATAACAGAAAGTAAGAAACCAAAGAAAGCTGTAAACAGAAAAACAACCAGTGCACAGTCTCAGACAAAAAAGCTAAAAGGAAAAGACAGAGACACTGATCATCCTGGTGACAATAAAACTAGTACTATACAGACAAGAAATTTCTCACTGCAAGAACAAGACCAACAACAAGCAGTGAAGACCGAGGATAAAGAAGAAAACAAAACTGTTGTTAAATGTAATGTCAGAGCTAAAACAAAAGGCAGAAAACATGTAAAAACCCCAAAAGCAAAGGATAAAGATGAAAAAGGAACTACAGTGAAAGAGCCAGAAAAACGTTTAGGTTCCTGTCCTGTATGTCAGATGCCTTATGAAGCTCTAAGCAGAGTGCAGTCTCCAACATGGCACATCCATGAATGTCTAGAAACACCCTACTCCAGCAAGAAAGGTTAGTAGTAGTGCCAGTACACCACAACCTCTTCATAACTGTTCGTTATCAGAGCCTGACAAATCCAAGTTTCAGTCACATGCCCGGCATTCCAAAGCATCTTGAAAATGCCTCGGAATTACAATATTCCCTAAATATTCTATACATTTTTCTGGGCAAGTGAAATAAAAAATCACTTGCCCAGCCAAAATTTGGACTTGTCACGGGCAGCTGGGCAATGGATTTGTCAGGCCCTGATTATACACAGGACCCTCGTTATAACGACAGTATTTGTTCCCTATTATTGTGCTTTTATTAAGAATTTGCCACTATAAAGCATCCCAGTTGAGTTAGGAGTATGATAGGTAATAAAAGACCTTTTCCCCATTATTACTGCAAGAAACAAATTTTATAGACATTTGTTAGAATCTCCTCACCGAGGCGATTCTAACAAATATCTATAACATTTGTTTCTTGGGGTATTAGATAACAGCACCCTTTCATGACATTGAATTCGATTTGTGAATTTCCAACCCGTGGGAAGCCCACGCCACCCCAAACCAAGGCTAAGCCTTTAACCAAATAGTCATTCCATTCAAATTGCAGTTATAAGGAGTTTTGCTGTTACAATGAATGTCAGTATAAAGAGGGTTGACTGTAACACAGATTGGATATAACACAGTAGATCAATCCCAAAAATGTACAGATTGTGTATAAAAATGACCATTAATGATCATTTTACTATAAAATCTATACATTTTTCCCAGGTTTTTCGAGTATCTGTCCTTTAAAATAGCGATGTCCCAGCTGGCATGAGGTGTTGTTTGACAGGTTTTCTTTTTCTTTAACTTTCTTGGAAAAATACGTCCATAGTGCAGTTAGATGTTTTTCTTCTTGTTTGCATATACCAGTAACACTGTTATTTAACTATGATAATGTCTGCTTTGTAGCATATAATGACCCAAAGTATTGGGACAATAGTCCTTAGCAAACAGTGCAGACCCAGATCAGACTGCTACTGATATATACCAGGAGCAGTCTGATCAGGGTGTAAACTGATTGCCATTCCATAAGCACAATTTGGACTCCTTGCAGAATTGTTTAACAAATTTGTTAAAATTTTAAGAGAATTACAGCAAGGCCTCAAGGTGTCCGAATTATTTTGATTTTTTACAGCAATAATGTTATAAACAGGTTGAGGTGAGGTACAATGTCAGTCAAATGATCATGGATACACATCTGTGTTCACAATCAGAATTGCTTACGCTGCCCTTGGGCCATGTCATTTAATTGATTGTGTTGGGGCTTAATGACACGTCAAAAGTTTTGGGCCATTTTGCGTTGTCTCCCAGAGAAAGTGAGAAAAGAGAAAGACAGAAGAGAGGAGGAAAGGAAGGGCAGGTAAGAAAGAGGAAAATGAATGGAAGTGTAGAAACTGAAGAAAGAGCTACATTCCTCATACCTTTTCCTGCTGCAAGGACAGCAGGCCTTTCCCACTGTAAGCCAATATCAGTTGGGCGCCCCAGTGACATAAGATACACAACATAAAAATAGAATAATATTGAAAACATATACATGTTACATTTTGCCAGGGAGGTCATTTTTAGAGGTGTCCTCTAAAAATGACCTCCCTGGCAAAATCCATGGAAGAGTCTACCAGTATACAGTGTGCTGATATCTATTAGCCCATTGCATGCAGGAAACCCGTAAAGGGTACCTTGGCAAACAGAGCAAGCCCAGATCAGCTGCCACAGATCAGGGCCTGCACTATTTGCTAACAGAATTTTCTGTCAAAAATAGGATAAAATTGAAAAAATAGGGTTGACACCCCTTATATGACAAAATGGCCTTCTCCAACATATAGCAATGGAAGAGTCCACCAGTATACACTGGGTTAGCAGAACAAGTTTCTTGAGTTGAGCTTTTCTAGATCCTTAATTCATAGGGGCTTGAAGAAATATATGGGCTGCATGATGCTTCCACGCAGAGCTGAATCCGGCCCGCACACTAGTACTGGTAAACCACTTAGAGGATCTAAGCCTGTCCAGGAACCGCGGTGCGAGGTGGACCGTCCATGCTAATAAACCCTATTGGTTTCTTTGGGCGACAGGGCTTGAGATGTCATTTCATCTCAATGTTGGGTAAAAGTCCCACAAAATTGGAAGCAACGTCTCCAAAATGACCTTTACAGTGTTGACGGGGACGTTAAACCTCAATTCAAACAAACAAAAGATCCTTAATTAATGAAGCAGACTAAGCATTCGGTAAGAAAAAACACAGCCATTTGCCAACTGTTTGATAACACAAAGCTGACAGCTGGTCTTGGTAGCTCAGTCTGATACACGTCTGACTGGTGATCAGGAGGTCACAGGTTCAATACCTGCTGGGGTCGGCAACGTTCTTTTGTGCAGATTTATCATGAAATCTTCTCTGTGGTCATTCTCTCCCTTCAGCTTATTCAAGAAGGTTAGTTGTCAGTTCCTGGCGAAAGAATGTGCACTGTACTGTTAAACAACCATGTTATATCCAAACAAAAATGTATAGATTATATAGAAAAATGACCATTTATGGTCATTTTTCTATATAATCTATGTATTTTTGGGATCCGTCTTGAAACTGTGTTATATCCAAAATCACGTTATAACGAACCGAGTTATAATGAGGTTGTGGTGTATTAAAGCTTCTAGTGTTATGTTTCAGAATGTCCAGCAGGTCTAGACTGTGATAGTACCATACCTAGTCATTATAAGAAGTTTCATCATAAACAGCTGGCAAGACATAGGGCAAGATTGAAAGCAGCAAATTCAGAATCATCTTTAAATACAGGTGAGCAGAAGATCTACTCCCCGTTGCTCAGTACAGTGAAAACAGTGATGGCTTGTTTACAATGGCTGATTCGAACTCCTTCCTTTCCGTAGGTCCTGAAAAGACAGGTATAATTAAGATGTATTTAAGGAATTTATTTCATTGTGAAAAGGTATGTTGTGTGTACTCATTAGAATCATCTCAATGAGGCAATTCTAATGAGTACACACAGCATACTTTAATTTTATATAAGCAATATACCTCCTGGCATGGCTCTATGAATAACCCTTAGTGGCCCGAACAACTGGTGTCTCAAACACATTTCAGAGTCCCAACAGGGTTCAGGTAATCAAAGTTCCACTGTACCAACAAAGTCATTGGTAAATTTTGTTTGTTTGTGTTGAGGTTTTATGTACCCATCAACACTATTTAGGTCAATTTGGAGACATCACTTCTTATTTTGTGGGACTTTTACCCAACATTGCAATAAAATGACATATCTTCTCAACTACAAGGCCTACAACAACCACACCTTGCATAGTGCTTCTCATCCGTGTTCTGACTCAGCAGGCACCTTGACCCAGTGACCTTGACCTATACTTTGCATTCCAGTGACGTTGACACATTTTTGACGTTGGCACATTTTATGTCAACATTTGATATCTCCTCAAGTACAACCACCAAACCTTGCATAGGGCTTCTCCTCAATGTACTGACTCGTCAGTTCTTTGACCTGATGAGCTTGACCTATTTTTCGCAGTCCAGTGATTTTTACAAATTTTACATCACCATTCCATATCTTCTCAACCACCAAATCCTACTTATTGCTTCTTGATGTACTGATGCAGCAGGTACCTTGACCTGGTGACCTTGACCTATATTTTGTGGCCCAGTGACTTTGACACATTTTACATTGACTATCAACTGCTAAGAATGAAATAAATTGAGTTTATTTGTTGTTGTTTTTTTTTAGCTCACCTGAGCACGATGTGCTCAAGGTGAACTATTGTGATCGCCCTGTATCCGTCGTGCATGTAACTTTTATGAAACTTTACCAGAATATTTTTCTTGATGATATCTTGGTCATGTTCGAATATGGTTCATGTTGGTTCAAAAACTAGGTCACTAGGTCAAATTTCATTAAAACCTTGTGTGCCCCCTAGAATCGCAGTTTTTCTTCGATCTTTATGAAACATCACTGTAATATTTGACTTGATGATATCTCGATCAAGTTCGAATATGGGTTATGTCGGATCAAAAACTAGGTCACTAGGTCAAATTTCATTAAAACCTTGTATGCCCACTAGAGACCGCAGTTTTGCTTCGATCTTCATGAACTTTCACTTGAATGTTTGACTTGATGATATCTCAGTCAAGATTGAATATGGGTCATGTCCGTTTAAAACTAGGTCACTAGGTCAGATTTCGTTAAAACCTTGTGTGCACCCTTGTGGCCACAGTTTTGCTTTACTCTTCATAAAACTTCACCTGAATGTTTGACTTGATGATATCTCGGTCAAGTCTGAATATGGGTCCTGTTGGTTCAAAAACTAGGTCACTATTTCGTAAAAACCTTGTGTGCCCCCTAGAGACCGCAGTTTTGCTTCGATCTTCATGAAACTTCACTGGAATGTTTGACTAGAGGATATCTTGATCAGATTTGAATGTGGATCATGTCGGATCAAAAACTAGGTCACTAGGTCAGATTTCGTTAAAACCTTGTGTGTACGCTAGAGGCCATAGCTTTGCTTCAATCTTCATGAAACTTCACCTGAATGTTTAACTTGATAATATATCGGTCAAGTTGGAATATGGGACATGTCAGATCAAAACTATGTCACTAGGTCAAATTTCGTTAAAACCTTGTGTGCACTTTAGAGGCAATAGTTTTGCTTTACTCTTCATGACATTTCAACTGAATGTTTGACTTGATATCTTGTTCAGGTTTGAATATGGGTCATGTTGGATTAAAAAATAGGTCAGTAGGTCAAATTTCGTAAAAAAAAAACATTGTGTACACCCCAGAGACCACAGTTTTGCTTCAATCTTCATGAATCTTCTTCTGAATGTTTGACTTGATCAAGTTCAAATATGGGTCATGTGGGATAAAAAACAAGGTCACTAGGTCAAAGTTTGTTAAAACATTGTGTTAGTAAGTAAGGGATAAAACCTTGGCTGAGTTCAAAATGTAATAAACTTATTTAATAACCTACACATTTTGATTGTGGCTTCTCTGACTTTTGCCCCAGAAGGTGCGACAATGCAGTCTCCGGAATTCTTATTTACTTAATTAAAACAGATGTGTTGGTACTTATTCCCCTCATACTGCTGCAAAACTAATTGGTAACAGTAGTATGCATTTTCTTAGAAAAAACATTAAGGATAACTTTTGATGTATGCTCTTGGCATTTCTTATAATAAACGGTAACAGATTATCTTTTGTGAAAGTTGCAAATGTGGTTAAAGTCTTTTTTTTTTCTTTCTTTTCAGAGACAAAGCGAAAGATAGAATTTGATCATCAGTCTGAAAAAGAAAATTTATCAGAAAATGAATTAGATCCAGATTCTCAAAGGGATGTAGATCAGATGTTAATGGATGCTCTAGATGACAATATAAATACTGTTGATATTGCTTATGAAGATAATCCTCAGTCTCATGTTATTCAGAGTAATTGCTACAGTCCAAAATATAGATCTGTAAATACTGGTAATTCATCACAAATGGATTGTAGCTTGAAAGTGGGTTGTATGGCAGATGATGCAGGTTCTAATCAGGTCAGTACTGACAACGGTGATAGTGCAATAGCTTTTACAAATAACTTGTCAGATTCACCAGGTGTTGCTTCACAAATTGAGAACAAAATGCTGGTGCAGAAGAGTGTCAGACATACTAATAATTCAGTGTCAAAGAATAGCCCTTGTGACATAAAAAATGAAGCGACTGACAAATCTTTAAATACACAAGGTAGTAAAGAAAGTAGTGACAGTCCTTCATTCTTTGAGTTATCTCAGTCAGCTCAGAAATTAGGTTTCTTTGCTAAGAAGAGAAGGCAAAGGAATCAGGCATCAACTTCATTGGATACAGAAGAGGTACCCTTGAAAAAAGCAAGAGAAAGTAAAGGAAAGGTTGATAAGAAATGTCAAAAGGGTAAGAATAGACCAAACAGGATTGCCACCATAACAAAAAAGATTGACATTTCTGTGGGTGACAAAAACAACAACTTCACAGTTAAGTTATCTAACACCACTAAAGAATCTGGTTATGAAGTTAGTCAGCAGGAAGTAAATATTGCTTCTATTAAAGATGTGGCTGGAGAAAAAAATAGTGACGATGAGGAAGAAGTGAAACTTGATACATCAGGAGCATTGGAAAATGAGTTGCATATTAAGATAGAGGATGTTAGAAGCGAAGCTTCAGATATTTATTATGGTGATTCTACCTTTACAGAAATTATTGAGAAATCTGTTGGTAATGATACAGATATAAGACCAGTTGATGATGTTTCATCTGACAGCATGCCTAGTGTACCTGATATCTTTGGCAATGATTCAGAGCAGTGTGACACAGAAGTGGGACTAGACCAGGATTTTGATGAGATGGATGAAAATCCTGACTTGATGGTACCAAGATTGGGAGGTGGCTTCATAGTTGATGCTAAAATCTGTAGTAGTCAGGCTAAAAGCAGTGAATTAGAAGTAACTGTTGGTACAGATGTCACACTAACAAATGACAACAATGGTACTGAACTTGAGAGGGCTTCTGAAGTTGAACTTGAGAGGGCTTCTGAAGTAGATGGAGAGAAGGCAGGCAGAACTCTTGTAAAGTCAAAAACTTTTGATGCAGCTGATTCAGCCAATACTAAGGTATATGTAAATGATTCTGTCACACCTCAAGCGAAACAAACTTCTGAATCAAAATCCTCTCCTTTGATGAATGCATTTCATGTTCTGATGCAAAAGGGGAAAAGTCTTTCTCAGAAACTTTTAAAGAAAGAGGCACCTACTCAGACAGCCAAAAATGCCATGGACATTTTGATGAATAACACAGGAAAGCAGAATATGCAAAAGGAAACAAAACCAAAGAGGGAATGGTCTACTAAAGTTCAGGGTGAAGCTGATGATAAAGACTCAGGTAACTTTATTTTGTTTTAACCCTGAACATATTTACATGTATCAGATGTCAATTTAAGTATTTTTTTTTCTTCTTCTTTTTCAGTGAAAATAAGGCTTGACATTACATATGAATCATATATGAACAGACATTTCACATGAACTATAAAAGTAGAAGTGGAGGCAATGGTCAGGAATCGAAACAATTAACCCACAGCTCACATCAGACACACCAAAGGGAAAGAAACACAAACATGAAACAACAGACCCTAACGGAAACATTAATAGGGGAAAGCCAAAAGGACAGCCACTTTACCACAAAATCGCCAATAACTTGTTGAGGAAAGAGTTGAAATGCTCTGCAAAACCTGACATTTTATCCCTTTTCCTCAATGAATTCTATAAATTCAGTAATACATGAACACTAATGTAAGATCTTCAGTTTACATGTGGGCCCCGTCAAGCGATTTTGGTACTTATCGCCTATGCGAGCAGCGAAGGTTCAGGCGAGCCTGCGCATCCGCGCAGTCTCGCCAGAACCTTCGCTGCTCGCTGATACAAGCAGTGAATCAAGAGGGACCTTCAGACAGAAAGTCATATCCCTGGCCCCTCTGAATGGCTTGGCATGGCAGTTGAAATTTGTCATGACGGAATGCTCGAAGACCCAAATTCGCTTGGCGGGGCTCATTTATTGAAAATGAGCCTGTTGAAACTGATATGTTCTGTTTGGAGTTTAACAGCCCAGTCAACAGTATTAGTCATGTTGAGCATAGCAACAGATAAGGCTGGTATTTTGTGATAATTGAAGGATATTCTCCATAGAAACCTACATGTATGTTGTAGGTATTCATTAGAACTGTCTCAACCTTTTCTGTTGCTATGATCTTGAGCTGGTAAGTTTTTCCTTGGCAGGCTTTAACATTAGCAGTTCACCAGTTCAGTGCACATTCTTTCGCCAAAAAATGGAAAACTGCCCTTCTTGAATCAGCAGAGGAGAGAGGGTGACAGCAGAAAATATTTCATGGTTAATCTTCAAGATTATTTAGATAGAATGTTGTCGGACCTGGCAAGGAATGGAACCCACAACTTTCTGATCATCAGTTGCACACACGTCTGACTGTGGCACTGAGGAAGAGTCAATTACGCTTTGGTTAAATGGGTGTGGTTCTGTACATTTAAGAATTGAATTTTGTTTTTCTGTTGTTCATGAAAGTATGAATGCAGAGGCTCGCCTGCAAAGCAAATGAACCATGAAGGGGTTCATGTAAAACCCCATGTAAACTTTGCTAACGACCCACAGTTGTTCATACTTTTGTGAACAGGAGAAAAATTAAGTTTATTAGGGCCCCGCACTGAAAGTGTGGGTGCCCTATAGTAATCACTCTGTCTGTCTGTCTGTCTGTCCATCTGTCCGTCCACAAATTTTCCTACTCCTCTGATAGCGCTGCCGGGGCCCTAGTCAGTTTCACTGACAGCTCTAGTTTCTTATATTTACATTCTTTGCTCCTCATCACTGGGCAAAAAAAAATGCTTACAGGGCAAACTTTTAAAGCTGAAAAACATTTACATTCTGTGTTTTCTACAAAGAGCGCAACAGCGTTGACATTGCCAATGCTCAATCAGATCGTAGAGAACCATGGTATAGACTGATGTCACTTGACGTGACTGAAAATCATGTGACTCTATGCATTCATGGAAGTATGAACTACATTGTTTTCTATAGGTTTAAATTAGGCTTTGCACTGGAAATATAAATATTGTTTTAAAGATTTATTTGGCATTGTTTTTATTGCAGAGAGTGGTAGCTACAGAGATGAAGGCCGCAACAGAAACTGCCCATTTTACAAGAAAATACCAGGTGGGACAATCAAAGTCAATTGTCCAGTGGTTCAAAGCATTGTTAGCTTAACCCATCGTATGCGGGAAACCCCTGAAGGGGTACCTTGGCAAACAGTGCAGGCCCAGATCAGACGCCGTGTTCTGCGGCGTCTGATCAGGGCCTGCACTATTTGCTAACAGAATTTTCCGCAAAAAAATACATGTAGAATAAAACAAAAAATAGGCCTGACACCCCTTGTATGACAAATGGAATTGTCCAACATATAGCAATGGAAGAGTCCACAAGTATACAATGGGTTAACAAGATTATCAAAGTAAAATTGGATCCATCCATCATGTTAACCAGTCTTGTAATGAACACCTCCATAAACCTCACTTTATATAGAGAAAACAGGGGTTTATGTGGGTATACATCATTTTTCTTATTTCTGCTTCAAGACATAGGTTGTGGATACTCGTTAGAACCGCCTCAATGGGGTGGTTCTTATGAGCACCCACAACCTATGTTTGCTGTATAAATAAGAAAAATTTCACATATTTTTATCAGAAAAGTCACCATTTCGGAGATGTGAAAAATCCACTATGTCACATGGGTGTTTTATCGTTATGTGCAACATCCAATACCAGAGTATTTACGTTAAAAAATGAGAGTGGATCTTTTTGCAAAAGCTACACACATTTTTCTATAGAAAAAATACATGTACAATATGTTTGCCATATTAAATGATCAAAGTCTAAAGATACATTAACTGACAACATAATTAACCCTTTTTGTTCCAAATGGAATCTTCCTCCTTATAGATAGCAAGTGTTCATTTCAAAATTTAGGGGTGTCAGCTTGTGTTTTCATCAAAACTCATTTAGAAAATGGCTGAACTTTTAGCAAACAGTGGAGGCCCTGATCAGACGCCGCGTTCTGCGGCGTCTGATCTGGGCCTGCACTGTTTGCCAAGGTACCCGTTTGGGGTTTCTGGTACTAAATGGGTTAAACATCATTAAATCTGAACTTCTTAGCCCATGACACTTACTTATAAACAGTTAATTTTTCAGGGGTCACATGATAACCTATTTAGGGTCATGAGAGCTGAGAGTAACATAACAATAATGAAAATAATAATAATAATAATGATATTAAAAAACAGAAAGAAGGACATTTAGTTTAAAAAGAGGCACAGGCGCTCATGCCAATCAGTGCTTGAAGAAATAAACTGGTCTACATGGTGAATACATGCTGAGCTGAAACAGACCCAACTTTTAACTACTCGAAAACTACTTAGGAGATGTAAACATGTGCAGAAAAAGTGGTGTGAGTTGGACCATCCCTTATTCGCCTTAAACCCTAGGGATATTCTTTGGGCAGTAGGGCTTGAGATGTCATTTCATCTCAGTGTCGTGTTAAAGTCCCACAAAATCAGACGCAACCTCTCCAAAATGACATAGTTTTAGTTTATACTAATTTATTTTAGTTCGATTGCGATGGAAGCTTCAAGCTTATTTAATCGCTCTCGAACACTCATTCCGGATGTTGTCATGCGCGCGCTAGAGAGAGGCAGTGACTATAACACCACTGCTACCCATTTACACCTAGGTGGAGTGAGGCAGTGTCATTACATTATAGTTTTGACGGGACATAAAGCCTCAACAGAAAGAAAAGGAGGCACAGGCCACTTAGACATTTTGCTTGAAACTGACATTACCAGAGGAATATATAAGCAGTGTATTTGCATAAATACCCAATAAAATTGAAAGACTACCAGGGCTTAAGATGTCATTTCATCCCAAATGCCAAAGTCCCACAAAATTGGAAGAAATGTCTCTAAAAATGACCTACATGGTGTTGACTGGGATGTTAAACCTCAAACAGATAAAAACAGGAGAGGCTTAGTTGGTCTTAAAGGCCGACAGAAAGTCACACAAAGATTGTCTTCCCTGTGAAGAATTGCTTTTGTTTTCCCCTACTATAGGGGTCTACTCTTGAAGGAAAGAATTTGCACTGTCTACTCTTAAAGGAAAGAATTTGCAAATTCAATTCTTTTGTTTAAGAGTAGACCACATTTCAAGCGAGGCTTACTTTGTGTGTGAAAAATTAACAGGAAGTCACAAAAAATTGCCTCCCTTGTGAAAAATTGCTTCGTTTCCCCATTTTAAAGGGTCTTTTCTTGAAGGAAAAAATGTGCTTGGTCTACTCCTAAAGGAAAGAATTTGTTTGGTTTACTCTTAAAGGAAAAAATTTGCTCCTGAGGAGCAAATTCTTTCCTTTAAAAGTTGACCACATTGCCTCCCTTGTGAAAAATGGCTTTTGTTTCCCCTTTCTGTAGAGGTATATCTTGTATAGATGAGTTTAGGCTGATTAACTTCCTTGGTTACGCTGCACATGCGCAGTCTTGTGTGGCAAAAAGTAATCAATCGAGCCCGTGTGTGTACAGTAAACTATGGAAAATAAGATATTTTAAGCATTGTGTTTGTCATTTCACCCACAACATTCATAGTCTTTTATACTGCAGTTCAGCGGACCCCTCCCATCGGGGCTTGAAGAATGAGATGGGCTGCATGATGCTTCCACGCAGAGCTAAAACCGACCCGCACACGGGTACTGGTAAACTGCTTAGAGGATCTAAATATGTTCTATAAAAGGGTTATCCTTTGGAAGCAAGGAATACACCACAGAACTGAAAAATATGGAGTGTACATGTTTTCTGGGCCAGACTAGCTAGTTTCGGCCAATTAGGCCTCATCAGTGACCCTCAGACATTTTCAAAATTCCACAATGGAATCAATGATCCCAAAGGACAAGAAAATATAATCTACACTATGATGTAGGGCAGGGAGACGTTTTACCGCCGCCACACATTCCCACACACCAGCTGTAGTGAAGTTAAATATGTTCTATAAAAGGGTTATCCTTTGGAAGCAAGGAATACACCGCAGAACTGAAAAATATGGAGTGTACATGTTTTCTGGGCCAGACTAGCTAGTTTCGGCCAATTAGGCCTCATCAGTGACCCTCAGATATTTTCAAAATTCCACAATGGAATCAATGATCCCAAAGGACAAGAAAATATAATCTACACTATGCACAAGGCAAAGCGGTGCGAGTCTGACCGTCCATGCTTATAAACCCTATTGCTTTCATTGGGCGGCAGGGCTTGAGAAGTCATTTTACCTCAGTGTCGGGTAAAAGTCCCACAAAATTGGAAACAACGTCTCCAAAATGACCTTTACATTGTTGACGGGGACGTTAAATCTCAAATCAAAGAAAAAAAACTGCAGTTCACCGTCTTTTGAATCACAACAGTACTTAGCAGATATCATGTCCGAATTCTCCGATTTTGTAGGTTATTTTACTATTCCATTATACATGCAATTTGTTGTTTGCTGTATGTTTTAAATGAATGCTTGTTTAATTCTCATACCCTGAGTTGGGGACCCTATATAAATATTTGACCTGACTTGACATGCAAGAAAAACAAATGAACAGTTAAGCAAGAACATTACTGGCAGAGTTTCAGAAGCGATACTTTGAAAAACCTGAACATGAAAGTACCATAGCCAGACTGGATAGCACTTAGGGATTCGGGACGAATCTCATTAGGCAGGGGGGTGGGGTGTAAAAGGTCGAAGGTGGGCTCCGTATCTCAGTCGGTAGAGTGTGTGTCCGGTATACCAGAGGCCCTGGGTTTGCAGAGCTAAAACTGACCGCACATGAGTACTGGTAAACCACTATAAACCACATTCGTTTTATTTGGCGGCAAGGCTTGAGATGTTATTTAATCTCAATGTGGTATAGGTATGTGGGTATAACCAATCCTCTAATTGGTTTACCAGTACATTGTTTTCAGCTCTGCGTGGAAGCATCATGCAGCCCATCTATTTCTTCAAGCCTCGTTAGGTGGGGGTCGCGGGGACGGGGAATTTCAATATTCAAACAACCCTGTTACTGGTTGTAAACGATTGATCTTTATCACCCAGGTGTTGAACCCGTCAGGCTGGTAATCCTTCGATTCATCTTCACTGTCTCTCCCCCGCCCATCGGGGCTTGGAGAAATAGATGAGGCTGCATGGTGCTTCCACGCAGAGCTGAAACTGACCACACCTGAGTACTTGTAAACCGCTTAGATGGACTAAGATTGCCCAGCAAAGTGATGTGAGTCAGACCGTCAAATGCATATAAGCCGTTTGGTTCAATTAGGCGGCAGGGCTTGAGATGTCATTTCAACTCAACGTCGGGTAAAAGTCCCTCAAAACTGGAAGCAACGTCTCCAAAATGACCTAAATAATGTTGACGGGGACATTATACCACAATTCAACCAACCAACCAATCATCTTCACTGTCACATCATTTGTCTTGCGATTAGCGCAACATGACACGACCATTGCCAGTTAATTATTCGATTATTAATTGTTTTAGGTTTTACGACACGTCAACCCATGTGGGTAATTTTGCCTCGTCTCCCAGAGAAAGGGAGAAAAATATAGAAGAGATCGTAGGTTGAGGTAAAAGACAGAGGAGAAAGAGGAAAATGAATGGAAGTGTAGAAACAGAAGGAATAAGAGCACTCCCCTCTACCCTTACCTGCTGCAAGGATAGCATGGCTTACCCAATTGTCAGCCGCCACAGTGACGCAAGACATATGTCACCTTTACCTTACACTCTATTTAAAATTGTCAAATTCAAAGAAATTAATAATTGCTTTCGGATCAGTCTGAACAAGGTTTTTTTTTTTTTTTTTTTTGCCACACAAAACTGCGCATGCGCAAAAATACGTAATCAGGGATAGCATTTCCTTAGCGACCGGTGGCGTCCTAAACTCATCTATACTCTCTTAACCCATTGTATGCGGGAAACCCCTAAAGGGGTACCATGGCAAACAGTGCAGGCCCAGATTAGACGCCCTGATCAGAATGCGGCGTCTGATCAGGGCCTGCACTATTTGCAAACAGAATTTTCCATCACAAATTGAATAAAAATGTAAAAATAGGCCTGACACCCCTTATGTGACAAATGGAATTGTCCAGCATATAGCAATGGAAGAGTCCACTAGCATATAATGGGTAAAAGAAAAGAATTTGCTCCTGAGGACAAATTCTTTTCTTCAAGAGTACACCCCATTTCAAGAATAGTTTCCTTTGTGCTAAAAGCAAATAGGAAGTGACACAAAGATTGCCTCCCTTCTCATTACAAAAACACGCCTATACAAAATAATACAGTGTAAATTTTACCGCCGAAAAAGCGAAAATTTTTAGATGAAAAATTGCGATATTTTTCTTATTTCTGCTCTGAAACATAGATTGTGGGTACTTGTTAGAACCGCCTCGATTTTTAGCTCGCCTGTACGAAGTACATTGAGAGCTATTGTTGTCACCTCGGTTGTCTGCGATCGCGTTTGCGTTTGTGTTCCTGTCACACTGCGTTAGTTTTTCAAATGCTTATATCTCAACAGTCACTCATCAAAGACCACTCATATTTGGAACTTAAGTACCTGGGAGAGTTTTCTAATGTTAAAAAAAACAGACCCCTGGGTTCATGCCCCGGGGTGGGGCTAGGGGTCAACATCTAGAACACCTATGTAATTCTGTGTTAAAGTTTTTAACAGTCACTCATCACAAAGCATTCATATTTACAACTTGGATACCTGGAGTGTCTTCTGAGATTGCAAGACAACACACCCCTGGATTCATGCCAAGGAGTGGGGATGGGGTGGGGCTAGGGGTCAAAATCTAGGACACCTTTGTAATTTGTTGTATACCTTTCCATTATGCTAACAAGTTATGGACACAATCAGTTATATATCAGCCAATCAAGTGACATTGGTTCAAGTGTAAAAGGGTGAAGGTCATGGTGACCTACATTTCATGGTCCAGTGATTTTGGCTTATATCTTGAAGACTATTTGTTGGAGAAATGTCATACCTTGGATATTAGTTCCATCTGACTCCATGATTGACCTCAAAATATATCTAGGTCATTGTCACCTATATTTCATGGTTCAGCGATTTTGCCAATTATCTTGATTATCCCCACGTTTTTCAACGAAAAAGTGGGGATATTGTTATCGCCTCCGTCCGTCTGTCTGTCCGGCTATCTCCTCCTAAACCGTTAGCCGGAATTCAACCAAATTTGGTATGCGAGTTGCTTACATGAATGGCTTGCGCAAGAGCACATTTTTTTTGTCCCCGCCCCCAGGGGCCCTGGGGAGGGGTCAAAAGGTCAAATTTTGACCTACTGTGGAGAAAACGTGGGGATTTGCGATGGCTTGCCATCGACTGCGCGCTCTAGTTACTATTTGATGGAGAAATGTCGTACCTGGATTATTAGTTATTAGTTTCATGTGACTTGATAATTGAAGGCAAAATATATCTAGGTCGTGGTGACCTACATTTCATGGTCCAGTGATTTTGCCTATTATCTTGAATAATATTTGATGGAGAAATGTCATCCTGGGTTATTTGTTCCATGTGACCCCATTATTGATTTAAAAATACATCCAGATCAGTGTGACCTATATTTCATGGTTCAGTGATTTTGCCTATTATCTTGAATACTATTTGATGGAGAAATGTCATACCTTGATTATTATTCCATGTGACCCCATGATTGAGCTTGTATTATATCTAGGTCATGGGACCTATATTTCATGGTTCAGTGATTTTACCTATTATCTTGAATACTATTTGATGGAGAAATATCTCACATGGATTATTAGTTCCATGTGACCCGATGATTGACATAGAAATATATCTAGGTCATTGTGACCTATTTTCATGGTTCAGTGATTTTGCCTTATAATTCAGACACAATTTGATTGAAATGTAATTTCTGGAATATATGTTCCATGTGACCTGATTATTGATCTCAGAATATATCTAGCAGAGTGTGACCTATATTTCATGGTTCAGTAATTTTACCTTATATCTTGAAGGTGGGAAACAGGCAAGCTATGCTGTCATGCGACAGCTGTTGTTCTTATTTCTGCTCAAAACATAGAATGTGGGTACTCGTTAGAATGGTTCTAACAAGTACCCACAATCTATGTTTTAGAGCAGAAATAAGAAAAATAAGATTTACCCCTGTAAACCCCAGTTTTGCTATATAAAACTGTGGTTGAAGTGGGGTCAAAATTATATAGGCGTGTTTTCGTGATGTGATAAGTAGCTGAAAATTTGCCAGTTGTATACATTCCTTTCAACGTGATTGATCATGTGACTTCTTCCAGGAACCCCCTTCACAGTAGATGCATTTCGCTATGGTAATATACCAGACTGTAAAGCCTACTTTCTGACACACTTCCATTATGACCATTATGGAGGGCTGACCAAGAAGTTTTCAAACCCAATCTACTGTAGTCAGGTAAGTGACAGAATATCGCTTTCTTACGTATTTCCATTATGATCATTTGAGAGGGTGGACCAAGAAGTTCTCAAACCTTAACTACTGTGGTCAGATAAGTTACAGAGAATCCAGAATGTAAAGACCCCTTTCTCACACATTACCATTATGACACTAT
Organism: Lucinisca nassula; assembly: GCA_963580285.1. NCBI lineage: Eukaryota > Metazoa > Mollusca > Bivalvia > Lucinida > Lucinidae > Lucinisca > Lucinisca nassula. Next base: position 21,010,673 of record OY757013.1, on the reverse strand, counting down.
GGAGGGCTGACCAAGAAGTTTTCAAACCTAATCTACTGTAGTCAGGTCAGTGACAGAATATCTCTTTCTTACACATTTCCATTGTGACCATTTTGAGAGGGTGGACTAATATGGTCTCAAACCCAATCTACTGTGGTCAGGTAAGTTACAGAGGTACCAGAATGTAAAGACTATTTTCTCACATATTACCATTATGACCATTATGGAGGACTGACGAAGAAATTTTCAAAATCAGTCTACTGTAGTCAGGTAAATGACAGACATACCAGAGTGTCAAGCCTACTGTCTTAGTTTAATTAGGACTATTTTGGAGGTCTGACCAGGAGTTCTCATACCCAACCTAATGTAAGCAGGTCAGTGACAGAGATACCAAATTGTAAAGCCTACTTTCTTACGCACTTCCATCATATCCTTAATGGAGGGCTGACCAAGAAGTTCTCAAACCCAGTCCATTGTAGTGAAGTAGGTAACAGAGAATCTAAAGGCTTCTTTCTTATACACTTCCCTTATTACCATTATGGAGGGCTGACAAAGAAGTTCTATCTACTGTTGTCAGGTAAGTTAGATACTAGAATAGGCCTCAGTGGCCTTGTGGATAAGAGCACTGACCTAAGTCTCTCACCACTGTGGTTCAAGCCTTGTTCAGGCCACATGTGAGTGTCGCCGAGTTCTGCAATAGAAGGTCAGGTGGTTTTCCTGGGTACTCTGGTGTTTGTCCACCTCAGATTAACTAGTGGCTTGAAATAAGTGAAATAATCTTCAAAGGGCCCGTAAAACCAAAAAAATCAACAAAAAAAAAAATAGATTGAAAAGTGGTCCTTCCTACACACTTCTATTATGACCATTTGGGAGGGGGGATAAAGAAGTTTTGAAACCCAATGCACTGTATTACCATACATGACAGAGATACCAGATTGGAAAATAGAAGTGAAAGTATTGATCAGGAATTACTCTCCCGTCCAAGACACCAAAGGGGGAAAAAAGCACAAACATAAAACAACTTCACCGTAATAAAAACGTCACAAGCAGAAAGCAAAATTGACAGTTTCCTGTCCATAAAATGGCCAAACAACTATTCAAATTTAAAATGAGCCAGCGCATGACAAAATCTACAATAAGACGTGTGCCCAGCGAATACTCACTTTTTGGTTGTAAAATTTACTTTGTATTTGTATAGCTGTGTTTTAGTAATTTTTGAAGAATTTCTCTGTGTGAAGGGTTTCTGATGCCTCAGTTCATCATCTCTGAGAACATGACTTCGGTAAAACAACAATGAAGACTTGACTGAAATGCTGGGATTCTTCATTTGAGATAACAGCGATTCAAGATAAAAGGAGTTTAAATCTAGCATATAGCAAAACAAAAAGCTACACACATTTTATTTTTATGCCCCCGCATCGTATGATGCCGGGGGCATATAGTTTTTCGGTTTTCCGTACGTGCGTCCGTGGGTACGTGCGTACGGTTTCCGAATGTACGTCCTTCTGTACGAAATGTGTACGTACGTACGTAAACCTGTTAGACTCAGGTTAAGGTTTTTGTACAAGGTAGAACTTGAGCTCATATTTTCCAAACCATACAATGGATTTGGTTTATATTTAGTATGATGATAGATATAGGTCCAAAGTTTTTTTCAGCAATACCCCCATCCATACCCATGACCTCAAGGTCAAGGTCACGAACTTAGAAATTTCTAACGTTTAAGACACAGGTTAAGTTATTTGTACCACGTAGACTTTGAGATCATATTTTCATAACCATGCAATGGATTTGGTTTATATTTAGTATGATGATAGATATAGGTCCAAAGTTTTATTCAGCAATGCCCCCACCCATACCCTGGACCTCAAGGTCAAGGTCGTGGACTTTGAAATTTTTAATGTTTTAGACCCAGGTTAAGGTATTTGTACCAGGTAGAACTTGAGCTCATATTTTCCAAACCGTGTAATGAATTTGGTTCATATTCAGTATGATGATACATATAGGTCCAATGGTTTATTCAGCAATACCCCCACCCATACCCATGACCTCAAGGTCAAGGTCACAGACTTAGAAAATTTTTAATCTTTAAGACTTCGGTTAAGGTATTTGTACCACGTTGAACTTTAACTTTTATGATTAATTTGGTTCATATTTGGTTTGATGATAGATGCAGGTCCAAAGTTTTATTCAGTAATACCCCCACCCATGCCTATGACTTCAAGGTCAAGGTCGCAGACATAGAAATTTTCAAATTTAAGTATGTTAATAGCTTATATTTTCCAAACTTTATAATGGATTTGTTTCATATTTGGTATGACAATAGTTGCTGGTCCAAAGTTTCATTGAGCCTTACCCCCCACCCCTTACCTAAAGGTCAAGGTCACAGACATAGAAATTTTTTTATATTATATTTTTTGAGAGTCCATATTTCCTGAACCATGCGATGGATTTGCTACATATTTGGAATGATGATTGATGCAAGTCAAAAGTTTCATTCAGCCATAACCCCGCCCCTGCCCATGACCTTAAGGTCAAGGTTGCAGACTTAAAAATGTTTAATGTTAACGTTTGTAAAGGTCTATATTTTCCAAACCATTTGATGGATTGAGTTCCTATTTGGTATGTTGATAGTTATTTTTTCAAGGTTTAATCAGCCATACACCAATCTATGCCAATGACCTAAGGTCAGGTATTATTGTAATTTGTCATTTTTTTTGGTGGGGGAGGGGGAGGTAGGCCCCTGGGCGGGGGCATTTGTGTTGTATTGACACATTTCTAGTTTCAACAAAAATATTAGTGTATTACACATGTTAGTTTGTTTGTATTGTAGTTTAACGGCCCAGTCAACACTAATTTATGTCATTATTGAGCCGGTTGTTTACCTATCCACACTTTTCCTGGGCAGGCTTATACATAAGCGGTTAACCAGTACAGTGCACATTCTTTCACCAGATGCTGACAACTGCCCTTCTTGAATCAGCAGAAGGGAGAGAAAAGATTTCATGGTCAATCTCCACGAAAGAATGTTGCCGACCCCAGCAGGTACCGAACCTGCGCCCTAATCACCAGTCAGACGAGCATCTGACTGAGCTACCGAGGCCAGCATATTACACATGTTTAACCCTTAAAATGCGAATCAGAACAATTGTCGTCTGCTTTGCCATCTGCCTGTTGCCTTAAAAGTAATATTTTTGCAAACACTGTTGACCCAGATCGGACTGCTTCTGGGCTCACACTGTTTGCCTGTATGCAAAAATATTTTTAAAAAGTTTGCAAAACACTTCAGCAAACGACATGAGCAGAGGACATTTTCAGATGTAGATTTTCTCAGCGTCTTAATAAATCGCTGGACTATAAGGGTTAATGATCAGAGTTTCAACAATGTGTTAACAACAACATTGTTAACTTTGAACATCTGGTCCTTGTTTTTTTTGACAGATTACTAGCAATTTGGTGCAGATGAAGATTAAGACAGCTGATAGATATATCCATACCATACCACTTGATTCACCAGTGATGATAGACGGTGTAGAAGTTACATTCTTAGATGCAAATCAGTAAGTTTTGAATTTATAAGTCTGGGCCCAGGTGTTCAAAACATTTCTAGCTTAAGGGGAATGAATATACTTTCAGGGGAGGCAACTCCTGCAGAAGTATTTTTGTTTTCCCATGTCAATAGGTGTCATCTCTTAAGGGAAAAAAGGTCTCACGTAATTATTAGGTTTCTCACCATAGTTGGTTCGAGCCTCGCTCAGGTCACATATGGGACGCCAGGTTCTGTAATGGATGGTTAGGTCATTTTTCTCTGGTTACTCTGGTTTTTGGCCCATCTCTGATTAATGGTCAGCTCAAAAGTAGTGAAATAATCTTGAAAGGTCCATAATACCACACACACCCACACACACCAAAATGGGTCATTGGCAAACAGTGAAAGTGCAAGCACATATCAGATGCCACAGAACCTGGTGTCTGATTAGGGCCTTTCTAATGAGAACCCATAACCCATGCTTGGAGTATAAAAAAACAAAATAACATATTTTCATAAGAAATTTCTTTTTTTCATAATGAAATAATAATAAAAAAGAATATTTGAAAATGACATCTGCAACATTTATGATTTGCGATTTAACCCTTACCTCGCCCAACAAGATAACCCCTGTCTTTGCAAACAGTTAAGATCCAGATCAGATGGTCATCTGATCAGGATCTACACTGTTTGACAATCATTTTGGAATTTGTAGGAATAAATTTCATGAAGTAGTCTAATTGGCTCAAAGTCAGTAATGGGTGTGGCTTAATTAATTATTTAGAGGGATAAGGGTTAATTGAGTGTTTGAGTTTTACATCTCACCAACAACTAAGGTCATATAGATACAGGACCTCGGTTTAAAGACTCATCTGAAAGTCTGGAGAAGCCCGGGATCGATCCTGGGACCACTGGTTTACAAGGTGAGAAGCATAACCACTACACCACAGAGGCTTCTGGGATAAGGGTTAAAAGTGAAGAGGGAGGTCCACAATGAGGAGGGAGGCAAATGTTTATGTTTTATTTTTCAGTTGTCCAGGATCAGTGTTAATCCTGTTCAGACTAAAAAATGGGAAAGTTTATCTGCATACGGGAGACTTCAGGGCCCACCCTAAGATGGAAGCGTATCCAAGTCTAGTTGACCTACATGTACATACACTTTACCTTGATACTACGTAAGTTTATTGCTGTGTCTTAAGCTTTGAAAAGTGCACAAAATTCTGTTGCACTGTCAAAAATAACGGGACATTTGATTGAATGTCAGAAATTTGCAACACTATATTCTGCGATATTCTGCAAGGTTGGCGTCATGCAATGTCACTTTTCAGTAACTGGTATTTTGTTTTGTGCCACTGGCAATGCCAGCCGAATTGCACAGATATAATTATTTCAAAATGACACAAATGCATAAGTGCGTAAGAAGTGTATTGAAAGTAGTTATATGGAGAGGTTGCATATTGTGTTTTATCAGTTATCCCCTCCATTAATTGCATTGTAACATATTGACCTGATGAAGATATGCTATCTTAGGACAAGTGAACTTTATCAGGTCAAGGTTCATTTGCACTTCCATGAACTGGGCTATTGGAAAAATTGGCCAAATTGTAAGAGTGTACATGGGGATTAACTGTTAAATAGAACACCAGATTAGTGTCATTTGTATCAGGCTCGGCTTCAAGAACACATTTAGAATCGCTCGTCAAGCTGTTCGATTCTACAAGTGTCCTCAAAGCCTTGCCTGATAAACTTGATATCAAATGGCATGAACCTGGAGCCAGTTGTTCAAAACTAGCAATGTCGTTAGTTAACGTATCGATGAAACTTTGATCATTTAATATGGCAAATATGCTAATATTTTTGCTGAAAAAAAATGTGAGCAGCTTTCGCAGTTGCAAAGGCTGCTCACATTTTTTTGGCAAAAATACCAAAAGTTTAGATATTGCACTTGCTAGAAAGGTTAACAATATGGTCACTAACGAGCTTGTTAAGCTAACGATGCTTTGAGCAACTGGACCCTGATTTACCTCCCCAAATGATAGTTTAAAGACAGTTATCGCAGAATTACAACCAGCCAGCCTCGATAGCTCAGTTGGATGCATGTGTGACTGATGGCCAGGAGGTCGCGTGTTCGATACCTGCTGGGGTCAGCAACATTGTTTCGTGGAGATTGATCATGAAATCTTTTCTATGGTTATTTTCTCCCTTATGCTGATTCAAGATTGTCTGTTTCTGGCTAAAGATTGTGCATTGTACTGGTTTACTGCTTATGTATCAGCCTGGTCAGGAAGTGTTCTTTGGTAAACTGACTGCTCAATATGACATTGTTGACAGGGACATGAAACTCCAAAACAAACAAACACACAGAGTTTCAGGTTTAAATAACAAGGGGAAACCAGGAAAATGTAGGGGCTATTTTTCATGAAGGCCGATTCTAATGAGTAACCACAGCATTTGTTTTCTCGAGAGAAAAAAACATGACATTATCCCTAACTTTTTCTCACTATTTGTAAGGGAGATAACATATTTTGCTGAAGGAGGCAATTTAATTGATTGAGATATTTCTTCCAGTTGATTAAGTTTTCCTTAACACAAGGTAAAATTACTATGTTAAGACTACCTTTCGAACTGTTCAAAAGTGGTCTTAAGACCACTTTTGAACAGTCCCAAAGGTGGTCTCTTACTGGTCCAAGACACTGGGTGTTCAAAACACAAAAGAAAGAAAGCTTGTACCTTGAAATAAGTTTTAAAAGAAGAAATAGTCTTAATTTTAGCTGGTCTCAATAGTGGAATTCCACTGTATATTATGCTAAAAAGTTGATATGGATTTTAGTGTAAAAATGTATGCAGTAGAGGAAAGGATGGATAGTTTTGGGATAACTATATTCAGCTCTTCTTGAAAATGACACACAAAAATCATGGGTGTGTTACCTTAATTACCCATATGTATTCGGACACCTCAAATGCTTAACACACTTGTGCTAAAACTTGAACAAGTACATTTTACAACCCAATGATGTGGCTTGAAATAGTTTGATGAGTGGCAAACAGCAAAAGCCCTGATGAGATGTCACTTTCTGTGGCATTTCATCTTGGTCTACACTGTTTGCTCAGACTCTTTGTCCAAATAGATCAGTAAATACAGTGTTCTCATTTCTGTAATTGTATACATATTTCTGTTACCTAGTTACTGTGATCCTCAATACACATTCCCACCTCAAGAGGATGTGATCCACTGTGCAGTGCAGTTAGCCCTAGATGCCAGAACAGCCAATCCAAAAACACTGATCATATGTGGCTCCTACACTATTGGGAAAGAGAGGATATTCACAGGTGTGTGATAAATACACATTACACCATAACCTCATTATAACATGGTTCGTTATTACATGATTTTGGATATAACACTGTTGGAAAATGGATCTCAAAAATGCATAGATTTTATAGAAAAATGACCATAAATGATCATTTTTCTATACAATCTATACATTTTTGTTTGGATATAACATGGTTGTTTGACTAACACATTTTTGCTTTGGACCCAAACAATAGTGTTATAATGAGGTTGTGGTGTTCTGCTACAGTTACTTGATCTGCCATATTGTATTACCTCTCTTGGATGTTTCCAGATCAATCATGCACTGCATCTTGTGTGATGCGTAAGATCTGGAAACAGCCAAGGAATGTGGCACTGTGCAGCACATCAAGTTACTATAGTGATAACATATTATATACCTTTTTGGTCCCAAATAATTTTTTTTTTTTTTCAAATATAAATAGCTTGAAAATGTGGCATTATGCTCTACTTGAAAGTGAAACCATCATTTTCACACATCTGGTTCTGCGTTATACATAGCTGCTTTCTATGGTTGCAAAAAAATGGCAGAGCTCAGACTCAGAGCTAGCAAGGATGGTGATAGGGAACCTGAAATTGTGAGTAGGGCAATATGGGATTCTGTATTTTTGTGTCAGAAAACTGGTAGAAGACAGCAGTATTATTTGTAGGTATGTAATAAAATATAATTGCCGTGATCATCTTTATCTTTAAAGCACCAAGAATGTTCCAGAACAGATCGTTATCAACTTCTTTTTGTTAAACCTGCGTTGTTAAAATTATTACTACAAACCAAGTAAGAAAAAAGCCTCTATTCTCACAGTGCCTTCCATAAACACGGCAAGATTATTACACATTGAAACAAGCATTGATGAGTTAACCCCCTGGGTCCAGTTGTTCAAAACTAATGGCATCGTCAGTTAACTTATTGTTAAAACTTATTGTTAAAACTTTTATTATCATTTAATTTGGCAAATATGCTAATATTTTTGCTGAAAAAAAGTGAGCAGCTTTTGCAAATGCAAAAGTTGCTCACATTTTTCAGCAAAAATACCAGATTTTTTTATTTTGTACTTGCTAGAACAGTTAACAGTTTGACCACTAACGAGCTCTTTAAGCTAACGATGCTTTGAACAACTGGCCCCTAGTATATTAGTCGCAGATAAAATTGACTTGGCGGGCCTATTGTTTGCACCAGCCTTTGGAATTTTCTATTAACAAAAAGTAAACCAAGTCACCTGATTGTGTTAATTCAACTGTAACACAAACAAAGCTGTGGTGTGTATAATTATTTGCTCTGCTTGCAGAAAGGCACTCTACCGAATCTTCTGGTGGACTCGGCGAATTTGACATATTTTGACAATACCTGATTAGCTCAGCCTAGTCAATCTTATCTGCGACTACTCTGCAGTAGGGCGGCATCTAAGGCCGTTGCTATGATTCTATTCGCAATCTGCTTCCGCCGGTTGGGACTATATTTTGTCAAAAAATATAAGGAAGAAAATCACAAGAACTTCCGGTAATTTATAGGCCATTACATTTTGTTACGAGATGTAGATTGGAGAAAAATGAAGGACAGTTAATGAGAATAATCTTTTCTGAGGTCTATAGGAAAGGATAAAGAGTGTGAAGGCTTAAACCGACTTAGCAGACGCCGCGAAACAACGGCCCCTCAATTTATTGACGTCCAAGTACTTTGATACACATGTTGGGAAAAAATGGCACAAAAAAATGCTCCCCTCCAGTTTAAGATTATTTTTCGCACATTTGTCAAGGACATATCAGTCCGTCTTAAGGACTGAGTGGGAGTTGTCGCGAGCGTGTTACATTTAGAAAATCCTTGTTCAACTGAGAGCCAATTCTGCTTGGGTTTACGAAGATTACGCATGCGCGTTTCGATATCTTATCAAGTCATTTTTGTCTCGCATGCTTCAGGATTACGGGGGGACATTGTTTAATATGCTTTCAAGTCTGATGAGTTGAATTATTTTGGTAATCTAACCATACTAGAGAGAGATAGAGAGAGAGAGAGAGGGAGGGAGAAAGAGAGAGACCCAGCCAGCAGAGCATGTCGGACCAACGTCGAGCCGACAGCGATACAACGTGTCTGTGTCTGTCCGGGCCCGACGTTTGCCCACTATTTTGTGCTAGCAAGAGAGAGAGAGAGAGAGAACTCAAAATGAAAGTTTACAGATACGCATAAGGAATGCACCATGAACCAAAAGAAATGACGACGAGAGAGAGAGAGAGAGAGAGAGAGAGAGAGACCAATCTGTCAGTTAAAAAAAAATCAGTAGTATGCAGACTTTGATTTAATCGATCAGATTTACTGACGTCATTAAATATGACGTAATTTAATATGATTTCGTCACACCAAACTGTCTACACAGCTGTGTAATGCTGGTGTAAATATACTGTACATTCAGTATATTGACATATATTGTTGATGTAAATTATAAACAAACATGGTTGAAAGGTGGGTTGTTCAGTGAAGAAGATGAGTATGGTACCACAAGACTTTTATTCCACTCGCTTTTCATTAGTTGTTATCGAATACAGGGGAATTCTGTGAGTTTCACTTAAAACTTTTAGCCAAACCTGCCATTTTGGAGAGAAAAATTGCTTTTGTACACACGTTTCGACCGGAAGTGGGTAGAAAAAAATGGCACAAAAAAATGCTCCCTCGCGGATTTTAGCACAAATTTCAAGGTAACCAGATTAATGTATGCCGGAATTGATGATATAGGTGAGCATTATCGCGAGGAATATTATAATAGTCTATTTTTGCTTTTCCCGATGGTACCGACATGGTTGAAAATTCTCCATTTTCAAACCCTTGGTCTGCCCACACAAAAATGCTAATTCAGGTTTTAGTCTTTATATTGAATACACCAATATTTATATATATCGCTTTTATCTTTGTCAAAGCTAATAAATAAACGACAATCACGTAATTTGATGCCAAAATAGTTAGTCGAATGGGAGCATCAAAATCGGAAGTAGTCCCATCGAATCGACGCACGAGAATTTTGTTTTTAAATCTACCTACGCTGGCCACTCTGATGCCCTACTGCTGGTAGCGAGTTATCTTTTATTTGATGTGTCTACAACTGTAACTGCAAGGAATGTAGTAATAATTACAAATGCAGATTTTATTATTTTTGTCGCACCTGCTTTAGCAGGATAACATAGGCGTGCAAGTTTCCATCCGTCCATCTGTCCGTGCGTTCGTCCGTCTGTTGGGTTGTCCGTCCGTCTTTCAGTCAACATTTTACACTGGGTGTCTTGTCATCGCAACTCCTCCTTCAGTTTCATACCGATTATTTTGAAACTTTGCGTGTGTTTTTGCCATGGTATGAGGATGGGCATGTGGTTTGGACTTTATCGTCCGATCAATTTTTGTCACTTTTTCCACATTGTGAACTTAGTCATTTTTAACATACAATTGATATATGATAGGCACCTCTTGTCATCGCAACTCCTCTTACAGTTTTATACCAATCATTTTGAATCTTTGCATGTGCTTTCGCCATGGAATGAGGTTGTGCATGTGGCTTAGACATAATTCTCAGAATATTTTTTTTCACTTTTTGCACATTATGAACTTATCCATTTTTAGGCTTCAGTTGATATACAATAGGTACCTCTTGTCATCGCAACTCATCTTACAGTTTTATATTGATCATTTTGACACTTTGTGTGTGTTTTTGCTATGGTATGAGGATGTGCATGTGGTTTGGACTTTATCTTCGGATCAATTTTTATCACTTTTTGCACATTGTGAACTTAGTCATTTTTAACCTTCAATTGATATATGATACCTCTTGTCATCGCAACTCCTCTTACATTTTTATTGTCGCACCTGCTTTAGCAGGAAGACATAGGCGTGCAAGTTTCCGTCCGTTCATCCGTTCGTCCGTCCATCCGTTTGCCGTCCGTCCCTCCATGCGCACCAACGAAACGACATTTAGGGGGCAAAAAAATTGGACAGTTTGACACTTAAGTATATATTCGTGAGTCCAAATGGGGTTTATTCTGTTATTTGGGTACTTAAGTGGCAAAAATTCGCTCTTAGGTGGCTTGCCACTTAAGAGAATTTGCCGCTTAAGTAGTCAATATGCCGACGCCTAGCCACTTAAGTATCCGTTCGTGAGAAAGTCCGGTTGTCCGTCCGTCTTTCTGGCAACATTTTACACTGGGTGTCTTGTCATCACAACTCCCCCTACAGTTTCATACCGATTATTTTCAATTAATCAATTAAAGTTTGAGGTATAGTACTAGTGGTGCATTTTCATTGAAGCTGAGTATATTTCAGGGGACAAACTCTTTCAAAACATTTTTGTTTCCCTTTTCAATAGGGGGACTACTCTAAACGGAAAGAATTTACTCTTGAGGAGCCAATTCTTTTCCTTTAACAGTGTTGACCCATTCTTACTAGGCTACACCAATATAGCAAAATAAATAAATGAATCAAAGTGGTATCTACTTTTGACAGAAACAATAGAGTCAAGAAAGGCTGTGGTATTTTGGACTTACAGCAGACCTTGTGTTCATTCGTTTGATATTGAGGTTCAACGATGGCGTCAACACTATTTAGGTCATTTTGGAGATGTTGCTTCCAATTTTGTGGGGCTTTCACCAGACATTGAGATGAAATGACATCAGTCCCTGCCACCCAATGAAACCAGTAGGCTTTATGTGGATGCACAGTCCAACTCGCATCACTTTGCCTGGGCAGACATAGACCTTCTAAGCGGTTTACCAGTACTCATGTGCGGTCCGTTTCTGCTCTGCGTGAAAGCATTATGCAGCCCAATCTGTTTCTCCAAGCCCCGATGGGCTGGGGCCTCAGACCTTAGTGGTTTTGAGATATGAGTGCTGAGTTGCTTTACAACTTTGGGTTTGAACTTTGTTCATTTGAAAAGTTTGTGAGAAAGCAAAATTAGATAAGGAAATCCATAGTTTTAGCTAGGGATAGAAATTCTGTTCTTACCCTGGTGTTCTTACCCACCATCGAATATTCTCCTGGTTTGATAAATGCACTGGTTGAAAAGGACCTCATATGCGCCGTCATTCAGGTTGATGTCACAGCACGTTATGTGACGCCACTAAGTCATCACAATATGGCGGACATCGGGAACCGAAGTCTGCAGTATTAAAAATCCACTCTCAGAAATTGAAGGAATGCAAGAAAAAGAATCCTATATGGGTGTGAGGGGTGGATAGAAAAATCCGTCCCTTGGGATCACTGTCCGGCATCACTCGGCAAGCCTCGTGATTCCGGACAGTGACCATCAGGACAGATTTTTCCATCCACCCCTCACACCCATGTAAGATTCTTATATTCTGCTAGAAGCCCCTGTGGCGCAGTGGTTATGCTACTCGCCTTGTAAACCAGGGATCGCAGGATCGATCCCGGGCTTCTCCAGACTTTCGGATGAGTCTTTAAACCGAGGTCCCATCTCCGTATGACCTTAGCTGTTGGTGGGACGTAAAACTAAAACTCACTCACTCACTCTTATATTCTGTTCAGTATTTTGTACTCTGTTATTACCCATTGCTGATTGTTTGACTCATGTCATTGAAACATCCCTGGAAAGATTGCAAACTCAAATAATTAGGTCCCTTGGCTGTTTGAACAAATTGATGAATTTTGGTAAACCTTCATACAATATATCATCACAATGTATCACAGATTTGATTACATTTTGGTGACTTTGATTTTTTTTTGCAAGGTCACAGGCTCCGAAAACTGTCAATTATGGGCCAATTGTGGGTTCTCTGCACCCTGCACTCACAAATGAATTGATGAATTTTGGTCAACACTGGTACAAGATATCATTACAACATACCAATACAAAGACTTAATTAGATTCTGGTGACCTTGACCTTATTTTCTAGGTCACAGGCTCCCAAAAACTGTCAATTTTTGGCTTGTCTGCACCCTATCTCATGAACAAATTGATAAATTTTGGTCAACACTGGTAAATATATCATTGCAGTCTACCAAAGATTAATTAGATTTTGGTGACCTTGACCTCATTTTGATGAATTTTGGTCAAACTTGGTATAATATGCCATCACAGCCTATCAAAGATTTGATTAGATTTTGATGACCTCGACCTCATTTTCATGTTCTCGAAAACTGATAAATTTGAGCCCAAAATGGCTTCTTGGATTGTGTTCAGATGTGCGGTGCTTCATATGCATTACGAAAACACACCTATTCAACTACATAGTAAACTTTACAGCTGAAAAAACGAACATTTTCAGATGAAAAATTTTGATATTTTACTTATTAGGGCCCGCACTGAAAGTGTGGGTGCCCTATAGTAATCACTCTGTCCATCCGTCTGTCTGTCTGTCTGTCTGTCCGTCTGTCCGTCCACAAATTTTCCTACTCCTCTGATAGCGCTGCCGGGGCCCTAGTCAGTTTCACTGACAGCTCTAGTTTCTGCTCAAAATATAGACTGTACCCCAACGAGTATCCACAATCTATATTTTAGAGTAGAAAAAAGAAAAATAATGAGGCGGTTCTTGCGTGTACCCACAATCTATATTTATACCCCCGGCATACAAAGTATGTCAGGGGGTATATAGTTTTCCTCTTTCCGTCCGTTCATTGGTTCATTCATTGGTTCCTTCGTTTGTTCGTTCGTACTTCCGTCTGTCCCACCGTTTGTTAACCTTTACATCAAAGTTTTTCGTTAAACCTTTGCGATTGCTCATATCTCTGTAACCACATGTTAGATTCTCTTCATATTTTGTAAAGGATATCTCTATAGCATTACCTTTCATATGGAATATCTAAGCCCCTGTGTCAAGCCCTGTGTCAAGCCCCTGGGTGGGCTGTCCGTCCGTTTGTCAACTTTTACGTCAAAGTTTTGTGTTAAACCTTTTTGATTGCTCATATCTCTGTCACCACATGTTGGATTCTCTTCATATTTGGTACAGGATATCTCTATAGATTTACCTTTCATTTGGAATGTCTAAGCTCGCGGGTCAAGCCCCTGGGTGGGCTGTCCATCTGTCAGTCCGTCTGTCCGTTCATCAACATTTACGTCAATGTTTTGTGTTAAACCTTTTTCATTGCTCATATCTCTGTAACCACATGTTAGATTCTCTTCATATTTGGTAAAGGATATCTCTATAGCATTACCTTTCATATGGAATATCTAAGTCCCTGGGTCAAGCCCCTTGGTGGGCTGTTCGTCCGTTTGTCAACTTTTACATCAAAGTTTTGTGTTAAACCATTTTGATTGCTCATATCTCTGTCACCACATGTTGGATTCTCTTCATATTTGGTACAGGATATCTCTATAGCATTACCTTTCATTTTGGAATATCTAAGCTCGCGGGTCAAGCCCCTGGGTGGGCTGTCCATCAGTCAGTCCATCCGTCCGTTCATCAACATTTACGTCAATGTATTGTGTTAAACCTTTTTCATTGCTCATATCTCTGTAACCACATGTTAGATTCTCTTAATATCCCTATAGCATTACCTTTCATATAGAAGTCTGGTAAAAGTCCCACAAAATTGGAAGCAACGTCTCAAAAAAGACCTTTACAGTGTTGATGGGGACGTTAAACCTCAAATCAAACGAACAAAATCTAAGCCCCTGGGTGAGCTGTCCGCCCGTTTGTCAACTTTGACATCAAAGTTTTGTGTTAAACCTTTTTGATTGCTCATATCTCTGTAACCACATGTTAGATTCTCTTCATATTTGGTAACGGATATCTCTATAGCATTACCTTTCATATGGAATATCTAAGCCCCTCGGTCAAGTCCCTGGGTGGGCTGTCCGTCCGTTTGGTATGAAGCTTCATCTAGTGGACCCATACCAAGATTGTTCAAATTATAGGGCTGGGGGCCAAAAATACCCCGCCTTGGGGCCCTTTGATTTTATATGGGCTTATATAGGGAAAATCTTCAAAAATCTTCTTCGCTGAAACCTCAAGGCCCAGGTCTTTGCTATTTGGTATGAAGCTTCATCTAGTGGACCGCTACCAAGATTGTTCAAATTATAGTGCTCGGGCCAAAAATACCCCGCCTTGGGGCCCTTTGATTTTACATGGGCTTATATAGGGAAAATTTTTAAAAATCTTCTTCTGTGAAACCGCAAGGCCCAGGTCTTTGATATTTGGTATGTAGCTTCATGTAGTGGACCGCTTCCAAGATTGTTCAAATTATAGTGCTGGGACCAAAAATGCCCCCTTCTCGGGACCCTTTGGTTTTACATAGACTTATATAGGGAAAATCTTTAAAAATCTTCTTCTGTGAAACCACAAGGCCTAGGTCTTTGATATTTGGTGTGAAATTTCATCTACTGGACCTCTATCAAGATTGTTCACATTATAGCCCCCGGGCCACAGATGCCCCCGTCCTGGGGCCCTTTGGTTTTACATAGACTTATATAGAGATAATCTTTGAAAATTTCTTCCCTGAAACAGCAAGGCCCAGGTCTTTGATATTTGGTGTGAAACTTCATCTAGTTGACCTCTATCAAGATTGTTTAAATTATAGCCCTGAGGCCCAAAATGCTCCCCCCTCTGGGGCCATTTGGTTTTACATAGGCTTATGTAGGGAATATCTTTAAAAAAATCTTCTTCTCTGAAACATCAAGGCCCAGGTCTTTGATATTTGGTGTGAAGCTCCATCTAGTGGACCTTTGCCAAGATTGTTCAAATTATAGCCTTTGTTGATATTTGGTATGAAGCTTCACCGTTTTAGACCTCCCTCAACATTTTGCACATTATAGCCTTGGGGTCAAAAATGGCCCTCCCTGGGGCCCACTTGTTACTCTATGGATCAGGTGAGCGATCCAGGGCCATCATGGCCCTCTTGTTGATTGCTCATATCTCTGTAACCTCATATTAGATTCCCTTCATATTTGGTATAGAATATAGCTATAGTATTAACTTTCATATGGAATATCTAAGCTCCTGGGTCAAGCCCCTGGGTGGGGCTAAGGGTCAATAATTAAGACTTAGGCATTTTGATTACGTCCAAGTTTTGTGTTAACTGTTTTCATTACACTCCTTGTTGTTGAAATGCAATAGTTATTCTCAGAGGACTAAATGAAAAGTTTATATGGAAAGGTTCGATGCTACAGACAAATTGTCGTTTCCACTAAAAGGGGATGGCACTGGCCGGGGGTATACATGCCCCACTGGGCACTTTATCTATATTTTGAGCAGAAATAATAAAAAAATAAGGTTTACCCCTGTAAACTCCAGTTTTACTATATAAAAGTGGGGTTCAAGGGGTCGAGAATTATATAGGCGTGTTTTCGTGATGATTTTCAAGGTCAAATGTTACTTTATATTATATTTATTGTGGGAGTGAGAGATATAGCTTTTTCTCCAAAAACATTACTTGTTTGTTTTCTTTGTTTTAAGTTTATCAGCCCAGTCAAAACTATATAGGTCACATTGAACCAGTCAGTTAACCTTACAACACATCAACTCACTTGAGCATAAAATTTTAAATGCTTATACCTCGTAAATATTAAAATACAGATAAAATACTTTTTTTTTGCTTAGATGGATAGAAGCTAATATTTATCCTGTTCATAAATATCAAAATGCCAACAGTTGTTAGCATTTTAGTATATTTTAGGACAAATTTCATGCTAAGCTGAGTTGAGTATGGAAAAAGTTTTATAACTTCGGGGCCAGGGCAGCCTTATACATAAGAAGGTAACCAGTACAGTGCAATTTCTAGCACCAGAATCTGACATCTGAATTATTTGAATCAGTGGAGGGGGAACTATATAAAGTTGTCGTCTTGACAACTATAGAGCGGACAACTTCCTTATTTCTAGTCATACGTGCATCTGATTGAGCTACCCGGCTAAACATTCTGCATGCTGGGTATTTTTTCATAGCAGACAACATTTTTAAATATTTTTCTAATTTTTCCCAGAAAACAGGATTTGACATCTCATGCAAATTGTCTCCTATGGAGACAATTTGCTTGAGCTGACAAGTCCTGTTTACTTGGAAAAATAATATAGTGTTATTAATCAAGTAATTTCTTATTGGCCCGGTTAAAGGTCCGAGGTCTGCTGTATTGGCTCGAGGCCAATACAGCTGACTGATGACCTGTAACCGGGCCAATATGAAATCACTTGATTAATGACAATTTTATTAATTGACACAATGATTTATGATTTTTGACCTTGGTTAATATTGGTTGACCTGGTGTAATATAGGATAGTCAATTAGTAAAAAAAAATAATAATTTGTTCTCTGCTGAATTGGCCTAGAGAGTGGTAATGATTAAGGTCATAAAACTCAGAAAGAAAAAATGTTGCCATGTTTTGTTTTCACTTTCAGCCATTGCAGAAGCCCTGAACTGTAAAATCTCTGTAACGAGGGACAAGAAGTCTGTTCTAGATTGCCTGGATGACCCAGCCCTGAAGACTAGAGTGAGCCTGAACTGGCAGGACTCAGGGCTGCATGTACTCCCCATGGCCAAACTTAACTACAAGGTTAGTACAGAACCCTTACCCCGTTCTTCACAACAACCTCTAGATTTGCAAACAGTGTAGATCCAGATCAGATGGCTCCAGAAGAAGCCATCTGATCAGGATCTACACTGTTTGCTGTTCAGTTTTCAAATTCAAATGAATAGAGTATATCAAGTAATTTGATTGGTTGAAAATCAACAGTGGGTGTGACTTGATTAATTGATGCAGCGAGATTAGGGTTAAACTTGTTTAGTACTGGATGGAATGTTCTCCCCAATATACAGCAAGAGTCATTTGGAAGTTTGATGGTGTCAGGTTCAGTCGTTTTTAGAAATTTATTTGAAAATGGTTGTCATTACAAAAACATGCCTATTCAAATACTACACATTCTGACTTAACTGCAACATTCTCTTCATTCAACTAAAAAAAACTGATTTTCTAATTGTCAGATCAAAAGATTTCGAGTAACCTCTATGTCTTTGATGGCAAGAATGTACAAGGATTGTCACAAAGCACTGTGGAGACAAGTCAATCATGTTTGATAGTCAATTGGTTGATTTGAGGTTTAACGTCCCCGTCAACACTGTAAAGGTCATTTTGGAGACGTTGCTTCCAATTTTGTGGGACTTTTACCCGACATTGAGATGAAATGACAGCTCAAGCCCTGTCGCCCAATGAAACCAATAGGGTTTATTAGCATGGACGGTCCGCCTCGCACCGCGGTTCCTGGACAGGCTTAGATCCTCTAAGCGGTTTACCAGTACTAGTGTGCGGGCCAGATTCAGCTCTGCGTGGAAGCATCATGCAGCCCATATATTTCTTCAAGCCCCTATGGGCGGGGTATGACAACTTTGTACGGGCCTCCGTGGCCTAATGGATAAGAGCGCTGACTCTTAGTCGTTAGGTCTCTCACCGCCGTGGGTTCTGCAACGGAAGGTCAGGTGGTTTTTCTCCGGGTACTCCGGTTTTCGCCCACCTATGATTAACGATCGGCTCGATATGAGTGAAATAATCTTGAAAGGGCCGTAAAACCCAAACCAAAAAAAAAAAAAAAATGACAACTTTGCTTCTGTGACCTCAAAAACGGTACAGCCATGATGTTAATTTGAATACGTATCATCATAACACAATACATTGACCAATCAATGGTCATCACTGACAAGTGGTTGGGTTCTTGATCTAGTTGTGTGGACCTTTAATGATGAAAACTATTTGAGTGCATGTCTTTTGGTTTGGGGCCAGTTGTTCAAAACTAACGATGTCGTTAGTTAACGTATCGTTAAAACTTTGATCATTTATTATGGCAAATATGCTTATATGTTTGCTGAAAAAATGTGAGCAGCTTTTGCAAATGCAAAAGCTGCTCACATTTTTTCAGCAAAAATACAAAAATTTTAAATATATGAAACTTGTTATGACAGTTAACAATATGACCACTAACGAGCTCGTTAAGCTAACGATGCTTTGAACAAATGGCCACCAGAGCTAAAAATACAAAAGCCTGAAAACAACATCTCATCCAAGGCCACTGGCCTAATTTCAAAATAATTTCACAGGAATATTTCTTGGTCGACCCTCTACCAAAATGAACAAGATGGCCACCAGAGCTAAAAACAGAAAAACCTTTAAACGTCTTCTCTTCTGTCAGCAATTTACTAAAACTATGTCTCCTGTTAAAGCAGGCACAGATTTTGAAATTTTACAGGAATGTTCATTGGGGGACCCTCTACCAATATTGCCTAAATGGTTCTGCTCTGCCAAAAATGGCCACCAGAGCTAAAAATAGAATAAACCTTAAAACGACATCTCTTCTAAGGCCACTGGTTCAATTTCAAAATAATTTCACAGGAATATTCCTCAGGTGACTGTCTACCAAAATTGATCAAACGGTTCCACTCGGATGAACAAGATGGCTGTCAGAATTTAAAATAGCAAAAACCTTTAAACAACTTCTCCTCAACCAGTGGATGGATTTTGAAATAACATCTCTGGAATCTTCCTTAAGTGACCCTCTACCAAAACTGCTCACCGTAAACCATTCTGCTGGAATAAATAAGATGGCCGCCAGAGCTAAAAAAATAAAAACCCTTAAATGACTTCTCCTAAACCAGTGATCAGGTAATTTCACATGAAGGTTTGTTGGATGACCCTCTACCAATTTTGCTCTGATGATCAAAATGGCCACCAGAGCTAAAAATAAGCGTCTTCTCCTTAATCAGTGGATGGATTTTAAAATAATTTCACAGGAATGTTCCTTGGATAACCTTCTACCAAAATTGCTCAAATCATTGTGATGGATAAACATGATGGCCACCAGAGCTGCGAAAAGAAATACTTTTAAACAACTTTGTTGTTTGTTATGTTTGGAGAAATTATGCCCCAATCTTTGGCTTGTTATGTAACAAAAAAGGAGCTGAAAGGCTTTTCCCTTTATATTCCCTTTGTTATGTTTGTTACACATAACAAAGCACACCCATACTTTTTAGGTATTACATGGTTGAACAAGATGCTCACAAGAAGCAACACTTTGAAAGACTTCTTTCTCTAAAAGGAAACAATTTTATATGAACATTCCATGGGTGACCCTCTAACAAAATAGCTCAAATACTTTTGCTCAACTGGAGAGCTTAAAATATAAAAACCTTAAAATGACTTCTACTCCTAAACAACTGGACTGATTTTGAAATAAGGGCTTATTATACCCCCGGCATACGGCATAGTTTTCATCCTGCCGTTTGTTCGTTCGTCCGTCCGTGTTTCCGTCCTTCCGTCTGTCCATCCGTTAACATTTTGGTTAAAGTTTTGCATTCAAGTTTCTAAGAGATTGTATCTTCTGAATCCTTTGATAAATTTAGTTGATACTTACACTGAAGTTACATACTGGTCTAAAGATTTCATTGATGCATGTCCCACCCCCCACAGTGACTTTGAGGTCAAGGTCACAGACTTAGAAATTTTACATCTTGGTTAAAGTTTTGCGTTAAAGTTTCTAAGAGGTTGTATCTTCTGAACCCTTCGATAGATTTAGTTGATACTTACACTGAAGTTACATACTGGTCTAAAGATTTCATTGATGCATGTCCCACTCCTCACAGTGACCTTGAGGTCAAGGTCACAGACTACTCGTAATAAATTATTAACGGCTAAACTCCTTAATCAGGGTTATCGGTACCATAAACTACGCAAAGCCTTTTCAAAATTTTATAGACGCCATTCTGATTTAATTTCAAAATTCAATATTGGACTGAAATCTCTTCTGCAACAAGGTCTATCGGAACCCGAATTTTATGGTGACTTAGTATATAAATTCAGAAAAATATATAACCGCAATGACTTCAGCACCCAATTTCGTAAAATCATTCTTCGATATAAAAAGATTGGGTACAATATGGATATTATACGACAGACTGCATGCATGGTAGTTAACCCAATCACGGTTGGCAACTTTGCTTCCCTCTTTAATTGCACGCCGGTGGGTCAGGCCTCAGATTCTATGACGGCTCCAACGTAAAGGCTTATTGAAAATTAAAGAGATAATGTTGGTTGGTGCCTGATGCTCTGTCTCTGGTTGGGCTCATCGGAGTCTAACTGTTGGTTTTCTTTTGCTCCAGCATTTCAGTGGTTTCTTGCTGTCGAGTCCTCACCGTTGTCTCACCTCTGTGGTTCTTTGATTTCTGTGTTCACGGAGATGTTGCACTGATGAGTTAGGAGGCCTTCATGCGGACTGAACTAATTATTTGTCTAAATCGCGACGGAAGTAAGGGCGAGGATTGTGGCCACGTAAAATCGATTTAAGCCCCCCAGTGGAAATCTTCCACTGACCGTTCCAAGGCGGCTCTTCTGTGGCGATTTATTTATGTTGTTGTTTGTTACTTACTGTGTGTATCACTTGTGTCTTTTAATTTTGGATGGCCATATGGCCATTTTGTGGGAAAGTAACTGTCCATATGGCCTTCCTTTGTTTAGGTTTCCATTATGGTCTGGTCGCTTAATGTTGGTATTTCTTTCCCTTTGGTGTCTTTTATGGATGGAGTAAGTTAATTGTATCAATTCCTGATCTTTGTTTTACTTCTACTTAGAAATTTTACATCTTGGTTAAAGTTTTGCGTTAAAGTTTCTAAGAGGTTGTATCTTCTGAACCCTTCGATAGATTTAGTTGATACTTACACTGAAGTTACATACTGGTCGAAAGATTTCATTGATGCATGTCCCAACCCCCACAATGACCTTGAGGTCAAGGTCACAGACTTAGAAATTTTACGTTTGGTTAAAGTTTTATGACAAAGTTTATAGATGCCTCTATGTTCTAAACTCTAAGACAAATTCAGTTAATACTTGCATCAATGTAGCATACCAGTCCAAAGATTTTGAGATGCATGTCACTTCCCCACCTACAGTGACCTAGACCTCAGGGTCGTGGACTTAGAAAGTTTACATTTGGTTAAAGTTTTATGACAAAGTTTATAGATGCCTGTTACATAATGTTCTAAACTCTAAGACAAATTCATTTGATACTTGCATCAATGTTGCATGCCAGTTCAAAGAGTTCATTGATGCATACCCCACCCTGCTGCTTCAGTAACATTGTTGCCCCCACCACTTCAGTAACTTTGATGCTCTCACTCCCTTGGTCCATTTAGAAAGATTATGTTTGGTTTAGATTTTATAAGCACATTATAGATTCTTATAGCTTCTTGACTTCTTCTTTCATGTTACATACAAGCCGGGGGTATACGTGACCCACTGGTCGCTTTCTCTAGTTGATAAAGCCCAAGATGTGTGTTTACAGTGTATTAGTAGAATAGTCCATTTGAATGGTAGTGTATATTCATTTTCGGTGTAGCACTTCATGCTAATATTTCTTTCACTGTTTAACAAGTTGTGTATCTAAAGCAATAGAATATAATATTAATATGTCTCAGGACTGATTAATTGTTTTGGGTTTACTGACACATCAACCCTTGTGGGCCATTTTGTGTCGTTGCCCAGAGAAAAGGACAAAAGACATAGAAGAGCTAGTAGTGGAGATAAAAGTGAGGGACAGAGTAGAAAGAGAAAAATGAATGGAAGTGTAGAAACAGAAGAAATAACAACATTCCCTCTCTACCCTTATCTGCTGCAAGGACAGCAGGCCTTGTCCAACTGTAAGTCAGTATCAGTTGGACTCCCCAGTGACACAAGATACACGTCACCTTTGCCTCACCAAACCACCCCCAACATGTCTCAGGTAAAAAAAAAAGGTATGACTTTCAATGTACCGTCTTAATGGCACTGAAAATGGTTCCATCCATCATGGCTGTCAAAATCTTGAAATAATAGGTGTCTTGTGAAACGGAAACTCATTGAAAAAGAAGACAGATTGGTGTCTGACATTTATGGCATTAGGGACAGTGAAGTTCAATCCTTTTTGTACCAAATGGAATCTTCCTCCTTATATATAGCAGGAGTCCATTTCAAAATTTAGGGGTGTCAGGTTGTATTTTCTTAAAAATTTATTTGGAAAATGGCTGAACTTTTTGCAAATAGTGGAGGCCCTGATCGGATGCCGCGTTCTGTGGCATCTGATCTGGGTCTGCACTGTTTGCCAGGGTACCTGTTTTGCGGTTTCTGGTACAAAATGGGTTAAGGGGTGTCCTAGAATATTGGGTACATTTAATCTGATTTTACTTGGTGTCCAACAACATACAGTGTCTAAACACGTGGTAAATATGGTATTCAGTATGAAGATTTTTTATTGATTTGAATAGTTTCTTTAACCCTTTGTATACCAGTGGACTCTTCCATTGCTATATGGTGGACAAGTCCATATGCCATATAAGGGGTGTCAGGCCTTTTTTTGTTTTTATTCTATTTTTTTAAGGAAAATTGCATTAGCAAAGAGTGCAGGCCCTGATCAGATGCCACATTCTGCGACCTCTGATCTGGGTTTGCACTGTTTGCCAAGGTACCCCTTTAGTAGTTTCACGCATGCAATGGGTTTATGTAAACTATCCCTTTATAAAACGCTTATCATGTTTAGCAGATGCATTTTTAAAGTTTTTTTTTTTTCAGCAAAAATGAGGCTTGACATTACATGTTAAGTGAATTGTCTACTGGACAGATGATTCACATGACATGCCAATAAAAATCAAAAATGAGTTCCTTTAAGAGCAATGAAAACATTCATAAGAAAGAAGATGGGTCATACTACGTAGTTTCGGCTAATAAAGCCTCATCAGTGACCCTGTAATGATCCGGCAAAGAAAGCCAGAGGAAACATACTGCAATTTTGCGAATTTCGAATAGGCAGTCGATTCAAAGACTGATATAAATCAAAATGGGGTTAAAATAATTAAAAATCTGTCTAGAATACGAGTCTAAACCAATAATGCATTTCCAATTTCTCAGAATATTCACGCTGATCTCAAAGGACCAAAAGTAAAATATAAACTGCACTATGGTTGATGTACGGGGAGAGTAAGCCTTATTTCAACTGAAAAAAAATGCCATCTGCCTCAAAGGTTTCTGCTTTTATTTATTTAGATGTCCGTGTAAGTGAGACTAGTTCTGCGATGCATTTTGTTCAGGCTGTCTGGAGGTGGAGGAAAGCTAGGGTAGTTCTCTGCTATTTGACAACAAAATACTGCAACCAGTCTAACAATCATACTCTATTTACTCTAAATATTCAGACACTTAAACGCATTACCATACTTCTCCCAAAATTTGAATGAGTACAAATAACACCCTGATTTTGTGTCTGAAAATAGCTGGGAGAGTGGCAAACATTGTAGACCCTGATGAGATGCTGGGTCTGGGTCTACACTGTTTACTCAGGCCAGTCTGTCCGTAAACATATGGTAAATACTGTACATGCTGCTACATACCGGTCTCTTGATATTGTTTTACACACTTATTTTCACTAGCATGACTGAAACTTAAACCTGGGGTGGTTGTGTATGAAGCAAATGTGTTGTGTATCTTTCATCACTGGGGCATCCAACTGACATTGGCTTACAGTTGGGAAAGTGCTGCAGGCTTACTGTTGGGCAAGTGCTGCAGGCTAGAAGAGGGGGAATATTGTCATTTCTTCTCTTTCAACAGTTCCATTCATTTCCTTTTTCGCTCCCCTGTCCATCAATTTCATCTCCTATACTGTCTCTTTTTATTTCTTTTCTTCTTTTTTTCTGGGAGAGAACACAAAATGACCCACAAGTTAACCCATTTAGTACCAGAAACCCCAAAACGGGTACCCTGGCAAACAGTGCAGGCCCAGATCAGACGCCGCAGAAAGTGGCGTCTGATCAGGGCCTACACTGTTTGTAAAAAGTTCAGAATCATCAAAACATCAAATCAGACAAAAATAATATGGTTTGTTAGAACACGGTTTCGATACAACACGGTTTTAAGATGGATCTCAAAAATGTGTAGATATGTAAATGGTCATTTTTTCTATATAATCTATACATTATTGTTTGGATATAACATGGTTGTTTAACTGAAACAGTTTCTGCTTTTAACCCTGTAGAGGTTTTGGTGTATGTAGCAAAGTCACATTGGAATGAGAGTCCTGGGGCCAGTTGTTCAAAACTAATGACGTTGTTAGTTAACCTATCATTAGATATGGCAAATATGCTGAAAGTTTTGCTGAAAAAATGTGAGCAGCTTTTGCGTACGCAAAAGCTGCTCACATTTTTTCAGCAAAAATACCAAAATTTACAATATTGTACTTGCTATAAGAGTTAACAATATAACCACTAACGAGCTTGTTAATGTAACGATGCTTTGAACAACTGGCCCCAGAATGCTATGCATTGAGTTTCCCTGAAAGTAAGGCTGAAGGGTTAACCTTTTCATGCTGAATATTTACTTTTGCCACACCCATTTCTGACTCAGCCAATCAGATTACTTGATATAATGTATTCTTTCAGTTTGAAACACAAAATAACAAGTAACAGACAGTGTAGATTCTGATCAGATTGCTTTTGAGAAGCCATCTGATCAGGATCTACACTCTTTGCAAAGGTAGGGGACTAGGGATTGTCCTTTTTAGCAGGGCAAGGGTTGAATTATATCGTTTTGAACCGGTCCTTATGTATAATATGACATATTGTTAAGGGGATTTCTTTATATTGACCTTGGGCCAGTTGTTCAAAGCATCGTTAGTTTAACGAGCTTGTTAGTGGTCATATTGTTAACTGTTCTAGCAAGTTTAATAATCAAAATTTTGGTATTTTTGCTGAAAAAATGTTAGCAGCTTTTGTGAGCTGCTCACATTTTTTTCAGCAAAAATATTAGCACATTTGCCATAATAAATGATCAAAGTTTTAACGATATGTTAACTAACGACATCGTTAGTTTTGAACAACTGGCCCCTGATGGCCTTTAAAGTGTTCAGAAAATTGCTTCATATTAATACCTGTAATTGTAAAAAGAACAAAAAAGTCCTTATTGATCAGATTTCTTTTAAACATGGTGATTTATTCAGAGTATGATACCTCATAATTTAGATAGTTGAAGTTTCTAATTATAATGCATTATCCTATTTTTTACGAATCAGCGTGTTCGCTGGAGCTTGTTTAATCTATGACATTTTATAAACTCTAATTAAGAAATATCACATTATCTTAAATAACCAGGTTGTAAAATTGTCAAATCAGATTTTAACTTTCTGGTTACTGGGCCCCTGTGGCCTTGTAGATAAGAGTGCTGTCTTTTAACTACAATAAAATTCCTATATTAAGATCACCTTTGGGACTGTTCAAAAGTGGTCTTAAAGACCACTTTTGAACAGTCCCAAAGGTGGTCCCTGACCAGAGGACATTGTGTGCAGAAAACACAAAGAAAGAATAACTGCACCTTTCTAAAAAAGCCTTTTTAAGCAGAAATAGTCTTAACTTTAGGCGGTCTTAATAGCAGAATTTTACTGTATAAGTTACTCAACCCTGTGATTTAGAACATTGCTTGGGCCACATGTGAGACTGCTCATCCTGCAATGGAAGGTTAGGTGGTTCTTCTCTGGGAAACCTTGTTGTTTTTGGCCCACTGGTTTGAAATATGTGAAATAATCTTACAATGCCATAAAAACCTAAACCAAAAACAACAACAAAAACAACAAAAAAAAACAACATTCCAGGTTCCCAGGTGTCTGATCCAATCCCAAGTGATTTATTCAGTGCATGACACCTAGAGGTGATTCTAATGCATACCTGCTCGCAACTAATAGATGGGCTGCATGATGCTTCCACGCAGAGCTGAAACCGACCCGTACACTAGTACTAGTAAGACGCTTAGAGGATCTAAGTCTGCCCAGGCAAAACGGTGTGAGTCTGACTGTCCATGCTTTAAACCCTATTATTGAGATGTCATTTCATCTCAATGTCGGGTAAAAGCCCCACAAAATTGGAAATAACGTCTCCAAAATAACATACAGGGTTGACGGGGACATTAAACCTCAAATTAAACAAACAAAACCTACTCCCAACTTTGAGGATCTTAATGAGTGTTTATTAAATGAGTTGAGGAAAAGGATGCATTTCATCCCTTTTCCTTGTCGAGTTTAATGAATTTATTGATACATGAACACTAATGCAAGATGATATATAAAATGCATTTTATTCACGATTTTTTGTAAAAATGGCAATATTCCGCCATTAGTAAACACGACCTTGTTAAGGATGTCATATGTATAATGTTACGGGGCATATCTAATTAATTTGCATATTTAATACACTAGTGGATTATGGATATTTATTACATGGATTTACACACTCCCAGATGCAATGCCATATGATAAATACCTTTTCAAGATAGATCAGGAAACCTCCCAAAATGATCCTAAATGTATGATAAAAGATACCTTGAGCAATTGGAACTGCCAAGTGGCCAAGGAATTAACCCATTGTATACTGGTGGACTCTTCCATTGCTATATGTTGGACACGTCCATTTGTCATATAAGGGGCGCTAGGCCTATTTGTTTCGTTCTTATTCTATTTTTGATGGAAATTTCCCTTAGCAAATAGTGTAGGCTCCGATTAGATGCTGCGTCTGATCTGGGCCTGTAATATTTGCCGAGCTACCCCTACAGGGGTCTCCCACCTTCAATGGGTTATTGTAATTTTACTGTGTTCCTATTTGTACAGGGCTTGGGAGATCACTTGAGAGACCAGGGACAGAAGTATGATTGTGTTCTAGCTCTAGAGCCAACAGGATGGACCTGTAATAAAAATTTCAAATCCCTGGCAGAACTGAAGCCCAAAATGAAGAAAGATAAGATTACTCTTTATGGTAAGTAAGAATTGACTTTAACCCTTGACCTGCTGAATATTTATATATGCCGCACCCACTACTGATTATCAACCAATCATATTACTCAATGCAAATTACATGTATTGCAACAAATTCATGAGCTGAATGACAAACAATGAAGATCCTGATCAGATGGCTTCTTCAGAAGCCATCTGATCTGGGTCTTCATTGTTTGGAAAATAAGGCATATCTCGGCTCAGCAGGTCAAGTGTTAAGATGAAACTATGTCCACAAATTTAATGTGGACGACTTTGATCAGGTCAAGGGTTTGATACCTGCCAGGCAGGGCTAAAGAAAACTCAAAAATAGGCGGTCCAGACAGATTTTTATCAATAAAACCCACCCAATTTATATGAAAACATTTGGCTCAAATTTTGGTAAATTAGCACAAATTTTGGTGCAAGAAAAAGTTTTGAGTCTCCGCTTCTAATCCACCATGTCGGCATGCAGATAAAACACACAAATACACTTTCATGTGAAACTGTCCTTATTATAATCCCATAATCTCCGTTATCGGTGGAAGTAAAAGCATGTTAACAAGGTCTCCTGTGGCCTCTCACGAGTGTAAGACAATAGAATCATGGCCGAATTGTGATGGTACATGTTCTTAATTGTTGTTATTATACCCCCTGCTTATGAAGTATGGGGGTATACTGTTTTCACCTTGTCTGTCCATCCATCCATCCATCCATCTGTCCATCCCTACTTTCGACCTCACAAACCGACATTTAGTGGGCAAAAATTTTGGACATTATGCCACCTAGTTAGTTACTTGTGAGACCATATGGACTTTATTCCACAGATTTGACATTTAAGTGGTATAAGTGTGCTCTAACGTGGCTTGCCACTTAAATGCACTTATGTAGTCAATATGCCGACACCTAGCCATCAAAATGTCCGTTCATGAGAATGTCCGTCATTTCCACTCATTATCTTGAAAACAAATTGATGGCTTTGGTTCAATTTTTGCATATGAATTGATATTGACAACTTGTAGTTTGGGATTGTTACACAGCTTTTTGCATCAATTTTCAACAGAGTTAAGGCCCTTGAATGACATCAAAAATTTGTTTCAGCTAAATATCATGAGAAAGAAATGATGGAGTCTGATCATATTTAGTATGTTAATTTCTGTTGATAAGATCTAGCTTCGGATTGTTACACGGCATTTTGTGTCTATTTTCACCTGAGTTATGGCCCTTGAATGATGTCAGAAATTAATTTCCATCCAATAACTTGAGAAAGAACTGATGGATTTTGATCAAGAATGTTACCTTTGTGACTCCCAATCAAAATTGCTAAAATCATTCTGCTCTGATGAACAAGATGGCCACTAGAACTAAAAATAGAAAAAAATCTTTAAACAACAGTTCCTCCTGTACCTTTGGGCAAATTTCATTCAAACTTCAAAGGAATGTTGCTTAGGTGACCCTCTACCAAAATAGCTAAAATGGTTCCGCTCCAATGAACAAAATGGCCACCAGAGCTAAAAATTGAAAATATTCATAAATTTGTTTCTAATGATTTGCTTCAACTCCTCTTAAACCCTTGCGCCAGTTTGATTCAAACTTCACAGGAATGTTGCCTGGCTGGCTCCCAACCAGAATAGCTAAAATTGTTCTCCTCTGATGAACAAGCTGGCCACCAGAGCTAAAAATAGAAGAAACTTCAAAAGTTGTCACCTTCTAAACCCTTGGGCCAAATTGGTTCAAACTTCCCAAGACTGTTGCCTAGGTGACTTCCTACAAAAATAGCGAAATCATTCCGCTCTGTTGAACAAGACGGCCACCAGAGTTAAAAATAGAAAAATCTTTAAAGGACAACTCTTCCTGTACCCTTGGGCCAACTTCATTCGAACTTCATAGGAATGTTGCTTAGGTAACACTCTACCAACTTAGCTAAAACTGTTCCGCTCCGATAGAAAAATGACAGCCAGAGCTACAAAATAGGAAAACATAAATTTGCTTCAAATGTGAACTCCTAAACCCTTGGGCCAATTTGATTCAGACTTCACAGGCATGTTGCCTGTGTGGCTGACCCTACCAGAATAACTTAAATTGTTCCGCTTTCATGAACAAGATGGCCACCAGAGCTAAAAATAGAAAAATCTTCATACTTTGACTCGCCCCTATACCCTTGGGTCAGTTTCATTCAACCTTCATTGGAAAGTTGCATAGGTGACCCTCTAGAAAAATTATCTAAGAGGGTTCTGCTCTGATTAGCAAAATGGCCAGCAGAGCTAAAAATAGAAAAAAAAATCAACAATTTGCTTCAAATATTAACCTCTCCATAACCCTTAGGCCAACTTAATTCAAACTTCACAAGAATGATGCTTAGGTGACACGCTACCAAAAAAGCTAATCGGTTCTGTTGTAATGAAAAAAAATGGCTGACATATCTAAAAAAAAGAATCTCTTAAGTTTGTTTTATTCAAACTTTGCAAGAATGTTGCCCAGATGATCATCTAAGTGCAACAGTCTTGCTTCATGAATGGCTGTCACCCACATTACTTTCATCTTGAAGTCAGGTTAGCAATTCTTTGCCCTCTTGTTATCATATTCAGTATGTGAATTTATGTTGACAAGATCTAGCTTGGGATTGTTACACGGCATTTTGTGTCTATTTTCAGCAAAGTTATGGCCCTTGAATGACATCAAAAATCCTTTTCGCTCAATATCTAGAGAAAGAATTGATTGATTTTTATAAAATTTGATGTGCAAATTTATGTTGACGGTTGTTACAAGGTATTTTGTATCATATTTCAGCAGAGTTATGGCGCTTGCCTGATGCCAGTAAGTCATTTCTGCTCCATATCTTAAGAAAGATATGATTAATTTTGATCATATTCGGTATGTTAATTTATGTTGACAAGATCTCTCTTGGGATTGCTACCTGGCATTTTGCTTCTATTTTCACCAGAGGAATGACCCTTGAATGACGTCAAAAATTCTTTTCTGCTCAATATCTAAAGAAAGAATTGATGGATTTTGATCAAATTTGGAGTGTGAATTTGTGTTGGCAAGATCTAGCTTGGGATTGTTTCATGGTACATGTATTTTTGTGTCAATCAGGGTTATGACCCTTTAATGATATTGAAAATTTGTTTCCCCTCAATATCTTCAGAAAAAAAATATGGATTTTGATCAATTTTGGTATTTGAATTTATGTTGGTGAGATATAGCTTGGGAATGTTGCACCGATTTTGGCATCAATTTTCAGCAGAGTTAAGGCCCTTGAATGACGTCAAAAAATTGTTTCGCCCAATTTCTTGTGGAATCCTTTCAAACGTTGTGGAATTAAACTCTGATTTTTACTGTTGCAGTGTGTATTTAGTAAGCCCTCCTAAACCTAAGACATCTTTATGTCGCCTTAAACTAGCTATTCAAGAATTATGTCTCCCCCCTTTTTGGGGAGACATATTGTTTTTCCTCTGGGTGTCTGTCTGTCTGTCCATCTGCCTGTCACAAAATCGTGTCAGCTCTATAACTTTAAACCTGTTCAAGCTATCTTCACAAAACTTCTTATAAATATGAATCAACATTAGACGATGTGCAAAGCACAAGAACTATAACTCTTGCATTTATACTTTTTGAGTTATTTCCCTTGGAAGTTTTTGTATGCATGTATGGGCAAATCATGTCTGGCCAATAACTTTCTTATTTTTTGATGGATTTTGAAATTACTTGGCAGAAATGTTAACCCCATAAGATGATGTGTTGCGCGCATGACCCAGGTCAATACCTTAAAATTCAAGGTCATTTTTAGAGCCCAAAGGTAAAAAAGGGGGCCTTTTATATACTTAATGGCAACAGCTGTCTTCTGTGTTGTATTAAGCGAACTTCAGTTGGTTGAACACCTTTGGGACCATGACGGGTAGTTCAAGTACTAAGGTTTTATCATACCATTACGGTAACACAACCGTGTTTTAAAATGGCGTCTATCAGATCGCTAGAACAAGCAATTTTCGATGAAAATTTGTGTGATATTTTCTTATTTCCACTCAAAACATAGGTTGTTGGTGCTCATTGAGGCGCTTCTAATGAATATCCACAACCTATGTCTTGGAACAGAAATGAGAAAAATACGGTATACCCCCTGTAAACCCAAGGTTTTCCATATAAAGTGAGGTTTACGGGGGTTATTATTTCAAGGACTTGTTAACATAATGCCAATATAGCACCTGGTGATAGGTACAGTAAAATGCCGCAATTAAGACCACCTAAAATTAAATGGACTGTTAAAAGCTTATTGAGAAGGTCTCGGTTATTCTTTCTTTGTATTTTCTACAATCAGTGTCTCCGAATAAAAGACCACCTTTGGGACTGTTCAAAAGTGGTCTTTTCCTCGTTTGAGCCCGCGCTACATCCTGCTGCTAGCCATTGTATAGACGCGGAATACACACCACAGATCTGCTGCAATAATCTTATTTACTTGTGAGACCACACGAATAATTAATTGAGCCGGGGCACAGCATTTCCTACAACTTACATGTGCACACAGCGAAGAATCAGTTCAGCCTGCACATCCATATAGTCTAACCAGAGACTTCTCTTGCTGCATGAAGGAGCATTGGGCCCTTAGCTATCCTAAGAGCAGACAGGGAAGACTCTGACCAGACTGTGCGGATGCACAGGCTGATCTGAGTTTTCGTTGGGCACGTCTTATTGTAGGTTTTGTCATTCGCTGGATCATTTACCTGTGAGACCACGCGGATAATTAATTTTACAGCTATTGTAATGGCGTGGAATCACTGCCATTACACTGCGATCTCCCGATCAGTGCTTATTCACAGTGTTTGTTTCTGATTTAATCCTTTTCATCAGGCATCCCCTCTTCGCAGGGTTGCGCAGGTTCAAAAAGATTTGTGGCGGGTGAACTGTAAGTTTGAATCAGCCAGGACTAACAGGTTATTACTGTTGAGTCAATGAAGATGCAGTTGTTTTGTTTTGTTTGATTTGAGGTTTAACGTCCCGTCAACACTGTAAAGGGCATTTTGGAGACGTTGCTTCCAATTTTATGGGACTTTTACCCGAAATTAAGGTGAAATGACATCTCAAGACCTGATGCCCAGTGAAACCAATAGGGTTTATAAGCATGGACGGGCCGACCCGCACCGCTTTGCCTGGTCAGGCTTCAATCCTCTAAGCGGTTTACCAGCACTCGTGTGTAGGTCGGTTTCAGCTCTGTGTGGAAGCATCATCAGCCCATCTATTTCTTCTAGCCCCGATGGGCATGGGCGGAAGATGCAGTTGTAAGCAAAAAATCGAAGGTATTAGATTAGATATTGCATTAGCTAGAGCAGCTAACATTTGACCTTTAATGAGCTTGTTAAGATAATGATTCTTTGAACAACTGGGCCCAGTTAACATTAACCCATTTCAGACTGGAAACCCCTAAACGGGTACCCTGGCAAACAGTGCAGGCCCAGATCAGACGCCGCTGAACGCGGCGTCTGATCAGGGCCTCCACTGTTTGCTAAAACTTTAGCCATTTTCCAAATCAATTTTGAAGAAAACACAACCAGACATCCCTAAATTTTGAAATGGACTCCTGCTATATATAAGGAGGAAGATTCCATTTGGTACGAAAAGGGTTAATATATTTTGATTCTTTATTTCAGGTGTTCCATACAGTGAACATAGCAGCTACCTCGAAATGAAGAGATTTGTCCAGTACATCCGTCCGGACAAGATTCTGCCAACAGTTAACAATGGCAATGTTCACAGTCGAAAGAAAATGGAAGTGATATTTGAACAGTGGAATAGTGAAATAAAGCAAGGCAACAGATAGAAATCATTAACCCATTTAGTCCCAGAAACCCCAAAACGGGTACCCTGGCAAACAGTGCAGGCCCAGATCGCTGCAGAACTCAGACGCGGCATCTGATCAGGGCCTCCACTGTTTGCTAAAAGTTCAGCTATTTTCCTTATTAATTTTGAAGAAAACACAACCGGATACCCCTAAATTTTGAAATGAACTCCTGCTGTATACATGTATAAGGAGGAAAATTCCATGTGGTACTAAAAGGGTTAAAGCTTCTTACATACGAGACAGGATTTGTTCTGCTTTAATGATTCTAAATACTGGGACAGGTAGCCCAAACAAACAGTGCAGACCCAGATCAGACTGTTCCTCTGATTAGGGTCTGCACTGTTTGCTTTTCTGTCTGCACCTTTTGGACTCCTTGCTAGATCATGAAACCAATTTGTTACAATTTTAGGAGAATTACTGCATGTCCTGAAGGGGTCCAAACAAGAAAACAACAGGGATAAAAATGATCAAATTAATTTTTTTCCATGATGAGGGTAGGAAAAATAATCAAACAGCCATCTCATATACAGACAGGGAATTTAAAACTCTCGGGTAAATGAATAAGGTTGTAAACTCGAAAGAATCTCATCACTTAACCCTCAGGGGATTTCTCTGTGCAACAAAGGTGGTTGTTAGATCTGCAATCCATAGACAATGGCTCAAACATGTTTTGGACCTTGCAGATTGGTTCTACCATAAAACTCCTAAAACCTCAAACACCTTGAGGTCATGCTGTTATTCTCCTAAATTTTAAGAGATTTGATTCACAAGCCAGCAAGGAGTCAGAAAGGTTCGGACAGAATGGCAAACAATGTAGACCCTGATCAGACTGCTCCTGCTTCCGGAGCAGTCTAATCTTCTTGGTCTGCACTGTTTGCTAAGGCCTGACTGCCCCAATACTTGTAAACATTACAGCAGATAGGTTAGTTTAAGGGGAATGGGAACACCTTCAGGGGAGGCAACTCCTGCAAAAGTATTTTTATCTCCCATGTCAATAGGGGTCAACTCTTAAAGGAAAGAATTTGCTCGTGAGGAGCAAATTCTTTCCTTTAAGAGTTGACCCCTTATCCCATGGGACTGAGCTTATAGAAAAGCTAACAGGAAGTCCCGAAAGTTGTCTCCCTTTGAAAAATGGTGGAAAATTGTGTCAGGTGTTCCTATTTCCCTTAAGTCACTAAGAGATAATTTGCAACAGATCAGGAGTTATAACTGTGATATATATATATTTCTATCTTCGTCAAAATAAAACTGACCTCCTTGGCCAAATGGGTGAGAAAACTGACTTTTAATCATTAGGTCTCTCACCGTTGTGGTTTGTGCCTCGCTCGGATCATGTGAGATGCCAAGTTCTGCAGCAGTGCGTCAGGTGGTTTTAATTTGGACACTTGGGTTTGTCCCCGCCTTTGATTGATGTTTGGCTTGAAATAAGTGAAATAATCTTGAAAGGGTCATAAAACTAAAATATAAAAAACTGTGGAATAAAGGTATGTTGTGTGTACTCATAAGGATGCTAATGAGTACACACAACATACAGAAGCCTCCATGATGTAATGGGGCTTTGCAACTGGCCTCATAGATCAGGGTCGTGGGTTGGATTTCGAGCTTCTCCAGACATTCGGATGACTTCCATCACATAAACTTAGCTGTTGGTGGGATGTAAAATCCAAACACACAAACACACACACACACACAACATACCTTTTCAAGAAAGAATGATTAAAATCATCCTAAATCATGTCAAAAATATTAATGTCTAGAGCTCTGGGAAGAATTCTTTAGTCACTCTGGAAGGAATTTGAATTAAGGGAAATGGATACACGTTCAGGGGGAGGCAACTCCTTCGAAAGTATTTTTGTCTCCCATGAGAATAGGGGTGAACTCTTAAAGGAAAGAATTTGCTCCTGAGGAGCAAATTCTTTCCTTTAAGAGTTCACCCCTTTTTCAGCAGGACTGAGCCTGTAGATAAGCGAACATAGAAGTACCAAAAGTTGTCTCCCTTTGTAAAATGGCAGAAAAATGTGTCAGGTGTTCCCCATTCCCCTTAAACAAGCCATCAGTGTTGGAGCCATCAAAGTTTCACTTTATTTATCTAAAATATGTCTTTGGTGCCAAGCACTTTTAAGGGGAACGGTAACACCTGTCAGATTTGTCCACCATTTTTCAAAGGGAGACAACTTTCAGGACTTCCTGTTCCCTTTTCTATAAGCCCTGTCCCACTGAAAAAGGGGTCTTCTCTTACCGGAAAGAATTTGCTTCCTTTAAGAGTTGACCCTATTGACATGGGAGACAAAAATACCTTTTGGAGGTGTTGCCTCCCCTGAAGGTGTTCCCGTTCCCCTTAACTAATGGGGAGCACACTTTCCTTTTTTTCTTTACAAGGGCATAACCTTTTGGAACTTGATGTTTGTCTTTTTGCCCATTTACAAAGAAATACATAAATCTTTAAAAAATGAAGTTGGAAAAATGCGACCAGAACCGGACTCGAACCGGTGACCCCTTGCTTACCACTCTCAAAGCAACCTGCATTTTTGAAGAAAAGCACGGGGACATATGGTACCTAGTTTTCAGTGTAAGCTGATTCAGCGAGTCTGTAATTGTGTAATTCCGTTATCACATAATTCTGTCGTAACTGATATTTATCTTGTGAGTGCAACTACTCATACAGTAGTGGACCCTTAGAGGAGCAGTCTGACCTGGGTCCACACTGTTTGCAATTCTGAATTTTAACCCATTGTGTACTGGTGGATTCTTTCATTGCTATAGTTTATCAACGACCTTTGAGAGTTCAACGTTCAAGCGTGACAAGACTAATCCATATTTTAGGGGAAGCAGGTTTCGGATTTCTTTTTTCACGGGATTTTGAAATTCTAAATACGTT
The DNA here is from genome assembly GCA_963580285.1 of Lucinisca nassula. Lineage (NCBI taxonomy): Eukaryota > Metazoa > Mollusca > Bivalvia > Lucinida > Lucinidae > Lucinisca > Lucinisca nassula. The sequence continues at coordinate 20,974,387 of OY757013.1, read as the reverse complement.
TTTTTTTTTTTTTTTTTCTTTTTGATATTGCCATTATGTAAAAGCCGTTACTAAGTGGTTAATATGATGCAGTACAAATCTCAGTAAACATATATCGCCCAATTTAAAATCCCAACAGAAGATGACTGACTTACCTAAAACACAGACTAGTCCAAAATTAAAAGTGCAGTCACGTTTCACTGCATTTTGAAAGACTATATATGTTGGTTTTGTTTGTTTGATTTGAGGTTTAACGTCCCCGTCAACACTGTAAAGGTCATTTTGGAGACGTTGCTTCCAATTTTGTGGGACTTTTACCCAACATTGAGATGAAATGACATCTCAAGCCCTGTCGCCCAATGAAACCAATAGGGTTTATTAGCATGGACGGTCCACCTCACACCGCGGTTCCATGACAGGCTTAGATCCTCTAAGCGGTTTACCAGTACTAATGTGCGGGCTGGATTCAGCTCTGCGTGGAAGCTTCATGCAGCCCATATATTTCTTCAAGCCCCTATGGGCGGGGGCCGATTGCTATATGTTGGACAAGTCCATTTGTAATATAAGGGGTAGTAGGCCTATTTTTTTGTTTTTATTAGCTCACCTGTCACGTAGTGACGAGGTGAGCTTTTGGGATCACTTTTTGTCCGTCGTGCGTGTGTGCGTGCGTAAACTTTTTCTTTAAATGACATCTCCTCCTAAACCACTGATTGGATTTTAACCAAACTTCACAGGAATGATCCTTAGGTGGTCCCCTTTCAAAGTTGTTCAAATGGTTCCGGTCCATTGCACATCTAGGTCACAGGAGCTAAAAATAGATTTTTAAAATGAAAACTTTAAAAATCTTCTTCTCTGAAACCGCAAGGCCCAGGTCTTTGATATTTGGTATGAAGCTTTATCTAGTGGACCTCTACCAAGATTGTTCAAATTATGGCCCTTGGGCCAGAAATGCCCCCGCCTCGGGGGCCTTTGGGTTTACAAAGGCTTATATAGGGAAAATCTTTAAAAATCTTCTTCTCTGAAACCACAAGGCCCAGGTCTTTGATATTTGGTGTGAAGCTTCACCTAGTGGACCTCTACCAAGTTTGTTAAAATTATAGCCCTAGGGCCAAAAATGTCCCCGCCCTGGGGGCCTATGGTTTTACGTAGGCTTACACAGGGAAAATCTTTAAAAATCTTCTTCTTTGAAACCAAAAGGCCCAGGTCTTTGATATTTTGTATGAAGCTTCATCTAGTGGACCTCTACCAAGGTTGTTCAAATTATGGCCCTTGGGCCAGAAATGCCCCCGCCCCGGGGGCCTTTGGGTTTACATAGGCTTACATAGGGAAAATCTTTAAAAATCTTCTTCTCTGAAACCATAAGGCCCAGGTCTTTGATATTTGGTGTGAAGCTTCACCTAGTGAACCTCTACCAAGATTGTTCAAATTATGGCCCTGGGGCCAAAAATGCCCCCGCCCTTGGGGCCTTTGGTTTTACATAGGCTTATACAGGGGAAATCTTTAAAAATCTTCTTCTCTGAAACCACAAGGCTCAGATCTTTGATATTTGGTGTGAAGCTTCATCTAGTGAACCTCTACCAAGATTGTTCAAATTATAGCCCTAGGGCCAAAAATGCCCCCGCCCCGGAGGCCTTTGGTTTTACATAGGCTTATACAGGGAAAATCTTTAAAAATTTTCTTCTCTGAAACCGAAAGGCCCAGGTCTTCGATATTTGGTATGAAGCTTCATCTAGTGGACCTCTACCAAGATTGTTCAAATTATGGCCCTTGGACCAGAAATGCCCCTGCCCCAGGGGCCTTTGGGCTAACATAGGCTTATATAGGGAAAATCTTTAAAAATCTTCTTCTCTAGAACCACAAGGCCCAGGTCTTTGATATTTGATGTGAAGCTTCACCTAGTGGACCTCTACCAAGATTGTTCAAATTATAGCTCTAGGGCCAAAAATGCCCCGGCCCCGGGGGCCTTTGGTTGTACATAGGCTTATACAGGGAAAATCTTTAAAAATCTTCTTCTCTGAAACCGCAAGGCTCAGATCTTTGATATTTGGTGTGAAGCTTCATCTAGTGGATGTCTACCAAGATTGTTCAAATTAAAGCCCTGGGGCTAAGAATGCCCCCGCCCCGGGGGCCTTTGGTTTTACATAGGCTTGTACAGGGAAAATCTTTAAAAATCTTCATCTCTGAAACCACAAGGCTCAGGTCTTTGGTATTTGGTATGAAGCTTCACCTAGTATAGCCCTTGGGCCAAGAATGTACTAGAGACACTGATTCTCAGGTGAGTGACTCAGGGCCCTCTGGGCCCTCTTGTTCAATTTTTGACAGAAAATTCTGTTAGCAAACAAAGCAGGCCCTGATCAGAGTCTGATCTGGGACTGCACTGTTTGCCAAGGTACCCTTTTTAGGGATTCCTGCATGCAATGGGTTAAAGAAACTAGCAAACAATAAGCAGACAACAATTGTTGTGATTAGCATCATTAGGATTGGTTATGATAGTTGTACAAAACTATTATAACAATGATGTGTCTTGATTTTTGCATGATAAGATATCTGAAATTGTTGCATGATTGTGTGTAAAATTGCTTTGTGACATTGATGAAATAAAATTGAATGAAATGGAAATAGAAAATGTTACAAGAACACGCCTATATAATTTTGACCCCCTCATACCCCACTTTTATATAGTAAAACTGGGGTTCAAGGGGGTATACATTGTTTTTCTTATTTCTGCTCAAAAACATAGATTGTGGGTACTCGATAGAACCGCCTCATCGAGGTGGTTCTAATGAGTCCCCGTAATCTATGTTTTGAGCAGAAATAATAAAAATATCACAGTTTTTCATCTTAAAATTTCTAACTTTTTGCCCAAAAATTGGCGATATATTTGTATAGGCATTTTTCCTTATGGTAACTCAGGGAGATCTAGTCAGATGGCAGGTCCATCTTTGCAGTCTGATCAATGATAAATGCTAAGCCTTGATCAGTCTTCACTTCGGCTGCATAATATGAGGATGACAATTTATGCATAATCTCTTAGCATCCCAAACCAGTGAATACCCAGAAAGGTTGCCACAGAATCAACATCTTATCACAAACAGTCAATATAATAGATACATGATTTGTGTCTTTCGTAATAAAATATAATGAAAGACACTAATCATGTATTTAGTTTGTACCGCAATCAAAAAAACAAGGGCTTTAGCAGTAATTTAGCAAATTTTACTAAAAAAGACTGCAGACAGTGTGGCATGTTATACGACATTCGGTGCCATGGTGCCCACATGTAGTATTGCATGACATCAAAGAGGGCAGCTTTTTCTGATGTCACTGGGCCACAGAGACATCAGAAACAACATGGGTTCTTTACATTTTGAAATGAAATAATTTAAAAAATGTGTGAGATTAATTAAATTTACTCAAAAATACTTTATAAAATGCTTTATATAGAAGCTAAAAAAGATTATTTTTAAGAAAAACTTGTTATAATGGAAAAAAAAAACCAACACAGTTCACTAATTTAGAAGCGTTTTTGAAATATGCCTCTGGATTTGCAGGGATGAATGTCATAAAGTGCACCGTCCTTTGGATCGGGATGTTAACCGGAGGCCCCCTGTGCAGGGAGAACCATCCCCTGTGCAAGTTAAAGATTCCTACTGTAATTACATGATTACTGTGTAGGCTTTCATCCTGCAAACCTGGAGTGTATGTAATGTACACCTGTGGTAACGGCCAAATGTGACCGACGCAGTATCAGTAGAAAGAAAAAGAAAGAAAGGAGTGCACTTCATCTGCCACAGCTACTGCAGATGTAGTGCAACACATTTTCAGCTGAGTAGCACAAGGGTGTATAGAATATCTCTAAATTGACTGTAAATCCCATATTTAAAATAGGCTGAGTTATAAACTCTATTCACCATATTTGCATTATTTGCTGGCTTCCAACTTGCACATTGTCAATATTGGAAAAACAGGTAACCAGACCCCCCTGACCTTTCGAGGTCAGGGGGGTCTGGTTACCTGTTTTTCCCACACTGATAACCTTGAGACTAGAAACCAGCAGATAATGCAAATAAGGTGAATATCTAGCTAGCTACAAACAGTGAAAGCTCTAATCTCTGGCTTCTTATCTTTATTTGTCTGTTTTGGGGATTTCTGTATAAAATGGGTTATGTATGGACATAAAATTATTAAACTGAACCCGACGGTCTTTTATATTGTTGTGGGACACATGCATATATTGTATTAATTGCCTTAACAAGTCTGTGTAATGAACACCCCTCTAAACCCCACTTTATACACCACAACCTCTTTATAACACTATTAATGGGGTCCAAAGCAGAAACCGTGCAAGTTAAACAACCGTGTTATATATCCAAACAAAAATGTATAGATTATATAGAAAAATGACCATTTATGGTCATTTTTCTATATAATCTATCCATTTTTGGGATCCATCTTGAAACAGTGTTATATCCAAAACCGTGGTATAAGGAACCGTGTTATAATGAAGTTGTGGTGTAGAAAACTCTGGTTAACATTATATTCCTTATTTCTGCTCCAAGACATAGGTTGTGGATACTCGTTAGAGGTTCTATTGAGCACACACAACCTATGTTTTGAGTATAAATAAGGAAAATATTATAAATTTTCATCAGAAAAGTAAACATTTTGGAGGAATGAAAGAATGTACTATGTCACATGGATGTGTTTTCGTAATTTGATCAGTAAAGGGTTTATCATTTGTGCATGTACATGTGTGTAACTATGTAAACTGATCATGCATGTCTTTTGTTGGTTTATTGTTCAGGGACTAGTTGTTAACCCATTCAGTACCAGAAACCCCTAAAGGGGTACCTTTGCAAACAGTGCAGGCCCTGATCAGACACCACAGAATGCAGCATCTGAACAGGGCCTACATTATTTGCTAACAGAATTTCCATGAAAAATAGAATAAAAATGAAAAAAAATAGGCCTTCCATCCCTTATATATGACAACATATAGCAATGGAAGAGTCCACTAGTATACAATGGGTTAAACCATGTATTACATAGAATCTCCAACATAGTCTTTATTACCAATTTTAACCCTTCTCTTGCTGAATATTCAGATTAGCCACACCTATTTCTGACTGTGAACCAATCAGATTACTTGATGTAATTTATTCCTACAAATTCATAAATTGAATGTCAAACAGTGTAGATCCTGATCAGATGGCTTCTTCAGAAGCCATCTGATCTGGATCTACACTGTTTCCAAAGATAGGGGTTGTCGTGAACACCATGATAAGGGTTAGGGGTGTTTGGCTAATTTCATTTATTGTGAGTAATAAAAATATTGTGCCTGCAAACTGTGAAGAGACTGATCAGATGCCCTTCTTCACTGTCTTGCTAATGTAGGGTATGCTAGGCTTATATGGGTTTTGTTTGTTTGAAATGGCATTTAACATCTCCGTCAACACATATAGGTCATTTTGGAGACGTTGCTTTTGTAGGACTTGTACCAGACATTGAGATGAAATAACATCTCAAGCCCTGCCGCCCAATGAAACCATTAGGTTTATAAGCATGGACGGTCCAACTCGCACCGTTTTGCCTGGGCAGGCTTAGATCCTCTAAGTGGTTTACCAGTACTCTTGTGCGATCGGTTTCAGCTCTGCTTGGAAGCATCTATTTCTTCAAGCCTCGATGGGCGGTGGCGAAGGCTTATATGGGTGAAACAGTGCTAGAGATATTGAGAAAAAAACATTTATACACAGCTGTATTTATTATTGTATTTGTACAGTTATTTAAAAGCAACTTCAAAATAATATATATTTTTTCATACTTTCTGCTAAATGTTTCTGTTTTTTATTCCCCTCTATAAAGACACTTTTAGCTCTCCTGAGTCAGAGGCTTCTGGGTGATAAGCCTCCTTTAACCCTTTTTGTACCAAATGGAATCTTCCTCCTTATATATAGCAGGAGTCAATACCAAAATTTAGGGGTGTCAGGTTGTGTTTTCATCAAAATTTATTCGGAAAATGGCTGAACTTTTAGCAAACAGTGTAGGCCCTGATCAGACGCCACATTCTGATATGGGCCTGCACTGTTTGCCAAGGTACCCCTTTTGGGGTTTCTGGTACTGAATGGGTTAAAGGCGTCCATCAGCATTTTCAAAGAATCACTGGGCCAGTTTTAATGCAATTTAACATGCAGCCACCAGGCAGTGGGGGAACATAAGTTTGTTTAAATGGTCCTGGTCACATGACCTAGATGGCCACCATACCCATACAGTGTATATGGTCAAAATGTTAAACAAAAGGCCCAAATGGGCCAGAAATTGCTCACCTGGATGAGGCTGATCATGATATTATAAGAATCTTATATGGGTGTGAGGGGTGGATTGAAAAATCCGTCCCGAGGTACACTGTCCGGCATCACGAGGCTTGCCGAGTGATGCCGGACAGTGATCCCGAGGGACGGATTTTTCTATCCACCCCTCACACTCATATTGGATTCTTTTTCTTGCATACCTTCCATTTCTATTGCGAATTTTAATGCTGCTGTCAGTTCGGTTACCGACGTCCGCCATTTTGTAATGACACAACAGGAATGTTTAGTGACGTCACGCATGACGACACCACACAGAAGGTTGTAATCAACCAGTGCATTTATCAAACACGCGATTATATTCGATTTGGGGTCGGAACACCAGGGTCAGAACATAAATTTCTATCCCAGGGTAAAATCACGGATTTCCTTGTCTCGTGTGCAAGAAAATACATTGTACCTTGGTAGCTATCTTGTCTATCAGATCACATTGCTTATCAGATCACATTGCCTTTAGCAATTCTGATTTTGCATATTGCCTTGATGCCTTTGATTAAGTTTCTGGACAGCTTAATCGGAAGAGATGATGTTGATGCAGAGTGAGGAGTGTATAGTTTGGCAGGACGGAGCTATTGTTTGCACCTGCCTTTGGAAAACTCTATTAACCCATTTAGTATCAGAAACCCCAAAACGGGTACCCTGGCAAACAGTGCAGGCCCAGAACAGATGCCGCAGAACGCGGCGTCTGATCAGGGCCTCCACTGTGTGCTAAAAGTTCAGTCATTTTCCAAATTAATTTTGATAAAAACACAACCTGACACCCCCAAAATTTTTAAATGAATTCCTGCTATACATAAGGAGGAAGATTCCATTTGGTACAAAAAGGGTTAACAAAAAGGTAAACTGATTTACCAGATCATATGAATTCAACTGCAACACAAAGCTATTGTGTATATGACTGCTTGTAAAAAGCATGTAAAAGGCACTCTACCAAATCTTCTTGCGGACTCGGCAAACTTGACATATATTTACTTAACCTGAGCTGCCCTATCTTTCAATCTTGTATGTACAGGTACATGTACAGGTACCGGCCCCGATAGCTCAGTTGGTAGAGTGTCCGCTCCGGGGAACGGGAGGTCTCGGGTTCGATCCCGGGCCGCGACATACCAAAGTCGTTAAAAATGGTACTAGCTGCTCCTCGTTTGGCACTCAGATTTACGGGGTAGAGCTAAGACTGGTCGATCCAGTGTCAGGATAATGTGACTGGGTGTGGTATCATGTAATGTGTCTGGGACATGATACTTCAGTGAGGCAGCACTATAAACGTGAGCATTGAGCTCCCTGTCGCAACCAGACACCTTCGTGATATGACTGAAAAATTGTTGAAAGCGATGTTAAACCCGAATTCACACACACACACACACACACACACACACACACACACACATGTACAGGTGCTTTGAAGTTTCAAGATGGCCACTACCTTGGATATCGGAATGCAGCAGTTTTAGCAATTCTGAACCTCCAAGTCACCCAAATGCCTCCCATTAAATTTCAACTCGATGAGACTGATCATTCAGAAGCAGATATGGCCCCAAGGCCTGCCATCAAGTTTTGGCTCCATTTCACTTGATCAAGATGGCCACCATGGCAGCCATTTTGGATAATGGAATAGAATAATATTAGTAATTCTGAATCTCCATGTCGCCCCGATGCCTCCCATCAAGTTTCAGCTTAGACAGACTTTTTGTTTAGGACGGGCCTCAGTGGCCTAGTGGATAAGAGCACTGACTTATCATTAGGTCTCTCACCGCTGTGGGTTTGAGCCTGGCTCGGGTCACATGTGAGACGCCAAGTTCTACAACAGAAGGTCAGGTGGTTTTTCTCCAGGTACTCCGGTTTTCGCCCACTTCTAATTAACAATTGGCTTGATATGAGTGAAATAATCTTGAAAGGGCCGTAAAACCAAAAAAAAAAAAAAAAAAAAAAAAAAACTTTTGGTTTAGGACGACATTTTGGTTGAAGAATTTCAAGATGGCCACTATCTTGGATATTGCAATGGAATTAAGTTAGTAATTCCGAATCACCATGTCACCTTGATGGCTTTCATCAAGTTTCAGTTCGATCTGTCATTGGGAATGGGAGGAGATGTTATTTAAAGAATTTCAAGTTGGCCGCCATAGTGGCCATCTTGGATATCAGAATGGAATGGTTTTAGCAAGTCCGAATCTCCAAGTCGCACTGATGCCTCCCATCAACTTCCAGCTAAATACGACCGGCCCCGATAGTTCACTTGGTAGAGTGTCTGCTCCGGGGAACGGGAGGTCACGGGTTCGATCCCGGGCCGCGACATACCAAAGTCGTTAAAAATGGTACTAGCTGCTCCTCGCTTGGCACTCAGATTTACGGGGTAGAGCTAGGACTGGTCGACCCAGTGTCAGGATAATGTGACTGGGTGAGGTATCATGTAATGTGTCTGGGACATGATACTTCAGTGAGGCAGCACTATAAAAGTGAGCATTGAGCTTCCTGTCGCAACCAGACACCGTCGTGATATGACTGAAAAATTGTTGAAAGCGACGTTAAACCCGAATTCACACACACACACACACACACACACACACACACACACACACACACACACACACACACACACACAGCTAAATACGATCTTTGCTTTGGGAGGAGATGCTTGAAGAATTTCAAGATTGCCGCCATGTTGACCATCTTAGATATTGGAACGCAACAATTTAAGCAAATCTGAATCTCCATGTAACCCTGATGCCTCCCATCAAGTTTCAACCCAATCTGACTTTCAGTTCAAGAGAACTCATTTAAAGACTTTCATTGCCTTCACTTCTATTTTTCAACATGGTGGCCATCTTGGATAATGGAACGGAACAGTTTTAGCAATTCTGAATCTCCATGTCACCCTGATGCGTTCTATCAAGTTTGAGCTCGGTCTGACCTTTGGTTTGTGAAGAGATGTTTAAAGAATTTCAAGATGGCCACAATGGTTGCCATCTTGGATATTGGAACGGAACGGTTTTAGCAAATCTGAATCTCCATGTCACTTTCAGCTCATTCTGAACTTTGGTTCGGGAGGATATGTCATTTGAAGAGATATTGGAAAGAATCAATTTAGTAAATTTGAATATGTCATCCAGGTGCCCAGACCTTCGGTTCAAGAAAGAATTTCAAGATGGCCACTATGGCTTCCATCTTGGGTATAGAAACGGAATGATTTTAGCAATTCTGAATTTGCATGTTGCCCCAATGCCTCCCACCAAGTATCAGCTTATATGCTGTTTTGGTGGAGATGTCCCTAATGTGAAACGATAACAACAGACAACAGACAAGACGGCGGACAACAAGCCATGTCATAAGCTGACCCGGAGCTTCGAGTTAATAGTGTTCATCTCAAGAACTGCCGGGCCAATTGTCTTTGAACTTGGTATGAACAGTGGCTACAGATGACAGAATGCTACCTAGTTAGTTACATTGATGACCCTAGATTGACCTTGACCTGTTTTATGGCAAGGTCAAATGTGGCCACATTGGGTTTTGAATGGGAAAAAGGTAAATCAATACATTTGTCGAAAACTATTGTGGTCTATGACATGAGCGTAGGTACAATATGAATGTCTATGGTCGCCAAAGGTCAAGGCCACTTAGTGACCTTGGCTCCAGGTCATTTGGACTACAGGTTCATTGATATTTAAAAGGACATTTTCTCTAAATCATCTGGGCCAATATCACTTGAATTGCATAGGCAGCCTACTGACAACTGCAAACATTATTTTTTCTTCGAATGGTCCAGGTCACATAACCAAGATGGTTACCATACCCAAACATGGTAAAAAGTTTAAAAATGTTCTCCAGAAACACTGGGTCAATTGTTTTTTGAGACTTCAAAGGAAAGAGAACTTCCCTGGTTGTGGATTGAGTTCACTGTGAGTCTCCCAAGGAAGTGTGTGATGGATGGACTCACCTCTACGCCAAACCCAGAGTCAGAATTGGGATAACACCTATACTTCACCGTTGAAGATGATCTTATGCATATAGAAAATATCTGCAACATTAACCCATTTCAGACTGAAAACCCCTAAACGGATACCCTGGCAAACAGTGCAGACCCAGATCAGACGCCGCAGAACGCGGGTCTGATCAGGGCCTACACTGTTTGCAAAAAGTTCAATCATTTTCCAAATAGATTTTGAAAAAAAAACACAACCTGTCACCCCTAAATTTTGAAATGAACTTCTGCTATATATAAGGAGGAAGATTCCATTTGGTACAAAAAGGGTTAAAACCGGTCTCTCTCTAGGAAATTAACAGGGCTTTAAAATTTAATGTCTAAAAACACTAAAGCTGCTGATTCCTTTGGTCTTACAAGCGAACATTTATTTCACTCTATGTTCTCCATATATTGAGACATCCTTGCTGTTTATTATAAACAGTATTTTCAGAAAGGCGATGGCTCCATGTACTTTGAAGGACTGTCTAAGGGCGTGTCACCAGTAAACAATCTGATTCTGAAGGAAGGGCTACTTACTCCAGTCTCTAAGAAAGGCGATATAAGTAATCCATCAAATTACAGGGGTATCTCTGTCACTCCTATCGTCTTGGAACATGTCCTGAACAATCGGCGTAACCAGATTCTTCAACATTCCCATTCAGACTTCAGAAAGGCTTTACTGAGAAAACCTCATCAATGAACGCAGCTCTTATTTTGAGAGATTGCAATAATGAATCTAAAGCCTAAAAGAAACCCAGATGTCCAGAAGGCCTTTGACGTAGTAAACTACCAGTTTCTAGTGCACGAATTGTTAACTGACGGTATTACTGTTTATGACTGACTACTTTTGAAAGACTTCTACTCTAATATGACTGAAAGGATAAAGTGGGATGGCCCTCTTTTCTCACCCTTTATCATCAAGCAAGGGGTCAGACAGGGAGGCAAATTGTCTGCTACACATTGCAAGGGATATAACAACCCACTCCTAGAGATAGCAGTTAAGACTACAAGCAAAACAACTGGCCGTATAAAAGTCCCCCATGTCACATGTGCGGATGACCTATGTTATATGAGAGACTCCAAAAATGAGTTGCAACCCATGATACAGAGAATACCAGGTTCGTGTCCGAGATCCCCAGTGTATTGAATATGACATTGCCATGAGACAGCTAGCATGATGATACCCGTTTCTTCTCTATAAAGAGAAACATTTTGAATATTTATTCTCTTTTTGGCCCCCCCCCCCCCCCCCCCCCCCACGCATACATGTTACTTGAAACCCCCGCCTCCACCAAAGTTCAGTGGAAAGAAAAAGTAAAAACATGTATGCATTAGCAAATAAAGATGACATGGAAAGAGGATATTAAAACAAACTAGCCTTAAAGTACTTCAACCCAAATTCTGTAAAAAATGGTAAAGTGCATCAAGTTTATGCCTTTGTCAATAACAATACTTTTAGGAGGGCTAAGATGAAGGCTAGACATATACACTGCAGACCAATAGGGCGAGGTTTAACCAATTTAGTGTAAATCCTATTGCAAACAAGAACCTGAACCTAGAGAACACTTCATAGTATCATGCAAATCCCTGAACCTATCTTAGAAAAATAAGACATGCATTTGGTTGTTCCAGTGGAATCGACCATGTATACAGCTTCTTCTCGATTCAAGCCACCCATGTGTTTCTCAACGCCTGGAAACTTTTGATAAACAGACGCAGAATTACGCTGTCAGGAACATGTTTATGAGTTACACTAATGCTAGGATTTTGAACACTTAACCCTTGACCTGCTGAATATTTATATATGCCACACCCACTGCTGTTTAACAACCAATCAGATTGCTTGATACAAATTATTGCAACAAATTCATGAGCTGAATGACAAACAATGAAGATCCTGATCAGAAACCATCTAAACTGGATCTTCATTGTTTGAAAGGTAAGACATATCCGGGCTCAGCAGGACAAGGGTTAACAGTGAGATATACCAGAGAGCATTGCATGCTTAGTGTACTAACAAATTTAACTTGACCTCATGGTTTATGTGAAGGGGCCACGTGAAATAACCCCGGGAACATTACGAGAAAAGAAGAAGAATCGCCGGCCACCCCTTACGAGTCTACCAGGCGTGACGTATGTCCAAGAAAAGTAATGTTAGGCAAACAGACCGGTTGTATATGACCTAAATAGTGTTGACTGGACCATAAAACTTAAAAATAAAACAATTTCTGCCTTAGTCAACTTCGGCCAGAGGAACACTAACTGAATCCGTCCTGCCTTAAAATGACTAACGACACATTGATTAGTTTAGACTTTAATGGTTGTTCATTAACAGATATGTACATGTACTAAATTTATCCTCACCCAGACGACACTGAACCCTGCACATTGTAACAGCCTACTTGTTGTCCGGTGTTGGTGTCAACAAACTTCACATGGACCTTGTAGTCTCCCTGTTACAAGAACAAAAAAGACTAGGGTTGTAACAAGCAAAGCTAAAGAAGCTATTTATAGAAAATAAAACCACTCCATAGTAACATCCTTTGTTGTTATCTCACCTGTTCGCGAAGTGCTTAGGGTAAGATATTGCGATCAATGTCCGCCGTGTGGCTTCAACAATTTGCTGTTTCCTACTAAACCCTTGGATAAATTTCTTTTAAGCTTCACAGGTAAGTTGCCAAGGTGGCTCTCTACCAGAATAGCTAAAATCGTTCCGCTCTGATGAACAGGATAGCCACCAGAGCTAAAAATAGAAAAAAAGGTCTTTAAACGACTACACCTCCCGTACCCCTGGGTCAATTTTATTCAAAATTCATCGGAATATTGCTTAGGTAACCCTCTACCAACATAGCTAAAATGGTTCACGATTGCCGCCAGAGCTAAACAATAGAAAAACATCAACAATTTGCTTCAAATTCTAATTCCTCCTGAATCCTTGGGCCAAGTTGATTCAAACTTTACAGTAATGTTGTCTAGGTAGCTCCCCAACAAAACAGCTAAAATCATTTCGTTTCGATGAACTGCCAGAGCTAAAATAAGAATAAAAAAACCTTTAAATGACATCTCCAGTATACCCAAAACCCGTTTTCATTCAATTGCTATAGGAATGTTGACCTACCAAAATAGCTAAAGCGGTTCGTTCCACTCTGATTAGCAAAATGGCCATCAGAGCGAAAAAAAGTGTCAACAATTTACTTTAAATGCTAAAACCTCCTAAACCCTTAAGCCAATTTGGTTCAAACTTAGCAGGAATGTTGCCTATGTGGCTCCCTACAAAACTGGCAAAAATTGTTTCACTCTGATGAAAAAGGTGTCCACCAGAGCTAAAAATAGAAAAATAAAATCTTCAAATTACAGCTCCTCCTATACCCTTAATCCAACTGCATTCACACTTGATAGGAATATTGCTAAGGTATCCCTCTACCAAATTAGCTAAAACGGTTTCGCTCCGATGAGTAACATGGCCGCCAGGGCTAAAACAGAAAAATGACAACAATTTGTTCAAATGCCAGCTCCTCCTAAACCATTGAGCCAATTTGATTGAAACTTTACAGGAATGTTGCCTTGGTGGCTCCCTACAAAAATAACTAAAATCGTTCCACGTCGATGAACAAGATGGCCACGAGAGCTTAAGAATCGAAAAAACAAACCTTCAGACAGTAACTTCTCCTATACCCTTGGGCCATCAAAGGAATGTTACTTGGGTGACCCCCTACTAAAATAGATAAAATGGTTCCGCTCTGATGAGCAAATGACCGCCAGAGCTATAATTAAAAAACGCCAACAATTGCTGTAAATTCTAGCTCCTTCTAAACCCCTGAGCCAATTTGATTCAAACCTCAAAAAACACAAATGGCTCCCCAACAAAACTGCTAAAATCATTCCGCCCCGATGAACAAGATAGTCATCAGAGCTAAAATATTGAAAGTCAACTCCTCCTCCTGGGCCAATTTCATTCAAACTTCACAGAAATATTGCACAGACTCACTACCAAAGTAGCTAAAATGGTTTCATTCTGATTAACAAGATGACCACCAGAGCTAAAATAAAAAATAATGAATTCAGTAACAACTTCTCCTGTATCTTTGGTTCAATTTCATTCAAGCTTTACAGGAAGTGTGCTTAGAAGACGCTAACAAACTATTTTAAACGGTTCTGCTTGGATGAACAAGATGGCCACCATAGCTTAAAATAGAAAAAAAAAATAAAGGACAGCTTCTCCTGCAGCTTTGGTTCAGTTTCATTCAAACTCCGAAGTTCCCACCAATGCGCCGGGCGAATGGGATAACCACTGGGCGTAAAATTTGGTCTACGTAGCGCTGACCAAGAAATATCGCAAGAAAAATGGGATATTTTTCGTGAACATGGACCTGTCATGGCGTCCTTACAGCGACCAAGACGTTGCTACGGAGCTCACATGGCGATCTATCGCTTTCCTGTGGCGTTCTTGATGGCGATTGTATGCGCTCTCACGGCGCTCACAATGCGTGCACTGCGCTTTTACGGCGCTCACACTGCGCTGACGGCATGTTTGCACTATAAAGCAAAGTGTAAACTGACATCTTCATCAGTCAAGCAGTTTTGTTTGATTTGAGGTTTAACGTCCCCATCAACACAGTATAGGTCATATTATAGACGTTGCTTCCAATTTTTGTGGGAATTTTACACGACATTGAGATGAAATGACATCTCAATCCCTGTCGCCTAATGAAACCAATAGGGTTAATAAGCATGGGCGGTCCGGCTCGCACCCCTTTGCCTGGGCATGCTTAGATCCCCTAAGCGGTTTACCAGTACTCGTGTGCCGTCGGAAGCAAGTCCACCGCCATCATCGCAAGCAGGAGTAAGTCCACCATCATTGCCTTATCAATCACCACAGAAGACAGTACTCAATTAAACTTATTACCACAGAAGACAGTACTCAATTAAACTTTACGTTCCACAGTCTACTCTAGCCACTGTTTATACAAGCGGGCGCCCCCGCCCATCGGGACTGGAAAAAATAGATGGACTGCATGATGCTTCCACGGAGAGCTGAAACCGACCGGATCTAAGCCTACCCAGGCAGAGCGGTGCGAGACGGACCGTCCATGCTTATAAACTCTATTGGTTTCATTGGGCGACAGGGCTTTAGATGTCATTTCATCTCATTGGCGGGTAAAAGTCCCACACAATTGGAAGCAACGGCTCCAGAATGACATATACAGTGTTGACGGGGACGTTAAACCTCAAATCAATCAACCAATTAATCAATTATACAAGCGGAGCTTATAAGGCGTTGAAGGAGACCTCTGTGCGCCCCTGCCGAGCTCTTGTAGCTTTGTAGGAGACCTTACTGTGCTGCTATGGCAACCTAACGGCGACCTCACTGCGCTCAAATCAGAACGCCGAGCGACGGCGTTTGTTTTGAGCATGCTCAAAACAAACGCCGTCGCTTAGCGTTCTATGCGATCCCAACGCGCCTACTGGCAATGTCACTGCATTGCTACGGCGATGTTTGCGATCGTACTGCGCGCACCTCGGTGCCCTGCATTTTTCTTGGACGCCGTGAAAATTCGGCCCTGGTTGACTGGCGAGCGTTACGTAGACTAAATTCCAAGACGACAACGCACGCCCACATCGAGCCCGTGTTGCCGTTGAATTTCTGAGACAACAAGGTGTAAGGACACCGCCGTGGACAGTCAAACCCCCCGATCTGTCGCCGATTGAGCACATTTCGGATGTCTTTGGTCGCCGCGTGTGCAACAGACCGCAGCGTTGTAACAATCTGCAACAGCTTGGCCGAGCATTGCAAGAAGAATGGCGACGGATACCAAGGGAGATAATCCGTCGCACAATCACTAGCATGCCCAGAAGGTGTCGTGCATGCATCAATGCTCGTGGTGCATGGACCAGATATTGGTCCCCTTCCCTGTGACATTGAAGTTTTTCTTCTTTCTATATTGGAACAGCAACTATTTAAAACTGATCAACAAGCTTTTATCCTCATTTTTGGCGACATCACCACTGACGTCAATGGAAAAATGAATTTATCGCAAATTGCATTATTTTTAAACTGCTGTTTTTTTGTTTTTTTTTTTTATAAAGAAAGATCACAGAAAAAAGAACAAAATTGTTTATGTCCTGGTCAATTTAGTTTTTCAATAAAACCAGTTTCATGAACATTTGTTTGTTTGTTTGATTTAAGGTTTAACGTCCCCGTCAACACTATAAAGGTCATTTTGGAGACGTTGCTTCCAATTTTGTGGGACTTTTACCCGACAGTGAGATGAAATGACCTCTCAAGCCCTGCCGCCCAATAAAACCAATAGGGTTTATAAGCATGAACGGGCCGACTCGCACCGCTTTGCCTTGGCAGGCTTAGATCCTCTAAGCAGTTTACCAGTACTCGTGTGCGGGTCGGTTTCAGCTCTGCGTGGAAGCATCATGCAGCCCATCTATTTCTTCAAGCCCCGATGGGCGGGGGCCGTTCATGAACATCAGATGAGCAAAAATAATATAAATAATTTTCTTGCAAACATCAGATTACATTGAAGTCTATGGAATCTTTGCTTTCGATGACTTTAATTTGGCATATAAGTGTAGATCTGTTTCTGAGTAATATTTAAACGCAATGATCATATTTTGTACGTGCTCTTCAACACAGATTCTTCCCAGCAGGCACACGTCGTTATGACAACGTCAAATCAACGTCGGTGCAACGTCATGTGCTGGTACCGACGTTGGTGTGACGTCACAATTACGTCATGTGCCTGCTGGGTTTGGTCTATCTGACCTCTGCAAGAATTGTGAAATAGAGATCAAATTGCATTATTGCATTTTCAGTATTGTATACTTTTGTAAACGAATATTGTGCTAAGTCCGCCATCTGAGGCGATGTATATGTTCATGCCCAAATCAATGACCTTTGAGAGTACAAAATCCAAGCGTGGCGAGACCATTGCATTTTCAGGGAAGGCAAGCTTCGGATACCTTTTGTCACGGAATTAAAAAAATATGGTGTTTATATGCTTTACAGACTGTTACGACTAACACGCGAAGTACAAAATTAAGACGGGGTTTGAAGAAATAAATAGGCTGCATGATGCTTCCACGCAGAGCTGAATCCGATCGCACACGAGTACTGGTAAACTGGTTAGAGGATCTAAGCCTGCCCAGGCAAAGTGGTGCGAGTCGGACCGTCCATGCTTATAAACCCTATTGGTTTCAATGGGCGACAGGGCTTGAGATGTCATTTCATCTCAGTGTCGGGTAAAAGCCCCACAAAATTGGAAGCAACATCTCCAAAGTGACCTATATAGTGCTGACGGGGACGTTAAACCTCAAATCAAACTAACAAACAAACAAAATTTAGAACAAAATTGTAACTATCGACCAATGTAAAATTTCAGCTGAAGGTGACTTACATACGGAAACAACTTTGAAAAATCACGTGCGTGTTCTGTTTTCTTTCAAGGTTAGTTTAAAACGATTTAAGTATAGTAATTTTCGTTGAATTTTTATAGCTATCTATATCAGCTAATGATACTTTAAAAATTCAGTCTTAAGCTCAATAATTACCCGAACATGACAACCGACAAGCCTTCAAGCACGTGCACATAAGGAAGGTTCAGATCAGCCCTGCACATCTGCGCAGTCTGATTAGAGTCCTTCTTGTGCGCTAGACAGGCTACCATCGTGCTAAATTGGTTTACTTTGACACAACTGCTGCATTTCACCTAAGTTCTCTTGAAATCCGAAATTCTGACAGCATTCATCTTCCACTTTCTCCTCTGTTCCTCACGTTCACTTTCTCTACTATCTTTTTCTCTGTTTCTCTGGAAGACGACACAAAATGACCCACAAGGGTTGACGGGTCGTTAAACCCAAATTAATCAATCAATCAATCCGACAGCCTTGTTAATGTACATTAAATCTTTGATCATTAAATATGGTATTTACACTAATCGTTTTGCTGAAAAATGTGAGTAGCTTTTTCGTCTAATTTTTGCTGAAAAAATGTGAGTAAATGCAAAAGCTACTCACGTTTTTTCAGCAAAATGTATCACTATAAAAGAAATGCTTGCTAGAACAGTTTAAGTTGAGGTATATCGTGAAGCTAAAGATGTTTGGCACAATTGGGCCCTGAAGTTTGCATTTTTAAATGATATATAATCTCTACTAAAGTCTTTAGAAACAAAACAGATTTTTATACAAAGAATCCTGTATGAATTTTGAGGGTTAGCGGCTGAGTTTATAAATTACCTTGTGCTCAACAGAAGTGAGTCTGAATTTGTAATAATCATAAGGGATCATTTTTAATAAGGTAATTACCCTGCTCAGATCAACACAGAATGTCTTTTTTCTTGCCTGTACATTTTAAAATACCAATGGTTTTAAAATTCATGGGCAGAACAAATTTCATGCTAAAGTGAGTTGAGAATGCAAAAGTTCTACGATAACCTGGTGGCCAGGGCCCGAGGTTATAATTTTTTTTCATGCTCAACTCACTTGAGCATGAAATCTGTCCTGCTCGCAAATTTAAAAAAGCCAACAGTTGTTGGCATTTTAAAACTTGTTGAGCAGGACCAATAACATTCTCTGCTCTCTGAGAAAGGAAAAATCGCTCAGCTTCTTAGTATTTTAATTCTTATGAGCACCACAAGTTTCATGCTCAGCTGAGTTGAGCATGAAAAATGTTTTATAACATCGGGGCCTGGTCTATACTTACTCCGGCAAAAATTTTAAATATGGATGCGACTTCCGGAATCTGAAATGTTGCATGATTAAGACGATAGTGTCCCGGCTGGAAGGGGCATGCGCAAGGGAAGTGGTCTTGTGCAAGCTGCAGGGGACAATGTGATGTACCATTGGAATCTTTAAACTGAACCAACAAGTCACACAGGTTGTACGAACTGTAAAGACATGAGTAATTGAGATTGGTTATTTTCAAAGTGTTAAGGGGAATGGGAACCCCTTCAGGGGAGGCAACTCATGCAAAAGTATTTTTGTCTCTCATGTCAAAAGGGGTCCACTCTTAAAGGAAAGAATTTGCTCCTGAGGACCAAATTCTTTCCTTTAAGAGTAGACCCCTTTTTCAGCGGGACAGGGCTTACAGAAAAGCGAACACGAAGTCCCGAAAGTTGTCTCCCTTTGAAAAATGGCGGACAAATCTGCTAGGTGTTCCCATTTCCCTTAAACAATGAACAGAAAAAATTTTCTTGTTCAACAAAATGATTCATGGCCATTGTAGGCCTACTTGACATTGATATCTCGATCAGAAACAACCCATTAACTATTACTTGTATTTTTTCTCTTTCCATAAGTTTCCTGCTTCAGTGTTGGTCCTGCCGCAAATCAAAGCACTGACAGCACTAGAGGGCCGGTCATCTCTGATCTCTGGGTAAATATAACTGAATAGGTTAACGTTTTCGTTTTCTTCAGTGAAGACACTGACTGGGCGCTGCATTCTGCGAATATGGGTATTTGTTACACTGCAAAGAAATCCAGACTTTTGATTGGGCAGCGCAAAGTCAGTTATTTACCATAAACGTCAACAAAAATATTACCCTCGCTGAATTGCGATGTATACTGCAACTGACAAGAAATCATCCTCGGTAGCCCATTTGTGATCCATTACGTTTAACTTCATCCATCGATGAATGTAGTTTATGAATTGAAGTGCACCTGGGTCACCGAGGATGACAAGAAATATACACGCACCACATTAATTTCTTATGGAACCCGGGAAGGGACATGCTGGTTTTATTTGTCTGCACAATATAACATCTTGTGCGGACAACATAATATCTTGTGCGTAGAAGATATTTTCTTGTTCGCACAACTTATAATCGTATTCAAAAAACATAATATCTTATTCGCACAACATATTATCTTGTTCGCACAAGATATAATCTAGTGCGCACAAGATAATAGCTTGTGTGCACAAGATAATAGCTTGTGCGCACAAGATAATATCTTGTTTGCACAACTTAATATCTTATTTGCACAACATGTTATCTTGTTCGCACAACATAATTATTATCTTGTCTGCAGCCCCCGCCCATAGGGACTTGAAGAAATATATGGGCTGCATGATGCTTCCACGGAGAGCTGAATCCAGCCAGCACACTAGTACTGGTAAACCGCTTAGAGGATCTAAGCCTGTCCAGGAACCGCAGTGCGAGGCGGACCGTCCATGCTAATAAACCCTATTGGTTTCATTGGGCGACAGGGCTTGAGATGTCATTTCATCTCAATGTCGGGTAAAATTCCCACAAAATTGGAAGCAACGTCTCCAAAATGACCTTTACAGTGTTGATGGGGACGTTAAACATCAAATCAAACAAACAAACAAACAAACAAACAAATTATCTTGTCTGCACAACATAATATGTTATTCGCACAGCATAATATCTTGTGCGCACAACATATTATCTTGTTTGCACAACATATCATCTTGTTTACGCAACATATTGTCTTGTCTGTGCAACATATTATCTTGTTCGCACACTATGTTATCTTGTCCATATGACAAATTATCTTGTTTGCACAACATAATATCTTGTCTGTGCAACATAATATCTTCTTCACACAACATATTATTTTCTTTTAAGAAACAAGATAATATATTGTGCGAACAACATATGTTGTGCAAACAAGATAATATGTTGTGGGCTCAAGATATTATGTTGTGCGAACAAGATAATATGTTGTGCAAACAAGATAAAATCTTGTGCGAACAAGATATTATGTTGTGCAGACAAAATAATAAATTGTGTGAACAAGACATTATCGGTTGTACGCCTAAGATATTATGTTGTTCGCCTAAGATGATATTCTGTGCGAACAAGAAAATATG
Source organism: Lucinisca nassula (assembly GCA_963580285.1). NCBI lineage: Eukaryota > Metazoa > Mollusca > Bivalvia > Lucinida > Lucinidae > Lucinisca > Lucinisca nassula. The sequence goes on along the minus strand of OY757013.1, from coordinate 20,953,245 downwards.
TTGTGCAAACAAGATAATATGTTGTGTGAACAAGATATTGTCCTGACATGATAATAAGTTGTGCAAACAAGATATTATCTTGTGCGCACAAGATATTATCACGGTTGTTCGTACAAGATAATATCTTGTGCACGCACAAGATGTTATCCTGTGCAGACAACTTTAAAAATAAAAACAACATGTCCCTTCCTGGGTTCCGTAATCTGCAGCCAGTCGATTAATAATATTTTTTTTTTACGGCGTAGCCGTTATGGTTTTGCTTTTGTCCTACATTTTTCGTTATTCCATTGGTCAATAAAACCACATGTCCAAGGAGATGACCATTTCATTGGTCAATGGTTTGCATAAATAAATCTACTCAAAAGTACGACAGTTTACTGAAGTTTTAACCTAGGAAATGTTTCGTTTTTTTATGTGAGACATGAATGAAAAATATATACAGTTTCGGCTTGCTCATCGTCTTGTCCTTTGATGACCATACGTCACAGGTATAATTGTGTTTCTAGTGAATTCTGTAACTGCTGCGGTGAATAGCTATTTTGACCTAATTTCACGTGGTTGGTCTATATAGCGAAAGGAACCATTTCGCGAAAGGAAGGTTCCTTTCGCGAAAGGAAGAATTTTCTGCGAAAGGAATTGTTTGTTTGATTTGAGGTTTAACGTCCCCATCAACACTGTGTAGGTCATTTTGGAGACGTTGGTTCCAAGTTTGTGGGACTTTTACCCGACATTGAGATGAAATGACACCCAAGCCCTGTTGCCCAATGAAACCAATAAAGAGATATAGCATGACAAAAACATGTAATAATCGCATTACAAATTGACAGATGTTTAATTTACAATATATGCTAAATAAAAGTTGCAGTGTATCATTTGTCTTCAGCATACTTTATGTCCTCCATTTTAACACAAAATGGACATTTTCGAATATCATTAATGTTATATAAATTCTGAAAAGGAATAAGTGTAATTTGAGTTTTAATTAGGTGCACATAAGATCAAGTTTCCGTCCGTTTGTCTGCTCGTCCGTTTGTTCGTCCGCCTATGCGTTTACGTTCACCATAGCGACATCCCGAAATGTTAACCCTAGAATTTGTGTTCAAAAACAGTAAATGATAACGTTTTCTTATTTGCTGTGCATATACTTGAGATCATATGCTCTTGAAATGAGGTCATGTTTTTAACCTTGACCTTTTACATTGACCTTAGCTCAAACAGGCGGGACACCGCCCTCTGCAAAGCTATTTTTGGAATATTTAAACAATTTTTGGCATACTGATAGATATCAATGAGATCTAACCAATGAACTTACGAAATATTATATTCCATTTAGTATAGGCTCGCCGAGGCGAAAAAATGTGAAAATTTTCGAACTGCTTTTCCTCGGAAACCGTTGGGCCGATTGAAGTCAAATTTCATATGGAGCCTCTATGGGATGGGGGAAACCAAAATTTGCTCATGGGGTCCAGGTCACATGACCCAAATGGCCGCCAAGCCATATATGGTCTGTCTGTCTGTCCGTCCGTAACCCGTTTGTGAAAATTGGTGATAGTGACTTAACCGCTTGGAATATTTAAACAATTTTTGGCATACTGATAGTATCAATGAGGTCTAACCAATGAACTTGCGAAATATTACATTCCATTTATTATAGCCTCGCCGAGGCGAAAAATGTGAAAATTTTCGAACTGCTTCTCCTCGGAAACCGTTGGGCCGATTAAGGTCAAATTTCATATGGAGCCTCCATGGGATGGAGGAAACCAAAATTTGCTCATGGGGTCCAGGTCACATGACCAAAATGGCCGCCAAGCCATATATGGTGAAAACCCTTCAAAATAGTCTTCTCCAGAACCACTTGGCAGATTTCCACGAAACTTGATAAATAACATCTGGGATCTCATAAATTGCTAAAATGGTGACCCTGGGTTGACCTTGACCTTCTTTGTGCCTAGGTCAAACTTTGACACATATGTTTTTGTATTGGAAAAGTGAGAATTCATTTTATCCTGCAAACGATTCAGAATACCGTACTAAAGTATTAGATATATTTTTGCTCCTTACGATAAGGCGCATTTATTGGGGGAACCGTTTTAAGTCCAGGTCACATGACCAAAATGGCCGCCATACCCATATATGGTAACACTCATCAAGCTAAAAGCATCCGGCGGGTCGTGCACTTCAGCTGAAGCACTGGTTTCTAAACAACCTTCCAATTAAATCTACGCCGCATATCTTTTTGAAGATATTTCTTGTTTTCATTCATTTTGACGCTTTAGCTCATTTTTTTTTTTCGTTATAAAACCTCACAGTCTATCATGACCCCATTTTCCCACTGAGCACCGTGATCATCAAAGGGCGAGTTTGATGACGTCACATACATGTATACATGTACTTCACAAAAACATTGCAAGAATGTACAAAATGCCGTAAAAAAGCTTTCCAGTATAACAAATTCGTTATTTTGATTCCTGACGGGGGCCATGGGATCAGATACCCCACGTGAAAGCGATATTTACTGTCGCCTAACGGCACTACCTTTTGCATGGACTGTATGTTAGGAGTGAACTGTACTTATAGAATTAGATGCAAAATGATCCATCAGCATTATCAAAATGTATGTAATAACCAGTGCTTCAGCTGTAGTGCACGACCCGCCGGATGCTTTTAGCTTTATGAGTGTTACCATATATGGGTATGGCGGCCATTTTGGTCATGTGACCTGGACCTAAAATGGTCCCCACCATAAATGCGCCTTATCGTAAGGAGCAAAAATATATCTTATACTTTAGTACTTTATTCTGAATCGTTTGCAGGATAAAATGCATTCTCACATTTCCAATACAAAAGCATATGTGTCAAAGTTTGACCTAGGCACAAAGAAGGTCAAGGTCAACCCAGGGTCACCATTTTAGCAATTTATGATGGGCCTACGTCCCAGATGCTATTTATTAAGTTTCGTGGAAATCTGCCCAGTGGTTCTGGAGAAGACTATTTTTGAAGGGTTTTTACCACATATGGCTTGGCGGCCAGTTTGGTCATGTGACCTGGACCCCATGAGCAAATGTTGGTTTCCCCCATCCCATAGAGGCTCCATATGAAATTTGACTTCAATCGGCCGGACGGTTTCCGAGGAGAAGCAGTTCGAAAATTTTCATATTTTTCGCCTTGGCGAGGCTATACTAAATGGAATGTCATATTTCGCAAGTTCATTGGTAAGATCTCATTGATATCTGTCAGTATGCCAAAAACTGTTTGAATATTCCAAGCAGTTAAGTCACTATCACCAATTTTCACAAACGGGTTACGGACTGACAGACAGACAGACCATATATGGCTTGGCGGCCATTTTGGTCATGTGACCTGGACCCCATGAGCAAATTTTGGTTTCTTCCATCCCATAGAGGCTTCATATGAAATTTGATTTCAATCGGCCCAACGGTTTCCGAGGAGAAGCAGTTCGAAATTTTTCACATTTTTCGCCTCGGCGAGGCTATACTAGATGGAATGTAATATTTCGCAAGTTCATTGGTTAGATCTCATTGGTATCTATCAGTATGCCAAAAACTGTTTAAATATTCCAAGTGGTTAAGTCACTATCACCAATTTTCACAAACGGGTTATGGACGGACAGACAGACAGACCATATATGGCTCGATATGAGTGAAATAATCTCGTAAGGGCCGTGAAACCAACCCCCCACCACCCCCCTCCAAAAAAAAAATCAACCTCCCTCGGTTTATAAATCCCATATGTGTAATAAACTCTGTATAATCGGACAATCAGCCTTAGTGTCGCTTATATTATTTTATTTTGGATAGCCTATTGGCCATTTTGTGGGAAAGTAATAGTCCTTTTGGCTTTCCGCTATTGATGTTTCCATTAGGTCTGTTGTTTCATGTTTGTTTTTCTTTCCCTTTGGTGTCTCTGATGGGAGCTGTGGGTTGATTGTATCGATTCCCGATCATTGCCTCCACTTCTATTTGAGACAATTTCTTTATCATATATATGCTAAGTGTTTGACTGATGGATACGGACAGGGTTACAATGCGAGTCGAACATGGATGTCATCATATCCGGAGTCATCATCAATACATGTATATCTTTCTTTTTGATGCTCTCAGATAATAAAGAAATCGGTCACCAATCGTTGGGCGTACCTAGCAATCAGACAATTTGTTGACGCGCACTCTCCGGAGAGAACGCAGTAGGCTCTGCTTATCATACTTTTAAGATTGATTTTTAAGTAAATTTTTAAGTTAAAATTTCCAGAGTAAAGTGCTGCTTTTTATAAACTGTCTTATCTTCATTATCTCTATTGTCTCATGTGTCTTAATTATTCTTATACTAAATTTCTGTGATACAATCTCTTAATGTATACACGCATAAGTAATTATGTATCAATTTCTCTCTTGTATATGTCCATATATGCTTTGTTTGTTTTTTTTATTTAAGAAATAGATCAGCTCTAGCTGTGATTTGTTGTGTAATAAATCACAGTTTGGAGGTCAGTTGTAAAGTAGACAAATCACAAGCGCGTAGCGCGCGTGATTTGTCTACTTACAACTGACCGACAAACTGTGATTTATTACCCAACAAATCACTGGCTAGAGCTGATCTATTTCGATTCTAACAGGCTGAAAATCGGCAAAAATGTTGTTGTTTCCTTCAAAATCTCACAACTTTTCGCCATTGTTAGAAGAAATCCCGCTAAAATTGTCGACTGGAACACATGCATTTATATCCTTTTCTAACGTTTTCGATGCGAGAAAATGACGTTACACCGTCTAACGTCAAGGAAATCGACTAGTGACGTAATAAATTTGGAGTTTTTAATGACGTCACCTATCACGCTCTTCTGAGGTGTGATTTGTTGCATAATAATTCACAGTTCCTTTCCATTGCCTATATAGGCGCGCTGTGTTAGAATTGAGGTTTAACGTCCCCGTCAACAATGTATAGGTCATTTTGGAGACGTTGCTTCCAATTTTGTGGGATGATTGACATTGAGCTGAAATGACATCTAAATCCCTCCGCCCAATGAAACCAATAGGGTTTATAAGTACTGCCTTTGCCTCGGAGGCCTTCATGCGGACTGAACAAATTATGTGTCTTAATCGCGACGGAAGTAAGGGCGAGGATTGTGGCCACGTAAAATCGATTTAAGCCCCCCCCCCCCCCCCCCCCCCCCCCAGTGGAATTCGTTTCCGCTGATCGTTCCAAGGCTGTTCTTCTGTCCCGATTTGTTTGTGTTATGGGTGTTTGTGTCGCTTATATTATTTTGTTTTGGATAGCCTATTGGCCATTTTGTGGGAAAGTAACTGTCATTTTGCCTTTCCGCTATTGATGTTTCCATTAGGGTCGGTTGTTTCATGTTTGTGTTTCTTTCCCTTTGGTGTCTCTGATGGGAGCTATGGGTTAATTGTATCGATTCCTGATCATTGCCTCGACTTCTATTTAGATCCTCTAAGCGGTTTACCAGTACTCGTGTGCGGGTCGGTTTCAGCTCTGCGTGAAAGCATCATGCAGCCCATCTAGTTCTTCAAGCCCCGATGGGCGGGAGCCATCTTGTCTATATATGCATGCTGTGATATATTTTGTCTTAGATGAAGATAAAGAAGCTTTATTTAACGTCGCATATCCGAAACAAGCAACATAAGCTCTGTAGAGCTTTTATTGCGACAAAGTATTAACAAATACTTACCTTCCTAGGACTACCCCTGATAATGCTACCGCCAGCCAAGGGAGCGCCTAATATATTTTGCACACCTTAGGAATGGCGCGGCCGGGGATCGAACCCGCATTCCCGAAGCGGACGCTCTACCACTGAGCTATCGGAGCCATGTTGTTATCTTACAAATGTTTGTCGAAGTGAAAGTCCTACAGGGCTTATGGTGTATTGTTGACGATATTCGACGTAAAATAAAATTTCTATGTCTACTGGATTTTATGTATGGTCAAAGACAGACATATGGGCAATGACAGGCAGGCAGGCTTCTGGAGCTTTAGTAGATAAACAATCGATTCAAAAACTACTGGCCATGGTGACCAAATCTGGATAAGAAATAAACTAATAGTTTTAAAATGCACTCTTGTGCCTTTAATATTATTCACTAATCCTGGGGACCAAGGATGCCATATTAACCATTAATATTCGGACACCACAACTCCATGCCATACTTGTTCTAAAGTCAGATCAAGACGGTTCCAACGTAAAGGCATATTGAGAATTAGAGAGATCTAATTCAAGGTAATGTTGGTTGATGCCTGACGCTCGGTCTCTGGTCTGGCCCATCGGAGTCTAACTGTTGGTTTTCTTTTGCTCCAGCATTTCAGTGGTTTCTTGCTGTCGAGTCCTCACCGTTGTTTCATCTCTGTGGTTGTTTGATTATTTGTGTTCACGGAAATGTTGCACTGATGAGTTAGGAGGCCTTCATGCGGACTGAACAGATTATTTGTCTAAATCGCGACGGAAATAAGGGCGAGGATTGTGGCCACGTAAAATCGATTTAAACCCCCAGTGGAATTTGTTTCCGCTGACCGTTCCAAGGCGGTTCTTCTGTCGCGGTTTATGTTTGTTATGGTTTGTCTTTTGGTGTTTGTGTCGCTTGTGTTATTTTATTTTGGATAGCCTATTGGCCATTTTGTGGGAAAGTAACTGTCCTTTTGGCTTTCCGCTGTTGGTGTTTCCATTAGGGTCTGTTGTTTCATGTTTGTGTATATTTCCCTTTGGTGTCTTTGATGGGAGCTGTGGGTTGATTGTATCGATTCCTGATCATTGCCTCCACTTCTATTTGTCACCTTTTGCAAAAGGTTAAGAAATGTTAAATCAATTTCTAAAGTCAGCTCAACCTAATGCCCCTAAATTTAGTAATGGACTCGTGCTATATACAGTAAAATTCCTATATTAAGACCACCTTTTGAACAGTCCCAAATGTGGTCCCTCACCAGAAGACACATTTTTTTTTCAGAAAACACATAGAAAGAATAACTGCACATTTTAAGTAGGCCTTTTAAACCAGAATTTGTCTTAATTTTAGGCGGTCTTAATAGCGGAATTTTACTGTATTTTCCGTACAGTATAAAAGGAATAATAAATTACATACCAGCTCCCTATTTTCAGTCCATTAGCGGTGATACAAGGCACGTCCGGCCAGCCAAACAGGAAGTGTTTCTCAATAATAACATCCAGCCGTATGTGGTTTCCGGCAATCTGATGCAGAATTTCAAGGTCTCCAGAAAATGTTTCAGGGCCGGGTATATGAACTGGGTCAGCACTTATATGGGCGTTGGTCACCCGCAGGATTTTGTTAGGACTGTGATCTGGTAAAATAAATTTTGTATTTTTTTTCAGGCAAATCCAAGCAACTTTGCAAAACGGCAGGAGCATCAACACAAAAAACATGTGCAGTAACTGACAACACCCGATAGGTCTACCTCGAGTTCTTAAGCGATCATCCATCTGAAACCGTCACCCAAGAAAAAGAAGATAGCACAGAGCATCTATCCCTACTCAAAGCAAAACAGGTTCTTGTACCACTGAAGCCAATGTCCCTGAATGACTCTGAAAGTTACACAGCATCTTCAGAACGACCCAACCTCCCTAATATGATGAGTAAAGTGAAACAAAGGTATTCGGAAATCGAACTTCAAGAGGTCATTTCGGCCATGACCACTCACCTGAGTCCAAGCCCCAAGTATCTATGTATGCAGTGACACTTGTCATATGTAGAACTGATACAACGCATAATGAAGTAATGTAGTAATTTCTTCATTTTGAAATTTTACTTCATTTTGCGTTGGCGTAGTCGACGCGAAATGAGGTAAAAAAATTATTTCATTTCGCGTTGATATACACCATATCGACGCAAAATGAAGTAATGATGGAAGAACATAGCTGTCTACGAGAGGAGACCAAAGACTTAGGAAGAAATACAGGTAAATTCCAATATAAAGACCACATTTGAGACAGTTCAAAAGTGGTCTTTAAGACCACATTTGAACATTCCCAAAGATGGTCTTCCACAAGAGCACACTGAATGTCGCAATCACATAGAAAATGTAACTTTAACCTTCAAAATATGCTTTAAAAACAAAATTTGTCTTAATTTTAGGGTGTCTTAATAGCGGAATTTCACTGCATTTGATTATGTTAGTAGAATTAAAACTGAACGCCTTACGGTATTTTGGTCTCATGTCTGATGTTTTTCCCTCATTTGTGTTTTAAGGTCCAACAAAATTGGAAGCAACGTCTCCAGAATGACCTAAATAGTGTTGACGGTGACGTTAAACCTCAAATCAAACAAACAAGGCTGTCGACGCATAATGAAGTAAAATTAAGTATGCCACCTATCACCGCAAAATGAAATAATTCTTTCATTTTGCGCAAACCTCTTAGTATCGACGCATAATGAAGTAAAAACTATATTTTATTTCATTTCGCATCGACTATGCCAACGCGTAATGAAGTAAAAATTTCAAAATGAAGAAATTACTACATTACTTCATTATGCGTTGTATCACAGAACAGCAAATGATCAAAGCCTTGAGAGTACTGCTGGGTCGGTTTTCTCTGTGTGTATCCTGAACCGTGTGACTTGGACTGTTAACATTTTTTTCCTGTACTCTAAGGAAACAATGTAGATCCTGATTAGACGCCGCGTTCTGCGTCCTGTAAATTCATGTAACGTAAGCAAACAGTGTAGATCCTGAGCAGACGTCTGATCTGGTAAAGCCAGCCCAGATTCTGTATACCACGCTATTAAGCAACACTCTGGCCTTAATGTTGCTATTTTCTATAAATAAGTAACCTGGATTCCTACTAATCATTTATGGTCACGTGTATGAACTATTTGCGCTTTATTACTTTGGGTCGATTGACCCCAAAACGGCACCCATAGTCTCTTGTCATATACAGAGCAGATTGTGAAAAGTGTAGCCATACGCAACAAGTGGATAGGATAGAGTAGAAAAAAAAAACAGCCCCCATCCCAAACCGGCTGCAAACACACCAGTCCCTTGCCATACTGAAGCCAAACCAACATAGAACACCCCAGCGTTGAAAGCTACACAGCACCTTCACGCCAACCCAACCAACCATCCACAGTCTATGGCTTCGAGCAGAAATAAGGAAAATAATATATGACCCCGTAAACCCTAGTTTTAGTAAATGTATATAAAAGTGGGCTTAAAGGCGTTCAAAAGTATGAAGGTTCGTGTTCGTGATGATTAGAATAATAGGAAATGAAGTATATTTTGTTTGAATTGAGGTTTAACGTTCCCGTCAACACTATTAAGGTCATTTTGGAGACGGTGCTTCCAATTTTGTGGGATTTTTACCCGACATTGAATTAAATAATATCAAATGACATCTCAAGCCCTGCCGCTCAATGAAACCAAAAGATTTATATGCATTGGACGGTCTGACTCACTCCTTTTTGCCTGGACAGGCTTAGTCCCTCTAAACGGATCACCAGTACTCTGATATGTGTGGTCAGTTTCAGCTTTGCGTGGAAGCACCATGCAGCTCAATCTATTTTTCCAAGCCCCGATACACGCATACTCAGATTTATTTGAAGAAGAAGAAGAAGAAGAAGAAGAAGAAGAAGAAGAAGAAGAAATAGATATCAGTATGGTGCACATTCTTTTGACAGTAACTAAAAATGCCCCGAAGAAGGAGAACTTTTTTATGCTCAGTCCCCACATAACTTTAATAGGAATGATGGACTGTGATAGACTGTACAATAGTAACTCGAGAACGACTGGTTTTCTAACCAATGCCACTTCTAACTGTTTCTGTGTCTCTAGAGAAATGAGCCCCGCCAAGCGAATTTGTGTCTTCGAGCATTCCGTCATGATAATAAAAATCAAAAATGAGTTCCTTTAAGAGCAATGAAAACATTCGTAAGAAAGAAGATGGGTCATACTACGTAGTTTCGGCTAATAAAGCCTCATCAGTGACCCTGTAAAGATCCGGCAACGAAAGCCAGAGGAAACATACTGCAATTTTGCGAATTTCGAATAGGCAGTCGACCCAAAGACTGATATAAATCAAAACGGGGTCCAAATAATTAAAAACATGTCTAGAATATGAGTCTAAACCAATAATTTGTTTCTGATTTCTCAGAATATTTACGCTGATCTCAAAGGACCAAAAGTAAAATATAAACTGCACTATGGTTGATGTACGGGGAGACGTTGTACGGCGCATGCCCAGCCATTCAGAGGGACCAGGGATATGGCTTTCTGCCTGAAGGTTTCTCTTGATTCACTGCTTGTATGAGAGAGCAGCGAAGGTTCTGGCGAGACTGCGCGGATGCGCAGGCTCGCCTGAACCTTCGCTGCTCGCATAGGCGATAAGTACCAATATCGCTTGACGGGGCCCAAATAACCACAGAACTTAAGATTTTCATATATTTAGAAAAAAAAAATATATATTTTTTTCTGTTTTTTTTTTTTTTTTTTTTTTTTTTTTATGTTGTGTGTACTCTTAAGAATCGCCTCAATGAGGCGTTATTGAGTTGATTGTTATGAGCACACTCAACATTCCTTATTTGAAAGAAAAAATATCCTTAATACATCCTCATTATATCTCACGGCATGGCGCTATCATCACGGGAACAAGTCCCTGAAGTGAACACCCCCTAAACCACACTTTATATAGAAAAAAACTGGGGTTTACTGGGGTATACATTATTTTTCTTATTTCTGCTCCAAGACATAGGTTGTAGGTACTCGTGAGAACCGCCTCAGTGACACCCACAACCTATGTTTGCAGTATAAATAAGAAAAAATATCACGGATTTTCATTGAAAAGTAGCCATTTTGGATATGTGAAAAAATGCACTATGTCGCACGGCTGTGTTATCGTATATGGGCCCCGTCAAGCGATTTTGGTACTTATCGCCTATGCGAGCTGCGAAGGTTCAGGCGAGCCTGCGCATCCGCATCTACTGGTTCTACCCAGGAAAAGAGGGCCACATGGAAGATTAGTACTAGTTTACTAAATGTGTTACCCTCTATAAATAAGGTCGATTAGAACCTTCGCTGCCCGCTCATTCAAGCAGTGAATCAAGAGGAACCTTCAGACAGAAAGCCATATCCTTGGCCCCTCTGAATTGCTGGGCATGCGCAGGTACAATTTGTCATGACGGAATGCTAGAAGACACAAATTCGCTTGGCGGGGCTCAGTTATGATTAACCGTCACTTGTTCTAACTACCCCGACAGCGAACTCATTTTCATGGTCCCAAAGGTATTCGAACTATTGAAAACACACTATTAAAACTATTGAAAATAGACTATTAGAACTATTGAAAATAGACTATTGGAACTCACGATTGAAGTTAGACTGTTTGAGCTATTGAAGTTTGACTGTATAAGATAAATTAATCCAGAACTTACTGCAATCACTTAACGAAAAGTGATATCTTGCAAAACTCGGCGACACAGCAAGCCCTAACAGAAAAGTTAAAGATAACGCCGCAACCATCTTGTCTGCCGGAGATAAAATGGAATGATGGAATGAATTCTTTTGCTTCAACAAACGCCTTTTCTTTGCTGCAAAAATCGTGACATTATAGGCGAATAAATCCACCTTCAGGGGAGACAATTTCTTTGTTTGTCTGGGTGGGTGGGGGGTTGGGGCTGCTCTTAAAGGAAAGATGAGCGAATTCTAACCTTAAAGATTAGACCCCAATTTCCGTTCCTGTCATGGTCGAAGTCATCTAAGGGTGAAAACAGATAGATACAAAAGTGGTCTGTAAAAAAAAAAAAAAAAAAAAAAAAACACGTCAGGTGTACCAATGCCCCTTAAACCATTTCAGTGCTATGGACAATGTCCAAAAGTAATTGCTCATGTCTGCTATTTCCAGAGCTTTGATACAATTTAGCCTGCGCAAAAGAGTCAATTTTATCGGAGCTCCAATACTTCTGGGACCATTAATTTTGTTTGAGTTTCGGATGGTTCGAACTAATGAGGGTCAGTTATGGTGCCAAGCCATAAAATATAACAGGAATGACTAGAGGGTCTATTAAATAAACGAATGTTGTGTGTCGACTCGTTGAGGAGATTCTGAGTACACACAACAAATCTTTTCAAGACAAAATCAGAACAAGAGGACCATGATGGTCCTGTATCGCTCACCTGAGTCTATTCATCACCTTGTTTTTGATCCCACATGACCCATATTCAAACATATTCAAGATTTAATAAAGGCAAACATTCTTGGCAAGTTTCATGAAGCTTGAACCAAAAATGCAGTCTAAAGTATGATTTGACCAATTCTGTTTCTTTGATTTGAGGTTTATACTATTTAGGTCATTTTGGAGACGTTGCTTCCAATTTTGTGGGACTATTACCCGACATTGAGATGAAAGGTCCGCCCCTTCATGTCTGACAGTATTTATATTTCTGCAGCCTGAAGTTTGATTTCAATCATTTCTAATCTGTAGCATGCTTATGGTGGGGAAATTATGAAATAAAAGTAGGTCGAGTACTGACAATGTTTTTCCTACAAATAGCCAAAAGAACTTTGACCATGATCCAAACACCCTGAAAGTCTGAATTGTTTGAGATACTGTATTATCATACAGAATATTTGTTTAAAGTTATAATAACCCCTAAAAGACGGGAAAACCCCGAAGGGGTAGCCTGGCAAACAGCATAGGCCCAGATCAGACGTCGCAGAACTTGGCATCTGATCAGGGTCTGCACTGTTTGCTAACAGCATTTTCTGTCAAATAAAATATCCCTCCTGACCAAGGTATTACAAAAAGAGGACAATTCTGAGCAAGTTTGATGATGATTGGACTAAAACTGTGGCCTCTAGAGTGTTAACAAGGTTTTTCTATGATTTTACCTACTGACCTACTTTTGACCCCACATGACCCATATTCGAATCAGACCTAGATATTGTCAAGATGATCATTCTGAGCAAGTTTGACGATAATTAGACAAAAATTGCAGTCTCTAGAGTGTAAACAAGGTTTTTCTATGATTTGACCTACTTTTGACCCCACATGACCCATATTCGAATTTGACCTAGATATTGTAGAGATGATCAGTCTGAGCAAGTTTGATAATAATTTGACCAAAACTGTGGCCTCTAAGAGTGTTAATAAGGTTTTTCTATGCTTTGACCTACTGATCTACTTTTGACCCGACATGACACATATTCGAACTTGACCGAGATATTGTCAGGATGATCATTTTGAGCAAGTTTGAGGATGATTGGACCAAACCTGTGGCCTCTAGAGTGTTAACAAGGTTTTTCTATGGTTTGACCTACTGACCTATTGTTTGGCCGACATAACCCATAATCAAACTTGACCGAGATATTGTCAGTATGATCATTCTGAGCAAGTTTGGGGATGATTGGACCAAAACTGTGGCCTCTAGAGTGCTAACCATGTTTTTCTGTGGTTTGACCTACTGACCTACTTTTTGACCCGAAATGACCCATATTCGAACTTGACCGAGATATTGTCAGAATGATCATTCTGAGCAAGTTTGAGGATGACTGGACCCAAACTGTGGCCTCTAGAGTGTTAACAAGGTTTTTCTATGATCTGACCTACTGACCTACTTTTTGACCTGAAATGACCCGTATTCAAACTTGGCCGAGATATTGTCAGGATGAACATTTTGACAAAGATTGGGGAAGATTGGACCAAAACTGTGGCCTCTAGAGTGTTAACAAGGTTTTTCTATGATTTGACCTACTGACCTTCTTTTTGACCCGACATGACACATATTCGAACTTGACCGAGATATTGTCAGGATGATCATTTTGAGCAAGATTGAGGATGATTGGACCAAAACTGTGACCTCTAGAGTGTTTACAAGGTTTTTCTATGGTTTGACCTACTGACCTATTGTTTGGGCGACATAACCCATAATCAAACTTGACCGAGATATTGTCAGTATGATCATTCTGAGCAAGTTTGGGGATGATTGGACCCAAACTGTGGCCTCTAGAGTGGTAACCAGGTTTTTCTATGATTTGACCTACTGACCTACTTTTTGACCCGACATGACCCGTATTCGAACTTGACCGAGATATTGTCAGGATGATCATTCTGAGCAAGTTTGAGAATGATTGGACTAAACTGTGGCCTCTAGAGTGCTAACAAGGGTTTTCTGTGGTTTGACCTACTGACCTACTTTTTGACCAGACATGATCCATATTCGAACTTGACCAAGATATTATCAAGATGATCATCCTGAGCAAGTTTGAGGATGATTAGACCAAATTTGTGGCCTCTAGAGTGTTAACAAGGTTTTCCTTTGATTTAACCTGGCGACCTACTTTTTGACCCGACATGACCCATATTCAAACTTGACTGAGATGTTGTCATGATAATCATTCTGAGGAAGTTTGATGATGATTGGATCAAAACTGTGGCCTCTAGTATGTTCACAAGAAAAAGTTTACGCACGACGGACGACGGACGACTGACGACGGACGACGAACGACGACGCCGGACATCTCACAGTCACAAAAGCTCACCATGACCTTGGGTCAGGTGAGCTAAAAAGCACTTGGGTTATCCTAAATATTACATGGATATCTGGATTTAAGACGATAGTAAACGAGATGTCCGTGTTCGAGTTGTCGAGATTTCGCTGTAGATAGACCAGGCTGGCCCGTTGCTTTGGCCGTTAGGTTTGATACTTACGTGAACACATCTGCTGTGCTGTTTGGGCGTAGCGGTCATGGGTTCCTGTTCATTTGATATGGGTGGTATTTTGAGCATGAATCCGACTTTCCTTATTAGCTCTCGTCGAACCAAGGGTCTACGACGACAACGACGATGATGATGATGTTGATGACGATGATGATGATGACGACAATTAAGACAACAGTGTGTTGCAGCAGCAGCAGCTGCTGCTGATGGTGATGAAGATGACGACGACGATGATGCTGACGACGATGATAACGACGACAATGACTGACGCAGACGACGGTGATAATGCTGACGTTGATGAACAGTCGATATTTTGATGACTAACAATAATAATAAGTCTGTTTGTTTGTTTGATTTGAGGTTTAACGTCCCCGTCAAGACGGTATAGGTCATTTTGGAGACATGCTTCCAATTTTGTGGGATTTTTACCCGACATTGAGATGAAATGACATCTCAAGCCCTAACGCCCAATGAAACCAATAGGGTTTATAAGCATGACCGGTCCGACTCGCACCGCTTTGCCTGGTCAGACTTAGATCCTCTAAACGGTTTACCAGTACTCTTGTGCGGGTCGGTTTCAGCTCTGCGCGGAAGCATCCTGCAGCACTATTTCTATTTCTTCAAACCCCGATGGACGGAGGCCTTCAACAAATCTGTTAGGCTTGTGATGTTGCCCCATGTGTAGTCCTATCCCGTACAGCCTGAGCTTGTCTTGGCCACGGTGTGGAGACTATCAGTAAAAGGGTCCTTGTTGATGTGGACCAAATATGAGATACTTTAAGTGCAGTGAAGTTTCAGAGACTCGTACACCAATGACTGGTAAGTTATGGCTGATTCAAACAAGTTCTTGTGTCTCTAGGGAAGAGTTCCCATATATCCAGATGTCAGTACAGTGAAACCTTGATGGCTCGAACACCGATGACTCGTTTACTACGGTTCTGAGCTGAGCAGGAAGAGTTTTATAACCTTGGGCCCTGATCAAGCAGTTGCAAAACGTTTTTCATGCTCAACTCAGCTGAGGATGAAAGTGTCATTGCCCATGAAACTGAAATGAGCCGATCCATGACAAAACCTAGAATAAGACCGGTGCGGCCAGCAGAGACTCAAATCTACCTGCGCACCCATCCACTATGACAAGACCTTTTGCTTATGTCTCTTTGCATAGATATTAGCCTACAGTAGGTACATGCCATCAGCGAGGACTCTGATCAGACTGCGCGAATGCACAGTCTGATCTGAGTCTTTGCTGGTCGCTCAAGACTTCTTGTAGATTTTGTCATGCGTTGGCTTAAATACTGTTTATGAGAAAATATAAGCCATGCTGTGTGTACTCATTAGAATTGCTCATATAGCTGGGGCGATTCTTATGAATTCATACAACATAAACTTTCTCAAATTATCCGTTGGCATTAAATGAGCCTTGGCACAGCATTTCCTTCAATTTACATGTGCGCCCAGCGAAGAATCAGTTCAGCCTGCGCATCCATATAGTCTGACAAAAGACTGCTCTTGCTGCATGAAGGTGCATTGGGACCTTAGCTATCCTTAGAGCGCAAACGAAGACTCTGATGCGCAGGCAGATCTGAGTCTTCGCTGGGCGCACATGTAAATTATAGGAAATGCTGTGCTCCGGTTCATTTGGGCTATGGAAAGAATTTCCTAGGGACCCAGAAACGGGTTCGAGACAGCCATGGTAAATGAGTCATAAGCCTTCGGGTCACTGACACAGTTCACTGTACTTGTTAAAGATGGTAAAGAACACCCGAAACGTATCTTTTAAGCAAGAATAACTGAACAGTTTTGTCAGTTGACATCGTTCTGTGGCGCAATATAGGGATCAACCATGGTTTTTCATGCATAAACATTTGCCGGATCCCGAGGAAGCTGTTTGAACATGAGGCCGCTAGGCCGAATGTTCAAATATCTTCCGAGGGATCCGGCAAATGTTAATGCAATGAAATAACCATTGATGATCGTTGTTCTTGCATAACTTACGAATCCGACAGCAAATTTTGACGAAAACGCCCCAAAAGCTCCATATAAATCCCATATAAACTCTTCAAATGCGACAGTCAAACCAAAATGGCGGCCAGTTCAGAATGTTGTTTACAATGGCGTTGTCATGCAGTGACGTCATCATAGAACTCTAAAACGCTACGTTCAGGGCGATAGCGTTACGTCGCTCAACGTAACGTGAACAAAGCCTCAAGGCCCGTCTTGTGATATCAAAAGTTCAAAATCCATGTTCAAACAGCACGCGAATTTCATGATTTGAACATGATTTTGCTGTTTGAGCACGGCGTTCGGTCCATTTGACAACGGCTTCAAACAGCCATGCGCATAGGTTTTTATGCAAGAACGTCATTTCTTAAATATTTACATTTCCAGTGTAAAGTCTAATGTAAACCTATAGAGAACAATGTAGTTCATACTTCCATGAGCGCATCGTGTCGCATGATTTTCAGTGACGTCAGTCTAAACCATGGTTCTCTACGGGCATTGGTGACGTCAACGCGGTTCCGCTCTTTGTAGGATAACAGCGTGTAAATGTTTTCAGCTTTAAAAGTTTGACCTATAAGCGTTTTTTTTCGCCCAGTGATGAGGGGCAAAGAATGTAAATATAAAAAATAAATTTAATTTTTCTGCTTTTCATGAAAGTATGAATGGCAACGGGTCGCTAGCAAAGTTTACATGACCGGGGTTCATTTACTTTGCACGCGACCCACTGCGTTCAGCAGAAAAATAAAATTAATTTCTTAACTCTTATCATGCTGTTCACGACAACCCTATCTTTGGAAACAATGTAGATCCAGATCAGATGGCTTCTGAAGAAGCCATCTGATCAGGATCTACACTGTTTGACACACAGTTTATGAATTTGTAGGAATAAATTACATCAAATTATCTGATTGGTTCAAAGGCAGAAATGGGTGTGGCTAAACTGAATATTCAGCAAGAGAAGGGTTAATTGTAATGGCATTTAGCATATACTGTCGTTGTTATTCAGTTGATAACACCATGTCATAAAAATAATTTATTATACTTATTAATATTCATAAGCTATTCTAGAATTCTGATTGGTCGAGCGCATGCTACGCGCAGGGCAATAAATTATCTTATTCCCCAGCAATATTCCCCTCTGACATCAAATTTTTATCATTCAAGTCTTATGTTTGTGTTAAATAACTTGCTTTTTCCATATTTTGAAGCATTCACTGAAAGAATCTCTAGAAGCCTTTGTTTGTATTGGGGTTTATCGGCCCAGTCAACAATATTTAGGTCATTTTGGACCCGGTAAGTTTACCCATCCACACATTGCCTGGACAAGCTTATCCGTAAGCAGTTAACCAGTACGGTGCACATTCTTTCGCCAGAAACTGACAACTGCCCTTCTTGAATCAGCGGAAGGTAGATAATGACCGTAGAAAAGATTTCATGACCAATCTCCACGACGAATGTTGCCGACCCCGACAGGTATCGGACCTGCGTCCTTCTGAACACTAGTAAGACGCGCATCCGACTGAGCCGGACTCTTGTTTGTTTGTTTGTTTGAATTGAGGTTTTACGTTCCCGCCGACACTATTTAGGTAATATTGGAGACGTTGCTTCCAATTTTGTGGGACTTTTACCCGACACTGAGATGAAATGACATCATAATCCCTGCCGCCCAAACAAACCAAAATGGTTAATGTGCAAAGACGGTCCAACTCGCACGTGACTTTGCCTGGACAGGCTTAGATCCCTAAACGGTTTACCAGTACTCATGTGCGGCAGGTTTCAACTCTGCGTAGAAGCATCATGCAGCCCAATCCATTTCTTCAAGCCCGACTTCTAGAATAAAAATAAAAAATGAGTCAGAAGTCAGAATTCGGTATAACATATCATTTGTTGCCCTTGGTGTGAGGGGGATATGACGATTTGTTCACCCTCGACAGGTAGTATTGCCCTCGGGCTTCACTCTCCCTCGGGAAATATTACTCACACAAGGGCAACAAATGAACAATGAAAACACGTGAAATAACTGGCGCGTAACTCATGACGCTGTCCGTTTCCACTAAAATTCTTCGGCGATAAAATCCAATTCTAATGCACTTGCATATGTAAAGCGCCGTCTGATTGGATAGCGTTAAAATTCTGCGACAGTATATTTTGCGATATACTGTCGGAAACCCGACGTCATCACGTAATGTCGCTTTTCATTGGCTGGCATTTGGTTTTACGCAGCCCACAGCTTGTCGCTTTGAGCAAAATAGTCCAATTTTAAACAAAACAACCGAATAAGTACATTAGAATTGGGATGACTGTATTTAAAATTGTCATTTGGGGAGTAAATCGTCGGTTTTACGGTCGCAAATTCCGTTTTACGGCTCCGCTGACGCATCACCGTTTAACGAAATTTGCGACCGTAAAACCGCCGATTTAACTCCCAAAATGACAATTTTCGATACAGTTATCCCCTAATTTAAAATCGTTATATAATAAATAGAACCTTACATTCGTGGTAATTTTACATGAAATTTATGAAACTCGCCCAAGGCTCGTTTTATAAATTTCATCTGAAATTACCCCTTTTTTAAGATCCTCTATATATTTACATTCTAATTCCATTTACAGAAAACCCCTATGAGTCAGCTGTTGGGACAAACAATATGATTGGACGATGGCGTCGTAATGGCGTCAACAGCACTCTTCCGATGTTAATTTGAAAACTGCATCCAGTTCTCTTCATGTTTCAAGTTGAGCCATCTGGTTCACGTTGAGCCATCACACCAAAATGTTTCGTCAAATATAAATGTAAAACTAATTAATGAAGGTTTGATTGTTTATTCGTGTTCATGTTTTACGTCCCCGTCAATACTATTTGGGTAATTTTGGAGACGTTGCTGCCGATTGTGTAGACCTTTTTTACCCAACATTGAGATGAAATGGCATCTCACGCTCTACCGCCCAAAGAAACCACTAAGCCGGCCTCGGTAGCTCAGTCGGAGGCGCGTCTGACTGGTGATCAGGAGGACTCGGGTCCGATACCTGCCGGGGTCGGCAACATTCTTTCGTGGAGATTGGTCATGAAGTCTTTTCTACGGTCATTCTCTCCCTTCCGCTGATTCAAGAAGGGCAGTTGTCAGTTTCTGGCGAAAGAATGTGCACCGTACTGGTACTGGTTAATGGCTTACGCATAAGCCTGCCAAGGAAAAGTGTGGACAGCTAAACTGACCGGTTCTAAATTGTCTTGACTGGGCCGTTAAACTCCAATAAAGACAAACAAAGAAACCACTAGGGTTTTAGGATCTGTCCGACTATCAACACATTTCCTGAGCAGGTTTAGACAATTAATAAAGGTAAAAGAGGACCTTACATGCGTTCATGTATTATTGAATTTATTCAACGGGTTGAGGAAAATGGATAAAATGCGAGGCTTTGCCGAGCATTTTTATCCATTTTCTTCAACGAGTTTAATAAATTCAATAATACGTGAGCACAAATGAAAGATTCTATTTTTCTCATTTGGCATTTAAAACGATTTTTTTCACGATTGTTTAACATATGTCAATATTTCGCCATTACTAAACGCGACGTTGTTAAAGATGTCGTGCGTGTAATGGTACGGGACGTATCTAACTAATTTGCATATTTAATCCACGGGTGGATTATTGAAACCTGGCGTTATTACACTCTCAGACGCAACCGTCATAGAATCTGAGGCCTGACCCACTGGCGTGCAATTAAAGAGGGAAGCAAAGTTGTCAACCGTGATTGGGTTATCTACCATGCATGCAGTTTGTCGTATAATATTTATGTTGTTATCATTTATATCGGAGAATGATTTTACGAAACTGGGTACTGAAATCATTGCACGTATATAATTTTTTCTGAATTTATATACTAAGTCACCATAAAATTGGGGTTCCGACGTAGATGTGACGTAGCCCGAAGCTTTCCGAGCAGGCACACGTCGCCAGAGCAACGTCAAATCAACGTCTGTGCAACGTCATGACGTTGCACCGACGTCGATATGACGTTGCATAAACGTCATGACGTTGCACCAATGTTGATGTGACGCACAATTACGCCACCTGCCTGCTGGGTTGGTTTCTATTGCTTTCAGTGCATTGAACAACAATGTATTGAACAACTACTGTTATATTAAACATTTATTGACAACGTACGTAAATATGGTCAGCACTGATTGTCAAGGCCATTCCGTCCCAATATTAGGGTTTTCATAGTAAATTCTGCTGTGTATCGCCAACAACGTGAAAGACGCCGGATTCCTGCATTTCAACGGAGCGACAACCAGAAATAATCAAAGGCTTGAAAAGCCTCAAAGTCGGTGAATTACAGGGTATCTGATCTGGATCTACACCATTTGCCAGTACGGGCCTCCTTGGCCTAGTGGTTAAGTGCGCTGAGTCTTGATCATTAGGTCTCTCACCGCTGTGGTTCGAGCCTCGCTCGGGTCATATGTGAGACGCCAAGTTCTGCAACGGAAGGTCAGGTGGTTTTTCTCCGGGTACTCCGGTTTTCGCCCACCTCTGATTAACGATCGGCTCGATATGAGTGAAATAATCTTGAAAGGGCCGTAAAACCAAAACCAAAAAAAAAAAAAAAAAAAAAAAAACATTTGCCAGTGTCCAACATTTGTATGTGAAGAAACACCACTATAGCACTTAACATATAGCATTTGAAATTATTATCTGATTTTCGTCTAAGATGTCTCTCTGACAAAACAGTTGCAGGAATGATTCTGGACTGTTACATGTATTTCTGCTTCTAACATACATGAACATAGTAGACGCATTCTTTTACAGCTCAAACATTGAGGTTTTCCGGGTGATGTTTTTATATCTGCTTCAAACATCGACTGTAGGTGCAAATTAGAACTACGTCAATGAAGAGGTTCTAACGAGTACCCACAATCCTTGTTTTAGAAGAGAAATAAGAAGAATAAAGTATGCCCTGCACACCCTATTTTTCTCTGAAAAAGGTGGGTATATGGGGGTGTCATTACGATAACACACCCGTGCGAAGTAGTGCATTTGTTTTTCAGATCTCCAAAATGGCTACTTTTCTGATGAAAATCCGTGATATTTTTTCTGATTTATACTGCAAACATAGGTTTTGGGTGCTCATTAGAACCGCCTCATTGAGGCGGTTCTAACGAGTCGCCACAACCTGTCTTGAAGCAGAAATAAGAAAAATAATGTATACCCCTGTAAACTCCATATAAAGTGCGGTTTATTGGGGTGTTCATTTCACGGACTTGTTCACGTGATGTTAATTACATAGGTTTGTTGACCTTATGGGTCTTTTAAATTGAGATCTTTTAAACCACAAGAATGATGCTGGATTACATGTTTATAAAGCAATTATGAGCTGCCACATTTAATCAGAGTATCATTCATACTAATAAAGAATGCAGGGGATTTGTACTTTCTCTTTCAGCAGACATAACACAGCTGTATTGATAACAGAATATACTATTTATCAATGGTTTCATGACCTACACTCTTTAATTAGGCAGGAACTACATTTTGAGTGGAGGAGTTCAGTAATTCTGAGGCATATACCAAAAACGACAGCTATTATGCTTCTAAAAAAACACTCAATAGATGGTGGATGAGAAGGGTCATCGGGCGATGACTTAAGTCTGGCGACTTCACTTCGTTAATTCACCAACTAAAAACCAGTAAATTAATCGCGATTGTCCGTAAAACTTTACCCGTATCTCCGTACCGGGCACTATCACAAAACAACGGTTCAAATGTGATAGTGCCCGCTGTGCATCTATCGCAGATTATCGACTTGCACGTGATGATGTTCTAACCAATGAAAAAACGTGTTTCATTTGTGATATGCACTAAAGTAGGATATGATATTTCGCATGTAGGTGTATATTATCACAAACGTCGCCGTCCGCGACAATGTAACGGTCTCCCAGCAGGCACACGATGTAATTGTGACGTCACAGCAAAGTCATGACGCTTATACAACGTCACATCTTCGTTGGTGTAACGTGCAACGACGTTGATTTGACGTTACCCTAGCGACTAGCGCCTGCTGGGCTCTGAGGAAGTTCTTGATAATTTTATAGGAGAAAATATCAAGAAACCAGGCCCCGAGATTCTTTTTTTTTCTTCACGCTCAGCTCACCTGGGCATGCAAATTTAAATGCTTATAAATAACAAAATACAAAATATTTTTCCTGTTCATAAATACTAAAATGCCAGTTGTTGCTAAACTAATAGTTATGAGCAGGATAAATTTCATTTATTTGAGCATGAAAAAGTTTTATAACCCCCGAGGCCTAGCTCAACTCAACTCACATTAGCATGAAATTTATAATGCTCATTAGAATACAAATGAAAGAGGCAATGTTTGCCCTCAGCTCAGTACAGAATGCTATTTGTCCTGCTCATAAATTTTAAAATGCCAAGAATTCCTGGCATTTTAAGATTGTAAGCAGGACAAATTTCAAGCTCAGTTGAGTTGAGCATGAAAAAAATTTTATAACCTCGGGGCCTGGTCATATGATAAAAAAAATCTCACAAGAGTGTCCATTTCATATGATTTTTTAACTCGCCAAAGGCGCGTTTCATATAATTCACATATGACAACTCACGAGAGACCCTCTAAGTGCTGACTAACCCCAAGCACGTTTCCTGGTAAGAAAATTATTTTGAGATAGGTCTGTAAAGTGGGATCGAAAGATCAGCCAAAATCAGGCCATAGGGTATTATGTCAAAAGTCTCGAAGAATAACAGTATGCAATACGTGCTCTTATCTTTGGTCGTACCAAACAGAATGGTGACTTTGACAGGGGACAAGATAACAAAAGTTTCGGGCGATACGATTCTTGAGTGCTTTGTTTGTTTGATTTGAGGTTTAACGCCCCCGTCAACATTGTAAAGGTCATTTTGGAGACGTTGCTTCCAATTTTATGGGACTTTTACCCGACATTGAGATGACATGACATCTCAAGCCCTGCCGCCCAATGAAATCAATAGGGTAAGGTTTATGAGCATGGACGGTCCGACACTCGCACCGCTTTGCCTGGGCAGGCTTAGATCCTCTAAGCGGTTTACCAGTACTCGTGTGCGGATCGATTTTAGCTCTGCGTTGAAGCATCATGCAGCCCATATATTTCTTCAAGCCCCGATGGGCGGGGCCGCGATTCTCCAGTGCACCGCAAGATCTATTTACGCCAACACACGACAACACCTTGACCTATGGATCCAGGGAAGTCTCAACACAATCTGTGCATCTATAGCCAGTCCGGCAAGAATTAGGGGATAACTGTACTGAAAATTGTCATTTGGGGAGGTAAATCGGAGGTTTTACGGTCGGAAATTTCGTTTTACGGCGACGCGTAAGCGGAGCCGTAAAACGTAATTTGCGACCGTAAAACCGACGATTTACCTCCCCAAATGACAATTTTCAATACAGTTATCCCCATTCTAATGCACTTTTTCGGTTGTTAAGCTAAAATTTCTACTATTTTGCACAAGGCGGCAAGCGCAGTGAGCTGCGTAAAACCAAATGCCAGCCAATTAAAAGCGACGTTACGTGGTGACGTCGGATTTCCGACAGTATATCGTGGAATATACTGTCGCAAATTTTTGACGTTATCCAATCAGACGTCGCGTTACATACGTCAGTGCATTAGAATCTTCAATTATTGCTCTTCAAATGGCCAAGAGGATACAGAAGACTAATCCGTGCAACGAAGACTGTGTGCGGATGCACAGGCTGATCTGAGTCTTTACTGCACACACGTGTTGGTATGCAAATGTATGGGATTTAACAAGCTTTGAAAGTACTTATGTTTTATAGTAAATGATACCAAATTGTCGTACACACCCATTATTTGCATGCAGTTTATTCCCCCAAATTCACAAACTGAATAACAAGCAGTGTAGATCCTGGACAGATGCCATCTGATCTGGATCTACATTATTTGCAAAGGTAGGCGAGTTCCTTGTTCAGCAGGGGAAGGGTTTATCCTTGTGCTGCTCAGCCCGGATATGTCTTATCTTTCAAACAATGTAGATCCAGATCAGATGGCTTCTGAAGAAGCCATCTGATCAGGATCTTCATTGTTTTCATTCAGTTAATGAATCTGTTGCAATAATTTGCATCAAGTAATCTGATTGGTTGATAATCAGTAGTGGTGTGGCACATTTAAATTTTCAGCAGGACAAAAGAAGGGAGAGGTAAGCCCCAAAGTATTAATGCAGTTGCATTAATCCCCGTACACCTTAGTATTAATGCATAACCAATCTATAACAATGATAATGCCGCTTTCGACGTATACAGTGACATTAAGACCATAATTAAGCTTTAAAAAGCTTATTTAGAAGGCTGCAGTTATTCTTTCTTCGTGTTTTCTGCAAACATTGTCCTCTGGTCAAAGACCACCTTTGGTACTGTTCAAAAGTGGCCTTAAAGTCCACTTTTGAACAGTCCCAAATGTGGTCTTAATATAGGAATTTTACTGTATATCGGTATTTTAACGTTTATAAGTGCCTGCAGGGTAACCGTGTTGTTTTATTGCCAAAATAATTATATTTGTGTTATTTTTGTGTACGTGTTGAGAAAGTCACAGCAAAATAAGTCACGGAAATAAAGTCGCAGAAAAAAGTCAAAAGGAAAAATGTCACAAATAATGAATAAAGAAATCTTCCACCCATTAAAAAGAGATGTGATTAATAAATAAAACGAGTGACAGCACCGGCTGACTCTTTCCATACATGAAAAGGGGTTTAAAGGGATGTCCATTCATTCATACGTTCAACCGTTAAGATACCAAGAAAACCTAACTGGAAATTGTTCCGTTTAAATTTCTTAAAGATTTTATGGAATAGTATTCATGTCGAACTTTAACGGACATCCATATATCTATAGTTATCTGCAGTCGGTTAAAGTTAATACATAAATTTATATAGGAACTTGATAATTATTTCCCCATAAAATAAAAATTAATAAAAATATCTTTTCTATGCCAGCGGGTCATGGTTTTTCATTCTTTTTCGAATATCAACATGTATTTTTAATGAAATTTTATTAACAACTTTTTGGTGCTTTTTACATATATTTGGAAGCACCCTCTAAATGTATAGAATATATAGTAAAACTACTGAATGTAGCGACAAAAACTGATGAATTTATTTTCATAACTTTTTTGTAAATTGTTTTTTTCTTTTCTGTGCCAGCAAATATATAGTGAACACGTCCATATAAATTTTGTAAAATAAAAATGAATATAATTTGGTCCTTTTTGAAAATGAAATACACTACCCCCTTTTTCTATTTTTCTTTTTCTATGGAGTAGAAGCCACCAAGGTGACCGTGGCTAGGTAGTTGAGGCCTTGGGGAGATAACCATTTTTTTCTGTGCTGTACACGTTAATTCCCTTGATTATCAGCAGAGTTGAAAAAGGTCGTGTCCGGTATGTTGCATATATACACACCGTGTGGACCCAGATCAGACGTACTGCTCCTAAAGGAGCAGTCTGGCCTGGATTCACACTGTTTGCAACATTGACTTAAATGACTAAGCAGACGACAATTGTTGTGATTGGTATCTAAGAGGTTAAATCAGTATGTTGTACATTACACTAAGGAAATTAAGACAAAAGTGACTTTTCACCCTGGACTTCTTTTCCTACCCAAACCTGTGATTTTTTCCTTGCTTTTCCTGTAACCTTCTTACCTACATCCTGCTTAGTGAAATAAGATACGAGGGTAGGCTGAAATGTTCTGAGCCTGACCAAGATCCAATGGTTTGTCCATGCTGAAAGTGCCTTATTTTTCAACATAGTCTCCCTTCCTGTCCACACACTTCCTCCAGCGATGCTGGAGTCCTTGGATCCCAGTGGAATAGAAGGTCTCATCTTGGTCCCTGAAAAACTCCTCCACAACAGCTATCACCTCCTCGTCTGACCGATAATGCTGGCCAGCCAAGTGCTTTTTCATGTTTGGAAACAGGAAATAATCTGATGGAGCTAGATCAGGTGAATACGGAGGGTGATCGACAAGTGTGAAGCCACAGTCATGCACAGCAGCCATTGCGACAACCGATTTATGAGCAGGCGCATTGTCCCGATGGAACAAGACCCCTTTTGTCAATTTTCCGGGTCGTTTAGCCTTAATTGTTTTTCGCAATTGTTTTAGCAGATCTGCATGATATTCCCCATTAATTGTTCTGCCCTTTTGAAGGTAATCTATGAATATTATACCCTTGGCATACCAGAACACTGATGCCATCACCTTCCCTGCAGAGGAGACGACCTTTGCCTTCTTTGGAAGGGGTGAGCCAGGGTGCTTCCATTGCATGGATTGTCTTTTGGTCTCTGGCTCAAAGTGATGAACCCAACACTCATCCTGAGCGACAAAACGGTCAAGAAAACCATCTTGGTCTGTTTCAAAAATAGCCAAGTTGGTTCAGTCCGGTCAACTTTTGGTCAGGCGTCAAAAGCCGTGACACCCATCTGGCGGAAACCTTCGACATTCCTAATTCACTGTGTAGAATGTTCTCTACTCGTTCACGTACTTGATGACACCACGATGCCAGATTTTGTCCATTTTCTCAAAACGTGCTAGTATCAATTTTCAAAATACAGTCGAACTTCAATGGCTCGAACACCTATGGGACCTCGAAAATCTGTTCGAGCGAGAGGTAGTTCGAGCCACTGAGGGTTACTGTCAGGAGGCATAACGAGATACTTTTAGACATCTTTTCGGTTTCTATGCTGTGTGCACTCATTAGAATCGCCTCATCGAGGCGATTCTAATGAGTACATACAGCATACATTTACAAGATAAAAGACTAAAATCTCCTTAATTATCCCCCTCTTTTTCTTATGTAGAAGATTTCGCAAGCGGCTCAAGAATGGGTTCGACACATCCATGGTAAACGAGCCATCAGTGTTCGAGCCATCGACGTTCTACTGTATAGAACTTCTACGTTATTGCAGGTAAACTTGAATTCATTTGAGTCAAATCAAGTAATAAAGGTTTGGCTTTAATGAATACAAAATTTCATGGCTCTTCGATGCCTGCTTCTTGGTCAGGCTCAGAACTTTTTAGCCTACCCTCGTATAACCCAGCAGGCACCTGATGTAATTGTGACGTCACATCAAAGTCGGTGCAATGCATGCACCGACGTTGATATGACGTTGCCCTTGCGACTTGTGCCTGTAAAAATATATAAATTAACTGCTAATTTTTCCATTAACTAACTATACACGCATTTCTTCGTATGGTGGTCATTTTCACCAAAGAGCTACATTTATCTTCCCATACGCAACGTGATATACTTTAACTTGGAGAAGGTGCTAATTGCTAATCAGCATAAACATTACGATAACACACCCGACATAGTGCAGTTTTTCTTACCTCCAAAATGGCTACTTTTCTTAAGAAAATCTCTGATATTTTTCTTATTCATACTGCAAACATAGGTTGTGGGTGCTCATTGAGGCGGTTCTAACGAGTGCAAACAACCTATGTCTAGGAGCAGAAATAAGGAAGATAGTGTATACCCCCGTCAACCCATGTTTTCCCTATACAAATGGGGTGTAAGGGGGTGTTTGTTTCACGGACTTGTTAGCGTGGTGAAAGGAATCGGTTGCCCTACACCTTTAAGATGACAAATTGTGATATTTTTCTTTTTTATGCTCAAAATATAGATTGTGGGTACACGTTATCGAGGCGGTTCTAACGAGTACCCACAATCTATATTTTACAGCAGAAATAAGAAAAAATAGGTGTACCCCTGTCAACCCCAGTTTTACTATATAAAAGTGGGGTTCAATGGGCTTAGAATTATATAGGCGTGTTTTTTCGTGAAGTTTTTACGATGATATTTGATTTTAATTTCGCGTTTTAATTAGACACCTGTGACTCATTTAGGAATCTTTTTACGAAATAGCAACTTCGTGATGATTGACCATGAAATCTTTTCTACGGTCATTGTCTTCCTTCCGCTAATTGAAAAAGGGCAGTTGTCAGTTTCTGATGAAAGCATTACGTGGACACGTCCGTGAAATGAAGACCCCCCCCCATACCCCACTTTATATAGAGAAAACTGGGGTTTACGGGGGTATACATTATTTTCTTATTTTTGCTCCAAGACATAGGTTGTGGGTACTCGTTAGAACCGCCTCAATGGGGCGGTTCTAACGAGCACCCACAACCTATGTTTGCAGTATTTGTAAAAAAAATATCACGGATTTTCATCTGAAAAATTGCCATTTTGGAGATGTGAAAAAATGCACATTGTCGTACGGGTGCGTCATCGTAATGGAATGTGCACTGTACTCCATGGTTAACCGTGTAGGCATAAGCTTGCCCAGGAAAAGTGTGGATATGTAAACTGACCGGCTCAAAAATAACCTAAAATTGTGTTGACTGCGCCGTTAAACTCCAATGCAAACAAACAAACGAAATAGCGAATGATAACGTGGCCAAAAAAAAAAAAAAAAAAAAAAAACGTTTCTGACTCACTAAATTAAAGCGGGAAAATAAAACTAAAAAATTGCTAGGTCTGATAAGTAAAGTTATAATTTAGGAGAGGTTCTAAATAAGTAAAGTTATAATTTACAAGTAATCAAGTATCTTTGACTATTTTGCTTCATAACCCATTGTAATATTAGCTTTTCAGGCATGACATACAACGGAGAGGTTCAGATACCTTCCTAGATTTGATTCTAGAAAACGTTTTTTTAGATGATTTTTTTTAAATACAAATATTTTTTTTCTTATTTCTAGTAAAAACATAAATGGAGTGTGTTCTTTCTAAAGAGTTTCTTAATAAAAAATAAAGAAAATAATATAACCCCTGTAAACCCCTTTTCACGGGGGTTCTATAGGGGTATTCGTTACATGTACTACTGACAATTTCGAACTGAGAAAAAAAAAAAAGAACTTCAAAATGAAAAACTGTGTTTGGCAGAAGCACCGGGCACATGGTGTTTAAGCGATTTCACATCAACGGTGTGTTGCATTGACACTGTTGCCAAAACGTTATACCTGTAGTTAACCCATTTGTACCAGAAACCCCAAAACGGCCCGGGTAATTGGCAAACAGTGCAGTCCTAGATCAGACGCCGCGTCTGATCAGGACCTACACTATTTGCAAAATATTAAGCCCTTAACTTTGGAATGGACTCCTGGTAGCCTATATATAAGGAGGAAGAGTCCATTTGGTACAAAAAGGGCTAATTCGACTACTGGGCCCAATTGCGTTCACACGACTTCAACGAACTGGGTGCAATTATTTAATTTCTTCTTCCAATTTTAGCCATCGAACCAGAATTTTTCGTCACATGAAGGATGGAAAATAATATAAATTGTATTATTGAAGGTAATTCATTTAATGTTCATTGAATAACAGCGGGCACGAGAAAATGTTTAAGTGAACCCCTTGTGGGGGAGGGGGACCCTCAAACTTTTTTCGGGTCACGCACGGGTCACCGGAGCACGAGTAAAGTGCTCGTGATATTTCAATGAACGCTGAAAAATTACGTTCATTTCTTAAGAATGACTACTTTGAAGGTAGCACGAGACAGCACATTCCCAGCAAGCACGCGTCACTAGGGCAACGTCAATTCAACGTCGGTTGCACCGACATAGATTTGACGTTGCATAAACGTCATAAACCGACATAGATTTGACGTTGCATAAACGTCATAACGTTGTATCGACGTCGGTGTGAGGCCACAATTACGTCATGTGCCTGCTGGGTTAAACAGTCCAAGCAGGCACACGTCCCTATGGCAACGTCAAATCAACGTCGGTGCAACGTCACAATGTGCAATGTGACGTTGCATAAATGACATGATGTTGCACCGACGTTGATGTGACGTCACAATTACGCCATGTGCCTGCTGAGGGTATGTCTGAGGATTTTTGGACTGATGGTGCCGATGCTTATGCATAGACAGATCATACAATGCTCATTTTCGGGTATTCATGACATGGAAATTGCTAAAGGAAATAATGTAAATATCTTACATGGGTGTGAGGGGTAGATAGACAAATCCGTCACGAGGGACACTGTCCAGCACCACGAGGCTTACCGACCGATTCCAGACAGTTGTCCTGAGGGACGTATTAATCTATCTATCCCTTACACCAATGTAATATTCTTTTTCTTGTATACCTGTCATTTCTGAGAGTGAATTTTTATGATGCAGTCACCTTTATTGTTGACGTCCGCCATATTTTGATGGCATTTATGCGGCGTTTTTGATGTCACTTAACGTGACGTCCTATTCAACTAGTGCATATCGACCATGTGAAAATTCTCGATTTTTTTATCCTATCCCTGGATATTATCAGAATTTCTGTCCCAGGGTCAATTACAGGATTTCCTTATCTGATATGCAAGAATACACCGTGTAGGCGACGTCGTATAAACGTCGTTGATGGCATGCTACTTTCATACCATGTGCCTAGTGGGGACCCAGCAGGTACATTACGTCTGAGCAACATCACATCAACGTAGATGCAACGATGCATCAAAGTTGATACAACGTTACACAGACGCTTAGTGTCCGCTGGATATACACAGACATTGTAAAGGGTCAGCAATAGATATTCTATCGCCTACACCCATATTAACTGTGCCTGCGCAGTCTGATCTGTCTTTGGAACTCGCATGCCTTGGGCTTCGTTGGGCAAAACGCGGAGACTTTGATCGCGGATTTAGGAACATTACCATAACACATTCCCGAGCAGGCACATGACGTAATTGTGACGTCACATCAACGTTGGTGCAACGTCATGACGTTCACGCAACGTCATATGAACGTCGGTGCAACGCCATGACGTTGCATGAACGTTGATTTGACGTTGCCCTAGCAACGTGTGCCTGTTGGGTCATTTCATAAATCTGCGGGATGTCTTTCATATCTGTAGATCTGAAAATTTTTATGATGAAAAAATTCAAATGCTAAAGTTGCGGCTTTCATATCTCTAGATCTAATATTCTTATAAATACATTTTTTTTTATTTCTAGTCTTGACATACATTTTGGCTGCTCGATAGAATTACCGCATTGAGGCGATTCTAACGTGTACCCACAATCAATAATTTGAGCTCAAATAAGCAAAATAATTTATACCCCTGTAAACCCATTTTTCTATGTATAAAGTGGGATTTAGAGGAATGTTAATTAAATGGTGTTAACCTGCTGTACATAGATATAAGTAAGCCGCACATGCCTGTTTTATTCATTTTGCTGTCCGTTAGCTTATTTAGCATCGTATGTGCTCATCTGAGGTCATAGACAAAGACTATTATCAGTTTTGTCTGTTAGTACTCGTATAACTACTGATTTTCTGCTAGATATCTATAAAAGCTAGGGTTGGTCTGTATGTCATCAGTCTTAGATGATCAACAACCGAGCTGCTACTATACTAAATGTAAGTCTACCGTTAAAATTCTAAAAGAGGACTTGCTATACTTTTGCTAAAATTTTAACACTTGAAATTTGTTTCATGATCCAGCAAGGAGTCCAAAAGGTGCAGATTGAATGGCAAGCAATGTATACTCTGATAAGATTGCTCCTTCAAGAGCGGTCTGAACTCGGTCTGCACTTTTTGCCTAAACCGATTTGTCCCAATACTTAGGATCATAACGGGTACTTTTTATTTTTCTTTATTTCATTTTATTTTGATTTGAACTACCATGACATTTTGTCGAAAACGACTTGGTCGAATGTACAGAAGTTTCCGTCGAATGGTACTTTTCGTTGAACCCATGTTTGGTCGAATTTTCGTCGAAAAATTCGTCGAATTGACATTTTGTCGAAAAATCGCTTAATTTTCGTCGAAAAACTGAAAGAATCTGCAACGAAATACTCTAAAAATTTTGGAACAGGCGAACTTTCTGTTATATATTTTATATATTCTCATTACGATAACATAGTGCATTTTTCACACCTCCAAAATGGCTACTTTTCTGATAAAAATCCTTGATATTGTTCTTATAAATGCTCAAAACATAGGTTGAGGGTGCTCGTTAGAACCGCCTCAGTGAGGCGGTTCTAACGAGTACCCACAACCTATGTCTTGGAGTCGAAATAAGAAAAATAATGTATTCCCCCGTAAACCCCAGTTTTTTTTCTATATAAAGTGAGGTTTAGAGGGGTCTTCATTTCACGGACTTGTTCACGTGATGATAAATATATTCATAGCACTCAGCCAAGTATAATTTGAATATTGTGCGTATAATTCTTTTTCCTATTACTGCTACTCGCTCACATCTGAGCAGGATTTCCTGGGTGGTAAACAGTACTTTTTTTAGCAATGTGCATGAAGTGTCTTGCTCAAGGACACAACACTTTGGTCAGCGTGAGGCTCGAACCCGCGACCTCTGGATCACAAATCCGATGCGCTACCACTGCACCAAAGCGCTCCACTCACAAAAGCGCTCCATATATATAAGAATGGCCTGGTCGAGGCGATTCTTATACACGGTTAGCTCGCCATAGCGACAATTTAAGTGGAACGAATCCTTTGCGTACTGTTGAAAGTTTTCAAGAATTTATGATGGGTCACCTGGCTGTTTTCATTAAGTATGACTTAATGACAGATAATGTTTAGGGGTCAGTAAAACTACAAGTACTCTATGTTTTCTTTTATTATCTCTCTCTTTTTTGGCTAAATGGGACCAGCTCAGTCATTGGCCCAGAAGTCCTAGTTCAGACTGTGTACCAGTGTCATTTGTACTGGGCCTGACACTTGCCACGCGGTATGCGGACCATGCTGAACCAGGGGGACGTACTTTTCAGTAGCTGCTGATAGAATGAATCATATGCTCACAAACATGGCACTTGCTCTGATCAGTGCGGCTGGCACAGCGCATTTGCCATGATGGCGATACTTGCATTTGGCTGGAAAACATGATAATGCTGATTCTCAGTCGAACTACTCAGCCAATGTGAGTAGCTATCCAGTCAGCCAGTGTGACTGGTCTGCAGTTAATGTCAGTCTAGCTACTCAGCCAGTGTGAGTAACTATCCAGTCAGCCAGTGTGACCGGTTTGCCGTGAAATCCAGCTACTCAGCCAGTGTGAGTCACTACCCAGTCAGCCAGTGTGACTGAGTGTGAAGCAGCATTAACATGAAATTCCAAAGTATCAGCTACATGAAAAGTGATAAATTGTAGCAGGCTGTTGTAGCCTGGTAGAACTTGGGGATAATTTGATGAATGTTTTGTAAAATGAAATTGAATTCTCCAAAAATGAAGGAATGAATATCATGACTGAATGATCCCCAAGTAAAGTTTTCAAGAATATTTGTGCTAGTATTTACAAATGTGTGGTTATTTGTTAGATTTGACTCTTGGAGTAATTAACCCTTTTTGTAAGAAATGGAATCTTCCTCCTTATATATAGCAGGAGTCCATTTCAAAGTTTTGGGGTGCCAGGTTGTGTTTTCTTCAAAATCTATTTTGAAACTGGCTGAGCGTCTTGCAAACTGTGTAGGCCCAGATCAGACGCCGCGTTCTGCGGCGTCTGATCTGGGCCTGCACTGTTTGCCAACTACCCGTTTGGGGGTCTCCGGTACAAAATGGGTCAAGAGAAAACTGTTCTTTATCGCCTATTATTCTACACCTTATTGTAACCCTTTAGACGCCGAGAAAATGTCGTCTGCGTATGTCGTCTGCTGATTTTTTTTCAAACTTTTTTTAAAATATTTTTGCATACATGCAAACAGTGTGGGCCCAGATCAGGAGTAGTCTGATCTGGGTCCACACTGTTTGCAAAAAAAATACTTTTAAGGTAGCCGGCAAACGGCAAAGCAGACGACAGTTGTCATGATCGGCATTGTATGGGTTAATATCCAAACCG
This sequence comes from Lucinisca nassula, assembly GCA_963580285.1. Classification (NCBI taxonomy): domain Eukaryota; kingdom Metazoa; phylum Mollusca; class Bivalvia; order Lucinida; family Lucinidae; genus Lucinisca; species Lucinisca nassula. Next base: position 20,918,705 of record OY757013.1, on the reverse strand, counting down.
TTATTGTACAAATGGTCTCGATATAGCGAGGGTCCTCTGTATGCAAAACACAGCATATATAAGAAAATCTTTCAGATTACAATTTCTTATCCGTGGCATTAACGTATCGTTAAAAATTTTTATCATTTAATATGACAGATATGCTGAATATTTTTGCTGAAAATGTGAGTAGCTTTTCCAAACGAGAAGGGAAAAATGCTCTGAAAGCACACGACCCATATCCATTTATTACGAGAGACTTTTTTTTATTTTATTTTATTTTCAATTTTTACACACAGACATCATACAGAGCACTTGAACTGTAAGCAAAGTCCTATAACAGTTCACGCAATAATTATGATAGTATTAAACCTTTAAACGGCAGTTCATATAGATACACATATATAGGGTAATATTGTATGAGTCTACAACTGACATATACAGGAAATTTGATTTTTCCAAGTGTAAGGTAAACATCTACCCCACACGAGTGAGAATACTTCTTTCGAACAAAAACAGCTCCCACACTGAATCAAAGCACTGAGAGTACTGGTGGGTCGATTGTCTCTGGGTGTAGTTAGGAAAAATGGGCCTGAACGTGGACTGTTTCGTTTAACCCTTAAACTACTTCACTGAAAGCAAACCGTGTAGACCCTGATCAGATGCTGCGTTTTTCGGCGCCTGACCCTTAAATTCCTATACTCTAAGCAAGCAGTGGAGACCCTGATCAGACACCGCGTTATGCGGCGTCTGATCTAGGTCTACACTGTTTGTCTGGCCCAACCCATGATTCCAGCCCTGATTTTACAGTTAACCCTTTCACGTAAACACGCTGACCTCACTGCGATAAAATTCTATTACTAATCTGCGTGGATTCCTACAAATCAGTGATAGTCACGTGGACTCCAGCACTAATAGAGGTTTTGTCCTTTATACCTTTGGGCCGATTGATAAACAATCGACCCAAAAATATCAAATTTTTGTTTCTCTCCATGCTTGGAGAGCTGGATATTCGTCAAGTATAGTGAGAAAGATGCAACGGGCATCGGTATCTGAGCGGTGATAACTGATTAAACAGTAATATTGCTGATCAAAGAAGGCTATGGTCCAAGTTTTTCGTGCCACATCCATTGATATGATAAAGTGCCTGTTACGAAAGTAGCGGATGACATTTGTATTTTTGTCATATTCTTTCCGACAGAAAATCAGACTTCAAATTTTAGTAGAATCATGGGCCCGACCAGAAACAGAGCAGCAGGCACCAACCAACATTACATAAGATTAAATTCTCTCTAATTCTTAGTAAACCTTTACGCTCGAACCGTCATAGAATCTGAGGCCTGACCCCCGGCGTGCAATTAAAGAGGGAAGCAAAGTTGTCAACCGTGATCGGGTTAACAACCATGCATGCAGTCTGTCGTATAACATTTATGGTTTACTCAATCTTTTTATGTCGAAGAATGATTTTACGAAATTGGATGCTGAAGTCATTGCAAGTATAAATTTCCAAGAAAGGAAAATTTAGAATCTCAAAATCAAAATCATCGCGTTTATCTCAAATTTTGCAGGAAACAAACCCATCTACAATATATAGATGTAAATCCAAAATCGGGGCCTCGGTATCAGAAGAATTTGCTTTATTTATCTGAAGTTCTGTGTGTGTGTGTGTGGGGGGGGGGGGGGGGGTAAATTTGATTGTTCAAACCATCGAACCATCGAAATAGGTATTGTCAATATTTAATAACTCATCCAAATATCTAGAAGTCGAGCTAAAGGCCTCAATCATGTCAGATTGGATTTCAACGGAAAGGGACATCATGAAGTCTCTTTCATAACAAAACAAGAACAAATCAGCCACAAGGGATGCGCTATTCATACCTATCGGAATGCCCACAATTTATCTAAATAACTTAGTTCCAAATCTTATGTAAATAATGTCAGGTAGAAAGGCGAGAGCTTCACACACTTTCTGACATGACCATAAAGTATAATTTTTATGCTCTTCAGAAGTGAAAAAAGCATTTCTTACATTACATGCAAGATAGAGGGAGTCTTCCCTATGAAATGTCCATTCAATTAAACCTTTAAGTTATTCTCTTATAAGATTATGAGGACGTGTAGTGTAAAGGGTGGAAAAATCATAAGTAGACAGACTTGAAGCACGAAAATGTCTGTATTTCAATTTATTTAAAACGTCATTAGAATTTTTATATACCAAAACAGATTTCTCCCTGATCTTTCAAAGACTTTGTCGCAATATTTAATCACATGCTTTTTTGATGGCAGTAAAATATGAAGTTAATAACTATGATAGTTCAGTGGTGATACATTAGTTTGAATTTGCAATAAACCGTGCTTTGTATGGACTTTTATGAAGTTAGGTAACTAATATAACGTAAGAAGCTCGATTCCTGATCATTGCCTTCCCAGCAGGCACACGTCGCTAGGGCAACGTCAAATCAACGTCGGTGCAACGTCATGACGTTGCACCGACGTTGATATGACGTTGCATAAACGTCATGACGTTGTACCGACGTTGATGTGACGTCATTATTAAGTCATTTGCCTGCTGGGTTCTCTTCTATTTTGTCTTGGCCTTCAGTAACACATACAGCAAACTTGTTGGCTGAATGGCAAATGTGGTCATCAGCTACAACCATCTCTACATCCAAAGGCTGCAGTTCATAGGCCATAGTACCACCAAGCTCTTGCTGAAGAGAGTCAACATAATGGGGCCGTCAAACAACGACGACATTGTTAGAGACCTTGTCTACTGGAGCCAAACAAAACAAACTTCCTATGAAATTCTTGAATACCTAGTCTAGCTTAGGTTTAGGATGTAATAACTTTCTATTTTGAGAGTAAAAAGAAATGCGTTTTTTCACTAGTTTCAAAATGCTGAGTTTCCATTCTTTGCGGGCTTTATGCTCAACATACTCTCGTTTACACCATCGATTACCAAATAATTCATTCAAGGAAGCAGCGATTTCATATCTACACTTATTGAAATCAACTTTAGAAGGAAATCGATATCTTGATCCTTTAGAAATAATATTTCGTATCCTAGAATCAGGAATAATTTTTAAATTGCCAGTAGTAATATGACCAGCAACAAACCTGACTTTCTTTACAAATAAAAAAATCGCAAAAGCTGTTCACATTTTTTCAGCAAAAATATTAGCATTTTTGCCATTATAAATGATCAAAGTTTTAACGATACGTTAACTTACGACGTAGCTAGTTATGAATAACTGGCCCCTGATGTTTGAAAGAGTATAAATCCCTGATTGGAGTAGCACAATGAGGGAAGTAATGGTTGGTATCTTCAACACATTATTTATGTTGCTGTAGTTATTTCTGATTCTCGCGTGTAATGCTGTAAGATATATGTGCTCCATGAAATAATAAAAAAGGTGAATGTGCGATAAATTCTTGATCTTTAGCGGAATCAATAACTCTTGAGCTTTCTGCATGCTGTAGATGAGGGTATGCAAGACGTATGCGAAGTTTCTGTCATTGTATAAGGAATGTTTCTGGTTGCTTACATTTCCTGTCAAAGATGGTTTGTTTGATTGTTTGAATTGAGATTTTACGTCCCAGCCAGCACTATTTAGGTCATTTTGAAGAAATTACTTCCAATTTAGTTGGACTTTTACCTGACAATAATATGAAATGATACCTCAAGCCCTGTCGCCTATTATATGTAGGCGCGGTCAAACTCGTACCACTTTGCCTGGGCAGGCTTAGACTCTCTTAGCGGTTTACCAGTGCTCGTGTGCGGTCGGTTTTAGCTCTGCATGGAAGCATCATGCTGCCCAATCTATTTCGCCAAGCCCCGATGGGCGGTGACTCTGTCAAATGTGATATGGGCTCTATTATGTAAGTTGGTACTAAATTATTAACTGATTTATACATGAACATTTATTGTGTTGCTTACGCTTTTTGGAATGTGAAATCCAACCGCATTCTTTGTATAAACGGTAATTGCTTTGCACCATTATAACCCACTAAGAAAACACGCCTATTCATAAATATTGGAAAAATTTTACCACCAAAAAGGAAATTTTTCCGATAAAAATCCTGATATTTTTTTATATTTCTGTTCAAAACATAGATTGTGTGTACTCGTTAGAACCGCCTCGGAACGCGTACCCACAATCTATGTTTTTAAGCAGAAATAAGAAAAATACTGCATATACCTGTAAAACCCCAGTTTTACTATATAAAAGTGGAGTTTGAGGGGGTCAAAATTATATAGGCGTGATTTCGTGATGTTTTGTTGTCAATATAATGGCCTATTGCAAAAGAAAAAAAGTGTCTGGAGGTATCACCAACTATGGAAGCAGAGGATGGATTGCTTTTTTTAGAAGCCTCCGTGGTTCAGTTGTTACGCTACTCGCCTTGTAAACCAGGGGTCGCAGGATCGATCCCGGGCTTTTCCAGACTTTCGGATGAGTCTTTAAACCGAGGTCCCGTCTCCGTATGACCTTAGCTGTTGGTGGGACGTAAAACTCAAACACTCACTCACCTGGCTGTGCTTTTGAAAATTACTGCATTTCATTTTAATATACTGCCATGGAAAACACAAGAGCACTTTTTACTTTCCAAAAGTTTCTAAAATGGTTCGCAAGAGCAACGCGGACAAAACTTGCTTTAAACAGCATGTCTGCTTTGGAAATCAGAAAATATCTGTCTAGAAGCTGGTTTCAGTTTGTTGTTGTTGTTTTCGTTGTTTATGGCGGCAGGAATTTAAAAGAAATAAAAAAAAAACCCTGTAAATTTGAAAGACAGAATTTATATTCAGTCTGCATTCAGACCTGTAAATCTCAAAGTCTGTATGCATCCAGACTTGTAAATCTGAAAGGCGGAATCATAATGACATTCAGTTTTCGTCTAGACCTGTAAATCTGAAAGGCAGAATTTGCAAGACCGGCTGAAAGTACATTTAGAATTTACATTCAGCCTGCATCTGAAAGGCAGAATTTATACTTAGTGAAATCTGAAAGGCAGAATGTTCTTTTAGTATGCATCCAGATTTTGTTCAATGTATATGTCATAACAATTCAACAAATATAGCATCACAGAATACACCTCGTATCACAAATTTATTTACATGCACTTCGTGTCAGTTCACGAAGAATTCATACGCCGCAGAAATAATTTCACACACGCACGCACGCACACACGCACACACACACACACACACACCTTAATCCAGCGCAAAACTATGGTGGAGTATGCTTTGAAGCTTCATGAAATGAAATTTAGTGTAGTCAGCAGAAATAGGAAAAAAATCATTTTGCACCTGAAAAAATGCCAATCTCATATTTCAAGAATCCTGAAACACGCTTCTACATCACATGAGCCCCGCCAAGCGAATTTGTGTCTTCGAGCATTCCGTCATGACAAATTTTAACTGCGCATGCCCAGCCATTCAGAGGGGCCAAGGATATGGCTTTCTGTCTGAAGGTTCCTCCTGATTCACTGCTTGTATGAGCGAGCAGCGAAGGTTCTGGCGAGACTGCGCTGATGTGCAGGCTCGCCTGAACCTTCGCTGCTCGCATAGGCGATAAGTACCAAAATCGCTTGACGGGGCCCAATTTTAATTCTGGTCCTGCTGAAAAATTGTGATATTTTTTCTTATTTTTGCTTTAAAATATAGATTATGGGTACTCGTTAGAACCGCCTCGATGTTTCTTATTTCTGCTCTAAATTTAGAGCAGAAATAAGAAAAATAATGTTTCTTATTTCTGCTCAAAATATATATTGTGGGTACTCGTTAGAACCGCCTCATCGAGTACCCATAATCTATATTTTAGAGCAGAAATAAGAATAATAAGGTATACCCCTGTAAACATCAGTTTACTATATAAAAGTGGGGTTCAAGGGGTTCAGAATTATATAGGCGTCTTTTCGTGATGAATACCCATCAGTCATGATGATACAGCGATTGTTATTTTTTCTTTGTTTATTTCAGAAGGCGTAATGGTGAAATTAGCATTGCTGATCTGTTTATCCCTGCTGCCACTTGTTCGTGCAGACTATTTTGACCAATGTCCGAACTACTTGAGCGATCACATTCAAGCGGTGGCGGAAGCTGGTACGGTCTAGGCCAAACCCTATATCAAAGCACTGACAGCTGGTGGGCTGATTGTCTCTGAGTGTGGTCCGGAACGGGGACCATTTCGTTTAATCCTTAAATTCCTGTACTGTAAGCAAATAATGTAGACCCTGATCTGACGCCGCTAAACGCAGTATCTGAGCTGGGTCTACACTGTTTACCAAACCCAACACATGATTCCAGTCTAGATTCTATAGATAACCATCTTACGCAACACCATGACCTCACATTGATATTTTCTATAAATAACCATTTCCAGGATTTCCCACAAATCAGTGATAGTCACGTAGACATCAGCACTGAAGAGCTTCTGTGCGTAGTAATTTTGGGTCGACTAACAAACAATCGACACCAAAAGGAATGTTTATATACATGCCGTTTCGTGCAGAATGCAAGCCTAGGAAATACAAGTATATATTAGTTTTCTAAATTTTGCCTTTAGACATAGGTCGTGAGGACATGTGATATCCCAAATTTAGTGCACATGAGCACCCAAATTTCGCTCACAGACACAGGTCGTGAGTAATTTGTCGATGTACGACAAAGGTCGTGATTGCTCAAATTTTACTCTAAGACAAATGCCGTACCCAGAGATTGTTAACTTTAAATAACTAAAAATAGTAATATTACCGTCCTGAGCAAACATGTACACCCAGCGAACACTTAGATCGGCCTGCGCATCCGCACAGCCTGATCAGAGTCTTTACTGTACGCCTTGTGGACCCCTTGGACTGAAAGTTTCTACCTAGAGATTACAAAGACGCTTAATAAGTACATAGAAATTTCGGTAGCTCGAACATCAATAACTCATTTACCAGGGCTGTTTCGTGGTCTAGTGGTTATGCTACTCGCCTTGTAAACCAGGGGTCGCAGGATTGATCCCGGGCTTATTCAGACTTTCGGATGAGTCTTTAAACCTAGGTCCTGTCTCCGTATGACCTTATCTGTTTGTGAGATGTAAAACTCAAATACTCACTCACTCACTCACCAGGGCTTTCTCGAAATCGTGCTTGAAAAAATCCCATAACTGCATATATTCATGTATTTTGGAGAAGTTTCTTACTTTATTTTGAAAGCGTGTGTTGTGTGTGCTCATTAGAATCGCCTGGAGGCGATTCTAATGAGTACACACAACAGACCTTTATTTTAAGGAAAATCGAAATAACATCCCTATCATGACTATTCTATCATGACTCATGATCTGGCACTGTGAGCTTGTTTGTTTGTTTGTTTTGAGGTTTAACGTACCCGTCAACACTGTGAAGGTCATTTTGGAGACGTTGCTTCCAATTTTGTGGGACTTTTCGCCCAATGAAGCCAGTAGGGTTTATTAGCATGGACGGTCCGCCTCGCACCGCGGTTCCTGGACAGGCTTAGATCCTCTTAGCGGTTTACCAGTACTAGTGTGCGGGCCGGATTCAGCTCTGCGTGGAAGCATCATGCAGCCCATATATTTCTTCAAGCCAATATGGGCGGGGGCCGTCTGGCACTGTGAGTAATCCGCAGTGAGTCGATCTACTAAAGGTGTTCGAGCCATCGAAATTCGGCTGTTTGAGGGTACTCACACTGATCTGTATCTTCGCTGTGTAAGATACATTTTTGCTTGTCGCACCTATATGAAAAAATTGTCGTATTTCAGAAAATTCGATATGTTTGTCTATCATTTTAGCCGACACATTGTGTGACAAAGTGCTCCTAGAATCCTAGATACAAATGTGATATTTTTTCTTATATATACTGTGGGTGCTCGTTAGAACCGCCTCTATGTCTTAAAGCAGAGATAAGAAAATAAGGTCTACCTTGTAAACCATATAAAGTGGGGTTTAGAGGGGTGTTCATTTCACGGAATTGTTAAAGTAGTCCATCTTTAGTAGTTTACGTTCTTCAAGGGCGCGTGCGAAGCCAGTTCATAGGCCTAGACGTATCCCAGCGGGCACATGGCGTGTATACAAAGTCGTATCAACGTCGATGCACCGTCATGACGTTGCATCGACGTTGATACGACGTTGCATAGACGTCATGTGTCCGCTGGGTTGACTTCTGACATGAAGCCATTTCAAGGGGTCTTTTTTATGTCTGTGGGATGTCTGTGGGCTTCTTAGACTCTGGCGAGCCTGTGCGTGTGCGCAAGTCCGCCGGAGCCTTTATTTGTTGCCTATCCAACAAGTAACTTTTTTCTCATGAGCTGGGTGATTTTTGTTTCTTTTTCAGAGGCTGCAAAAGTAGTGAAGCCACAAGTGTATTTCAACGCTAAGCTTAGCCAAAATTACAAGCCAGTTCCACGCCAGGCAATTCCGTATGACGTCGTAATAAGCAACATCGGGGACGGATACAATTCAAGCACTGGTTACTTTACTGCTCCCGCTAGTGGACTTTACCTGTTTTCTGTACAGACATGCTCGATAGAACAGTATTGGAATGAGCTGGCTATAGTACAAATGGGCAACGTTACAAAATCAACTCCATCTAAAGATGGGCACTGCGCATATACCTCTGTGCCAACATATGTGGCAGTCGGCGATCAGGTTTGGATCGAGAGAATCGATGGAGGGTCTACCGAGGATGAAAACGGTGATGACCACTGGAGCGGCTTTACAGGTGTTCTCCTAAACTGAACACGAAGCCCAAATCACGGGTTTATGGAATAAAACTTCTACCTAACCTGAACTCATTTTTGATTTTTGAAAGTTGATACTTGTATCAAGTTTATATGTCATTGCATTTCTACTTCCGGTACTGGACCGCGTTACTACACTTCCGCTGTTCGTTCGCTGCATAAAATAGTCCGAATTAAGCACTTGCCTCATTTCCTTTTCCAGCGTATTGATTTCTTAACATTTGCGCCGAAGGCGGACTTGATTCCACAGGTGTTCCTCTGTTGCCGAACAGGACTTTTCCAGCTTTGATACTCGGTGTATCCTTTTATATCAAGGGGGACTTGATGCCACAGGTGTTCCTTCCCTTTCACCCCTCGGTTTCCGAACTGGTTATTTATTTGAAGACACCTAGGGTTTGAGAGGAATTTTCATATTACACGTAGTTTCTTATTTCTGCTCAGAAGCATAAATTCGATTGGCAAAATACAATGAAACTTCGATAATTCTCTGAACACCTCTAGACATCCATATATTTGTTTTTTTAGGGAGGCTTTCCCGATCTGGGCCCACTTGTTCAAAGCCCCGTTAGCTTAACAAGCTTATTAGTGGTCATATTGTTAACTATTCTAGCAAGTACAATATCTAAAATTTTGGTATTTTTGCTGAAAAAAAAATGTGAGCAGTTTTTGAATTTGCAAAAGCTGCTCACATTTTTTCAGCAAAAATAATATCATATTTGCCTAATTAAATTATCCACGTTTTAACGATATGTTAACTAACGACGTCCTTAGTTTTGAACAACTGGCCCCTGATGTATAAAAGGTATGTTGTGTGTACTCATTAGAATCGCCTCAATGAGGCGATTCTAATGAGTACACACAACATATCTTCATTTACTAGAAATTGGTTAAGATATGAAAGTTATCCCCAATATGGTTCATGACCTGAAACTATGACAAAACCTTATTATTTCGAACTTCAATTTCGAACAAATTTTCATGACCCCAAATGTATTCGAGTTATCGAAGTTTGACTGTAGGCTCTTCGAGTATGGGTGCTCAGTGAACACTGAAACTAGCCTGCGTACCCAAACGACTAGTATACAGCCTTCTCAGTTTATATGCAGCAATTTATGGTCAAGAGCGCGCATGCGTAGCTTGATTTCAGTCTTTGCTGGTCGCATATTCGCGGAACCTCCTTTTCGCTTGGCACGGCTCCCTAAATTCACGATCTTTTTTAGTCTCTCGTCAGTGAGGTATTTCAGACTACCATTTTTTCAGTGTTTTTTTTTTTTTTTTTTTTAAAAAGTGTAGATCTGCTTGCACATCCGCGCAGTCTGATCAGTAATCAGCACCTTAATAATCCCTGTTTGGAGAGCAGAATATTATACAGTAAAATACCTATATTAAGACCACCTTTGGTACTGTTCAAAAGTGGTCTTAAAGACCACTTTTGAACAGGCCCAAAGGTGGTCTCTTATTAGAAGACACTGGGTATAGATAACACACAGAGAGAATAACTGAAACTGTTTCAACAAGCTTTTAAAAGCAGATTAAGTCTTATTTTTAGGTGGTCTTAATATCGAATTTTACTGTATTCTGTTTCCAAGACTTTTGCTATATAATCTGTGCACACGAGCAGAGCAGTCATCAACGTCGATGCAACGTCATGACGTTGCATCGACGTTGATACGATGTTGCAAACACACTTTGTGCGTTTGTGTCTTACCTGGCAAACACCGAAGGCGTGGTATTCTAAATCATTATATCAATAGGTGGCAATGCATGTGTCTTTATCATTCTGTAAAAACTAAAGGGTTTTCTGGAAATTTATTACATGAACTTGTTAAGATATTGCCAGGGGTTACATGACGCCTAAACAACGTCGTATCAACGTCTATGCAACGTCATGACGTTGCATAGACTGTGATGCGACGCTGTGTAGAGGTCATGTGACCGCTGTACGTAAACGAAGATATTATACATTATTTATTTAGTATTTAAACGGCGGCCCCCGCTCATTGGGGCTTGAATAAATATATGGGCTGCATGATGCTCCCACGCAGAGCTAAAACCGATCGCACACAAGTACTGGTAAACCGCTTAGAGGATCTAAGCCTGCCCAGGCAAAACGGTGCGAGTCGGTCTGCCCATGCTTATAAATCCTATTGGTTTCATTGGGCGACAGGGCTTGAAATGCCATTTCATCTCAGTAGAAGTCCCACGAAATTGGAAGCAACTTCTCCAAAATGACCTATACAGTGTTGACGGGGACGTTAAACATCAAATCCAACAATCCAGTATTTAAACGATATGGTAACATGTAGACTATCTACTTATCTGATAACTGAGTTTTTTTTTAATTTTCTTGTCCTGAGTAGTCTATATACAGCGCGATATCCAGCTAATTCAGGTCTGCATTATTAGAAAGTGGTAGCAAACCTCCTGACAATTTATCTAAAAGATAAAATGTGAATTATGTTTCTAATCCTTGGACAAGATTAGATAACACACTAATGTTGGATTATCGGTTCCAAACCGAGGGGCGAATGATACAAGCCGGTGTTCCAGTCGACCCTGGCATCTAATGAAAGTTTTTTTTTCTTGCATACAACTGCTTTTTTTTCTTTTTTAGTGTATGTGTGTGTCGGGGTGTGGAAGGGGTCGACCCTGGCATCTAATGAAAGTTTTTTTTTTTTCTTGCATACAACTGCTTTTTTTTCTTTTTCAGTGTTTGTGTGTGTCGGGGTGTGGAAGGGGATGGGGTGGGGGGGGGGGGGGGGGCAGTGTGGGAGCGAGCGTCTCGTCCGGATAGGTCTTAAAGGTAGAATAAGTTTTAAAAGAATAATACTTATTTGAATTTTGATTTTTCTCTTTATGTGAGATATGCAATTCACCTTATTTGCATTATCTGCTGGTTCCTAGTCTGAAGGTTATCGGTGTTGGAAAAACAGGTAACCAGACCCCCCTGACCTTTCAAGGTCAGGGGGGGTCTGGTTACCTGTTTTTCCTATATTGACAATGTGCAAGCTGGGAGCCAGCAAATAATGCAAATATGGTGAATGTATAAAATACACTTGTGTAGCGTGTAAAATTAAAATCGAAACAAATAAAAGCTGTGTTTTTGTTCATTTTTTTAGCTCATCTGAGGACCAAGTGCTCATGATAAGATGTTTTTAATCGGTCAATGTCCGTCGTCCGTCGACCGTCGTCAGTTGTCCGTCGCGCGGGGTCAACAATTGCTTTAAAAGACGACTCCTTCTAAACCAATTTCTTTCAATACAGGTGACCCTCTACCAAAATAACTAAAACGGTAGGTAACGCTCCAATGAACAAGATGGCAACCGGAGCCAAAATATATAAACTCAACCCTTTTTGTACCAAATGGAATCTTCCTCCTTATATATAGCCGGAGTCCATTTCAAAATTTAGGGGTGTCAGGTTGTGTTTTATCAAAATTTATTTGGAAAATGATTGCACTTTTAGCAAACAGTGGAGGCCCTGATCAGACGCCGCGGCGTCTGATCTGGGCCTGCATTGTTTGCCAGGGTACCCCTTTTGGGGTTTCAGGTACTAAATGGGTTAAAAAAGACCCTTAAGCCAATTTCATTCAAACTTCTTAGGGACCCTCTACGAAAGCAGCTAAAACGGTTCCACTCCAATGACCAAGATGAAACAGAAAAAAGACTACTCCACCTATGTCCTTGATTCAATTTCATTGAAACTCTACTTGAATGTTGCTTAGGTGGCCCGCTACCAAAATAGTCAAAGCGGTTCCGCTCCAATGAAGAAGATGACCGCCAGAGCTATAAAAGAGAGAAAACAACAACAATGAGAACAATAAAAACAAAAAAAAAAAAACAAAAAAAAAAACACTCTACTCCTCTTAGGCCAGTCTCATTCAAACTTCGATATTGTGAAGGGGACCATCCACCAAAATAACTAAAACATGAAGATGATGGCCACCAGAGTTAAGAAACAAGAGGCCCATAGGCCACAATGCTCACCAGAGCTCAGGTGCACACTGCCCAGTGGCAGCCATGTATTTTAACATGAAATCATTTTAATCTACCAATTATAAAGTCTCCCAAATGAACTCCAATGTCCAAATGATCACCCATATGGACTCAGTATCTGAAACATTAGGCCCTTTATGAAGTAGAGGGGGTGGGGCATGAGCCCAATGTAGCCCTGGCTGGTATCACTAAATGCTTCTTATCATAAGGAACAAGAATATATATGGTTTAGCAGTGGGGATCTGTATACCGGAAATATAAGGCATGTTAAGTGGTGGAGGGGTTGAGGCATGCCCTATTGATCCAGGAAAGCCCAAGATTGTTGTCCCTAAATGTGTCTTATCACGAGGACCAAGAATAAATATGGTTTATGGGCTTTTAATGAAGTAAAGCAGTGGGGCATGGCCCGGGCAGCCCGGAGGACTCCAAAACTGGTGTCATTTGAATGCGTCTTATCATCAGGAAGATGAATATATATGGCTTATGGGTAGGGCTCCGGCACATCCCAGGGAACCCCAGGTTGATGTCACTGAATGCGTCTTATCATAAGGAACAAGACTATATATGGGGTTTAGGGTGGGGATTTGAATGGTTTCGAGATATATGGCCTTTTGTGAAGTATAGGGGTTGGGCAAGGCCCCGGCGCACCCCGGGAGACCCCCAAGTTGGTGTCAATGAATACGTCTCTTCAAAAGAAACAAGAATATATAAGGTTAAGGGGTGGGGATCTGTAAGGTTTCCGAAATATTGGGCCTTATATGAAATGGAGGGGATGGGGCATGACCCCGGCGCATCCAGTGGGACCCCAAGGTGGGTGTTACTGAATGTATCTTATCAAAAGGAACAGAATAGATATGGTTTAGGGTGGGGATCTGAATGGTTTCTGAGATTTGTGAAGTGGAGGGGTGGGGCAAGGCCCTGGCGCACCCCGGGAGAGCCCCAAGTTGGTGTCAATGAATGCGTCTCTTCATAAGGAACAAGAATATTTATGGTTTAGGGGTAGGGATCTGTAAGGTTTCCGAGACATTGGGACTTTAATGAAATGGAGGGGTGGGGCATGACTCCGGCGCATCCCGGGGGACTCCGATGTTGGTGTCACTGAATGCGTCTTATCATAATGAACAAGAATATTTATGGTTTAGGGGTGGGATCTGAATTTTTTTTCTGAGTTATATGGTCTTTTATGAAGTGGATGGGGTGGGGCCGGCACAACCTGGGGGACCCCCATGTTGGCATAAAAGCACATGGCTGAGAGAAGTTGACTTCAGGAACATTTCTATAAAAGTTTTGTCAAAGCCTTCGGCTCTGGTGAGCTAAAATAAAAACAAGAGGCCCAAGGGCCACTTCACTCACAAAGATCACCGGCTCCTGGCAACCATGTTTTTTAACAAACCACCGTGGCTTGAAAAGTCTAGCCTTTTAGTTGCTGAAATGAAGAGTTTCCAGTTCATACATTTTTACCATACATAGACATGGTAGACATCTTGGCCATAATTTTCAACATCCATTTATCATATGACGTCGCGTCTGAGAGTGTAATAACGTCATGTAATATTTTCGATAATCCACTAGTGGATTAAATATGCGTTACATGTACAACGTCCTTATTGACGTGAGTTTACTAATGGTGGAATATTGACATTTTTGTAAAGAAACGTGAATAAAATGCGTTATAAATGTCATATGATAAATAGAATCTTGCATTCGTGCTCATGTATTATTGAATTTATTAAACTCGTTGAGGAAAAGGGATAAAATGCTCGGCAAAGCCTCGCATTTTTTCTCTTTTCCTCAACTCGTTTAATAAATTCAATAATACATGAGCACTCATGTAAAATCCTCTATTTAGCTGACTACAAATATAGATTCTGATAGGCTACAAGAGAATCAGAAAAACCCACTGGTTTGTATTGTTCCACAGTGACAAAATACAATCATTTCGGTCAATGTCAACCAAAGGGAACCATCTGAGCAAACTTGCTAGGAATATCAATTTCGATGCCACCGACTACAACAGAATAAGAAAAATCCATGGTTTTGCCCCATTCACATACAATGGTCAAAAATATCACAGTTGACCTTGATGTAAAAAAGGCCATGGTCAACAAATTTCACCACATGAACAAACTTGATTAGGGCCCAGTTTCAAGGTCAACAGCCATTTGGTTCCTGAAAAGAAGAATTCCAAAGGATTTTTACCATAAAAGAGCGCCGCAGCCATCTTGTTGATGTGACTCCAATCGATTAAATATATTTCCATGGTCTCATCCCGTAGATGCTCCATATGTAATTTGTTTTCAGTCAGCCTGGCAGTTAAAGTGGAGAAGAAGAAAAAAAAAATACTGAATCTGGGCCATCCAGGACAAAGGTCAGTAAATTACCTTGACCTTTGGAATTGATAAAACTCCATTCAGCTCAAGACAAATGTCAATTCTGATGCCTCAGTCAACAACAGAATTGAAAATTCCACTATTTTGCCTATACAAAGGTTTAAGTAACCAAAGCTGAACTGGACGTAAAATACGTGAAGGTCAAATGAAGGTCAGCATTTGAACAAACTTGATAGGGCCTGGATCCACAATGCTGCATATTAAGTTTCAATGGCATCGGCAATTTGTTACCTGAGAAGAAGATTTCCAAATTCTTCAAGCAACATCTCCTTCCCGAACCAAAGGTTGAATTAAGCTGAAACTTGATGGGAGGCATCGAGGTGACATGGACATTCAGATCTACTGAAATACTTCCGTTCCGATATCCAAGATGGAGGCCATCTTGAAATTCTTCGAACGACATCTCCTCCCGAACCAGAGGTTGGGTCAAGTTGAAACTTCTTTGGAGGCATCGGGGCGATATGGATGTTCATATTTACTAAAAATCGTTCTGATCCGATATCCAAGATGGCCGTCATGGCCAATTTCTGGAAATTCTTCAAACGACATCTCCTCCTGAACCAAAGCCTGGATTGAGGTGAAACTTGGTAGTAGGCATCGGGATGACTTGGAGATTCAGATTTGCTAAAATTGTTCTGCCATGTCAGCCATCTTGCAATTCTTGCAATTCTTCAAACGACAACTCCTCCCGAACCAGAGGTCAGATCAAGCTGAAACTTGATGGGAGATATTGACGCGAGAGATTCGGATTTGCTATGATCGTTCTATTTCGACTAACAAGATGAGCACCAAGGCGTCAGTCTTGAAATACTTCAGCAACATCTCCTCTTCGTCGTCGGATGAAGCTGAAACTTGATTTGGGGCATTAAGGCGACATGGAGACTCAGATTTGCTAAAATCGTTCTGTTCCGATATCCAGAATGGCCGCCTCGGCCAATTACTTGAAACGCTTCAAACGACACCTCTCGAACCAAAGGTTGGA
The DNA here is from genome assembly GCA_963580285.1 of Lucinisca nassula. Taxonomy (NCBI): domain Eukaryota; kingdom Metazoa; phylum Mollusca; class Bivalvia; order Lucinida; family Lucinidae; genus Lucinisca; species Lucinisca nassula. Next base: position 20,902,621 of record OY757013.1, on the reverse strand, counting down.
TTTAGCTGAAAAAATGATTGGAGGCATCAGGGCGAGATGGAGATCCAGATCTGTTTACATCGTATTCCGATATCCAAGATGGCTGTCATGGCGGCCATCTTCAAATTCGGCCATCTTCAACTGCTTAAAACGATATCCACTCCCAAATGATAGGTCTGGTCGAACTTCAACTTGAACTGAGGCAATGGGGCGACATAGAGATTCAGATTTGCTAAAATGTTCTGTTCCTATATTCAAGATAGACGCAATGGCGGCCATCTTGAAATTACGGACATCTCCTGAACCAAAGGTCAGATTGTGCTGAAACTGGATAGGAGGCCATCTTGAAATTCTGCAAAGCACATGTTATTGTTCTATTTCGATTTCCAAGATGGCCGCCAGGGCTGGCGGCCATCTTGAAGTTCTTAAACACAAACAAAACCTCCTTTCGAACCAAGGGTTGGATGGAGCTGAAACTTGGCGGAGGTAGGGTTGGGGTGCGCATCGAGGTGATATGGAGATTCATGTTGCTTAAATCATAGTATGGGTTATATTTTCGAGTTCTTTCGGATCATTGATTTCACTGCGGGAATCTGAAATAAAATGAGGGTCACTGACGAAACTAACTTGCCTGGCCCAGAAAAAAAAACTTGTATACACTTCGGTTTTCAGTTCTGTGTGGTAGTCCTTGCTTCCAAAGGATTACCCCATTTTGTAAAATATTTTTGCTTAAATCGTTGAGTTCCGATATCCAAGATTAGGGCTGGCTAATCGGAGCTGAAAAGATAATCGACTATCAGTCCTGTCATTGCGATCAATAATCGATTAGCAATCGCTAAGTTTTTTGTCATTATTTTACCTGTCTGGCTTTCTGTCTGAGCATGACTCTTACCATATGTTGCACTTTACCATATGTATATTTGAACAGGCAGGCCTTAGCAGACAGTGTAGACACAGATGAGACGCCGCATAATGCGGCGTTTCATCAGGGTCTGCACTGTTTGCCACTCATCCAGCTATTTTAGGCATAACTTTTGGTAGTAAATTGTACCTATCAAGTAATCGATTAAAAGCAAATCAGAAATGATAATCATTTTTGTGGAATTTATCGATCGATTAATAAGTATACGATTAATCGTGGCAGCCTTATCCAAGATGGATGCCATGGGGGCTTTCTTTAAATTCTTCAAACGAAATCACCTCCCAAATCGACAGTCTGACTGAGCTGAAACTTGATGGTGGCATTTGGGCGACATGGAAATTCAGAATTGCTGAAATTATTCGGTTCTGTTATCTAAGATGGCTTCCATGATGGCCATCTTGAAAATCTTCAAACTACATGAAGTCGAACTGAGCCGTAACCTGGTGGGAGGCACTGAGATGACATGGGGATTCAACTTTTCTTAGAGCCGTTTCTGTTCAGATGGCCATCTTGAAAATTATCAATCAACATCTGCTACCCAATGAAATCCGTGGGAGGCATTCGGGTGACATGAAGATTCAGAATTGCTAAAATTATTGCATTCTGATATCCCAGATGGCGGCCATCTTGAAATTCTTACTGCATAATAATCGCACATAAGATTTACTGGGAGGGGCAGCTCATGTGGTGCCAGTATATGTCAAATTCGTCCACAAGAAGCTTCGGTATTATGGCTTTTTGCAAGCGGTCACAGTGGTGCCTTTTCATTGAATCTGAGTAAACATGTTTTTCTATATAAAGCAATGATAGACAGATTGATACATCCAACGGTGAGAAAAGAAATCACAAACTGTCACACATAGAGGATATTCACTTTTTTGAGATGAATGCCAAAAATATTTCATCGAGTGTGTTGAAAACGAAGCACGAGTGAAAACTTTGATGTTTTCAACACACGGAATGAAATATTTTTGGAATTTTTCGAGAAAAGAGAGTAATATTTCCTTTTTATTTTATACGTGACTTTGGCAATGTACTGAAACTGAACAGCTGGTCGTAACATGTTTCGCACTCGTGAAAAAGTCTGGTGTTTTCAACACACTCGATGAAATATGTTTTCAAAACATTCAATGAAATATTGGTATTTATCGAAAAAATAGTAAATTTTCTTTTTATTTTATACGAAAAGCAAACCAAAACAGTGTGCCACTGTGAAAATAACAGGGTCAAGTTATTTTTCACAGTGAAAATATGCATTGACTTCACTGCTTAGATTAAAATAAAAGCAAGTTTATCACTGGGATGAGACAGATCACGGCTAGCTCATCACGTGAACAAGTCCGTGAAATGAAGACCCCCCTAAACCCCACTTTATACAGAGAAAACTGGGGTTTACGGGGGTATTCGTTATTTTTCTTATTTCTGCTCCAAGACATAGGTTGTGGGTACTCGTTAGAACCGCCTCAATGAGGCGGTTCTAACGAGCACCCACATCCAATGTTTTGAGCATTTATAAGAAAATTATGAAGGATTTTCGTAATAAAAGCAGCCATTTTAGAGATGCGAAAAACGCATTATGTCCTACGGGCGAGTTATCGTAATGTAAACGTCACCTTACTGCGAGAAAAATAGCTGAGCCGGCACACATTTGCGTGTGTGGCAAGAATATCAGACGAAATGTCCATGTAATGAACACCCCTCTGAACTCCACTTTGTATAGAGAAATGTTTGGTTCACAGGGGTGTGCAGTTTTGCTAAAAAACAACAACAACAACAACAACAACAACAAAACAAACAAAAAAACACAATTTGTTTTGACACGAAATAAAAAAAAAACTATCATAACTCTTATTAACTGAATAATTTCCTCCGACTTAGCTGACTATCACATATCTTTGGAGGTCCACCCCCTACAAATTTTCATCTATTATTGAAAACATCATATATTTCACTCTTGCATCGCTCTCGTGAAAATTCTGATATTTTCAACACAGTCGTATTCTGATCTGAGACTTCATGATTTTATGTTATAAATAAAATAAAAGTACTGAAAGTACTGAGGGGGATGATTTATGAGGCCTAACTATACAAATGTGCCAAGCAGTTCTCCAGATATTCCGGAGGGTAAAAATGGCTGAGTGGAAATGGGAGACATACTAAAAACAAAAATTAATAAACAAATGCAAACGTGTCTGTTCTTTTTTCATGCCTATATCGTAGAATCGAGATTAAAGCTCATTTCTGTCTGTGTTCCCCATCTGCTAAAAAGTCTAACGGACACCACAGTATCAACATGCCACCTCAGTCTCTTCCGAAGTGGGGAAATAAAAAGACGCAAAAAAAAAAAAAAAAAAAAAAAAAAAAAAAAAAAATCGGTTTTGCTTTAATTTTCCTTGTCAGTCGTCTACACATAAATTTCTCAGCCTCCGCCCACCGGGGCTTGAAGAAATAGATGGGCTACATGATGCTTCGATGCAGAGCTAAAACCGACCGCACACGAGTACTGGTAAACCTCTTAGAGGATCTAAAATAGAAGTGAAGGCAATGATCAGGAATCGATATAATCAACCCACAGTTCCCATCAGACACACCAAAAACATGAAACAACTAGACCCTAATGAGAACATCAATTGCGGAAAGCCAGAAGGACAGTCACTTTCCCACAAAATAGCCAATTTGCTATCCAAAACACAATAATTTAAACGATACACATACTCAAAGACAAACCATAACAAAAATAAACCGCGACAGAAGAACGATCAGTGAAACGAATTCCACTGGAGGGCTTAAATCGATTTTACGTGCCCAGACAAAGCATAGCGAGTCGGACCGCCCAGGCTTATAAACCCTATTGGTTCCATTGGGCGACAGGGCTTGAGATGTCATTTCAATCCAATGTCGGTAAAAAGTCCCATAAAATTGGGAGCAACGTCTCCAAAATGACCTATACAGTGTTGACGGGGACGTTAAACCTCAAATCAATCAAACAAAAACATTTTAATTTCTGCATTTTAATTTAGCAGCGTTGACCGTGTTCAAACGCCGCGCTTTGTGAACTTCGACTTTGATTCGTCTCACCAAGGTTGTATAAAACGCGTCCACGGGCACCCATAAATGCCAAGCGTCCCTTTACTGCGGCATTCGAAAACACTGAAGACTCTGATTAGAGGCCACAGAATGCGGCGTCTGATCAGTATCTTCTGTATTTGCTTAGCCCATATATGACAATACAAAACTTCAACCTAATAAGTTTGGAGCGGTCTATTTCTAACTATAGGGCTGTCAGGTTTTTTTAGTGGTTAGTTTTGGAAGAATGTATGTCCTTTGAACAATCAATGTAGATCCAGATCAGACGCCGCGTTATGCTGCGTCTGATCTGGGTCTACAATATTTACCTACATCCCATAAAATGACGTAGGCATATATGGACTAAGTACGCATATCTATTATGTTTGTTTGTTTGATTTGAGGTTTAACGTCCCCGTCAACACTGTAAAGGTCATTTTGGAGCCGTTGCTTCCAATTTTGTGGGACTTTGACCCGACATTGAGATGAAATGACATCTCAAGCCCTGTCGCCCAATGAAACCAAATGGGTTTATAAGCATGGACTGTCCGACTCGCTCCGCTTTGCCTGGGCAAGCTTAGATCCTCTAAGCGGTTTACCAGTACTCCTGTGCGGGTCGGTTTCAGCTCTGCGTGGAATCATCATGCAGCCCATCTATTTTCTTCAAGCCCCGATGGGCGGGGGCCGCTATCTATTATATAATTTGACCTCTCCAAAATGTCCGATAATGACCCTTTACCCATTCAACCCTGTACACCGGTACAGATACCTACACAAACCTTGTAGATCCAGATTAGAAGGCACGTGACGAGCAATCACATCAGGGTCTACACATTTTACGAGCTGTCAGTAACTTAAAACAAAACGACTTTCTATAAGAATGTATCCGCCCAATATTAAAGTTTGAAGGGTTTAGATCAGAAACTGAGGGATGAAAGGGAATGTTTTCAAGGAAACGGCGTAGGAAAATAGTGCCGCCATATTTTTCCTTCAGAACTCAGCATTCAACGCAGATTTATTTGTTAAATTTTATTTCTTTGTCGAATTTTTTAACCCCCCCCCCCCCCCCCCCTGGAACCTTGTCAAATCAGAATCAGAATCAGAATTGTTACGGGTGACACGTCAAATGACATTCATACACCAGGACCTGTGATATGGGAAGTTAGTCTCTAGATTTTTTCAACAAAATATCTAGATAACTGCTTGATCTACGACTAACATTGTTATATAATAATTATTCCTCATAAACCAACTTTCCTCAGTTCTTTCAGTACTTTCATTTTTTTTTGTTTCGTTTTTTTTTTAAGCTGTTACTTGCCTATTTTTTAATATTACCTCCCTTTCAAAAAATATTCTATTTGTGCACTTTATGACTTAGTGACATTATTCCAATAAATAAGACTTACTTGATCATTGCCTTCACATCCGTCCAAATTCCTCTGAAACCGAGGCCCCCTTTTTGGGATTTACATTTTTCTATTGTAGATGGATTTGTTTCTTGCAAAATCTATGATACACGTGATGATTTTGATTTCGAGATTGTAAATTTTCCTTTTTTAGACGGTGATGTTCCTCATGCGACATCGTACGGGGTTTATATTTCGCATTAATTCGATTCGCTAGAGTGTCTAGTCACGTATCCGACTTCAACACTCGTAATAAATTATTAACCGCTAAACTTCTTAATCAGGGGTATCGGTATCATAAACTACGTAAAGCCTTTTCTAAGTTTTATAGACGTCATTCTGATTTGGTTTCAAAATTCAATGTTGGACTTAAAACACTTCTGCAACAAGGCCTATCGGAACCCGAATTTCATGGTGACTTAGTATATAAATTTAGAAAAATACATGCCTCTAATGACTTTAGTCCCAGTGGAATTCTTTCCACTGACCGTTCCAAGGCGGTTCTTCTGTGGCGGTTTATTTATGTTGTTGTTTGTTACTTACTGTGTGTATCACTTGTGTCTTTTTATTTTGGATGGCCATTTGGCCATTTTGTGGGAAAGTAACTGTCCTTATGGCCTTCCTTTGTTTAGGTTTCCATTATGGTCTGCTCGCTTAATGTTTGTGTTTCTTTCCCTTTGGTGTCTTTGATGGGTGGAGTAAGTTAATTGTATCGATTCCTGATCTTTGTTTTACTTCTACTTTACCTAATTGCTTTCAAATGAAACAAGTTTTGCAATATTGAATAATTTGTGGTGAAACATGGAATATGAAGTCGTATAGTTAATGACACCGTTTTCAGTTTTAATTGACTTAGTTCTAATGTAAAGTGAAACGTTGCTGCAATTACGCAGTGGTTACTTTTTCGCAGAAGTATACACATTTTCGACCAATCGCAAATTACATTTTATTCAATCGAGACTAATATCAATAAGTAGGTCAAAAGCCAGCTTATACAGCTACGCCGAAAAAAAAGAAGAAGAGGCACTGGATGCGTCCTTAAGACTATTTACAACCTGCATAACAGAGGTATCCTAAAACGCATACCTCTGAGTCTCAATCTTTCACTGTACGAGCTTTGAACTCTTCTGCGGACTTGGCATTCACCGCAGAGGAGGGAAGACTATTCCATTGAGGAATAGTTCTGGGAAAGAAGGAGTTCTTCAGGGCATCACTTTAAGACTGGTACCTACGGCATTGTGAGTCGTTTATTTTTGATACCCTTGTTTGGGTCAACGCTGTTACAAGGGTCAAGTACCTATCTTTATTAACAAACACTGTATCAGAGTGTATCTTATAGGAGAAGGTTATAATACATGTGATTATAATACATCCTGATACATGTGATTGTAAAAATTCAGTGTATTGTTATCCGGCTGCTGGTCATATTATTACTGGCAATTTAAAAATTATTCCTGATTCTAGGATACGCAATGTAGTATCTAAAGGACCGAAATATCGATTTCCTTCTAAAATTGATTTCAATAAATGTAGAGATGAAATCGCTGCTGCCTTGAATGAATTTGGTAATCGATGGTGTAAACGAGAGTATGTTGAGCATGAAGCTCTTAAGGAATGGAAACTTAGCATTCTGAAATTAGTGAACAAACGCATTTCTTTTTATTCGCAAAATACGAACATATTACCTCCTAAACCTAAGACGTCTTTACGTCACCTTAAAACTAGGTATTCAAGAATTTCTTAGGAAGTTTGTTTTGGCTCCAGCTGATAAGGCCGCTAACAATGTGGTCGTTGTTTGACGGCTTCACTATGTTAACACTCTTCAACAAGAACTTGATCGTACTAAAGCCTATGAACTTTAGCCTTTAGCTGTAGAGGGGGCTTTAGTTGATGACCACATTTGTCATTCAGCCACCAAGTTTGCTGTCTGTGTTACAGAAGGCCAAGACAAGCTTCCTACGTTAAATTGGTTACCTAAACTTCATAAAAGACCATACAAAGCACGGTTTATTGCAAATTCAAGCTCTTGTACCACCACTGAACTCTCCAAATTATTAACTTCATGTTTGACTGCTATCAAAAAGCATGTGATAAAATATTGTGACAAAGTCTTCGAAAGATCAGGTAGAAATCTGTTTTGGTCTATAAAAAATTCGAATGAGGTTTTAAATAAATTGAAATCCAGACATTTTCATGCTTCAAGTCTGTCTACTTACGATTTTTCCACTCTTTACACTACACTTCCTCATAATCTTATAAAAGAAAAGCTTAATGATTTAATTGAATGGGCTTTTCACAGAGAAGATTCTCCCTATCTCAGGAATGCACTTTTCACTTCTAAAGAGCATAAGAATTATACACTTTGGTCATGTCAGAAAGTGTGTGATGCCCTCACCTTTCTACTTGACAATATTTATATTAGATTCGGTACTAAGTTATTTAGAAAAGTTGTGGGTATTCCGATGGGTACTAATTGCGCACCTCTTGTGGCTGATCTATTCTTGTATTGTTATGAGAGAGATTTCATGATGTCCCTTTCTGCTGAAAACCAGTCTGAAATCATTGAAGCTTTCAGCTCCACTTCTAGATACTTGGATGATTTATTAAATATTGATAATACCTATTTCGATGGTTTGATCAGTCTAATTTACCCCCCAGAACTTCGGTAAAATAAAGCAAATTCTTTTGATACCAAGGCCCCGTTTTTGGATTTACATCTGTCTATTTTAGATGGGTTGGTTTCGTGCAAAATATATGATAAACGCGATGATTTTGATTTTGAGATTGTAAATTTTCCTTTTTGGATGGTGATGTTCCTCTTGCGCCATCCTATGGCGTTTATATTTCGCAATTAATTCGATTTGCTAGAGTGTGTAGTCATGTAACTGACTTCAACACTCGTAATAAATTGTTAACGGCTTAACTTCTTAATCAGGGTTATCGGTACCATAAACTACGCAAAGCCTTTTCAAAATTTTATAGACGTCATTCTGATTTAATTTCAAAATTCAATATTGGACTTAAATCTCTCCTGCGACAAGGTCTATCGGAACCCGAATTTTATGGTGACTTAGTATACAAATTCAGAAAAAATATATAACCGCAATGACTTCAGCACCCAATTTCGTAAAATCATTCTTCGATATAAAAAGATTGGGTACAACATAATGTTATACGACAGACTGCATGCATGGTAGTTAACCCAATCACGGTTGACAGCTTTGCTTCCCTCTTTAATTGCACGCCGGTGGGTCAGGCCTCAGATTCTATGACGGTTCCAGTGTAAAGGCTTATTGAGAATTAGAGAGATCTAATTCAAGGTAATGTTGGTTGGTGCCTGAAGCTGTATCTCTGGTCGGACCCATCGGAGTCTAACAGTTGGTTTTCTTTTGCTCCAGCATTTCAATGGTTTCTTTTTGTTGAGTCCTCACTGTTGTTTCATCTCTGTAATTGTTTGATTATTTGTGTTCACGGAGATGTTGCACTGATGAGTTAGGAGGCCTTCATGCGGACTGAACAAATCATTTGTCTAAATCGCGACATAAGGACGAGGATTGTGGCCACGTAAAATGTATTTAAGCCATCCAGTGGAATTCGTTTCCACTGACCGTTCCAAGGCGGTTCTTCTGTCGCGGTTTGTTTTTGTTATGGTTTGTCTTTGGGTGTTTGTGATGCTTATATTATTTTATTTTGGATAGCCTATTGGCCATTTTGTGGGAAAGTAACTGTCCTTTTGGCTTTCCGCTATTAGTGTTTCCATTCGTAGAAGTAAAACAAAGATCAGGAATCGATACAATTAACTAACTCCACCTGCCAAAGACACCAAAGGGAAAGAAACACAAACATTAAGCGACCAGACCATAATGGAAACCTAAACAAAGGAAGACCATAAGGACAGTTACTTTCCCACAAAATGGCCCATATGGCCTTCCAAAATAAAAAGACACAAGTGATACACACAGTAAGTAACGAACAACAACATAAATAAACCGCCACAGAAGAACCGCCTTGGAACGGTCAGTGGAAAGATTTCCACTGGGTGGCTTAAATCGATTTTACGTGGCCACAATCCTCGCCCTTACTTCCGTCGCGATTTAGACAAACATTTGTTCAGTCCGCATGAAGGCCTCCTAACTCATCAGTGCAACATTTCCGTGAACACAAATAATCAAATAACCACAGCGGTGAGACAACGGTGAGGACTCGACAGCAAGAAACCACTGAAATGCTGGAGCAAAAGAAAACCAACGGTTAGACTCCGATGAGCCCGACCAGAGACAGAGCATCAGGCACCAACCAACATTACCTTGAATAAGATCTCTCTAATTATTAATAAGCCTTTACGTTGGAACCGTCATAGAATCTGAGGCCTGACCCACCGGCGTGCAATTAAAGAGGGTAGCAAAGTTGCCAACCGTGATTGGGTTAACTACCATGCATGCAGTCTGTCGAATAATATCCATGTTGTACCCAATCTTTTTATATCGAAGAATGATTTTACGAAATTGGGTGCTAAAGTCATTACGGTTATATATTTTTTTTTCTGAATTTATATACTAAGTCACCATAATATTCGGGTTCCGATAGACCTTGTTGCAGAAGAGTTTTAAGTCCAATATTGAATTTTGAAATAAAATTGGAATGGCGTCTATAAAATTTTGAAAAGGCTTTGCATAGTTTATGGTACCGATAACCCTGATTAAGAAGTTTAACCGTTAATAATTTATTACGAGTGTTGAAGTCAGTTACATGACTACACACTCTAGCAAATCGAATTAATTGCGAAATATAAACGCCATAGGATGGCGCACGAGGAACATCACCATCCAAAAAAGGAAAATTTACAATCTCAAAATCAAAGTCATCGCGTTTATCATAAATTTTGCACGAAACAAACCCATCTACAATAGATAGATGTAAATCCAAAAACGGGGCCTCGGTATCAGAAGAATTTGCCCAGCCAGCAAAGAATGCCGGGCCAACGTCGGGCCGATAGCGGTACGACGTTGTAACGTCATACCGCTATCGGCCCGACATTGGCCCGTGGTTTGTGCTGGCAGGGTGCTTTATTTAACTGAATTTCTGGGGGTGGGGGGGGGGGGGGTAAATCTGACTGGTCAAACCATCGTAATAGGTATTATCAATATTTAATAAATCATCTAAATATCTAGAAGTGGAGCTAAAAGCTTCAATAATTTCAGATTGGTTATCAATGGAAAGCGACAACATGAAGTCTCTTTCATAACAATACAAGAATAGATCAGCCACAAGAGGTGCGCAATTCGTACCCATCGGAATGCCCACAATTTGTCTAAATAACTTAGTGTTCACGGAGATGTTGCACTGATAGTGCAGTTTATATTTTACTTTTGGTCCTTTGAGATCAGCGTGAATATTCTGAGAAATCGGAAATAAATTATTGGTTTAGACTCATATTCTAGACAGGTATTTAATTATTTGGACCACATTTTGATTTATATCAGTCTTTGAAACGACTGCCTATTCGAAATTCGCAAAATTGCAATATGTTTCCTCTGGCTTTCTTTGCCGGATCATTACAGGGTCACTGATGAGGCTTTATTAGCCGAAACTACGTAGTATGACCCATCTTCTTTCTTATGAATGTTTTCATTGCTCTTAAAGGAACTCATTTTTGATTTTTATTAGTACCGAATCTAATATAAATATTGTCAAGTAGAAAGGTGAGGGCATCACACACTTTCTGACATGACCAAAGTGTATAATTCTTATGCTCTTTAGAAGTGAAAAATGCATTCCTGACATTACATGCAAGATAGAGAGAATCTTCTCTGTGAAAAGCCCATTCAATTAAATCATTAAGCTTTTCTTTTATAAGATTATGAGGAAGTGTAGTGTAAAGAGTGGAAAAAACGTAAGTAGACAGACTTGAAGCACGAAAATGTCTGGATTTCAATTTATTTAAAACCTCATTCGAATTTTTATAGACCAAAACAGATTTCTTCCTGGTCTTTCAAAGACTTTATCACAATATTTAATCACATGCGTTTTAATAGCAGTAAGACAGGAAGTTAATAATTTAGAAAGTTCAGTGCTAGTGCAAGAGCTAGAATTTGCAATAAACCGTGCTTTGTAAGGTCTTTTATGAAGTTTTGGTAACCAGTATAGAGTAGGAAGCTTGTCTTGGCCTTCGGTAACACACACAGCAAACTTGGTGGCTGTGAGACTTTATAATCCAGTCTAGAATATTTATAGACACCCTTTATCCTTCACAAGGGGGAAATAACATGACAGAAAACACTTTCTCAGCCAAAAATATCTTGTTTAATTAATAGCTGTTAATTTTGGCATATCTGTATATTTTCCAGGCATTTTGAGGTGTCATTTGCCATTTTATTATATGTATATAAAAACGTCATTCAAGTTGGTATGTTCAGTGACCAGATTTTCTTGATGAACAATCCACAAAGGCGGGGACCCAACACCTAAAAAAAAGAGAAAGCCCCTTTAAGTTTCAAATAAACACAAGATAGCACACAGTGTACCACATCAATTGTCCTACTAGACATCTCCAATCACTCAACACATGATAACGAAATATCCGATACAGGCAAGATGAGTCAAGCATAATAATTATTTCTTAGCCCTAAAGAACTCACTGGCTCTTTAAAGAAAAATTATATGAAAGTGAGCATTTGATGAAATGCATTTTAGTATGAAAATCTGCAATGAAAAGACAAAAGGGGAAAATAGAATAACTTACCATACACTCCATTCATTTCATACTCCAAAATCACAAGCATCCATTCACAGCATTAGTACATCAGCAAAACTTCCAATCTCACATATTTTCCCAACACCATGTATAAGTCCTTTCTTTTCACCAGACAAATCACAACTGCCCAAAAAATACTCACTCAAATGAACTCACTGTATTAACAATAGACAGGTAGCTCTAATTTACTGACCCTTAAGCCACTTTAACTAATAATAAGGGATTAAGGTGGAAAGGTACATACAGGTAACAGGTAACTGTTACATACCTCCCACCAAACTGTTGATAAATATATATTTATCATATAGAATCACTGGAGATTTTCAAATGATCTTGATAAAATGTCGGCAACTTTGTTTTCCTTCCCTCTGATATGGTTCACTTTGAATTTGAACTCTTGGAGGAATAAACTCCATCTAAGTAAACGCTGATTTTGTCCACGCATTTTGTTTAGCCATTGTAAGGGGAAATGATCTGACTCAATAATGAATTCCTTCCCTTCCAAATATTCACGTAAATGAGATACAGCCCTGACAATAGCAAGGCACTCCTTTTCTATTGTGCTGTATTGCCTCTCTCTTTGTAATAACTTCTTGCTAATATATAAGACTGGTAATTTCTTACCTTCAAATTGTTGCAAAAGCACTGCACCAATACCTCTGTCACTACTGTCTGTTTGTAGAATAAATGCTTTTTCAAAATCTGGGTTTCTAAGAACAGGATATGTTGTAATTACCTTTTTAAGGTTGTCAAAAGCTTGTTGGTGTTGCTCAGTCCAAATAACTTTATTTGGAGCAGATTTGGCTGTCAAATCAGTTAGTGGTGAGGCTATTTCCGCAAAATGGGGAATGAAGCGACGGTAGAAATTTAAGAAACCAATCAGAGATCTTACCTTCCTCTTTGTAGTAGGCACAGGCATCTCCTTTATTGCTTTAATTTTGTCCTCTGTTGGTTTAACTTCACCATTGCCAACAGTGTGTGCTAAAAATTCTAGTTCTCTGAATGCAAAAAAGCATTTAGAAGGTTTTGCAGTAAGACAAGCTTGTTTAAGTGTCCTAAGGATACATCCAACGTGTTGTAAGTGATCAATCCATGTATCACTGAAGATGATTATATCATCAATGAACGAGGCAGAAAATTGCTCTTTTCCTTCTAGTATCTTCCTCATTAATCGCACAAAACTTGCTCCCGAGTTTATCATTCCAAAAGGCATCACCCGAAACTGATATTGCCCAAAAGGAGTAACGAATGCACTCAACTCTTTGGCCCGGTCTGAAAGTGGGAGCTGCCAATACCCCTTTGTTAAGTCAATTTTACTGAGAAATTTGGCCTTACCCAATTTGTTAAGAATGTCATCAATCTTGGGCATAGGTTGAGGATCAAACACTGTTATGCTATTTAGGCCCCTGTAATCAACGCAAAAACGTAAGGTTTTATCTTTCTTTGGCACACAAACTATCGGGGCAGCCCAATGACTTTCTGAATGCTCTATCATTCCAGCCTTCATCATATTGTCTATCTCTTGTTTAACTTGTGCTCTAAGTGCAAAAGGTAAACAATATTGTTTCTTTGAAATTGGTTGTCTGTCTTTGAGTTTTATGTCATGAACTACAATATCTGTCTGACCTGGTACATTTGTTATCACCTCCTTATGTTCATCTAGTATTTGTTTTAATTCTTTTACCTTCTCTGGATTGAGACTGTCCGAGATATTTACATTTTCTACACTCTCAATCTGAACTAGTAGAGGGTTACATATTACCTGTTCATCTTGTTCCAACTCTTCACTCAAACTGCATATAACATCTAAACACTGTACAGCCTCCTCCTTTTCCTGAGCAATTTGTTCTCTTTCATAATATACTTTCAGCATATTTATATGAAAAACTTTTGAAGTCTTTCTGTTTATCTGTACTCTATAATCAACAGGACTAACCTTTTCTAGAACTTTGTAAGGACCTTTCCATTCTGCAAGGAGCTTATTACTTGATGTAGGCAATAAAACAAGAACTTTTTGACCTTCCTCAATATCCCTTACTTTACTGCCTTGATCAAAATACCTTTTCTGCTTACTCTTTGCAACTGTTTCTCTTAAAGAAGCTATACTGTGCAACTTTTCAAGTCTATCTCTTATTCTTAAGATGTAACTTACCAGAGAATCTTCTGCTGGTTTCTCGTCTGCCTCCCAATTTTCTTTCATTAATTGCAATGGCCCTCTTATCCGCCTACCATATAATAACTCAAAGGGAGAATATCCTGTTGACTCGTGGGGAGCTTCTCTGTATGCAAATAAAACATATGGGATATGTTTATCCCAATCTGTAGGATTGTCTTGGGCATAACACTTTAACATCTTCTTAAGAGTGCCATTAAAATTCTCAACCAAACCATTTGCTTGTGGGTGGTAGGGACTAGTGTTTAATTTCTTTATGGAAAGTAATTTACATAGCTGACACATTAATGAAGACATGAAGTTACTCCCTTGGTCAGTTAAGATTTCATTTGGTAACCCAACTCTGCTGAAAACTTCTATCATTGCATTAGCAACAGTTTCACTATCAATTACTTTCAGTGGCACTGCCTCTGGATATTTCGTGGCATAGTCACACAACACTAAAATAAATTTGTGACCCCTTCCTGATCTATTTAATGGCCCTACAATATCCATTGCAATGCGCTGGAATGGTTCACTCATTGGTTGTATGGAAACTAGTGGTGCTTTTGGTATTCTTCCTTTGGGTACACATTTCTGACAATTATGGCAAGATCTACAAAACTTGGCCACATCTGGAAATATTCCAGGCCAGTAAAAATGATTCAAAATTTTTTTCTCTTGTCTTTTTATTTCCTAGGTGACCCCCCAAGGGTATGTCATGTGCAATTTGCATGAGTTGGTTTCTGTGTTTTTCTGGCACTACTATTTGCTCAATTAAATCTTCATTTTGCATTTTGAATTTTCTATACAGAATGCCATTTCTGAAATAAAAGCATGTATCATCTTTACTTTTATCCTTCAAATTTGCTAGTTCCCATACCTTTTTCAAAGTCGGATCCGATTGTTGTTCAAGTTTTAAATTCTGACTTATTTCTGTTCTCGTATTAGGTGTATGCACCTCAACCATGTCTGACTTACGTTCAGTGCTCTTCTTACCTCTTTCCTGTAAGAACTCAGACTCAATTCTTGCATTTTTGGTCTCTTATCTTCTCTCTTGGCTTTCATACTTCTAGTTTCTATCGTACTGACAGTACATTGAGTTGAATTATCAAATGTATCTTGATTTCTATCTTTTTTCCTTACCTGTTACAGTGCTCTGTGGAATAACTTTTGAAGTGCGTTCGTCATTATTTACAAAAGAGGCTATTTCATTTTTGTGTTCCTTATGCTCTTTCTTAATAAATGCTGATTCACCAAGTATCACATCAGCAAAAGGACAGTCCATTGTCAAGGCAGTAATAGTACCTGATATGTAGGGTGAATCAATAGCTACTTCAACCTCATGACATAAGCACTCGGTACCATTTGCCAAACTTACCCATTTTTCTTCCTGATTTTTTGACCTTATTTGCTTGGCAAAGCTGTTAGAAATACACACCGTGGTATAGCCAGTGTCCCGTAACATCCAGGCTTCTTTTCCGTTTACATATCCCTTTACAAGTTTTAAACCATTGTCTAGTTCCCTTACACTATCATTCTCTAATTCTACTGCTAGTGTGATACGTACCTTGTAAGTATCAACACCTATCTTTTTAGGAGACAATAAAAGAGCACTAGTGTGTGTTGCTGTACTTCCCTCATGTCCTTGTTTGTTACCTGAAATAAGTGTCTTCCCATCTTTTGCTTTCTTTACAGGACAGTTTGAAATAAAGTGATCAGGGCTCTCACAATAGAAACACTTCCTTATGTTATCAAAACTTGATATATATTTGAAAACTGACCTGACCTTTTTGAACTCTGTGATGTACCTGTAGTGTTATCTTTCAAATACTGTGAGCCTATGTTTGTTTGCTTATGAGCCAATTGGTATGTATCTGCCATTTCAACTAATTGCATAAAAGTATTTGGATTTCTCTCACGTAACCAAACTTGGAGATCTGGTGATGCAGTAAACATTAGTTGTTCCCGCATTACTAGGTCATAAAATTTGAAATAGTTTTCACTGACATTTTCAGCTGTTACCCAGTGTTTCAAATAACTATCTACTCTGATGGCGTACTCCTTAAATGTCTCTGTTCTGTCTTGTTTGGCAAGCCTGAATTTCTCTCTATATGCTAATGCATTTAAGCCATATCTTTCTAAAATGGCTTGTTTTACTTTTAAAAAATCATTGCTGTCAGAAGCAGACATTCTAGAATACGCCTCCAGAGCTTTGCCAGTAAGTTGTGGAACTAATCGTATAGCCCACTCTGATCTTTCCCATTTGTATGATTCAGCCAATTTTTCAAATGATTTTAAAAATACTTCAATATCATCCCCTTCACTAAATTTGGGCAAGTTTACTTTGGGCTTTGTTTTTGACATTTCTGCAAGACTATTTGCATTCAGAGCTACTTCTTTTTCTTTTATTTCTAATTCTTTAAGCTTTATTTCATTTTCTTTTCTTGCTTTTTCTAGCTCTCTCTCTGCTCGTCTTTCTTCTCTCTCTGCTGCCTTTTCCTCTGACTCTCTTACCTCTTTCAACAATTTTAAACATTGTTCAACATCCCCGCCTTTATCCAACAACTGAGTGATTAATTCTTGCTTCTGTGCCATTATATAATATTAAGTATAACACATGTATTAAATATGCAACAAAAACAAATCCTCCCATTAATAAACCAAAACCTTGCAAAATATAGAACTTGACCAAACACTATGTATTGTAAGAAAATATTTCACAATGTTCTTTTTCTAACTAACTGTTTATAAGCACTTTTTATTTTTGTCCCAAGATTTCTATTTGCAAAGTTATACTGTAATATAATTTGTCCATCTTGCACTACTTGCTGCTACACAATGCACATTTTCCTGGTATGGTTCATAAAACTCTTGCTCAGTGAGTAAGACATGTTTCATCCATCGCACAATAATAGTTTATTCTTCTTAAGTTCAGTGTGTTTCCCTTGTAGGATGGAAGTGTACCGCTGCCACCATTGTGAGACTTTATAATCCAGTCTAGAATATTTATAGACACCCTATATCCTTCACAAGGGGGAAATAACATGATAGAAAACACTTTCTCAGCCAAAAATATCTTGTTTAATTAATAGCTGTTAATTTTGGCATATCTGTATATTTTCCAGGCATTTTGAGGTGTCATTTGCCATTTTATTATATGTATATAAAAACGTCATTCAAGTTGGTATGTTCAGTGACAAGATTTTCTTGATGAACAATCCACAAAGGCGGGGACCCAACACCTAAAAAAAAAAGAGAAAGCCCCTTTAAGTTTCAAATAAACACAAGATAGCACACAGTGTACCACATCAATTGTCCTACTAGACATCTCCAATCACTCAACACATGATAACGAAATATCCGATACAGGCAAGATGAGTCAAGCATAATAATTATTTCTTAGCTCTAAAGAACTTACTGGCTCTTTAAAGAAAAATTATATGAAAGTGAGCATTTGATGAAATGCATTTTAGTATGAAAATCTGCAATGAAAAGACAAAAGGGGAAAATAGAATAACTTACCATACACTCCATTCATTTCATACTCCAAAATCACAAGCATCCATTCACAGCATTAGTACATCAGCAAAACTTCCAATCTCACATATTTTCCAAACACCATGTATAAGTCCTTTCTTTTCACCAGACAAATCACAACTGCCCAAAAAATACTCACTCAAATGAACTCACTGTATTAACAATAGACAGGTAGCTCTAATTTACTGACCCTTAAGCCACTTTAACTAATAATAAGGGATTAAGGTGGAAAGGTACATACAGGTAACAGGTAACTGTTACAGTGGCTGAATGACAAATATGTTTATCTACTATAACTCTCTCTTCAGCTAAAGGCTGAAGTTCATAGGCCTTAGTACCACCAAGCTCCTGCTTAAGCGTGTTAACATAGTGGAGCCGTCACACAACGACGACGTTGTTAGCGGCCTTGTCTGCAGGGGCCAAAACAAACTTCTTATGAAATTCTTGAATACCTAGTTCTTGAATACCTAGGTCTGTTGTTTCATGTTTGTGCTTCTTTCCCTTTGGTGTCTCTGATGGGAGCTGTGGGTTGATGTATCGATTCCTGATCATTGCTTTCACTTCTATTTTAAAGAGGACTGCTCACGACGGGCATCCAGGGATTGCCACTCCAGCTTATTAAGCATGTCGCCGACGCTACTTCTATTTCGCCATCGCCTGCAGGTCCATCGAGCAGCTGTCCTCTGCACCTTCTCCACCTGATGAATCTGTGTTTTATCATAGGGATGCCAAATGTGTGATGCATATTCAAGTTGAGGGCGAACCAATGTTTTATATGCAACATTCTTTGTCTGCCTAGGTGCAAAGGCCAAATTAAGTCTAAGGAATTCTAAAGTCCTAGTTGCTTTAGATGTAATCTCAGAGATATGTTGACCCCAATCAAGACCGTCAGTGGTGGTGATACCAAGATATTTGGCGGATTGAACATATATACTTAGAGGCAAAACTTACTTTTGCCTCTAAGTATATATACGAGTGCAACGCTGTATACAATAATATGCAATAATAAAACCTCCCTTTCATAAATAAATATGTTCTATAAAAGGGTTATCCTTTTGAAGCAAAACCTTCCTTTTGCAAACAAAATTATCCTATGTTACCGGTGAAACGTCAAATGACATTCATACACCAGGAAACCTTCCTTTCACGAAATGAAATTTCCTATCTATCTATCTATCTATCTATCTATCTATCTATCTATCTATCTATGTATCTATCTATGTATCTATCTATCTATCTATCTATCTATCTATCTATCTATCTATCTATCTATCTATCTATCTATCTATCTATCTATCTATCTCTATCTATCTATCTATCTATCTATCTATCTATCTATCTATCTATCTATCTATCTTCATATACTGAGTCGGTCATACTTGGCCATTACATCAGTTGGGTTGTGCGCTAAATTTAGAATTTAGCAAAAAAAAAAAAAAAAAAAAACACTGGATGAGTTCTTAAAACTATTTACAATCTGCTTTCAGAGGTGTACTAAAACGCACACCTCTGGGTCCCAATCTACACAATGCGGGCTTTGAACTCCTCTGCAGTTTTGGCATTTACCACAGAGGAGGGAAGACTGTTCCACTGAGGAATAGTTCTAGGGAAGAAAGAATTCTTCAGGGCATCGCTATAGGCCTGGTACCTACGATATTGATGTTGTTTAGCTTTGATGCCCTTGTTTGAGTTGAAGTAGTCAGAGGGGTCAAGTATTTATCTTTATTAAGAGACACTGTGTCAGAGTGTATCTTATAAAAGAAGGTTAAAGAGGATTGCTCGCGACGGGCCTCCAACGATGGCCACTCCAGCTCATCGAGCATTTCACCAACACTACTTCTGTTCCGCCATCGCCTGCATGTCCATCGGGCAGCCGTCCTCTGAACCTTCTCAACCTGTTGAACCTGAGTTTTAACATGGGGATGCCAAACAGGTGATGCATACACTAGTTGAGGTCTAATCAAGGTTTTGTATGCAGCATCCTTTGTCTGCCTAGGTGCAAAAGCCAAATTGCGTCTAAGAAATCCTAATGCCCTAGTTGCCTTAGAGGTAATCTCAGAAATATGTTGACCCCAATCAAGATTATCAGTAATGGTAATACCAAGGTATTTTGCGGATTGGACATGTTCCAAAGTATGCTGATGTAATGAGTAGTTGAATTTAATCTGCTTGTCTGGAGGGTGCCGTGACACCCTCATTGAATGACATTTGGCCACATTGAACTTCATTTGCCAATCGGCCTCCCAACGTGCTAGGCTATCCAGGTCATCTTGTAAGATAAGACAGTCAGAAGAAGTATATATATTCCTATACAAAACACAATCATCAGCAAACAAGCGAACAGATGACCTGATATTATCAGGAAGATCGTTAATAAATATCAAGAAAAGGACCGGTCCAAGTACCGAACCTTGTGGGACACCAGACAAAACAGGGACTGGATCCGACGCTTGGCCGTCAAGTACAACTTGTTGTGTGCATCCAGAGAGCCATACGCTAACCCACTTAAGTGTGGATCCTCTTATCCCATAATGATCCAGTTTGTACAATAGCCTCCTGTGAGGTACCTTGTCGAAGGCCTTGGCAAAATCCATGATAATCAGGTCAGTCTGTTTGTGGCCACGATTAATGGCCCCATCCAGATTGCTCACTATGTCATGGTAGGATTGAACTAATTGAGTTTCACAAGACCTTCGACTTCGGAAACCATGTCGACAGTCAGCAAGAATGCTTTCAGAGGCTAGGTGCTTGTTAATGTTGCTAACTAATATATGATCCAGGGTTTTGCAACAGATGCATGTGGGCGACACCGGTCTGTAATTCGCAGCATCATATTTTTCTCCTTTCTTAAAGACCGGGGTTAGTTTGCTTGTCGCCAGTCATCTGGTACAGTGCCCTGAGCAAGTAATTCATTGAAAATAAAGGCCAGTAGGGGAGATATTTCAGCACTACATTCCTTAAGCACCCTGGCATGCAGACCGTCAGGCCCAGATGCCTTATGTATGTTGAGCTTGTCCAACAGTTTTGCGACCCCTTTGGGGTCAGCTGCTATGTCCCCCATAGAGGGGAACGGACTTGTACCTTTTGATGGTAGCTCACCGTCAGCTTCACGTGTAAACGCCGATTGCAACTGCTTATTACATATATTTGCCTTGTCGCGCGATTCGGTTTTCAAAATTCCATTTTCCCTAAGTGAAGTGATCCCAAATGATTCTTTTTTTCAGGGACTTTACAAATGACAAATGCTCTGTCTCTGGTCGGGCCCATCGGAGTCTAACTGTTGGTTTTCTTTTGCTCCAGCATTTCAGTGGTTTCTTGCTGTCGAGTCCTCACCGTTGTCTCACCTCTGTGGTTCTTTGATTTTTTGTGTTCACGGAGATGTTGCACTGATGAATTAGGAGGCCTTCATGCGGACTGAACAAATTATTTGTCTAAATCAAGACGGAAGTAAGGGCGAGGATTGTGGCCACGTAAAATCGATTTAAGCCCCCCCCCCCCCCCCCCCCACCAGTGGAAATCTTTCCACTGACCGTTCCAAGGCGGTTCTTCTGTGGCGGTTTATTTTTGTTGTTGTTTGTTACTTACTGTGTGTATCACTTGTGTCTTTTTAATTTTGGATGGCCATATGGCCATTTTGTGGGAAAGTAACTGTCCTTATGGCCTTCCTTTGTTTAGGTTTCCATTATGGTCTGGTCGCTTAATGTTTGTGTTTCTTTCCCTTTGTTGTCTTTGATGGGTGGAGTAAGTTAATTGTATCGATTCCTGATCTTTGTTTTACTTCTATTTAACTTTTCCATTCTTCTGGGGGCCCTCGGGATCAATATTTTCATCATCAAAGGTAACTAGAATCGTGCAGTCGATGGCACGCCATCGCATATCCCCACGCATTTTTTAAATATACGCCACTATATAAGTTCTCAATTGCAACTCCCACCCAATCTTAAGATCAAAATTCCGAAAATGTCATGCACTCTTCAGACCAAAGACCTATCAGTTCCCAAAGTTTCATGTTTCTATCTGAAACGGCGTAGGAGGAGTTATCCGGTAATCGTTAAAAAGGGGGTTATGGGGGTGGAAATCCAAGTTTTTGACCTCTGGTGACCTCAAACCTGACCCTAGGGGTCAAATTTTGATTGTTAT
Organism: Lucinisca nassula; assembly: GCA_963580285.1. Classification (NCBI taxonomy): domain Eukaryota; kingdom Metazoa; phylum Mollusca; class Bivalvia; order Lucinida; family Lucinidae; genus Lucinisca; species Lucinisca nassula. The sequence continues at coordinate 20,880,662 of OY757013.1, read as the reverse complement.
GTATTCTACTCATTATGCCGTTCGATTTGATATGTCACACGACCAGGTTCTGAAAACTTTGATTTTTTACCCCCGGGGCACCCCACCCTCTGGCCTGGCCCCTAGAGGTAGGATCAAGTTTCCGAAAGTGTCATGCATTCCTCAGACCAAAGACCTATCAGTTCCCAAAGTTTCATGTTTCTATCTGAAACGGCGTAGGAGGAGGTATCCGGTAATCGTTAAAAAGGGGGTTATGGGGGGTGAAAATCCAAGTTTTTGACCTCTGGTGACCTCAAACCTGACCCTAGGGGTCAAATTTTGATTGTTATGTATTCTACTCATTATGCCGTTCGATTTGATATGTCACACGACCAGGTTCTGAAAACTATGATTTTTACCCCCGGGGCACCCCACCCCCTGGCCTGGCCCCTAGGGGTAGGATCAAAATTCCGAAAGTGGCATGCACTCCTCAGACCAAAGACCTATCAGTTCCCAAAGTTTTAAGTTTCTAGCTGTAAAAATGTGCGAGGAGTTGTCCGGTAAGACGGACGGACGGACGTACGGACATACGTACTGACGACGGAGACAATTACAATATCCCCACATTTTCTTCGAAAAGCGTGGGCATAAAGATGCTAGAAACATGCTTCCAATATGCATCTCTAATTACCCTTTTGTACATGTGCTCTGAACCTTTTGTAATGGTTCTTCACGTCGGGGTTGCTAGACTTACGAGCACGAAAGTACATTCTGTCACGCCTTCTGATTAGGTGTTTGATCGTGTTATCGATCCATGGTACACTATGCTTTGTTTCGGTCATTTTTATTGGTATGTACCTTTCCATGGCCGTCGTAAGTTCGGTCTTAAACCTGACCCACAAGTCATTTACTGACATGCGAGAGAGGTAAGAGGAAAGGAAGGAATCCTTAAATCGCGCCATATGGTCTCGCAGACCATCCATATCCGCACGCTTATATAAATATATTTTACGCGGGACCTGTCGAATTCGCTTTGCTTTTATGTCATATTCAATATTTACTATATCATGATCGGCCTTGCCGATCGGGGGCATCCCTTTGACACGACTAACGGGAGATGGAGAATTTGTAAATAGCAAATCTAGGGTTTTTTTCTTGCCGGGTGGGTATATTTACAACTTGAGAGGGACAATGTTCTTTTACTATATCCAAAAGTTGTTGTTGTGTTTGCCTTTTCGACACCCCATGGGGTACCTGCTGGTTGCTCCATTCAATATCACCACAATTGAAGTCCCCTCCTACCAATATGTGAGCATTTCCATTTGACATTATCCTAGCCAAGGATGTATTGAAAACCTCAAGATAATCTGGGTCAATCTGATCCGGTGGACGATAAAAAGATCCAAGGTACAGAGTCCTACACCCAATAATGTTCAACTTACACCAAACTATTTCACAGTCGGTGTCCAACTCGGGAGTTTCTGGGCAGAGCAGGTCTGTTTTAAATTCCACTAAGACACCACTATGGGCATCTCCAACTCTGTCTTTCCGGATGGCCTCAAATGAATCTGAGAAAATCACCGAGTTTTTGATATCTGGTGTTAACCAAGACTCATTCCCCAAAATGATGTCTGGTGTAGCCGAGTCGATAACTGTGTGAATTTCAGCCCTTTTATTCTTAATTGTCTGACAATTCATAATCAAAATTCTGACGGGGTGGTTGAGGACCGCTTTTTTTTTTGGTCCTCGGTTTAGCTCCTCTTGGTTGCTGCACAATGGGCGAAGAAGCTGCAGTAGGTGGGCCAATATTGTCTGGTATCGGACTATCAGGCTCGGACAGGGATGATAATGGATCAAATCTATTATGAGTATCTAAAGTTGCTGAATCACCAAATAGCGATGTGGAAAAGTTAGGCATTCCACATTTCAAGCAACCCCATGCCATGCTTGTACTCAATGGACTAGTATAAATGCTATACATGGTTGAAGACATGCCTTGACAGCCTATATGATACCAGACATTACAAGTATCACAACACATTCCTCGGTCATCCCAACCAACACTTTCAGTACAGACCCCACATGGGAAATGTGTACTGTTATTCCGGGAATCTGGACCAGGATTAGTTTCAACATCCCAAGCATTTCCTATCATCACTGTAAATATGTATAAATAACAAAGTTTATTAGAGCCAGGAAATTCCTTAAACCTAAAAGATTTCTTTAGAATTGATACCGTGCACAACTGGTGTACATGAAACGAAATGTTATGCTGATTAGCTGTTGTATCTCTAGAGTCGGTGTAAACAGGGTAGAAATCAACTGGAATTTCCTGTAGGCCTTGTCCACTGCTGTTAAAAAGTGAAACAAAACGTGTTTGCCAACAGCAAGCAACACACTCCAAATAGGATGTCAAATACAAAATGACACATCATGGATGGTTTGAGTATTGGCTTCCTGGGATATGAAGGGCATAAAGTGCTGTGAGTGTCTTGGAAAATCTCCTCTGGTGGGCAATATCAGAATGAATAACTTTTATTCTATATTTTCATTATTTTGTTTACCTATTAATGAAGTCGGTCATCCGGGTATTCTCGATAGTCACGTGACTCTCTGCATAGCAACCGAAACCGGAGGTGAAAAGCTACGCCATTTTGAATTACCTTTTAATTGAATAGGAACGATATTCACACGTAAAATTCTGAGAGACTGAAAAGGAAATGCCTAAAATGTGTAGTTCAGGTGGTTGTACAAATCACCACCTACAACAGGATAAACAGTTGTCCTCATACAATTTTTCGAATCGGGAGAAATACCCTCACAAACGATCGAAGCGGATCAGGGCCTGCAATCACCTCCTTATATATAGCCGGAGTCCATTTCAAAATTTAGGGGTGTCTGGCTGTGTTTTCTTCAAAATTTATTTGGAAAATGGCTGAACTTTATGCAAACAGTGGAGGCCCTGTTCATCGGCGTCTGATCTGGGCCTGCACTGTTTGCCAGGGTAATTATTTAAACACTTAAGAGAACCGTAACGTAATTACATGTTTACCATCACTTTCGCCGAGTCTATCTATTTATTATTTTTATGTAGCCAAAAGCCATTTTTTTTAAATTAATTTTTGGAATGTTCATATTCAACTATCAATCAGTATTAACGAAGAATAGATCTAAAACCTTTATGAACAGGGAAATATCTTCCAGGCATTTGATTTACTTGTCAAGTTTCCTTGACACTTGGGGTATTCTGTCCGATGACATGTCACTTTTGAATACACAATATGAACCGAAATATATGACCATGTCGCAAAAATTTGCCCGGGAGTAGCTTTTTGCGGTATTGACGATGTCAAGCATTTTGCAAAATATGGTCAGTCTGGGATTGCTACAAGAATAAGTTTGTGTATTATCAATTAAAAACATATCAAAGATTAGAACAAGAGGGCCAAGATGGCCCTGGATCGCTCACCTGATCAATAGAGTAACAAGCGCGCCCTGGGGAGGGCCATTACTGACCCCAGGGTTATAATGTGCATAATGTTGAGGAAGGTCTAAAAAGGTGAAGCTTCATACAAATATCAACAAAGGCTATAATTTGAACAATCTTGGCAAAGGTCCAGTAGATGAAGCTACACACCAAATATCAAAGACCTGGGCTTTGCGGTTTCAGAGAAGAAGATTTTTTTAAAGATATTCCCTATATAAGCCTATGTAAAACCAAATGGCCCCGGGGCGGGGGCATTTTTGGCCTCAGGGCTATAATTTAAATAATGTTATGAAGCTTCACACCAAATATCCAAGGCCTGGGCCTTGCTGTTTCAGAAGATTTTCAAAGATTATCTCTATATAAGTCTATGTAAAACCAAAGGGCCCCAGGGCTGGGGCATTTGTGGCCTGAGGGCTATAATTTGAACAATCTTGGTAGAGGTCCACAAGATGAAGCTCCATACCAAATATCAAAAACATGGGCCTTGCAGTTTCAGAGAAGAAGATTTTTAAAGATTTCCCTATATAAGTCTATGTAAAATCAAAGGGTCTCTGGGCAGGGTGATTTTTTGCCCCAGGGCTATAATTTGAACAATCTTGGCAAAGGTCCACTAGATGAAGCTACACACCAAATATCAAAGACCTAGGCCTTGTGGTTTCATAGAAGAAGATTTTTAAAGATTTTCCCTATAAAAGCCCATTTAAAACCAAAGGGCCCCGGGCGGGGGCATTTTTGGCCCAAGCACTATAATTTGAACAATCTTGGTAGGGGTCCACTAGATGAAGCTTCATACCAAATAGCAAAGACCTGGGCCTTGCGGTTTCAGAGAAGAAGATTTTTAAAGATATTCCCTATATAAGCCCATGTAAAACCAAAGGGCTCCGGGGCGGGGGCATTTTTGGCCCCAGCACTATAATTTGAACAATCTTGGTAGGGGTCCACTAGATGAAGCTTCATACCAAATATCAAAGACCTAGGCCTTGTGGTTTCAGAGAAGAAGATTTTTAAAGATTTTCCCTATATAAGCCCATTTAAAACCAAAGGGCCCTGGGGCGGGAACATTTTTGGCCCCAGCACTATAATTTGAACAATCTTGGTAGGGGTCCACTAGATGAAGCTTCATACCAAATAGCAAAGACCTGGGCCTTGTGGTTTCAGAGAAGAAGATTTTTAAAGATTTTCCCTTTATAAGCCTATGTAAAACCAAAGGCCCCCGGGCGGGGGCATTTTTTGCCCAGGCACTATTATTTGAACAATCTTGGTAGGAGTCCACTAGATGAAGCTTCATACCAAATATCAAAGACCTGGGCCCTGCTGTTTCGGAGAAGAAGTTTTTTGAAAGATTTTCCCCATATAAGCCCATGTAAAACCAAAGCGCTCCGGGGTGAGGGCTTTGGTCCCAGCACTATAATTTGAACAATCTTGGTAGGGGTCCACTAGATGAAGCTTCATACCAAATACCAAAGACCTAGGCCTTGCGGTTTCAGAGAAGAAGATTTTTAAAGATTTTGCCTATATAAGCCCATTTAAAACCAAAGGGCCCCGGGGCAGAGGCATTTTTGGCCCCAGCACTATAATTTGAACAATCTTGGTAGGGGTCCACTAGATGAAGCTTCATACCGAATATAAAAGACCTGGGCCTTGTGGTTTTAGAGAAGAAGATTTTTAAAGAATTTTCCCTATATAAGCCCATGTAAAACCAAAGGGCTCCGGGGCGGGGGCATTTTTGGCCCCAGCACTATAATTTGAACAATCTTTTTTAAGATTTTTAAAGTTTTTGGTGAAAAAAATCTATTTTTTGCTCCTGTGACCTATATGTGCAAAGGACCGGTACGATTTGAACAACTTTGAAAGGGGACCACCTAAGGATCATTCCTGTGAAGTTTGGTCAAAATCCGATCAGAGGTTAAGGAGGAGATGTCGTTTGAAGAAATTGTTTACGCACGGACGGACGGACGGACGGACTGACGGACGCACGGACGACGGACGACGGACAAAACGTGATCCCAAAAGCTCACCTCGTCACTACGTGACGGTGAGCTAAAAATACAAAAATAAAGTTATTTCATCGCTCCGTGAAGTAAGTAATTGACCCGGGAGTAGGCCGGGAGTAATTTCTGGGTTGAAATCGGCGTTTATTGGCGTTATTGCCTATGTCACATACATTGTATTTATTAAACTTAGTCTTACTACCCTGACAGCTAAGAGCAAAAGCACTGATCAGACTGCGGAGGTAATTGTGTCATCGTTTCTACATTATACGACCATAAAACAAATATAAATGTCCCGGTCACATAAAATCATAGGCGCAGGAGCAGGGCGTGAGTTGGGTTGGGTTTGGATGTGTGTCGAGTCCCGATATGATAAGTAAATAAATTCATGTACTCCATGCTGAATCTTGTTTTTTTTCTTCTGACAAACGTTTAAGAAATACAATGTATGTGATAGAAGCAATAAGGCCGAGAATAAGGCAAATAAACGCCGATTTCAACCCAGAAATTACTCCCGGCCCACTCCCGGGTCAATTATTTACCAGGCGGAGCGATGAAATAACTTTAATTTTGCATTTTTCTAATCTCTGACATGTTTTTAATTAATAACACATAAAGTAATTCTTGTAGAACCCCCAGACTGAACATATTTTGCAAAATGCTTGACATCGTCAATACCGCAAAAGTTACTCCCGGGCGAAAATTTTGCGACATGGTCGTATATTTCGGTTCATATCTTGAAAAGTACATGGTACATACTCTGTCAGGGGATAAGAGAGGCAAATCTTCAACTGCTGATGAAACTAAGTCAAATTTTGTGAAAGGTTTGAAACTTTGTAGTATAAACATAAATGGAATTAGAGGGAAAATTCTTGAACTTTTAGCTTTCCTCGATACATCTCAACCTCATATTGTTGCTATTCAGGAAACAAAGATTGACAGTTCAATTACTACATCTGAGCTTTTCCCTGAAACTTGTGAGTACTGTGTGTACAGAAAAGATAGGAACTCTCATGGCGGTGGGGTGATGTTGCTCATTCATAGAGACATCCCTCACATGCCTTTCATGGAACTTGAAAATAACACCGAATCGGTCTGGGTTAAGGTTTTTGCAAATAAAAACTTCCCACTTCGTAGCAAGTTGGTATCGACCACCAAATGGTACAATCGAAAACTTCCAGTTGTTTAAAGACCAACTGGATTGCATTAAATCGCAGCATAAGGGTAAAAAACTCCCGGCTGTACATGTTCTAGGTGACCTTAACTTCAGAGACATTGCTTGGCCCGACAGGCTCAGCAAACAAGGCACAATGCTGAGTCAGTCGGAAGGACAAATATTAATTGACATTATGAACGACCATGGCCTTGAACAAATTGTTAACTTCCCCACTCGTTATAAGAACACATTGGATCTGATCCTTACGACTTTGCTAGGACAATTCGAAGACATTCATTCCCCAGATAAACTAAGTGACCACGATGTTGTCTCTGGATATTTAAAAATTCACATCCCACCAATAAAGAAACCTCGGAGGAAGGTGTTCTCATATCAGAAAGGTGACTATGAAACTATGAGGAAGGATGCACTCAGATTTGCAAAGGAGAATTACTTTAATGGTCATTCAGATGCTCGGTCTATACAGGAGAATTTTGATTTGATAACTTCTTTCATTCATACTTCGGCCGAAAATCATATCCCCTCAAAAACTAGTAGGGCTGTATCTTCTATTCCCTGGATCACTCCAGAGATAAGAAGGAAAATTCGCAGAAGGAATAAGATTCATGCAAAGGCAAAAAAGACGAGAAGTGGTAAACTCCGGACAAAATTTGAAAACTTGAGACGTGAAATCAAGACTGATATAAAAAATCAGCATGATTTGTATGTGAATAACTTGGTAGGTGATGTAAAGGCAAATCCCAGAGACTTCTACAGATATATTAATAGCCAGAAGAAAGACAGGCAATGTATCCCGCCCCTTAATAAAAGAGGAGGGGACGGGGTTGCTGAATCAGACTCTGAAAGGGCAGAGGAACTAGTTGGTCAATTCAATGATGCATTTAATAAAACTGAGTTCTAGGAGGTTCCATTGACTGGAAGATCGGCCCCATTCATGAATAATATTGTTGTGACAGCTGCAGGAGTGATCAAATTACTTCAAGGCTTAAACCCCAGTAAGGCCTTAGGACCTGATGAGCTTCATCCCAGAGTCCTGAAGGAACTACCAAATGAGTTGGGTCCTGTTTTCGCACACTTGTTTCAACAGTCTCTTGATACGGGTGAAATCCCCAAAGAATGGCTCTTAGCAAACATTTGTCAACTCTTCAAAAAAGGAGATAGGGCTCTTGTCCGTAATTATCGCCCTGTGTCTCTGACTTGTGTTCTGTGTAAATTGCTGGAACATATAGTCTGCTCAAACATCATGGCCCACTTGGACGAACATAAACTTTTGTCAGACAGGCTACATGCATTTAGGAAAAGGCACAGTTGTGAAACTCAGTTAAGCACAGTTATTAATGACTGGGCAAAAATCTTGGACAAAGGGGGGGGGGGGGGGGGGGGGGGGCAGGTGGACACATTTATTCTGGACTTCGAGAAGGCTTTTGACACCCCTCCTCATGAACTACTTAAATCTAAGTTATTTGGTTATGGAATTGGGGGAAAGACCCTCAAATGGATAGATTCCTTTCCTTGCTACAGAAAACAGCGGGTTGTTGTTAATGGTGAATCTTCGGAGTGGGCTCCAGTTTTGTCTGGAGTCCCGCAAGGGACCGTTCTTGGTCCACTTTTGTTCTCCCTGTACATCAATGATATTTCCACTGACATTGACTCAGAAATAAGACTGTTCGCAGATGACTGTGTTTGTTACCGGGAAATTAGAGATACAGATGACTCATTGAAACTTCAGGCTGACATAGATAGATTAGGATGCTGGGCACGTAAATGGGGCATGAGATTTCAGCCAGTTAAATGCAATATTATGCAGATAACTAGGAAGAGATCTAATAAAGTTGAGGTTTCTTACACCTTAGAGGGAACGGTCCTCGAGAATGTGGACTCCATTAAATACCTTGGAGTGACAATCTCACACAACTTGAGATGGAATACTCATATTAGCAACATGTGTACTAAGGCAAATAGAACGCTTGGTTTCCTGAGGCGAAATCTTCATCAGTGCCCTCAGGATGTAAAAGAGGCAGCATATAAAGGTCTTGTTCGCCCAATCTTGGAATATGGTAGTTGTATCTGGGACCCCAGTGGAGTGGTCCTTAACGATGAAATTGAGAAAGTTCAGAATAGAGCTGCTAGATTTGTAACAGGCAATTACTGCTTTGAAACTGGGAGCATGACTGGAATACTTGGAAAATTAAAATGGGAGTCTCTGAAGAAAAGGAGAAAAGACAGTAGGCTAATCCTTTTATACAAAGGTCTAAAGGGTGCTGCCAGCATTCCAACAGATGACCTTGTTCCCCCAGCTAGACACTGTAGAAATCACCATTCGTTGGCGTTTCAGACCCTTAGCGCAAGAACTGACATTTATAAAGAGTCGTTCTTCCCCAGAACCATTAGAGATTGGAATGCTCTTCCCGATTCGATTATTTCGACAGCTGAAGGTGCTGATGATTGTGTAGCTAAATTTACCTCTTTGGTTATAGCTAGGGACTAACTTCCCATATCACAGGTCCTGGTGTATGAATGTCATTTGACGTATCACCAGTAACAATTCTGATTCTGATGGTAATACTGTTAACACTGATGTGCATTTTAAAGAAACGTCTATATTCTACTTTTGATTCAAATTTCATCCAGATATGTGAATGTTTAGTACCTTTATTCGATTGTCAAAATTTACTTCCGGATTTTACTGCCGGCTCCCGGCCGTTACTCCCGGGTTTTATACTTAGGACCTGATGTGAAATTGTTGATAAATATAAGTATTTAGGTGTTTTACTTTCTTATAATGCAAATTTCAAACCTGCTGCTGATCACATGTACCAAAAAAGCTTGAAAGCGATATTTTCACTTAAATCGAAAATTCTAGATTATGACTCAATGAGTAACTCTTTAAAGCTTAAACTTTTCGACACTCTCATCCGACCAATTTTAACATACGGTGCTGAAATTTGGATAAGTGACTATAATTTACGAGACAAAATTCTTGATACGCTTCCTTTTGAGAAAATACAAAACAGATTTTGCAAATATTTGTTAGGTGTGCATAAAAAAGCTTCTAACTTAGCGTCTAGATTAGAATTTGGGCGAGAACCAATGAGCAATTATATTAGCTCACAAACATTTAAATACTACTCCCGTTTGAGTCAGCTTCCAGAAGATCGCTTATTGAAAGAAGTTTTTGACTTGGATAAAAGTTTATTTGAAGATGGTTACAAGTCATGGTACTCTTTTATTCAAAAGTCGTTGGAACGTTTTTCTATAACAGAACAAGAAGTACAGTCGAGTGATATGTCCGAAATTATTTCTGATAAATATTTAACAAGCATTAATAAAGAATTATCCCGTCTTAGGAATCAGGTTCATGATAATAAACTGGTAACTTTTTCAAACATTTACACAAACTTTTCCTTTCAAAATTATTTGTCATTTGGACTGCCAAAAAGCAAAACTAAAGAACTTTCAAAACTGAGAATAAGTGCTCATGATTTACTGATAGAACGTGGTAGATATTTCAGACCCCAAATTCCACGTGAGAAAAGACTATGCACATGTTGCAATGTGATAGAAAATGAAGAACATTTTATACTTTTTTGTTCCAAATATACTGCAGCTAGAAATATTTTATTTCAGAAATTTGATATTGATTATCATGGCTTGATACCAAATACTGCTAAATCTCTTAAAACTTTTATTCGCTTATTGAGCCCAGTAACATATGAGGAAACAAAACAAATATGCACATTTATTGAGTCCGCCTTTCAATTAAGATAACTTGTATTGCACATTATATCATACCATTTCATTTCGTATTGCTCATCATCACCATTAAAGCATATTGTATAATTATGTTGTATCGGAGGACACCTTCATTTGATGTTGGTTTTCTGAATAAATCTTGTATCTTGTATCTTGTATACTTTCCCTTGGGGTAGTTTGCGGTTTCTATCTGGTTCCCATTACAAATGGCGGGTGATTTGAAACATTTTGTTGCCGAACAAAACCGCAGTGCTTTGCGACTTCAGTTTAATATTGAATCCATTGCAAAGAAGGTAATTAATTGCATCCAGGTTTTTCCTTGTGTTTAATTCTGTTAAAGTAAATTACTTTTCTTAAGAAATCAAGTAATGTCAACAGTGCAAATTCATGACATAGTCCCACAAAATTGGAAGCAAAGTCTCCAAAATGACCTTTACAGTGTTGACGGGGACGTTAAACCTCAAATCAAACAAACAAACATGACATTGGACGTGCACCAGAATCCGGCGGTTGATTTGATTGCCGGGTGTCAATCTATCTATCTACTGATACTGCGTCGGTCACATTTGACCATTACCGCATACACTCCAGGTTTGCAGGATGAAAGCCTACACAGAAATCATGTAATTACGGTAGGGATCTTTAACCTGCACAGGGGATGGTTCTCCCTGCACAGGGGGCCTCCAGTTAACGTCCCGATCCGAAGGATGGTGCACTTTATGACATTCATCCCTGCAAATGATGCCAATGGAGCGTGTTCGGACACCGAAATTTTATCGCCGCTGCCGGGGATCGAACCCGGGACCTCTAGCATCAGAGGCAAGTACACTAACCACTGAGCTATCACGCTCCATGGTCATTTTATATCTATCTCCCATTATGATCTCAGGGGCGAGCACAAAGCAAACCTGCCCCAAGTTAGCTCAACTAGATATGGACTGAAGTCGTTTCGTTATGAGGCCGCCCGGATATGGAACAGCCTACCCAACAATATACGAACAGCTGAATCGTTCCCACAGTTTAAGAGGCTGATCCGTACCTGGGACGGTGTCAACTGCAGATGCACTTCATGTTCGGTCTAGTTCAGTCCTAACTTCTTTTTATGTTACCCAAATATTTTAATTTTTATGAAACTTAATTTGTATTTTATTTCAGGTATGTTTTTTAGATATGAGGGATGCAGACTTACTCAAAACCAAGGTATGGCAAGGGTCATTTAGGTAGTGTTGTTCCGATTGTCGCTGAACATCGAAAACTAATCGTTCTGAGCAACGTCGGCGACAATGGATAGCACTTTTGTCATTTTCGATTGTAAATGAAGCCTGCCGGCACACTCTTTTTATCGCAGAAAAAAAAAAACAATCACCATGCCATCTTGATAAGGTGTCTTTCCTTTGAAGTCTATTTATCGGCATTATTTTCATCCTCTTAAAATTAACCCGGCACGTGTTTTAGCACCTGACACCTGTGACTGTCCACGCTTCAGTGACCATAATTAGTGCCTTTGGCACTGATTATAAATACCGTTATGTAAACATGTTTTTAGCATGTGGCACCTGTTGACTGTCCACACTTCAGCGACCATAATTAGTGCCTTAGGCGTTGATTATAAATACCGTTGTGTAAAAGTACGATCTTATCGCTTTTGACCGTAACAGAGATGTGGTCAAATGTGAGCTCGGTATTCATTTCAATATAAACATAAATAAATAACGTTCGAGAAGTCAAAATGGAATATGTTTAAGTGTGTTTATCCATATCAATTTTTCCGAAATGAATTCGTTTTAAGTTTTAGAGTGTGTAATTGCTACCAATTTGCGATATAAAGCGGATTTGTAATTCCGGGTCCAACCAACGCATCGTGTCAGTTAACTCAGTTAACCGAATCGCGTTATAAACGCCGACCGTATTCACGTTACTATTCTACTATTACACTGCAAACTAACGCCTCCGGTTATACCGATAAGCCTATAATGAATGTTCCGTGTGACAAGGTGTGAAAATAAGGTGAAGTTATGACTCTTATTTGGGTATATCCCTCAATCATGAAACTCAATCAACAAGTGTGAAAATCCTCCTAAAGCAACATCTAAAGGTGGATGTATGCAACATAAAAACACATTTTTCTACTGTCTCGTGGACGCTAGTTTTGTGTTTTTTTTCGCGGTAAAAAGCGCATGCTTGGCGCGAAAATAAAAAAACAAAAACGACTTCTTTATGGGGTACTTTGCTATTGGTAAATAAGATAGAACTTTCAAAAACAAAAAGAAAATATTTTATCGGTTCCAACTTTTATTTATTTTTTTTTTATGAAAGAAAAAGACGCCCTATTAAAATAAAACAATAACATTCAATGCATGTATATTTGCTACAATCCGATGAGTTCATTTACCGATCGCCAACAGAAAAAACGATAGACAATTGATTTTTCAATGATGTTGGTTGCAGAAAATGTTTATGTTCGCATTGGTCTTGCCCATAAAGGCAGGTATGAGAGTTTGGGCTCATTTTATAGCCTGAATATTTAATTGTTAATTAAACTGCACTGCTTTCTTTTACGGTGATCTCCTTTTCGCTAAGCTGACAGTTTTGATTGTCACACCAAGGTATTTTGTTCCCTTAATTCCATTGGGTCTCTTCATAGTTATCTGCATAATACTGCATTAACGGGCTGAAATGTCATGCCCCATTTTCGTGCCCAACATCCTTATCATCATGTGTCTATGTCATTCTGAAGTTTCACTGAGTCCTCTATATTTCTTGTTTCCCTGAAGCAAACACAATCGTCTGCGAACAGACATATTTCTGAATCAATGTCAGAAATATCATTAATGTACAGGGAGAATAACAGGAGACCAAGAACAGTCCCTTGTGGGACACCAGGCAAAACTAGAGCCCACTATCTGTTTTCTCTGTAATTGGGTGTGAATGTATAAATGGAGGCTCTGAAAAGGGTTTGCTATCGTTATATATTGTTGAAGCAAATGATGGGATATCCGATTGTACAATCGATAATCAATCGGTTTAACTTTTCCGATAATCGATTGTAATTTTTCTGTCCGATTCACAACACTACATTTAGGTATGGGTCTCCCAGATCATTATAGTCTCTCTACTACACAGTGAAAGGCTAAATCTCCTTCTCATATTCAGAGACTTGCTCTGGTTTGGCCTGTACGTGAATGCCTCTTTTGCATGTATTTGCAGTTTTTGTTTATCCCCGTTTAATACTTCCTTTGTTAGTTACTGTTTCGTTTTCGAAGGGCGAGGTGGCCAAGGCTAACCAACCCCTTTTTCGCGCAAAGGTTGTATCTTCAGTGGGTTTCTTTTCGCTGCAAGGGTGTCAAACCATACTTTGTGCCTCTTCTTTTAATGTTATTTGTGCACTTATTGTCAGGGATCTGAGGGCTATGTCTTTGTGTAGCAAATGAGCTGAACTTAGACGCCCTCTGATCCTTTAACATTATCGCTGGCAAGTAGCATTCATAGTTTTTAGTCCTGGAATGAATTATTGAATTATTTATATACATTATATTACATTATACATATATTTTTAATCCAAACTTTTCTTTTCTGGTTTGCCCTACTTTTAGTGCTGTATCAAACTTCCTTTATCAATGTCTTTATGTGATTATCTGTATATATGTATATGTACCTGTAAGTTTTGTCATACATCTTAATGTAAATGTCTTTAACAAAATGTCCATACTTCTTATGCAATTCCGCTGTCTGTGATATTGGACTCGTAATATATGTGCTAAGTGTTTTTTATACTGTTATGTTGCATGCTGTGATATATTTAATCCTATTTGTTGTCTTACAATATGTTTGTCGAAGTAAAAGCCCTACTGGGCTTATGTTATATTGTTAACACTATTCGACGTTAAATAAAATTTCTATGTCTATGTCTTCTATGTCTATGTCTAGCTATCTATCTAGTTAGATAGATATAAAATGACCAACAAGGATTGACACCCGGCAGTCAAATCAACCGCCGGATTCTGGTGCACGTCCATTGTCATGTTTGTTTGATTTGAGGTTTAACGTCCCCGTCAACACTGTAAAGGTCATTTTGGAGACTTTGCTTCCAATTTTGTTGGACTATCTAGTTGTACTGCAACACCCCCTCGCGAGGATTACGTGCAGGATGATTGCGCGTCGTGAGAATAAATGACAGATGAAAAGTGAGACTAAAAAGTGTGATAGGAGATGTGAAAAAATAGAATTCAGTTGTCAAGGAAAATCCAATATGGACTCTTAATGATAATGAACTTTCACTCAGTGACAGTACTGTTCACCTTGGACTGATCAGATCCGGTAGAAAAGAATCAGAATTAAATGTACAGAGTAGAATATCTTTAGCAAGACGTACCTCTTATTCACTTATAAACACGGGACTTCTTTAACATAATTTCACAAGTTCTTGAAAAGTATGATTTACCAACTGTGAGTCAGTTACTCACCTCAAGTACCAGTAAGTTGCAGTGGAAAACTACTTGCAATAAGGCTATAGGACAATTCTGGACAGAACAATACATAAATGACATTAAAACGAAGAAAACATTGAAATTTCTTAACATAAAAACTTTACGTACGGGGAGCACCCATTCAGTATGGAGTAGCATCGAGTCTGAAGCTGAAGTGAAGAAAGGTGTTATCAAAGCAAGATTATTAACTAGTGTTTACATCCTGCAGTCCAACAGATACACGTTCAGTGGTGGAGCTGCTGATTCAGCTTGTCAGTTTTGCCGACTCGAAAACGAGGATATATACCATATGGCGACACGATGTCCAGCCTATCACGACATTCGGGTAGCTACGATACGCCGACTGAGGCAGATAGTTTTGGAGCAGTGTAGCACTGACGAATGGAGAAGCCATTTCTGTAATTGGGACACTATCCTAAAGGTGTTGATGTGTCCGGATTGTGTTACGCCCCTGGTGCCAGGACTGTCAGTGTCAATCGTCTGTATCGAGAGACTTGCCAGAACTTTCTTTTATAAACTACATCTAAAAAGACTAAGATTATGTAAACAACGAGAATGATGGCTGTCAACACCCCAACGCTTTTACAATTAGTTAGATTTTAAACTTTAGTAAATTTGTCGTTTAGCGTTTACGTCCGGTGGACGGTGCTCCTGAAAGAAAAGGAGGAACATACAGAAGAAACAGAAACAGATGATAGTGTTAAGTGTTAAAAACAGATGAGATTAAAATCAGTTAAAAACAGGATTGTTGTGTTCATGGAAGTTTGTGGTCAAGTGACCGGACTGCCACACTGACTGAGTCAGTGTAGGCAGAAGCACAACACAGGGGGGAAGTTTATTCCATTGCCAAACTGCTAGGGGGAAGAATGAATATTTATAATAATTGTATGTGGTATGGATCTGACGTATTGCGAGGGGGTGGGACTGGCCATGACGTGTCCTTGTTGTAACCTGCTGGAAGTATGGTGGTAATGGTACAGCAACTAGACCATTGAGCATAACTCACCGGTGTACAGTCGAGTGGCAACAACTGAGCTAATGGCCAAATATGACGACTCAAGATAAGAAGATAGATAGAACATTGCGCGGCCGTTTGTGTATCCTGCGTTCACATTTTCAGTAACTGCATCTCCCATTATCAGTTTCACCATTATCAATGCATCGGTAATAAGTTTTACTTAGGCTCGAAAAGATGAGCTTGCATGTCACATTGTGCAGATAATGCCAGATTTGCCAGTTTCGAAGACTTTTTCAATTTTCTCAAAATACGAAAAATCGGAAGAATTCCAAAGGTATACCTGACTTTACAGTACGCCCACTGTGATGGTTATACCATCAACGGTCACGGAGGAAGGTAAAAAAGAGATTAACTTTCACTTAATCTCCACGGAAGTTTCTGGCGTGTCCACACTAGTTTGCGTGAGTCCCTCATGAGTAGCGTTGAATAAGCCTGAAGCCGATTAAATCACGTTTGTCTCCATGACTTCCAAGGTACAGGTAAATGTGCTCATATCGGTCGCGGGTCGTTTCAGTCCTGAGTCGTTTCGGTCCCTGGGTTGTTTCGGCCTTGGTTGTTTCGGCCCAATTTCGGGGGTGGGTCGTTTCGGCCAAATTGGTGGGTCGTTTCGGCCTGATTTTTTTATCAATTTTTTTATATGTATATATTTTTTATTTGTCAAAGATCAGCCTGTGCTTATGCTATCTTCGCTCGTTAAGCCTTTAATGAGGGCTTTTTTGAACTGCGTAGACCCTGAGATCAGCCTACAGGTGCTTTTGTTATCTTCGCTCGTTCAGTTTTTAATAGCTCAGATAACAGAGGGCTTTTTCAAACTGTGTAGACTTTGATCACAATGAACAGATTTATAGGTTATAAGGTTTTTTAATTTATCACGACAGATGCAGGCTGATCATATAAAATAAATACAGCGTTCAGATATTAATAGCTCAGAAAAAGAGACCTTTTTAAACTGCGTGAACTTTTATCACAATGAACAAATTTATAGGTTATTAAGTATTTGAAGGTATCACAACAAAAGATGCAGGCTGATCGTATTAAATAATTACAGCCTTCAGATATTAATGACTTAGGAAACAGAAGGCTTTTTCAAACTCTGTAGACTCTGTTCACAATGAACAGATATATAGGTTATTAAGTATTTGATGGTATCACAACGACAGATGCAGGCTGATCATATAAAATAATTAGGCTACATTTCGCACATATTTCGCATGCTGTTCTCAAAATGTGCGTTTCATTGATACTAGTAAATACTGATCATCCTGCAAGTCAGTGCCGCAGAAATCTTAGAATGGATGTGCACTATGCATGTCCGTATGTGGCACGTGAAGTAGACCATTGTGCGCTTGCGTGCAGTCTACTCATAACTTTCAGACGAACTACACAAACCTTCAAAATCTTTGGGAACATTCTGCAGACACAGCGACATACAACATGACGAAAACACGACTATATAATTTTGTCGTTGTCACAAACAATCCTTCGCAAGAGTAGTGTGCAGTCTAACTAACATGGTCTTCAAAGCTATGAGCCTTCAGCAGCCACAATGACACCCCAATTGTTATATATCTATTTATTTACAGACTTTAAAGTTCTTGGCTTTCTAAGAAGTAAATTATATCATCACAGTATATCATCACATGATAATGGCCCGTTAATCAATCACCCGTTGATCACTTTTGATGGAGTAAGCCAATCCCCTTATTTTTGTATATAAATGTTCAACTATGTGCCGGCGTAATTACATTAACGTAAAAGTGTGAAAACACACGTTAAACACACGTTTAATAAGTGACCCTTTGAGTTCATCGGGGAAACGATAATAATAAAATAGAGAGGAACAGATGAGAGAAAATAAAGAAAAAAAAGAAAGAAAAATAAAAAAAAGATAAAAATACTGTGGCAAGGCTAGGGTTTGACAGATTTTTCATGTTTTTTTATCGTCTGCTCGCATGCAGCATGGTAATTGCCGATCTCCACGTTTAACCTGTTCTTCGGTCGCCCGTTAGACCACTTAGACGGTCGCCGCGACCGGGTAACCCGGGGTTATATAAGGACTGAAACGACCGGATATTCGGTTGTGTCCCCGAAACTGACCGTGGGAAGCCGTATGTTGTTTAGCTCAACAATATTCTTTCACAAATTACATAGATCACTTATATTTTCAGTCTTTGGGTGAGATATTATTACAGTAAAAATAAGGGGTTATCTACTGGAGAAAATAGAGCCAAAATCAGGAGAGGTTCGGAGAATTCTCCCAACCAAAAGCCCATTCCCCACCCACTTGATACTTCATTCCTCCTAGCTGAAGCCACACTGAGCTCCTCTTCACTGTGTTAATCCAGTCATTTCTCGACAAGTTATGACATTATTTATTGAGTAAAATAAAATAAAACAATTGTTCAAGCAAATATAATCTTGTTTCTGTGTCATCGTCCATCAAGGAGGTGATAGATTTTCACAAGCCTGTACGCTGTACGGTATCGAAGTACCGGGGCAGTGTTACAATACAATATAAAAAATAAAGTACCAAAAAAAAAAAAGATAATAAAAAATATCTCTCTCTGTAAAAATATAAACAGAAAAATAAATAAATAAAATAAACGGTTAGCAAATGATTGTTGTCCGATTAACAACTTCATATACAGTTAAGTTGTTCTCAGACAATAATCAAGTCCGGTTGGTGCTAACTGGAAACATGGCTATGTATAGAACTTTTAAAACACTCTATTTGGGCTATCATAACCATGGCTAACGTGACAAGGCGTTGAAATAATATTCCAAAATAATAATTACTATTTGATATGTTTTATACAGAAAAAGACGCTCTCTAATAAAATCGGGCCGAAACGACCCAGGGCCGAAACGACCCACCGAAATAGGCCGAAACGACCCAGATCCAAATTTAGGCCGAAACGACCCGGCCGAAACGACTCAGGACCGAAACGTCCCGGATTCCTCATATCCTGAAACCTCATATGTGCATGTCTTCTTGACTTAAACGTAGATGTACGTACCCCTAAAAAATCTATCTTTCAGTCTTTTTGAAAATCTGGATTTAAAGATATGGCTCTTCCACGCTTTCATTATATTTGATAATAATGATAACTATGTACATCGCGCAGTTGATGGTATACCATCGAAAATACCCTCTTTTAGTATGAATAACACCAATTTAGATATGGCAAAGTCATACTTTTTGACCTTGGGTAAAAAAAGTAGTCCAGTGTTATCTATATCCCATGTACTATCCATAGGCAAAGTTTGAAAAGTGTACCTTAAGGGGTTTCAGAGGAGATTCATTCCAAAAAACTTGACAGACGTACATACACATTCATACATACAGACCCACAGACTGACAGACACTCGACTCTGACAAGAAAACAATATACTTGATTTTTCTTTGAAAAAGCGGGATTAATAATAACCGTATGTAATCAAACACAACTCTCTATAACATTTTGAACCAATTTAACCCCACTTTTATATAGTCAAGCTGAAGTTGACATGGGACTTTATTATCTCAAGAGCATACATTGTGGGTACAGGTTAGGACCGCCTCACCCAGTACCCAAAATCTAAGTTTTGAGCAGTTTTATCAGGGGTCATGCTAGGCTCAGAATGCGGGGAAAAGTGACTTCTCCCTCCAGCCCTGACAGGGCGAATTGAGGGACAAGAGGGAGAAGCAGGGCTCGAGAAAGACGACTAAATTATGGAAATTTTCGAGCTGAATTTTCGGTAATTTCCGTAAATATAGGTGTTTTTTTTTTTCAATTTAGAAATACAGTGTGAAGGTGTGATATTGTTGCGAATTAGATGTTTCACTTGCTGAATGAATATGCACATCAGTATTTTGATTATAGCAGCAGTAATTGCTCACATGGTTCAGACATGAGGACTTCATCTGCTTTTATTTTCTTGATAACCTGCTCACTCAGCCACGGGAAACAACCAATATTATCTCACCTAGTTGTGATGAATCACGTTGTGCAGTGGGGTGGGAGTTTCGATCTGTGCGACCGTGATATGCCAGCGAGTTGCTGCAGGTGCAAAGGGGCTGTTTTTTGTCTTTTCATCTATCATTTCCTATGTTTCCTTTTTTGCTAGTTCCCATCTTTCCATTTACACATTTTTGGTCTGTTTGAACCAGTTTAACCCCACTTTTATATAGTCAAGCTGAAGTTGACATGGGACTTTATTATCTCAAGAGCATACATTGTGGGTACAGGTTAGGACCGCCTCACCCAGTACCCAAAATCTAAGTATTGAGCAGTTTTATCAGGGGTCATGCTAGGCCCAGAAAGCGGGGAAAAGTGACTTCTCCCTCCAGCCCTGACAGGGCGAATTGAGGGACAAGAGGGAGAAGCAGGGCTCGAGAAAGACGACTAAATTACGGAAATTTTCGAGCTGAATTTTCGGTAATTTCCGTAAATATAGGTGGTTTTTTTTTCAATTTAGAAATACAGTGTGAAGGTGTGATATTGTTGCGAAATAGATACCAACATTGCTGTTGCACTTGCTGGATGAATATGCACATCAGTATTTTGATTATAGCCGCAGTAATTGCTCACATGGTTCAGAGATGATGAGGACTTCATCTGCTTTTATTTTCTTGATAACCTGCTCACTCAGCCACGGGAAACAACCAATATTATCTCACCTAGTTGTGATGAATCACGTTGTGCAGTGGGGTGGGAGTTTCGATCTGTGCGACCGTGATATGCCAGCGAGTTGCTGCAGGCATCGAACAGCCATAAAATTTTGTATTCATTAAATCCAAACCTTTATTACTTGATTTGATTCAAATGAGTTCAAGTTTACCTGCAATAACGTATAAATTCTAGACTTTGTAAATTTATACTAGCACGTTTTTGAGAAAATGGACAAAATCTGGCATCGTGGTGTCATCAAGTACCTCCATAAAAAGGGGTTAGCTCCTAAGGACATCCATGCCAATATGGTTGCTACATTAGGGGATGATGCTCCTTCGTATGCAACCGTGAAAAGGTGGGCAGCAAATTTTAAGATGGGCAAGGATAGCCTTGAAGATGATGACTGGTGTGGACGACCCACAACAGCAACAACTGAGGAAACCATCAGCCAAGTGCACAGGGCCGTGATGGATGACAGGCGTTTAACTGTGAATAAGTTAGCTAACACTGTTGGTATCTCCCGTGAACAAGTAGAGAACATTCTACACAGTGAATTAGGAATGTCGAAGGTTTCCGCCAGATGGGTGCCCTGACCAAAAGTTGACCAGACTGAACCTGTCACAAGCCAACTTGGCTATTTTTTAAGCAGACCAAGATGGTTTTCTTGACCGTTTTGTCACTCAGGATGAGTGTTGGGTTCATCACTTTGAGCCAGAGACCAAAAGACAATCCATGCAATGGAAACACCCTGGCTCATCCCCTCCAAAGAAGGCAAAGGTCGTCTCCTCTGCAGGGAAGCTGATGGCATCAGTGTTCGGGGATGCCAAGGGTATAATATTCATAGATTACCTTCAAAAGGGCAGAACAATTAATGGGGAGTATTATGCAGATCTGCTAAAACAATTGCGAAAAGCAATTAAGGCTAAACGACCCGGAAAATTGACAAAAGGGGTCTTGTTCCATCAGGACAATGTGGCTGCTCATAAATCGGTTGTCGCAATGGCTGCTGTGCATGAGTGTGGCTTCACACTTGTCGATCGTCCTCCGTATTCACCTGATCTAGCTCCCATCAGAATATTTCCTGTTTCCAAACATGAAAAAGCACTTGGCTGGGCAGCATTATCGGTCAGACGAGGAGGTGATAGCTGCTGTGGAGGAGTTTTTCAGAGACCAAGATGAGACCTTCTATACCACTGGGATCCAAGGACTCTAGCATCGCTAGTGGAAGTGTGTGGACAGGAAGGGAGACTATGTTGAAAAATAAGGCACTTTCAGCATGGACAAACCATTGGATCTTGGTCAGGCTCGGAACTTTTCAGCCTACCCTCGTATTTACATAATTAACTGATCTGACAACTTGTGCTCAACACTACAGGTGGTCAGTTTCTGACTCGAGCAATTAACACATGCAGTTGGATGATTAATTATCGGATTATCAATAGGTGTTTGTGCCTTTATCGATGGATATTACTTCGCATTTGAAAAGCCGATCCTGGAGAAGTCAAAAAAAAAAAAGCAGGGCGAAGTTAACTTCTCCTTTCTAGGCTGATACGGCGAAATTCTTGAACTGTGGGTGAAGTAGTCGCCGAATCGCCCCCTCGGCTGATCCCTGTTTATGAAAACTTCATACAGTAAAACTGGAGTTTGTTTGGGTATACATGTATATTATTTTTCTTATTTCTGCTAAAATCATACATTATGGGTACATGTTAGAATCACCTCATTGAGGGTGTTCTAACAAATATCCACAATCTATGTTTTGAATAGTTTCATGAACAATATCAGAAAGTTTTGGTGGTCAATGTTTTTCAAAAAGGCGTGTTTTGATCATGAAGGTGGCTTTCATCTGAAGATATCTTTTCTTGCACATAATTTATTATTATTAATCATAGTTCCCACTCTGGCAAAATCTTACGTGACTCACGCAAAAAAATTAAAAATCACGCAATTTTTTTTTCTTCAGGTGAAATTGCTGCGCGCGCCGAAATTGACTAGGGGAAAATGGCTAATTTTTCCCATTGGGCGAAATAGGCGCACCCGAAACTGACTGGGACGAATCGGCCGATTCGCTGGAATAGATTTGGGAAAACCAGCAGACTTGAATCCGGCATATGGCTTGACTAGCTATTTCAGCTACCCGCTTCGCATCGGCAACCAATATACAGGATATTTTTCCCGTCTACAAAAGGCAAAAACGCAAAATGTCGCAGCCCGCGTTGGCCAAATTCGGGTTTAAAAGGGGGTCTACAAAAACCAAGGATCGTCTTAGAAAGGCGGGAAAAATCCACATGCTAATTCAGTAATTGTGTGCCAAATAACGTTACACTTTCTTTCCAATCATTAATTTGCTTTATTATCATATACATGTATTTTGTAAACCGTTTCCCGCTACGTATGTAGTTCATACTTATAGTTAAGGAGCCACACGAAAATTGTATAAAATCTATAAGTATAGATAATTATTTTAGGACGGCGACTGAACTGCCGGAAGTAGATAAAATGCGTGTTCAGTTTTTGTAAACAACTCGGCCATTTAGCTGAAAATCGATGTTTTAAATCTCGAAGGAACAAAGTGGATACGATCTCCATTTGTTATTTAATCAAAATCATTATATAAAAATATAATAGAAGCCCAAATGAATGTCAAATTTGGAGCCGAAATTTGCGTTAATTGTGCCAGTAACAGTGAAAACCTCGACACTTGCGTTGACGAACATTGCAATATTTTTCTTCTGTAACATTTCCAGTTTTACAGGAAGTTTGTGTTTTTAGCTCACCTGAGCCGTAGGCTCATTGGTGAGCTTATAGGGTGGTCATGCTGTATGTATGTATGTATGTATGTATGTATGTATGTCAACATTTTCAAACATCTTCTCCTCTGGAACCGCTGGGTGGACTGAAGCCAAATTTCATTTGGGGCCTCAGTGGGATGGGGGAACGAAAGTTTGTTCGCGGGGTCCTGGTCACATGACCAAGATGGCCGCCATGCCCATATATGGTAAAAACCCTTCAAAAATCTTCTTCTCCGGAACCGCTGGTCCGATTTTCACCAAACTTGGTATGTGGCCTTGGGTACTCGGGCCTATCATAGTTTGTTCAAATAATGGCCCTTGGATGACCTTGACCTATTTTATGCCAAGGTCAAATTTGGTAATATAGGCCTTTGAATGGCAAAAGTGAAAACGGTGGATTTTTCGAAAACTGTTGCAGCCTTTGGCCTGAAAGTTGGTAGATGACATCAGCTAAATGAGTTAATAAGTATATATGAGATTTATAGGTCAAGGTCATTCCGTGACCTATGGTCAAGTTTTTTAATATGTCAAACTTCAAACTTATTTTTCAGGGAAACTACTTGGTCAATTTTGACCAAATTTCATATGCAAGCTTTATGGGAGAAGGACATGTAAATTTAGTTGATGATGTTGGGTCACATAACCAAGATGGCTGCCATGCCCATATATGGTTAAAACCCTTCAAAAATCTTCTTCTCTGAAACTACTGGACGGATTTTCATGAAACTTGGTATGTAGCATCTGGGACGCGGGCCCATCATAAATTCTTAAAATGGTGACCCTCGGATGACCTTAACCCATTTTATGCCAGGGTAAAATTTAGTCACATATGCATTTGTATGGGAAAAAGTGAAAATGCATTATATCTAACAAACCGTTCAATATTCCACCACTAAATCATATATATTCTTGTTCCTTAAGATAGGGCGCATTTATTGACATGGGGTCCACCAGGTCCCTTAAAAAAACCTTCAAAAATATTCTTCTCCGGAACCGCTGGGCCGATTTCTACCAAACTTGGTATGTAGCCTCGGGACTCGGGCCCATCGTAGTTTGTTCAAAGAATTGCCCTGGGATGACCTTGACCTATTTTATGCCAAGGTCAAATTTGGTCACATTGGCATTTGTATGGGAAAAAGTCTAAATGGCTGATATCTTGCAAATGGCTGAGAATACCACCCCTAAACCATATGTATATTCTTGTTCCTTGTGATTAAGCATGTTTAATGACATGGACCTTGGGAGTCTAGGGGGTCCCCCGGGGACATGCCCCACCCCCTTCATTTCAAAAAGTGCCCAATATCTTGGAAACTGTCCAGATCCCCACCCATAAACAATATATATTCTAAGGGGCTTTAAGTGACATGCATCTTGAGACCCTGGGGGCATGCCCCTCCCCTGCATTACATAAAATGCATCAAATCTCAGAAACTGTTCAGATCCCCTCCCATAAATCATATAGTTTCTTGTGATAAGGGGCATTTAGTTACATGGATCTTTGAACACCATAGGTTAAATTGGGGGCCGACACCCCCTTTAGAAATGGTTAAGCTCTCCACCCATTAACCATATATTTTCTTGTTCCTGACCTTTTAGCTCATCTAAGGCTTTATCTTGGCTAAATATAACTGAAAATTCAAACTCAAAAGTTTTCCAACTGATCTTCAAGAGTCAGGAATGTGATTAAGGACCACTTGGTCATACAGCCAGATGCATTTAGTGACATGGACCTTAATTTGGGCCCCTGGGGGCATGCCCTACCCACATCATTAAATAAAATGCGTAATATTTCCCCACCCATTAACTATATATATTCTTTCTCTATATACTAATGTGGACATTTTCTCTTTTGATAATGGGTTTTCAGAAAAAACTCAATAAAAATTACATCAGGATAAAGAACAAGGTTTAAAACAACTAGCGTTGCAATAATTTAGAAAATCTGTTGACACATAAGGATTTTATAACCAAAAACACATTTGAATAGGGAAATTTCCATTGTTAAATTGCTAGCAAGGGAGGTAAATATTTCCCCGCAAACTTTCAATTTCTTCATACACTGTTACTAAATAACTGAAATAATCATAAATGATGCAAAACACATCATGAAGTTCAAAACATTTAAATCGAGGCCAAAAAGATTCCAGAATCAAAACTTCGTGATCATGGATTATCTCCCCTTTCAATGTAAAATCTCTATTCAAATCTTATTTTGGTCATAATTTTTCAAAATTTTTGTGGCACATGTTTCAAGAAATTTATAAGCAACTTTTGCTAAAGAAATCATCAATCTTTGTCTTTGTTTACTATAAGGAATCTCCGAAATATCATTATCAGAGGACAAAAACAGAACATTAAAACACGTTTCGGTTTGGTGACATGGTTCTTAGATCCATAAGAGGTCTAGAGGGACCTTGGGTGCATGTCCCATAGCCCTTTAGACCTAAGGCTGTCAGGTGAGCGTCTTCAGGACCAATGGTCCTCTGGTTTCAGATTTTAGAGAGAAATGAGCAAAACGGCACACAAAGAAAATTAAGGCTTTTGTACCAGTACAGGCAAAAGCGAACCGTAATACGATATTTATTTTCGACGAACAACGGTTTACCGGTATATCGGTATACTGTTGCACCCCTGCTAATTATCAAGTTAATACATTTATTTCAAGGTCACAAATATGAAAAATGATTATTAGTCGGTGACACTGTAACAATCAAAAATGTTTTTTCACATCATGATAAATGGAGAAAGAATAAACAAGAAAGCATTAACACAACCTTTAATGTTTTTATTAAATTTCAAAGCATTATGGACAATTCTAACACAGCGCGCCTATATAGGCAGTGCAAAATAACTGTGTTTTATTCTGCAACAAATCACAGCTCGGAAGAGGGTGACGTGTGACGTCATTTAAAACTGCAAATTTATGACGTCACTAGTCGATTTACTTAACGTTAGTCGGTGTAACGTCATTTTCTCGCATCGAGAACGTTAGAAAAGGATGTAAATGCATGTGTTTCAGTCGATAATTTTAGCTGGATTTTTTTCTAACAATGTCGAAGAAAAGTTGTGAGATTTTGAAGGAAACAACAACATTATTGCCGATTTTCAGCGTGTAAGAATCGAAATAGATCAGCTCTAGCCAGTGATTTGTTGGGTAATAAATCACAATTTGTCGGTCAGTTGTAAGTAGACAAATCACGCGCGCTACGCGCTTGTGATTTGTCTACTTTTCAACTGACCTCCAAACTGTGATTTATTACACAACAAATTACAGTTAGAGCTGATCTATTTCTTAACTATACAGGTTTTCTCACACATTTAGTTTTGTTGTAATATTTCATGCCCCCTAAATTTGATTCTTACCCCAAGTTTTTGTACCAAAAACAAACATGGGTGGGAACACTGAAATTAACACATTTTAACTGAAAAACCCTACACTGGCCGGTGTCAAACTGTCCAGGTCCAGGAATGTAGCTTCTGATCAGAGCCTTCACTTTTGGGATCACGGTCAGATGTTATAGGCTTTTTAACCATGATACCTGTACCCTGAAACTTCGAAGTGGACCTGTACAATCTAGTGATATTTGCATCTAACATATTGTCCTCATGCTGGCCCAGACCATCACACGGAATTACATGTATGAATCGCTTATTCATGCTTACCTGGAAAGCTTTCGTGTAATACTGATTTTTGCAATGACTATTAATCCCTTCCACTTTCGAACTGTTAATCCGCTCCACGCTACTGTTGCGTGAGCTCCAGTTTACCGCCCGACGTTCCACACGAATCTCATGCAAAACGCACATAATTTCAACGCAAATAACTTGCGTGACTTCCGTGATTTTTCCTCCGTGGCCGTGGACTTTATAACCATCAAGGTGAGCGTACTGTTAAATTAGCCAAAGGCGTAAATGTATTGTATCAACTTAACCCTTATCTTGCTGTTCACGACAACCCCTATATTTGCAAACAGTGTAGATCCAGATCAGATGGCTTCTGAAGAAGCCATCTGATCAGGATCTACACTGTTTGGCATTTAGTTTATGAATTTGTAGCAATAAATTACATCAAGTGATTTGATTGGTTGATAGACAGAAATGGGTGTGGCTTCAATGAATATTCAGCAAGATAAGGGTTAATGCATCTGACAACATTGCGCAGAAGAACTTCTCGACTTGTTTGAGTCAATCCATGTGCTCAGTTAGCTCAAATCACTTCTTGTGTATAATGTTTGGCGACAAAATTGGTAGTTCAATTTCAAGTGGGTATCCCTTTTTGTCGCGCCTGCTATTAGCATGGCGCGATATAGGCGCCCGGTTTTCCGTTCGTTCGTCCGTTTGTCAAGGCGTCAACATTTGCGACCACCCTAGCGTTCACCCTGAGGTTCAAGTTTATTTCTCAAGAACTATAAGAGCTTCATAAATGATTCTTGGTACAAACTTGTGTCTGGGGATGACAACTTACATGCAAGCATCCATATTTGACCTTGACCTACATTTCATGGTTCACTGACTTTGTAAAATATTGCGACCACCCTAGCGTTCACCCTAAGGTTCAAGTTTATTTCTCAAGAACTATAAGAGCTTCATTAATGATACTTGGTACAAACTTGTATCTGGGGATGGCAACTTCAATGCAAGCATCCATATTTGACCTTGACCTAAATTTCATGGTTCACTGACTTTGTAAAATATTGCGACCACCCTAGCGTTCACCCTACTGGTCAAGTTAATTTCTCAAGAACCATAAGAGCTTCATTAATGATACTTGGAACAAACTTATATCTTGGGATGGCAACTTAAATGCAAGCATCCATATTTGACCTTGACCTACATTTCATGGTTCACTGACTTTGTAAAATATTGCTTTCACCCTAGGGTTCACCCTAATGGTTAAGTTCATTTCTGAAGAATTATTTGAACTTCATTAATGATACTTAGTAGAAGCCTTTTATGCAAGCATCTATGTTTGATCTTGGCCTTGATGTCATGGTTCGGTGACTTTGCACCCCGACAGGCGCGACATAGCCTTCGGCGGAATTCTTGTCATACTATTCTTTGGCCTGTCTGTTTAAATCTTCAGAGGCCAGTTTTCATAGCAGCTAGTTGATAGGAAAGAGTTGCAATATTTTTGATTGCAAATTTTGAGGGTGACTTGGACAAAGTCACACAACACGTAGCTATCAAAACCTATGTGCGCAACGTTACTAGACTGGACCGTACAAGTATCTGTCTATCTCTATATGATCCTAAACCCTCTTTCGAGTATTATTACATGCACACCAGGTTTGCACTTTGCAGGATGAAAGCCTACACAGTAGACTAGTAATGAAATTATGGTTTGGGCCTTCAACCTGCACAGGGGATCACAATCAGAATTGTTACTGGTGACACGTTGCTGGCCTCAGTAGCTCACTCAGATGCTCGTCTGACTGGTAATCATGAGGACACAGGTTCGATACGTGCCGGGGTCGGCAACATTCTTTCGTGGAGATTGATCATGAAATCTTTTCTGCAGTCATTCTCTCCCTTCCACTGATTCAAGAAGGGCAGATGTCAGTTTCTGGCAAAAGAATGTGCCCTGTACTGGTTAACCGCTTGCATATAAGCTTGTCCAGGAAAAGTGTGGATAGTTAAACTGACTGGCTCAAAAATGACCTAAATATTGTTGACTGGGCAGTTAAACTCCAAACAAACAAACTGGTGACACGTCAAATGACATTCATACACCAGGAACTGTGACATGGGAAGTTAGTCCCTAGCTCTAACCAAAGAGGTAAACTTAGCTACACAATCCCCAGCACCTTCAGCTGTCGAAATAATGGAACCAGGAAGGGCGTTGCCATCTCTAATGGTTTGGGGGCTGAACGATTCTTTATAAATGCCATTTCTTGCAGTAAGGGCCTGAAACGCCAATGAATGGTGCTTTCTACAGTGCCGAGCTGGGGGAACAAGGTCATCTGTTGGAGTGCTGGCAGCACCCTTTAAACCTTTGAGTAAGAGTATGAGCCTACTGTCTCTTCTCCTTTTCTTGAGAGACTCCCATCTTAATTTTTCCCTGCACAGGGGGCCTCCAGTAAATGTCCTGATCCGGAGAAGGGGGCAAATCAGGGCTCAACAGGGATTTTCCTAGTGCAATTTTGGGGCCGGTAATCGGCCCCTATTTTTCCCAGTTTCGAGACAGATATTCCCAATTTTATAACAAATTTCTGATGTTGTGCTACATTTTGATAATCAAAGCACTGAGAGTACTGGTAGATCGATTGTCTTCAAGCGTAAAAAGGGCAAATAATCATGAACTGAGGGTTAAATTGTGTCATTAAAATCTTTTATTCTTGTTTTGAAGCAAAATTTCACAGTGAAGAGCTTGATCAGACGCTGCATTCAACAGCTTGGGATCTAGGTCTTCACTGTTTGCCAAGTCCACTCTATGATTCAATAATAACCATCTTTAGGCTTACACAACACTCTGACAATACTGCGGCTATTTTCTATATAAAAGTTATTCCGACAAGTCAGTTACAGTCACGTGATCTTCAGCACTGAACGGTTTTTATCCTTCGTAACTTTGAAGTCGATTGACAAATAATCGATTTAAACTTATTAAACCGCATTACTTGTACGTCTATAAAGCCACATTACGAAAACATACCTATACAAATACATTGCACATTTGTAAAGACGAAAACAGTAACATTTTAAATGAAAAATTGTGATTTTTTTTCAGCTCAAAACATAGATTGTGGGTGCTCGTAAGGCGGTTCCTGCGAATATCCGCAATCTATGTTTTCGAACAAAAATGTGACAGATAATGTTAAACCCCCCTAAACCCCAGTTTGCTCTATATACATGTAAAGTGGGGTTTAGAGTGGTCTTCGATTCACGGACAATGTTTACCATGATCAGATGCCGCAATCAGGGTCTATACTTACTGTTTGCAGTTACACGAAACAGTCTAAGTACCAGATCGTTTTTACAGCCTAATATCTATGTGTGCTGTCAGTGCTTTGATTTATTTAATCTCAAAACATTTTCTGGAATGCACTCTTCCAACTCAAGTCGGGCACGTCCATTCTGCTAAATTGGTGTCTAGATAAATGGCAAGCGATTTATATAGAAAACACTGGTTGCATGGCTCCACTGACCAGGGTGGAAAGGGATGACCTTTCCGCAAGAAGATGTGTGATCGAGACATGACCTTGAAGTTAAAAAAAGTCTTTCATTCTCTTTTTTTCTAGCCGTAGGTCCTACAGCAGTCTGGTTAAATTGACAGTACTTTACTTAAGGACTATGAAATGTCTTCCTGGCACGTGGGCTAAAATTCATGGGTGTTTAGCATGTTGACATATTTCTAGAAAAACAACCAATGATGTTCCAAATTAAAAGAATAAATATAAAACATGCATATTAAAAAATGTATTTTTGTTGTTGGAAGAAAAAAATAAATATTCACTTTGTAAGAAAATTACATTTAAAAATGGTCCATTTTTGAACGTATGTTTCTCCATTGTCGTTCATTAGAAACATACCATTTTTACACCAAAATATACTTTAGTGTGTGTACTAGCAACGTCGAGACGTGATTTTTCCAAAAACTGGCATTATAACATTATATCCATACCGATAGAACCCCTATCAACATGTAGAGTTCACTATACATTGTCATACATGTACACAGTATGACGCACAGAATAAATTTAGCACTGGGGTAAATAAGCGTAGCGATAATAAAAATTCTGTCAAATCGTTATTATGGCTTTTGGACAAATCAAACAATTTTCCACTCTTGTATTTATTTAAGGCATAATAATATTTACCAACTTAACGGAAGAATAAAGGAAATCATGATCTAGGCATAAAAATAGTTAGAATAAAATCCGTTGTGCAGGATATTTTTACCCACGATTAGCATGTTTATACCCCTGTTTTACCTGGAGAATTTACCAACCATGTATACAGTAATGGCTGTCAAAATGACCGTTCGATGGGTGTTTAAAAGAATGGATATATTGTTATTGTGGAAGTTTTTGGAAAAACTACTTCTCGTCCTTGCTAGGACATGGAATATACTTTAGGTTAATGTAAAAACTGAATGTTTCCGAGGAAGGACAATGGAGAAACCGATGTTCAAAAATTGACCATTTTGAAAGGTAATTTTCTAATAAAGTAATTTATTATATTTTCTTCTAAAAACAGAAATACACTTTTTAATAAGCATATTTTATGATTATTCATATAATTTGGAACATTATGAGTTGCTTTTCTAGAAACTTGTCGACATTATAAACAACCGTAAATTTTAGCTCACGTGTCTGGTTGACATTTGCATATACCTTAAACACCAGTACTATCATAATCAAACAATGACAGCTGAGCAGACAACGCTTTCCGATCTGGGTATTCAGTGTATGATAAACCTGTCCAGATTCTATAGATAGTCATCTTGCACAATACTCTGACTTCGATAAAAATAGAATGGCTATTTTCTATTATAAATATAACAGTGGGTTTTCCAAATCAGTGATGGTCACGTGGACAATTGCAGGAATGGAAATTGTGTGGTATGTAACTTAAGATCGATTGTCGATAACAATCGATCTAAAAATTTCATGAAAATTGACAAAGTTACAGCTGATTTAAATTCCCAAATATAAATATTAGCGAGCTGTTTTTCCCAAACCCAGCGGCCCCTGGACCCTGATTCTGAAGGGTAGGAAAATCCCTGCTCAACATCAACTTTTTTTTTTATATCAAACCTTATTTCTTCTGAAGAATAGGAAATGTTTGGGTCAGAGTTATTTATTAACCCATTGTATACTAATGGACTCGTCCACTGCTATATGTTGGACAAGTCCATTTGTCATATATGGGGTGTCAGGCCTATTTTTCATTTTTATTCTATTTTTGACAGAAAATTCTGTTAGCAAATAGTGCAGGCCCTGATCAGACGCCACATCTGCGTCTGATCTGGGTCTACACTGTTTGTCAAGGTACCCCCTTTAGGGGTTTCCCGCATACAATTGGTTAACCACACCGAGAAGCTCAGTGCTGATGTCCATGTGACTGATTTGTAACAGGTAACAGTTATTTATAGAAAATAGCTTAGTACTTCTTGTTATGGCATCAGAGTGCTGTGTAAAAGAAAGCTATATTGTAAAACATGGACTCAGCGTATGTGCTGGGATATTGGCATTTGAGTTATTTAAAACCCAGAGCAGACTTCGCATAATACTGTATCTGATTGAGTACACACAGCACACTGTATAGTAATTTAACCCTTAACCCTTGTCCTGCTAAATATTTATATATGCCACACCCACTACCGATTATCAACCAATCAGATTACCTGTAGCAAATTATTACAACAAATTCACAATCTGAATGACAAACAATGTAGATCCTGATCAGATGGCTTCTTCAGAAGCCATCTGATCTGGATCTACATTGTTTCAAAGAAAAGGCGTATCCGGGCTCAGCAGAACAAGGGTTAAGCATGTTAAGTTGCAGAGAAAAAACTGCATCTGAAAATTGTCGTCTGCTGATTTTTTTTTGCAAACTTTTTAAAAATATTTTTGCATACAGGCAATCAGTGTGGGCCCAAATCAGACTGCTCCTACAGTCCACACTGTTTTAAAAAAAAAACACTAACTTTTAAGGTAACGGATAGACGACAAAACAGACCACATTTGTCGTGATTGGCATTTACACTCATAGACAATCGACCCACCAGTGCTGTTAATGCTTTGATTCAATTTAGAACCCAAATATTGAAATGGGCCACCAAAAATGAGTTGGTCCACCAACAGGGATTTTCCTACCCTTCAGAATCAGGGTCCAGGGGTCGCTGGGTTTGGGAAAAACAGCTTGCTAATATTTATAGTTGAGAATTTAAATCAGCTGTAACTTTGTCAATTTTGGTTCAATTTTCATGAAATATTTGTCAAAATGTAGCACCACATCAGAAATTGGGAAATATGTTGTAAAATTCGGGAATATCTGTGTCTAAATTGGGAAAAATAGGGGCCGATTACTGGCCCCAAAGTTGCACTAGAAAAATCCCTGACCAAACATGCCACTGGTCCATGTGCAAAATAGGTGGTCCTGGACCAACAGACACTGCCTAACCCATTTTGTACCAAATGGAATCTTCCACCTTTTATATAGATGGAGTCCATTTCAAAATTCAGGGTTGTCAGGTAGTGTTTTCTTCAAAATTAATTGGGATAATGGCTATACTTTTTGTAAACAGTGTAGGCCCTGATCAGACACTGTATTCTGCAGCATCTGCCTTCTAGTCTGGGCCTGTACTGTTTGCAGGTTTCTGGTGCAAAAAGGGCTAAGTTTTACCCTGCATTCATCTGTGATCAGATGTTTTGTTGTTTTTTCCAGTATGCAAATAGAGGAGATGCAGAATATGATTCTGTTCTGGACATTTCATCAGGCAAGATTTTGAAAGATAGATCAGGTGGGTATGATGCTCAGGTCTCAATTTTTCAGGCATTTGCGGGATTTCAGGCTTTAAGTGTTTGATTTTTTCTTGATTTCAGGCTTTTTTATTTTTATTTTACCTCCTATATTTTATTTAAAATGACTGCAGGTATTTAACCCTTAATTTATTTAGCCACACCCATTTCTGACTATCAGCCAATCAAATTACTTGATATATTATTACATATATATAATGTATTTATTCCATTCACAAACTGCATTACAGTGTAGATCCAGAAGCCTTCCGATCTGCATCTACACTGTTTACAACAGTAAAGGTTGTCATGTTCAGCAGGATGTGGGTTAAGGCTGTAAAATTGGGCATGGAAAAGCTTGGTCAGTATGAGGTCTGATGCTGTGTATTATACCATTTTAACCCTTAAAGCACCATGGAAATTGCAGTCATGGCCCATTGGGGCTTGAAGAAATAGATGGGCTGCATGATGCTTCCAGGCGGAGCTGAAGCCGACCGCACATGAGTACTGGTAAACCGCTTAGAGGATCTAAGCCTGCCCCAGTTGGACCCTCCATGCTTATAAACCCTATTGGTTTTATTGGGTGAGAGGGCTTGAGGTGTCATTTCATCTCAATGTCGGGTAATGGAAGCAGCATCTCCAAAATGACCTATACACTGTTCACGGGGACGTTAAACCTCAGATCAAAGAAACAAAAACCATGGAAATCTATAAAGCAGACAGCAGTTTAAATATTTTTCAGAGAAAAGAAGTGAAATGTTTGAAAATGAGGTCTGCAAATGTAATTGTTGAAAGTTTAAGGGTTTAAGCAATTTCAGTCAGCCCTCTTTATATGGCCCGCATCAAGCGATTTTGGTACTTATCGCCTATGCGAGCAGCGAAGGTTCAGGCGAGCCTGCGCATCCGCGCAGTCTCGCCAGAACCTTCGCTGCTCGCTCATACAAGCAGTGAATCAAGAGGAACCTTCAGACAGAAAGCCATATCCCTGGCCCCTCTGAATGGCTGGGCATGCGCAGTTGAAATTTGTCATGACGGAATGCTCGAAGACCCAAATTCGCTTGGCGGGGCTCATATTATACTGACATTCATTGTAATTTATTGAGCTGGAACTTGATTAGAGGTGTCTTTAAACAATATTTCCTACCGAACAGAAAGTCTGTTTTAGCTGTATTTTGATGGGAGTTTGTTTGTTTGATTTGAGGTTTAACATCCCCGTCAACACTATAGGTCATTTTGGAGACATTGCTTTTACCTGACATTGACATATCAAGCCCTGTCGCTCAATGATACCATTTGATCCTCCAAGCAGTTTACCAGTACTCGTGTGGGGTCGGTTTCAGCTCTGCGTGGAAGCATCATTCAGCCTATCTATTTCTTCAAGCCCCGATGGGCGGGGGCTGCTTTTGATTGGAGGCATGAGGGCGACATGGAGATGTAGAATTGCTGAAACATTTCCAATTTGATATCCAAAATGACAGACTTCCATCTTGAATTTCTTCAAACGACTTCTCTTTACAAAGGGTTAGTCAGATAGAGCTGAAACTTGATTGGAGGCATTGGGGCAGAAATGCAAAAACTGATCCAGTCTAAAATTAATTAAAATACAAGGTCCGTCACCAGGTCACATGTGAGATGCCATGTGCTGTTTTTTTAGCTCACCTGAGCGAAGCTCAAGGTGAGCTTTTGGGATCACCTTTTGTCCGTCGTACGTGCGTCGTGCATCGTGCGTCGTGCGTCGTCAACATTTACCTTGTTAAGAATCTAGAGACCACAATTTTGCTTCAGTCTTCATGAAACTTTACCAGAATGTTTGTCTTGATGATATCTGGGTCAAGTTCGAATATGGGTCATGTCGGGTCAAAAAGTAGGTCAGTAGGTCAAATCATAGAAAAACCTTGTTAAGACTCTACTGGCCACAGTTTTGCTTCAGTCTTCATGAAACTTTACCAGAATGTTTGTCTTGATGATATCTGGGTCAAGTTCGAATATGGGTCATGTCGGGTCAAAAAGTAGGTCAGTAGGTCAAATCATAGAAAAACCTTGTTAAGACTCTAGAGGCCACAGTTTTGATCAAATCATCCTAAAACTTGCTCAGAATGATTATCCTGATAACATCTCGGTCAAGTTCGAATATGGGTCATGTCGGGTCAAAACGTAGGTCAGCAGGTCAAATCATAGAAAAACCTTGTTAAGACTCTTGAGGCCACAGTTTTGGTCCATTCATCCTGAAACTTGATCAGAATGATGACAATATCTCGGTCAAGTTTGAATATGGGTCATGTCGGGTCAAAAAGTAGGTCAGCAGGTCAAATCATAGAAAAACATTGTTTAGACTCTAGAGGCCACAGTTTAGGTCCAATCATCCTGAAACTTGCTCAGAATGATCATCCTGACAATATCTCGGTCAAGTTCGAATATGGGTCATGTCGGGTCAAAAAGTAGGTCAGCAGGTCAAATTGTCGAAAAACCTTGTTATGACACTAGAGGCCACAGTTTTGGTCCAATCATCCTGAAACTTGCTTAGAATGATCATCCTGACAATATCTTGGTCAAGTTTGAAAATGGGTCATGCCGGGTCAAAAAGTAGGCAAGCAGGTCAAATCATAGAAAAACCTTGTTAAGAATCTAGAGGCCACAGTTTTGGTCCAATCATCCTAAAACTTGCCCAGAATGATCATCCTGACAATATCTCGGTCAAGTTTGAATATGGGTCATGCCGGGTCAAAAAGTAGGTCAGCAGGTCAAATCATAGAAAAACCTTGTTAAGACTCTAGAGGCAACAGTTTTTGTCCAATCATCCTCAAACTTGCTCAGAATGATCATCCTGACAATATCTCGGTCAAGTTCGAATATGGGTCATGTGGGATCAAAAAGTAGGTCAGTAGGTCAAACCATAGAAATACCTTGTTAACACTCTATAGAGGCCACAGTTTAGGTCCAATCATCCTGAAACTTGCTCAGAATGATCATCCTGACAATATCTCAGTCAGGTTTGAATATGGGTATGTTGGGTCAAAAAGTAGGTCAGCAGGTCAAATCATAGAAAAACCTTGTTAAGACTCTAGAGGCAACAGTTTTGGTCCAATCATCCTGAAACTTGCTAACAATGATCATCCTGACAATATCTCGGTCAAGTTGAATACTGGTCATGTGGGATAAAAAATTAGGTCAGAAGGTCAAACCATAGAAATACCTTGTTAACACTTAGAGGCCACAGTTTTGGTTCAATCATCCTCAAATTTGCTCAGAATGATCATCCCGACAATATCTCAGTCAAGTTCTAATACTGGTTATGTCAGGTCAAAAAGTAGGTCAGTAGGTCAAATCATAGAAAAACATTGTTAAGACTCTAGAGGCCACAGTTTAGGTCCAATCATCCTGAAACTTGCTCAGAATGATCATCCTGACAATATCTCGGTCAAGTTCGAATATGGGTCATGTCGGGTCAAAAAGTAGGTCAGCAGGTCAAATTGTCGAAAAACCTTGTTATGACACTAGAGGCCACAGTTTTGGTCCAATCATCCTGAAACTTGCTTAGAATGATCATCCTGACAATATCTTGGTCAAGTTTGAAAATGGGTCATGCCGGGTCAAAAAGTAGGTCAGCAGGTCAAATCATAGAAAAACCTTGTTAAGAATCTAGAGGCCACAGTTTTGGTCCAATCATCCTAAAACTTGCCCAGAATGATCATCCTGACAATATCTCGGTCAAGTTTGAATATGGGTCATGCCGGGTCAAAAAGTAGGTCAGCAGGTCAAATCATAGAAAAACCTTGTTAAGACTCTAGAGGCAACAGTTTTTGTCCAATCATCCTCAAAATTGCTCAGAATGATCATCCTGACAAAATCTCGGTCAAGTTCGAATATGGGTCATGTGGGATCAAAAAGTAGGTCAGTAGGTCAAACCATAGAAATACCTTGTTAACACTCTATAGAGGCCACAGTTTAGGTCCAATCATCCTGAAACTTGCTCAGAATGATCATCCTGACAATATCTCAGTCAGGTTTGAATATGGGTATGTCGGGTCAAAAAGTAGGTCAGCAGGTCAAATCATAGAAAAACCTTGTTAAGACTCTAGAGGCAACAGTTTTGGTCCAATCATCCTGAAACTTGCTAACAATGATCATCCTGACAATATCTCGGTCAAGTTGAATACTGGTCATGTGGGATAAAAAATTAGGTCAGAAGGTCAAACCATAGAAATACCTTGTTAACACTTAGAGGCCACAGTTTTGGTTCAATCATCCTCAAATTTGCTCAGAATGATCATCCCGACAATATCTCAGTCAAGTTCTAATACTGGTTATGTCAGGTCAAAAAGTAGGTCAGTAGGTCAAATCATAGAAAAACATTGTTAAGACTCTAGAGGCCACAGTTTTGGTCCAATTATCCACAAACTTGCTTATAATGATCATCCTGACAATATCTTGGTCATGTACGAATATGGGTCATGTTGGTTCAAAAAGAAGGCCAGTAGGTCAAATCATAGAAAAACCTTGTTAACACTCTAGAGCCCACAGTTTTGGTCCAATCATCCTCAAACTTGCTCAGAATGATCATCCTGACAATATCTCGATGAAGTTCGAATATGGGTCATGTGGGATCAGAAAGTAGGTCAGTAGTTCAAACCATAGAAAAACATTGTAAACACTCTAGAGGCTATAGTCTTGGTCCAATCATCCTCAAATTTGCTAAGAATGATCATCCTGACAATATCTAAGTCAAGTTCAAATATGGGTCATGTGGGATCAAAAAGTAGGTCAGTAGGTCAAATCATAGAAAAACCTTGTTAACACTCTGGAGGCCATAGTTTTGGTCCAATTATCATCAAACTTGCTCAGAATGATCATCTCTACAATATCTAGGTCATGTTCGAATATGGGTCATGTGGGAGCAAAAAGTAGGTCAGTAGGTCAAATCATAGAAAAACCTTGTTTACACTCTAGAGACCGCAATTTTTGCTCACCTGAGCAAAGCTCAAGGTGAGCTTATGTGATCACCTTTTTTCCGTCGTAAGTGCGTCGGGCATCATTCATCATGCGACATGCGTCGTCAACATTTACCTTGTTCATCCTCTAGAGACCACAATTTTGCTTCAATCTTCATGAAACTTTACCAGAATGTTTGTCTTGATGATATCTGGGTCAAGTTCGAATATGGGTCATATCAGGTAAAAACTAGGTCTCTAGGTCAAATTCCTTGAAATCCTTGTTCACCCACTAGAGACAATAGTTTTGCTTCAAACGTCATGAAACTTTACCAGACTTGAGGATATCTGAGTCAGGTTTGAATATGGGTCATGTCAGGTCAAAAACTAGGTCACTAGGCCAAGTTCCTTGAAAACCTTGTTCGCCCTTTAAAGACTTAAATTTCACTTCAATCTTCATGAAACTTTACCAGAATGTTTGTCTTCTTGATATCTGGGTCAAGTTCGAATATCCATCATGTCAGGGAAGAAACTAGGTCACTAGGTCAAATTCCTTGAAACCCTTGTACAGCCTCTAGAGGCCACGATTTTTGCTTCAATCTTTGATCTCTATGAAGATTGTTCTGATAATGGCGTCAAAATCTCGTAGCATCTACATTGTCAAACTTAAATATTAAGGATGTAAATCTCTTACCTCAGGTGAGCGAATAAGGACCATCATGGTCCTCTTGTTTTTCAGAGTACTACGGTTTTCATCCACCTGATTAACAATCATCTTGAAATAAGTGAAATAATCTTGAAAGAGTCGTTCTAATATCCAAGATGGAAAATCTTCAAACCACATCCAGAACAGTATGTGTAAGAAGGGCTGGCTAGTCGAAGTCAAAATGGTTATCGATAATCGGTCGGGACATTTCAATAACCGATCAGTTATAGCTGAAATCAACAGATTGACTATGGGTCTGATTCGCCACATCTGAGACCAGTAATTTTGCTAAAACGCTTTCACATGCATAAACAACAATAAATGCAGTTCAGCTGTCTTCTAATTATGTCCCATACTGTTTTTGGTGCAAATCCTGTTTGCATCGGCGTAGCCTGTTTGAAGCACTATATCTCCTGAACCTATGGATGGATTTTAACCAAACTTGCATAGACACATCACTAGGATAAGGGAAAACAGTCATTAGGTCATGATGACCTTGACCTCAAGGTCACAGCCACCCCCCAATAAAAACAGTCATTTTTTGATCAAAAATGGCTTGTCTGCAGTCTATCTCGTTAATGAATTGATTAATTTTAGTCAAGTTTTGTACAATATATCATTACAGCATACCACAGATTTGATTAGATTTTGGTGACCTTGGCCTCATTTTCAAGGTCACAGCGACCCAAAACAGTCATTTTTGGGCCAAAAATGACTTGTCTGCAGTCTATCTCATTATTTTTTTTTTTATGGGGTGGGGGGGGGTTTGGTTTTACGGCCCTTTCAAGATTATTTCACTCATATCGAGCCGATCGTTAATCAGAGGTGGGCCAAAACCGGAGTACCCGGAGAAAAACCACCTGACCTTCCGTTGCAGAACTTGGCGTCTCACATGTGACCAGTCTATCTCATTAACGAATTGATTAATTTTTGTCAAACTTGGTACAGTATATCATTACAAAATACCACAGATTTGATTAGAGTTTGGTGACCCTGACCTTTTTTTCAAGGTCACAGCAACCCCAAAACAGTCATTTTTGGGCCAAAAAAGGCTTGCCTGCACTCTATCTCATTAACAAATTGATTAATTTTTGTCAAACTTGGTACAATATATCATTACAACATACCGTAGATTTGATTAGATTTTGGTGACCATGACCTTTTTTTTTCAAGGTCTCAGGCCCCCAAAAACAGTCAATTTTGGGCCAAAAATGGCTTGTCTGCACTCTCTCTCATTAACGAATTCATAAATTTTAGTTAAACTTAGTTCAATATATCATTACAACATCACACAGATTTGATTAGGTATATTTTGGTGACCTTGACGTTTTTATACCCCGCCATTAAAAAAATGGCGGGGTATTATGTTATACCCTCCGAAGTTTTGAGCGTCCGTCAGCGCCTCATAGTTTTGTGTCCGCTCCATAACTCTGATACCGTTTGAGATATTTTCACGAAACTTCACAGATATGTAGGGTTGGCTAATCGGAGCTGAAAAGATAATCGATTATAAGTCCTGCCATTGTGATAGATAATCGATCAGTAATCAGTAAAGATTTGGTCTTAATTTTACCTGTAGGGCTTTCTGTCTCAGCATGATTCCTACCATATGTTGTACTTGACCATAAGTATTTGAACAGACAGGTCTGAGCAAACAGTGTAGACCCAGATGAGACGCGCAAAATGCGGCGTCTCATCAGGGTCTACACTGTTTGCCACTCATTCAGCTATTATAGGCACAACTTTGGATAGTAAACTGTACTTTAACAAATAATCGATTACAAGCAAATCAGTAATGATAATCATTTTTGTGGAATTTATCGATCGATTAATTGATTATCCGATTAATCGTGACAGCCTTACAGATATTTGTAGAGCACTATCAGACAACGTGCAGAACATATGAACCGTAACTCTGATTTTCCTACTTTTGGAGTTGTTGCCCTTTGAACATTGAACATTGCCATTTCTGTCCTAGTTTCGTGTCCGCTCAATAACTTCAATACCGTTTTAGATATTTCCATGAAACTATACAGATATGTAGAGCACCATGAGACGACGTGCAGAGCATATAAACCATAACTCTGATTTACTTACTTTTGGAGTTATTGCTCTTTGAACTTTGCATATAGCTGCTGCTACCTGTTTCGTGTTCACTCCATAACTCTGATACCATTTGAGATATTTTCATGAAACTTCACATATATGTAAACCATCATGAGATGACGTGCAGAACATATAAACGGTAACTCTTATTTTCCTACTTTTGGAGTTATTGCCCTTTGAACAATGAACATTGCCATTTCTGTCATAGTTTCGTGTCCGCTCCATAACTTTGATACCATTTGAGATATTTCCATGAAACTTCACAGGTATGTAGAGCTCCATGAAACGACATGCAGGACATATGAACCTTAACTCTAATTTTCATACTTCTGGAGTTATTGCCCTTTGAACTTTGAACATAGTTGCTATCAGTTTTGTGTCCGCTCCATAACTCTGATACCATTTGAGATATTTATTAAACTTCACAGATATGTAGAGCACTATGAGATGACATGCAGAATGTATGAACCGTAACTTTGATTTTCCTACTTTTGGAGTTGTTGCCCTTTGAAGTTTGAACATAGCCATTTCTGTCAGAGTTTCGTGTCCGCTCCATAACTTAGATGCCGTTTGAGGTATTTCCGTGAAACTTCACAGATATGTAGAGCAGAATGAAATGACATGCAGAACACATGAATTATAACTCTGATTTTCCTACATTGGAGTTATTGCCCCTTGAACATTGCTATTTCTATCATGTAGTCTGTTTGAAGCACTTTATCTCCTGAACCTAATGATTGATTCCGACCAAACTCGCATGGTTACATCACTAGGATGGGGAAAAACAGCATTTAGCTTTTGGTGACCTTGACCTTATTTTCAAGGGCACAGGCCCCCAAAAATTGTCAAGTTTGAGCCAAAGATGGCTTGTCTACACCCAATCTCATGAACACACATAAATGAAATGTGGTTTAACTTGTTACAAAATATCATTGCAATTGACCAAAGACTAGATTTTGAAGACCTTGACTTTAGTTTAAAGGGCACCGGCCCCCATAAACTGAAAATGAGAATTTTAATTCTGGTTTACTTTCTTTTGGAGCCATGGCTC
This sequence comes from Lucinisca nassula, assembly GCA_963580285.1. Lineage (NCBI taxonomy): Eukaryota > Metazoa > Mollusca > Bivalvia > Lucinida > Lucinidae > Lucinisca > Lucinisca nassula. The sequence continues at coordinate 20,838,093 of OY757013.1, read as the reverse complement.
TTTGATCATTGAAAAAAGTCATCTTAGTCATGTATTCCTTTCAACTTTATTAAGGGAAATAGTCGCCCCCCGCCCATTGGGGCTTGAAGAAATAGATGGGCTGCATGATGCTTCCATGCAGAGCTGAAACCGACCTGCACATGAGTACTGGTAAACCTCTTAGAGGATCTAAGCCTGCCCAGGCAAAGCGGTGCGAGTCGGCCTGTCCATGCTTATAAACCCTATTGATTTCCATTATTGGGTGGCAGGGCTTGAGATGTCATTTTATCTCAATGTTGGGTAAAAGTCCCACAAATTGGAAGCAAAGTCTCCAAAATGACCTTTACAGTGTTGACGGGGACGTTAAACCTCAAATCAAACAAACATTAAGGGAAATAGTAATGCATCCTTACTTTGAATTCCCTTTTTCGGTGATGTGGCACTGGCTTGATGTAATTGTAGTGGTGGTGCATCATGCAATGCTTGCAGTTTTATTTTCAAGGTCACAGGCCCACAAAAACATACGATTTGGGGACAAAAAGGCTTGTCTGCACCATTTCTTATAAACAAATTGATTAATTTCATTCAAACTTACTTGGTACAATATATCATTACAACATACCACAGATTTGATTAGATTTTGGTGGCCTTTTTTCAAGGTCACAGACCCCCCAAAACAAAGAATTTTTATGGCAAAAATGGCTTGTCTGCATTCTAAGGCCAAAGTCTCCCGAAACCTGTTCTTTGGGGGCCAAAAATTGGCTTACCTATCTGTAACCTATATCATTTAAGATTTTATGAATGTTGGTCTAAACCGGGACAATATTAATTACAGTCTATCAAATTTGTCTGGTGATTTGACTGTCAGTTTTTGGCCAAAAATGGCTTGTTTGCAGCTTACATTTTGGTGACTTTAACCTAGTTATACCCCCGGCATACGCAGTATGCCATGGCCATGGGGGGTATATAGTTTTCGTATTTTCTCTGTGTGTGTGTGTGTTTGTGTGTCTGTTAAAATTTTCGTGTCCGCTCCATAACTTTTAAACCCCTTGACATATTTTCATGAAACTTCACATAAATGTTAAACACCATGAGACGACATGCAGAACACATGATCCATAACTCTTGCTTTTCTACTTTTAGAGTTATTGCCCTTTGTATGTTATAACTTGCATTTTCGTGTCCGCTCCATAACTTTTCAACCGCTTGATATATTTTCATGAAACTTCACATAAATGTTAAACACCATGAGACGATGTGCAGAACACATGAACCGTAACTCTTGCTTTTCTACTTTCAGAGTTATTGCCCTTTGTATGTTTTAACTTGCATTTTCTTGTCCGCTCCATAACTTTTCAACTGCTTGATATATTTTCATGAAACTTCACATAAATGTTAAACACCATGAGACGACATGCAGAACACATGAACCGTAACTCTTGCTTTTCTACTTTCATAGTTATTGCCCTTTGAATGTTATAACTTGCAATTTTTACCATACACTTGTGTCCGCTCTGTAACTTTCAAACCGTTTGAGATAATTTCATGAAACTTCAAACAAATGCAAAGCACAATAATAGGATGGGCGAGTTCAACTTTCAAGGTCATGACCTCATGGTCAAGGTCACTGTGGCTATTTTTAGAAAAACTTTGTCATCGCTCCAGCGCCTACATTTCTTCACCAATTTCAATATTACTTCACAAAAATGTTCCTTATGACAATATTCTGAGCGTGTTCCACTTTCAAGGTCATGACCTCAAGGTTAAGGTCACTGGCTATTTTTAGAAAAAATTTGTCATCGCTCTAGCGCCCACATTTCTTCACCAATTTCAATATAACTTCACACAAATGTTCCTTATGATACTATCTCGAGCGAGTTCCACTTTCATGCTCATGATCTCAAGGTCAAGGTCACTGTGGCTATTTTTAGAAAAAACCTCATCGCTCTAGTGCCTTTATTTCTTCACCAATTTCAATATAACTTCAAACAAATATTACTTATGACAATATCTCGAGCGAATTCGGCTTTCAAGGTCGTGACCTCACTGTCAAGGTCACTGTCGCTATTTTTAGCAAAACTTTGTCTTTGTCATGGCTCTAGCGCCTACATTTCTTCACCAATTTCAATATAACTTCACACAAATGTTCCTTATGACACTATCTCGAGTGAGTGTGACGTTCATGCTCATGACCTCAAGGTCAAGGTCACTGTGGCTATTTTTTGGAAAAACGTCAACACTCTACTGCCTTTATTTCTTCACAAATTTCAATATAACTTCACACAAATGTTACCTATGACAATATCTTGAGCGAGTTCCACTTTCAAGGTCAAGGTCACTGTGGCTATTTTTAGAAAAACTTTGTCATCACTCTAGCACTTACATTTCTTCACCGATTTCAATATAACTTCACACAAATGTTCCTTAGGACAATATCTCGAGCGATTTCGACTTACAAGGTCAAGGTCACTGTGGCCTATTTTTACAAAAACATTGTCATCACTCTAGCGACAACATTTCATCACTGATTTCAATTTAACTTCACAAAAATGTTCCTTATGACAATTCCTCGAGCGAGTTAGACTTTCAAGAGGTCAAGGTCACTGTGTCTATTTTTAGAAAAAACATTGTCGTCACGCTAGCGACAACATTTCATCACTTATTTCAATTTAACTTCACAAAAAAGTTCCTTATGACAATACCTCGAGTGAGTTTAACTTTCAAGGTGAGCGTCACTGTGACTGTTTTTAGAAAAACTTTGTCATCGCTCTAGCGCTTACATTTCTTCACCGATTTCAATATAACTTCACACAAATGTTCCTTATGGCAATATCTCGAGCGATTTTGACTTTCAAAGTCAAGGTCACTGTGGCTATTTTTATACCCCCGGCATACAGAGTATGCCCTGGGGGTATATAGTTTTCGTCTTTTCTGTGTGTGTGTGTTTGTGTGTGTCTGTTAACATTTTCGTGTCCGCTCCATAACTTTTAAACTGCTTGATATATTTTCATGAAACTTCACTGTGTCTTCACATAAATGTTAAACACCATGAGACGACGTGCAGAACACATGAACCGTAACTCTTGCTTTCCTACTTTCAGAGTTATTGCCCTTTGAATGTTGTAACTTGCATTTTCGTGTCTGCTCCATAACTTTTTAACTGCTTGACATATTTTCATGAAACTTCACATAAATGTTAAACACCATGAGACGACGTGCAGAACACATGGACCGTAACTCTTGCTTTCCTACTTTCAGAGTTATTGCCCTTTGAATATTAGGAGTTTTACCATACACTTGTGTCCGCTCTGTAACTTTAAAACCGTTTGAGATAATTTCATGAAACTTCAAACAAATGTAAAGCAAGATAATAGGATGGGCAGAACACAAGAACCATAACTCTTGTTTGCATACATTACAAATTATTTCCCTTTGAAGATTGTAAAGTATGTGTCTGTTAACATTATCGTGTCTTCTCCATTACTTTTAAACGGCTTGACATATTTTCATGAAACTCCACACGAATGTTGAACACCATGAGATGACGTGCAGAACACATGAACCATAACTTTTGCTTTCCTACTTTCAGAGTTATTGCCCTTTGAATCTTGAAAATTGCCATTCTATGGAATATGGCCTGTATATGCAAAGAAGCTTTTGACATTGCTATTTTCAGCTGAGGTGATGGCATTGGCTGGGGGTATACCTGCCCCACTGCGCACTTTTGTCTAGTTATTGAAGTCAAATGGGTGTTTAAGATATATTTATGGTGGGGGGACATTGTTTTCCTCTGAAAACATTTCTAGTTATCAATTACCTTTCATTAAAAGATGTTTTCTTGCATGTTAATCCATGCTAATTGGCTTCTTAATTGGAATTTTTTGGCAATTTTGGTGACCTTGACCTTTTTATGCCCCGCTATTCAAAAAATGGCGGGGTATTAAGTTATACCCTCCGAAGTTTTGAGTGTCCGTACGTCTGTCAGCGCCTCATGGTTTTGTGTCGCTCCATAACTCTGATACTATTTGAGATGTTTTCAAGAAACTTCACAGATATGTAGGGCTGGCTAATCGGAGCTGAAAAGATAATCGATTATCAGTCCTGCCATTGTGATCGATAATCGATCAGTAATCAGTAAAGATTTGGTCTTAATTTTACCTGTATGGCTTTCTGTCTCAGCATGATTCCTACCATATGTTGTACTTGACCATATGTATTTGAACAGACAGGTCTGAGCAAACAGTGTAGACCCAGATGAGACGCCACAAAATGCGGCTTCTCATCAGGGTCTACACTTTTTGCCACTCATTCGGCTATTATAGGCACAACTTTGGTTAGTAAACTGTACTTATCAAATATTCAATTACAAGCAAATCAGTAATGATAATCATTTTTGTGGAATTTAGCGATCGATTAATTGATTATCCGATTAATCGTGGCAGCCTTACAGATATTTGTAGTGCACTATCAGACAACGTGCAGAACATATGAACCGTAACTCTGATTTTCCTACTTTTGGAGTTGTTGCCCTTTGAACATTGCCATTTCTGTCCTAGTTTCGTGTCCGCTCAATAACTTCAATACCGTTTTAGATATTTCCATGAAACTATACAGATATGTAGAGCATCATGAGACGACGTGCAGAACGTATGAACCATAACTGATTTTCCTACTTTTGGAGTTATTGCCCTTTGAACATTGAACCTAGCCATTTCGGTCATAGTTTCATGTCCGCTCCATAACTTCGATACCATTTGTGATATTTCCATGAAACTTCACAGGTATGTAGAGCACCATGAAACAACATGCAGAACATATGAACCTTATCTCTGATTTTCCTACTTCTGAAATTATTGCCCTTTGAACTTTGAACATAGCTGCTATCAGTTTTGTGTCCACTCCATAACTCTGATACCATTTGAGATATTTTCACTAAACTTCACAGATATGTAGAGCACTATGAGATGACATGTAGAATGTATGAACCGTAACTCTGATTTTCCTACTTTTGGAGTTGTTGCCTTTTGAACATTGAACAATGAACATAGCCATTTCTGTTCCATCATTGGGCGGCAGGGCTTGAGATGTCATTTTATCTCAATGTCGGGTAACAGTCCCACAAATTGGAAGCAACGTCTCCAAAATGACTTTTACAGTGTTAACGGGGACGTTAAACCTCAAATCAAACAAACATTAAGGGAAATACATGTAGTAATGCATTCTAACTTTGAATTCCCTTTTTCAGTGATATGGCACTTGCTTGATGTAATTGTAGTGGCGGTGCATCATGCAATGCTTGCAGTTTTATTTTCAAGGTCACAGGCCCACAAAAACATACGATTTGGGGACAAAAAGGCTTGTCTGCACCATTTCTTACAAACAAATTGATTAATTTATTCAAACTTGGTACAATATATCATTACAACATACCACAGATTTGATTAGATTTTGGTGACCTTGACCTTTTTTTCAATCACAGACCCCCCAAAACAAAGAATTTTTATGGCAAAAATGGCTTGTCTGCATTCTAAGGCCAATGTCTCCCGAAACCTGTTCTTTGGGGGCCAAAAATTGGCTTACCTATCTGTAACCTATATCATTTAAGAATTTATGAATGTTGGTCAAAATTGGGACACTATTAATTACAGTCTATCAAATTTGTCTGGTGATTTGAGCTTATTAATGACTTGTTGTTTTTTTAAGGTCACCGGCTCCCGCGAAAACTGTCAGTTTTTGGCCAAAAATGCCTTGTTTGCAGCTTACATTTTGGCGACTTTAACCTAGTTATTAAAGTCAAATGGGTGTTTAAGATATATTTATGGTGGGGGGACATTGTTTTCCTCTGAAAACATTTCTAATTATCAATTACCTTTCATTAAAAGATGTCTTCTTGCATGTTAATCCATGCTAATTGGCTTCTTAATTGGAATTTTTTGGCAATTCAGATAATGTCAATATTGCGGGGAGTGACATCGTTCCAACGGGTAATCCAGCCTGACAAAATGCGCTGCACAAATTCAGATGTCCTGCAACTGGATTCACAGTCAAACTTTGGTATCAGACTTATTAATTGCTGGTATGTCAGACCATTCAGATGCGATAGCATAGCAGTGTATGGTATGCAAAGTGAAGTTTACATGAATCTAACATGTCACAGGGCCGGGATTTATTATCAAGAGAACTGACTTCTGAACACCATGTGTTTTTGATATTCATTTCAACCACTTCACCTGGTCCTGAATACATGTACTCTATATATACCGCTTCCAGTTTGGCGCCGTTAGCCGGAATTCAACCAAATTTGGTATGCGAGTTGCTTACATGAATGGCTTGCGCAAGAGCACATTTTTTTTTGTCCCCGCCCCCAGGGGCCCTGGGGAGGGGTCAAAAGGTCAAATTTTGACCTACTGTGGAGAAAATGTGGGGATTTGCGATGGCTTGCCATCGACTGCGCGCTCTAGTTTCATTTTCAATTGGAAGGTCAAATTGTAAGTGAAAAATGAAGGAAAACTCTTTTTATCTATTGCAGAAAGTGACAAGATCTTGTTATTATGTCTCCCCCGAAAAATTTTTTTTCGGAGAGACATATTGTTTTTCCCCCGGGCGTCTGTCTGTCCGTCTGTCTGTCTGTCCGTCTGTCCGTCTGTCCGTCTGTCACACTTTCGTGTCCGCTCTGTAACTTGAAAACCGTTAGAGCTATCGTCACGAAACTTCGTATAAATATTAATCAGCATTAGACGACGTGCAGTGCGCAAGAACCATAACTCTCGCATTTATACTTTTTGAATTATCTCCCTTGGAAGTTTGTTGGTATGTATATATGTATGAGCAAATCGTGTCCGGTCAATAACTTTCTTATTTTTTGATGGATTTTAAAATTACTCGGCAGAAATATTAACAACCATAAGACGATGTGTGGTGCGCATGAGGCAGGTCGGTACCTCAAAGGTCAAGGTCATACTTAGAGGTCAAAGGTCAAAAAAGGGGCCTTTTTTTCGTATTTGGTCAATAACTTTCTTATTTTGAGATGGATTTTAAAATTAATCGGCAGAAATATTAACAACCATAAGACGATGTGTGGTACGCATGAGGCAGGTCGGTACCTCAAAGGTCAAGGTCATACTTAGAGGTCAAAGGTCAAAAAAGGGGCCTTTTTTTCGTATTTGGTCAATAACTTTCTTATTTTGAGATGGATTTTAAAATTACTTGGCATAATTATTAACAACCATAAGACGATGTGTGGTGCGCATGAGGCAGGTCAGTTCCTCAAAGGTCAAGGTCATACTTAGAGGTCAAAGGTCAAAAAAGGGGCCTTTTTTTCGTATTTGGTCAATAACTTTCTAATTTTGAAATGGATTTTAAAATTACTTGGCATAATTATTAACAATCATGAGACGATGTGTGGTGCACATGAGGCAGGTCGGTACCTCAAAGGTCAAGGTCATACTTAGAGGTCAAAGGTCAAAAAGTGGGCCTTTTTTTCGTATTTGGTCAATAACTTTCTTATTTTGAGATGGATTTTGAAATCACATGGCAGAAATGTGAACCAATATAAGGCGATGTGTTGCGCGCATGACCCAGGTTGGTACCTCAAAGGTCAAGGGCATACTTAGAGGTCAAAGGTAAAAAAGGGGCCTTTTTTCGGGTTTTGTCAATAACTTGCCTATTTTTAAATAGAATTTGAAGTTACTTGGCAAACATGTTAACTATCATGGGACGATGTGTTGCATGCATGATTCAGTTTGGTACCTAAAATGTCAAGGTCATACATAGAGGTCAAAGGTAAAAAAGGGGCCTTTTTTCGTGTTTGATCAATAACTTTCTTATTTTTAGATGGATTTTGAAATTGCTAGGCAGAAATGTTAACCACCATGAGATGATGTGTTGCACGCATGACCCAGTTTAATACCTGAAAGGTCAAGCTCATACATAGAGGTTAAAGGTAAAAAAAAGGCCTTTTTTGTGTTCTGTCAATAACTTTCTTATTATGCCCCCAACTTTGAAAAAGTTTGAGGGGCATATTGGTTCTGGTTCGTTCGTCCGTTCGTCTGTCCATTACGCTTTTGATGCATAGCATAACTAAAGAACCGTGTATGCTAGGGTTTTGAAATTTCATATATGGATTCCTCTTGGAAAATTAGCTGACGCGTATTTTTTTTCTCGTCCCGATTATGCCCCCTTCAAGAGTTATTGCCCTTTGTTTTTTGTTTTTTTAATAAAATCTTGTCAGCAAGATATCTAAAAAAAACTATAGGAGCTAGAGCCTTGAAAGTTGGTGATTATATTGATGGTGATAAGTAGATGAACTGATTAACTTTTGACAAAATTCCGAAAAATACTTTGTGAGTTATGGCCCTTTGTCATTTTGGTAATTTGTGCCCATTGTAATGCATGCTAAAAGTGATGCATAGCATAACTTTAGAACCATGTATGCTAGGGTTTTGAAATTTCATATATGGATTCCTCATGGAAAATTAGCTGACGCGTATTTTTTTTCTCGTCCGGAATATGCCCCTTTCAAGAGTTATTGCCCTTTGAAATTTTTTTAATAAAATCTTGTCAGCAAGATATCTCAAAAACTATTGGAACTAGAGCCTTGAAAGTTGGTGAATAGATTGTTGGTGATGAGTAGATGAACTGATTAACTTATGACAAAATTCCGAAAAATACTTTGTGAGTTATGGCCCTTTGTCATTTTGGTAATTTGTGCCCATTGTAATGTATGCTAAAAGTGATGCATAGCATAACTTTAGAACGGTGTATGCTATAATTTTGAAATTTCATATATGCATTTCTGATGGAAAATAAGCTGACGCGTATTTTTTTTCTCGTCAGGATTATGCCCCTTTCAAGAGTTATTGCCCTTTGAATTTTTTTTAATAAAATCTTGTCAGCAAGATATCTCAAAAACTATTGGAGCTAGAGGCTTGAAAGTTGGTGAATATATTGGTGGTGATGAGTAGATGAACTGATTAACTTTTGACAAAATTCCAAAAAATACTTTGTGAGTTATGGCCCTTTGTCATTTTGGTAATTTGTGCCCATTGTAATGTATGCTAAAAGTGATGCATAGCATAACTTTAGAACCGTGTATGCTAGGGTTTTGAAATTTCATATATGGGTTCCTCATGAAAAATTAGCTGACGTGTATTTTTTTTCTCGTCCGGATTATGCCCCTTTCAAGAGTTATTGCCCTTTGAAATTTTTTTAATAAAATCTTGTCAGCAAAATATCTCAAACACTATTGGAGCTAGAGCCTTGAAAGTTGTTGAGTATATTGGTGGTGATGAGTATATGAACTGATTAACTTTTGACAAAATTCCGAAAAATACTTTGTGAGTTATGGCCCTTTGTCATTTTGGTAATTTGTGCCCATTGTAATGAATCCTAAAAGTGATGCATAGCATAACTTTAGAACTGTGTATGCTATGGTTTTGAAATTTCATATATGCATTCCTAATGGAAAATAAGCTGACACGTATTTTTTTCTTTTCTCATCCGGATTATGCCCCTTTCAAGAGTTATTGCCCTTTGAATTTTTTTTAATAAAATCTTGTCAGCAAGTAAAATCTTGTCAGCTAGATATCTCAGAAACTGTTGGAGCTAGAGGTTTGAAAGTTGGACCATGAGTCATGTGCAAGACCAAGGTCCATACCTCCAATGTCAAGGTCATACCTAGAGGTCAAAGGTAAAAAAAAGGACAGTCAATAACTTCCTTATTCTTTGATGGATTATGAAATTACTTGGCAGAAATGTTAACCATCATGAGACGATGTGTTGTACCGCAAAGGTCAAGGCCATACTTAGAGGTCAAAGGTAAAAAAGTGCTTTTTTTGTTTACGGCCAATAACTTTTTTATTTTTCTATGAACATTTTTAAAGTTACTATGCAGAAATGTTCATCTTCATTAGATGATGTGTTGCACACAAGACCCAGCTCAATACCTCCAATGTCAAGGTTATACGTAGCAGTCAAAAACGGGGGAGACATCTGTGTTTTTGTAGAAAAACAAATTCTAGTTAGGTAATTGATTGTTGAATTGCGTCAATTGATAATCGTTTTTCTCACATATATCGACCAATGTTCCTATTAATCTCACTGGCCCTACATGTAAGTCAAATTGAGCGAAATTTTTGTGGGAAGCATTGGGTTGACATGGAGATTCAGACTTGTTAAAATCATTCTGTTCTGACATACAAGTGGCCGTCTTGAAAATTGTCAAACTGCATCTGCTCCGTCAGTCGGGTTGAGTCTTAACTTGCTGGGAGGCATTGTGTTGAGATGGAGATGCAGAATTGCTCAAATCCTTGCATTCTGATAGTCAGCATGGGGGCCGTTTTGACAGTCTCCAAAAGATATCAAGACCCTCCACTCTAGACCACATCATCTCCTGAATCCTAAGCCTAAGTAAGTTGGATTGAGCTGTTCAAAAACTTAATAAGCGGCACTTAGTCAACATGCAGATTCAGAATTGCTACCAGTAATCACATTTGATAGCCAAGATGGCCTACATTGCATAATGCAACATGCAGATGAGCGATTTCTGGCACTCAGACTCTTGGGTCTCTAGCTCTAGGGTATCTAGGTATTTAACCCTTTTCATGCTGAATATTCATTTAAGCCACACCCATTTCTGTCTATCAACCAATCAAATTACTTGATGTAATTTATTGCTACAAATTCATAAACTGAATGCCAAACAGTGTAGATCCTGATCAGATGGCTTCTTCAGAAGCCATCTGATCTGGATCTATACTGTTTGCAAAGAAAGGGCTTGTCGCCAACAGCAGGCTAAAGGTTAAATGCCTATACACGAAATAGATAAAATATGTTTACACTGGAATTAGAATCGTATTATTTTCTTTTCAGGAAAGTTTGATGGACTGAAGCCATTTGGATCCACTAAACTTGCATTTACTAAAAAGCATGGTAAGTTTATAATTTCTAAAGACCTTTAAAACCTTTATCCTGCTAATTACATTTATTACCACACCCATGTCTGACTATCAGCCAGTCAAGTTACTTGATGTAATTTATTCAGTCAAATTTGCAAACTGAATGACAAACAGTTTATCAGATGGCTTCTGATCTGGATCTACACTGTTTGCAAAGGTATAATGTATTCAGTTAAATTTGCGAACTGAATGTGTCTGTGTGTTTGTGTGAATTCGGGTTTAACGTCGCTTTCAACAATTTTTCAGTCATATCACGACGGTGTCTGGTTGCGACAGGGAGCTCAATGCTCACTTTTATAGTGCTGCTTCACTGAAGTATGTCCCAGACACATTACATGATACCACACCCAGTCACATTATCCTGACACTGGGTCGACCAGTCCTAGCTCTTCCCCGTAAATCTGAGTGCCAAGTGCAGAGTAGCTAGTACCATTCTTAACGACTTTGGTATGTCGCGGCCCGAGATCGAACCCGTGACCTCCCGTTCCCCGGAGCGGACACTCTACCAACTGAGCTATCGGGGCCGTTGCGCGAACTGAATAAAAAACAGTGTAGTTCCAGCTCAGATGGCTTCTGATCTGGATCTACACTGTTTACAAATGTAGGTATTCTTGTGTTCAGCGGGATAAAGGTTAACTCTTATCTTGCTGTTCACAACAACCCTTATCTTTGCAAACAGTGTAGATCTTCAGAAGCCATCTGATCTGGATCTACACTGTTTGGCAGTCAGTTTATGAATTTGTAGCAATAAATTACATCAAGTATTTTGATTGGTTGATAGACAGAAATGGACGTGGCTTAAATGAATATTCAGCAAGATAAGGGTTAATCTTATTGCATTTTATTTTCAATAAAAAACATGAACTGTTATAAAAGATTTCAGTGAAATGAACTCGCCTGTAAATCTCTGTTTATGCCCCCGCCATTCGAAGAAAGGAGGAAGGGCATATCGTGTTGCCCCTGTCTGTTCGTTCGTCCTCGCAGTCATTAACTTTCTTATTTCGGGATGCATTTTGAAATCACTGTGCAGAAATGTTAACCATCATGAGACGATTTGTCATGCGCAAAACCCAGATTGTACCTCCAAGGTCAAGGTCGTACTAAGAAGGTCAAAGGTAATACAAAAAATGGGTCCGAAACTTACACGCGGTCAATAACTTTCTTATTTCTGGACTGATTTTGAAATTACTTTGCAGAAATGTTAAGCATTATGAAAGATGTGTCACGCACAAAACCCAGGTCTGTACCGCCAAGGTCAAGGGCGTACTTAGAGGTCTAAGGTTAAAAAAGGGTCTGGAACTTAAACACAGTCAGCAGCTTTCTTTTTGAAATTACTTGACAGAAATGTTAACCATCATGAGACGATGTGTCATGCCCAAGAACCAGGTTGGTACCTCCAAGGTCAAGGTCATACTTAGAGGTCAAAGGTAAAGAAAAATGTCTTTTACTTTTGTCTGGTTATTCTGAATGTATTTGGAAATTACTTGGTAGAAATGGTAACCATCATAAGTTGATGTGTCATGCGCAAGACCCAGGTTGGTACATTCAAGGTCAAGGTCATACTTAGATGTCAAAGGTAAACAAAAGTTAGACCTTGATGTGGAGCAGCGCATATTGTTTCCAGGTCATACCATTTTGAGTTACAATCCACCAAATATTAGAAGAGTTATTCCCCTGTCACTTTTCAACTCCAGCTAATTCCACCTTTAGTTTACATCCCATCAAGCTGAAAGGTGAATTATGGTTAGACTATGATATGAAGCAGTGAATATTGTTTAGAGGTTACAGGCCACAAGAAGCAGAATTTTGTCCATCTGGACATCCGTTAACTTTTCTTTTTTGGCTAACAAGCGTAGTTGGAGCCACTGAGGAATTCTAATGGCGCCATGCCAGGAGGCAGAATAGGGATAATTTTGGGGTATCTTTTCAGTGTAATATATTATAAATGTATGCTGTGTGTACTCATTTGAATCACCTCGATTGTATCCTGTGTGTACTCATTAGAATCACCTCATCAAGGTGATTCTAATGAGTACACACAGCATACATATACAAGATTTGTCGTTTGATTTGAGGTTTAACGTCCCCATCAACACTTTATAGGTCATTTTGGAGACTTTTCTTCCAATTTTGTGGGACTTTTACCCGACACTGAGATGAAATGACATCTCAAGCCCTGTCGCCCAATGCAACCAATAGGGTTTATAAGCATGGAGGGTCTGACTCGCACTGCTTTGCCTGGGCAGGCTTAGATCCTCTAAGCTGTTTACCAGTACTAGCTTGTGCGGTCGGATTTCAGCTCTGCGTGGAAGCATAATGCAGCCCATCTATTTCTTCAAGCCCCGATGGGCGGGGGCCAAACATTTACAAGATAAAAGGAAAAACTTCCCACAATTATCCCTTACTATTTCTAATCTGTAGAAAATCCATAGTGACGCAGTAACGGGTTCCACTCAGCCATGGTAAAGAAGCCATCTGTGTTTGAGCTATCGAAGTTCTACTGTAATAAAGATAAACAGGAATATTGTTATTTCATTCTCTAAGAAACAAATATTCATCACGAAAATAAGTTTATATAATGTTGACCCCCTTAACCCTTTTTGTACCAAATGGAATCTTCTTATATGTAACAGGAGTCAATTTCAAAATTTTGGGGTGTCAGGTTGTGTTTTCTTCAAAATCTATTTGGAAAATGGCTGAAAGTTTTGCAAACAGTGTAGGCCCTGATCAGATGCCGTGTTCTGCGGTGTCTGATCTGGGCCTTCACTGTTTGCCAGCGTACTCGTTTTGGGGTTTCTGGTACCAAATGGGTTAAACCCCGCTGTTATGTATTGTAAAACTGGTTTATGGGGGTTTACCCCATGTACATTATGTCTCTAATTTCTGCATAAAACCATAGATAGTGAGTACCCGTTAGAAGCACCTCGATGAGGCGATTCTAACAAGCACCCACAACCTTTGTTTGGAATATTGATAAGAAAAATAACACAAATTTTCATCAGAAAAGTAAACATTTTGGGGAAATGAAAGAATGCACTTTGTAACATGGATATGTTTTCATATTGGTGGATATTTGTTAACCCTTCTCTTGCTGAATATTCAGTTTAGCAACAACCATTTCTGACTTTGAACCAATCAGATTACTTGATGTAATTTATTCCTACAAATTCATAAATTGACTGTCAAACAGTGTAGATCCAGCTCAGATGCCATCTGATCTGGATCTACACTGTTTGCAAAGATAGGGGTTGTCGTGAACAGCATGATAAGGGTTAAAATCCCCTCAAACTTTTTCCTCTACTGGCCTTGTTTCTTTGAATGAAGGAAAACGTCCCTTTCTCACAGATTATAGTACTCCTTACTGGGACGGCCCCCGCCCATCGGGGCTTCGGGTAAAACAAAAAGTCCCACAAAATTGGAAGCAATGTCTCCAAAATGACCTTTACAGTGTTGACGGGGACGTTAACCCTCAAATTAAACAAAAAAAACTCCTAATTGGGATTTTTTACAGCGACAAACTCTCTATAACAATAAAGTGTTAGGGACCAAATACTGTCGTTATAATGAGGGTCCTTTGTTTATTCAAATGCACTTAACCCTTGACCTGCTGACTATTTAAATATGCCACACCCACCAATGATTATCAACCAATCAGATTTCTTGATGCAAATCATTGCAACAAATTCATAAACTGAATGACAAACAATGAAGATCCTGATCAGATGGCTTCTTCAGAAGCCATCTGATCTGGATCTGGATTGTTTGAAAGATCAGACCTATCCGGGCTCAGCAGGACAAGCGTTAAATGAATGTAATGCAACATCCTAAATAATATTGAATAACATTAACATCTTTTCAGTACCATTTTGGGGCCATCTCATCTGGCACACCACTGTTTGCATGCTACCAGTCTATGGGGTTGAAAAGCTTAATGTCTAGTCTTCGTTTCAGATAAGAAGTTAACAGAGAAACAGACTGAGCAGGAGCAGCCAGAGTACGCTAACCATTTTGAGGTAAAAGACCCCTCACCATAGCAACACATAAGGTAAAGTATTTTGTGATAATTGAAGGATAGTTTTCCTTATTTCTCCATAAAAGCCTATGTTGTGGGTATTCATTAGAACCGCCTCCCCGCCCATAGGGGCTTGAAGAAATATATGGGCTGCATGATGCTTCCACGCAGAGCTGAATCCGGCCCGCACACTAGTACTGGTAAACCGCTTAGAGGATCTAAGCCTGTCCCGGAACCGCGGTGCGAGGCAGACCGTCCATGATAATAAACCCTATTGGTTTCATTGGGCGACAGGGCTTGAGATGTCATTTCATCTCAATGTCGGGTAAAAGTTCCACAAAATTGGAAGCAACGTCTCCAAAATGACCTTTTCAGTGTTGACGGGGACGCTAAACCTCAAATCAAATCAAAAAAACATTAGAACCGCGAGGCGGTTCTAAAGTATACCCACAACATAGGTTTTTATGGAGAATTGACAAAAACTATCCTTTAACCCTTATCTTGCTGTTCACGACAACCCCTGTCTTTGGAAACAGTATAGATCCAGATCAGATGGCTTCTGAAGAAGCCATCTGATCAGGATCTACACTGTTTGACATTCAGTTTGTGAATTTGTAGCAATAAATTACATCAAGTAATTTGATTGGTTGATAGACAGAAATGGGTGTGGCTTAAATGAATATTCAGCAAGAGAAGGGTTAATTATCACAAAATACCCACCTTATCTGTTGCTATGCCTCACAACATACTTCACAGCTTTGTCATTTATCTTGTTGAAATGTCAGGGCTGGAAAATTCTTCAAAATTTCACACGTCCTGCATGCCCTATGCCATGTATATTTTGGTAAATTTCCTAGGAACTGGAATGGAGATTGTTATAGTACACATGTGTAAGTAAAGTTACTGACAAACTACTCGTAAATACAAGTGGACAAGTGTTAATTTCGACCCCTGCAAGGTACCCCTTTAGGGGTTTCCCGCATGCAATGGGTTAAGTTATCATTGTTTTGATGTTTGTAAAATTACTTGCTTAGAAAAGGTGCACTTATGACATTTTGATATATTTTCTTATTTTTTCCAGAAAACAGGATTTGATATTTCATGCAAAATTGTCTCCTGTTTTCTGGAGAAAGTCGTTTCCTGAATTAGCCCAGTGGGTGGTAATGCTCAATAGGAATTCATTCCTAGTTCTAGAAATCTATTTAAAAATGATCAACCTTTTGCAATCATCCCATCAGGGCCTTTACTGTTTGCCAGTAACCTGTTTTGAGGTTTCCTATATAAATTGAACCGCATTAAGGGGAATGGATACACCTTCAAGGGAGGCAACTTCTTCAAAAGTATTTTTGTCTCCCATGTCAATAGGGGTCAACTCTTAAAGGAAAGAATTTGCTCCGAATTTGCTCCTGAGGAGCAAATTCTTCACTTTAAGAGTAGACCTCTTTTTCAGTGGGATAGCTTTAAAAGAAAAGCAAACTCCTATTTCATTGAAACTTCGCAGGAACAAAATGGTTTCACTCCAATGAAGAAAATGGCTGGCAGACTGGAAAGTAGAAAATCTTTAAAGACAAATGCTACAAATTTGCAATTTTTGTATGATCATCAACAATGAAAGTTATGCCAGAGCCAACATTTTACCGTTCTTGGGTAAGGAAATGGTTGAAATTTGTGGAACAGATATTGTTTTGGGTTCATTTCAATATATAACATGTTCAGCTTGGCTATAAACTTCACGAAAACAGTAACATTGCAACTTTTGGAAATTTTAATTTTTCAGCATTTACCCAAGATCAGATCAACCTAAATGGTTACAGACTTATTTAAACGATTTGCTGTAATTAATGCATAGTATGTCCAGCTACTATTTACAAGTAAAATCCAAGTTATCTGTCAATGATTCACCATCTTTTCATAGAATTTCTTTGAATTTTTACCATGTATTTCATTTGGGGGTAGGGGAACAATTTGTTTAATAAAACAGAAATTAGCACGGTGACCCCTAGTTTTCTTTTAATTTTCTATTCTCTGATAACATCCCATAGAGAAAAACTCTTGTTTTACAAAAATTTCAATGTAGCATTTTTCTGTATGGTCCAAAATAATGCAGACAATGAATAATTTTTAGCTCACCTGTCACGTAGTGACAAGGTGAGCTTTTGGGATCACTTTTTGTCCGTCGTGCGTGCGTACGTGCGTCCGTAAACTTTTCTTCAAACGACATCTCCTCCTAAACCACTGATCGGATTTTGACCAAACTTCACAGGAATGATCCTTAGGTGGTCCCCTTTCAAATGTGTTCAAATGGTTCCGGTCCGTTGCACATATAGGTCACAGTAGCCAAAAATACATTTTTTTCACCGAAAACTTAAAATATCTTCTCTGAAACCGCAAGGCCGAGGTCTTTGATATTTGGTATGAAGCTTCATCTAGTGGACCCCTACCAAGATTGTTCAAATTATAGTGCTGGGACCAAAAATGCCCCCACACAGGGGCCCTTTGGTTTTACATGGGCTTATATAGGGAAAATCTTTAAAAATCTTCTTCTCTGAAACTGCAAGGCCCAGATCTTTGATATTTGGTATGAAGCTTCATCTAGTGGACCCCTACCAAGATTGTTCAAATTATAGTGCTGGAGCTAAAAATGCCCCCGCACGGGGGCCCTTCGGTTTTACATGGGCTTATATAGGGAAAATCTTGAAAAATCTTCTCTGAAACCGCAAGGCCCAGGTCTTTGATATTTGGTATGAAGCTTCATCTAGTGGACCCCTAACAAGATTGTTCAAATTATAGTGCTGCGGCCAAAAATGCCCCCGCACGGGGGGCCCTTTGGTTTTACATGGCCTTATATAGGGAAAATCTTTAAAAATCTTCTTCTCTGAAACCGCAAGGCCCAGGTCTTTGATATTAGGTATGAAGCTTTATCTAGTGGACCCCTACCAAGATTGTTCAAATATAGTGCTGAAGCTAAAAATGCCCCCGCACCAGGGCCCTTTTGTTTTACATAGGCTTATATAGGGAAAATCTTGAAAAATCTTCTTCTCTGAAACTGCAAGGCCCAGGTCTTTGATATTTGGTATGAAGCTTCATCTTGTGGACCTCTACCAAGAATGTTCAAATTATAGCCCTGGGGCCAAAAATGCCCCCCCTCTTGGGCCCTTTGGTTTTACATAGACTTATATAGGGAAAATCTTGAAAAATCTTCTTCTCTAAAACCAAAAGGCTTAGGTCTTCGATATTTGTTATGTCGCTTCAGCTAGTGGACCTCTTTAAAGATTGTTCAAATTATAGCCCTGAGACCAAAAATGCCCCCGCCATGTGGCCCTTTGGTTTTACATAGACTTATATAGGGAAAATCTTTATAAATCATCTTCTCTGAAACACAAGGCTTAGGTCTTTGATATTTGTTATGAAGCTTCAGCTAGTGGAACTCTACCAAGATTGTTCAAATTATAGCACTGGGGCCAAAAATGCCCCCGCTCTGGGGCCCTTTGGTTTAACATAGACTTATATGGGGAAAATCTTGTTTTACATAGACTTCTATATGCAGGGTAAACCTTTAAAATCTTTTTCTCTGAAACCAGAAAGCCCAGGTCTTTCATATTCGATATGAAGCTTCATCTTGTGGACCTCTACCAAGATTGTTCAAATTTTATCCCTGGGGCCAAAATTGACCCTGCCCGGGGCCCACTTGTTATGCTTTGGATCAGGTGAGCGAACCAGGGCCCAGATGGGCCCTCTTGTTAAAGATATTTTGGTTGATGACAAAATTTGTTTTGCAAATAAATTTTCTGAGCTTGAAAAATTGGCTAAATTTAGGCAGCAGTATCTTTTAATATATCATTCTGACTGAAATAAATGTTTAAAAGCTAGGCAAAAGTCATTTTTGACTTGCTATTTACTAACATGGTAGTTTTCTGATATTTCTGGGAAAACAGTTTGGGGTGGTTTCCTTCTTGTTCAGATTACTTAAGATTCAGCACTGTGACATATGGTTTTTATTAGCACACCTGTCACGTAGTGACGAGGTGAGCTTTTGGGATCACTTTTTGTCCGTCGTGCGTGCGTCCGTGTGTCCGTCCGTCCGTAAACAATTTCAAATAAGTATATCTCCAATACCCCATGGCCAATCTTGATCAAATTTCATGTGAAGCATCATCAGGTAGGGGGAAATGCTGCATAAGGTTTTTGGGCTGATCAGATTGGAATTCTGGTTGCCATGGCAACATATAGCTCCCATAGACTTATAAAGGGAAAAATTAAAAAAATCTTCTTCTCTGAAACCACAGGGCCCAGAGCTTAGATATTTAGCATGCAGCAACTGCAAGTGGTCACCTACATAATTCCTGCCAATCATGCCCCTGGGTGCCAAATGGGCCACGCCCTAGGGCCCCTTCGCTCCCATAGACTCATAATGGAAAAAAAGCTTCAAAAATCTTCTTCTCTGAAACCGCAGGGCCCAGAGCATAGATATTTACCATGTAGCAATGGCAAGTGGTCACCTACATAATTCCTGCCAATCATGCCCCTGGGTTCAAAAAGGGCCACGCCCCAGGGCCCCTTCACTCCCATAGACTCATAATGGAAAAAAAGCTTCAAAAATCTTCTTCTCTGAAACCACAGGGCCCAGAGCTTATATATTTAGCATGTAGCAATGGCAGGTGGTCACCTACATAATTCCTGCCGATCATGCCCGTGGGTTCCAAATGGGCTACGCCCTGGGGCTCCTTCGCTCCCATAGACTCATAATGGAAAAAAAGCTTAAAAAATCTTCTTCTCTGAAACCACAGGGCCCGGAGCTTATATATTTAGCATGTAGTAACGGCAAGTGGTCATCTACATAATTCCTGCCAATCATGCCCGTGGGTTCCAAATGGGCCACGCCCCGGGGCCCCTTCGCTCCCATAGACTCATAATGGAAAAAAAGCTTCAAAAATCTTCTTCTCTGAAACCACAGGGCCCAGAGCTTATATATTTAGCATGTAGTAACGGCAAGTGGTCACCTACATAATTCCTGCCAATCATGCCCCTGGGGTCCAAACGGATCACGCCATGGGGCCCATTAGCTCCTATAGACACATAATGGAAAAAAGCTTCAAAAATCTTCTCTGAAACCACAGGGCCCAGAGCTTATATATTTAGCATGTAGTAACGGCAAGTGGTCACCTACATAATTCCTGCCAATCATGCCCATCGGTTCCAAATGGGCCACACCCAAGGGCCCCTTCGCTCCCATTTACTCATAATGGAAAAAAAGCTTCAAAAATCTTCTTCTCTGAAACCACAGAGCCCAGAGCTTAGAAATTTAGCATGTAGCAACGGCAAGTGGTCACCTACATAATTCCTGCCAATCATGCACCCGGGGTCCAAACAGACCACGCCCTGGGGCCTCTTAGCTCCTATAGACTCATAATGGAAAAAAGCTTCAAAAATCTTCTTCTCTGAAACCACAGGGCCCAGAGCCTAGATATTTAGCATGTAGCAAGGGCAAGTAGTCACCTTCATAATTCCTGCCAATCATGCCCCTGGGTTCCAAATGGGCCACGCCCCGGGGACCCTTTAACAGGGCCCAGAGCTTATATATTTAGCATGTAGTAACTACATAATTCCTGCCAATCATGCCCCTGGGGTCCAAACAGACCACGCCCCGGGGCCCATTAACTCCTATAGACTCATAATGGAAAAAAGCTTTAAAAATCTTCTTCTCTGAAACCACAGGGCCCAGAGCTTAGATATAAAGCATGTAGGAAGGGCAAGTGGTCACCTACATAATTCCTGCCAATCATGCCTCTGGGTTCCAAATGGGCCACGCCCCGGGGCCCCTTCCCTCCTTTAGACTCGTAATGTAAAAAAGCTTCAAAAATCTTCTTCTCTGAAACCACAGGGCCCAGAGCTTAGATATTTAGCATGTAGCAACGGCAAGAGGTCACCAACATAATTCCTGCCAATCATGCCCCTGGGGTCCAAATTGGCCATACTCCGGGGCCCCTTAGCTCCTACATACTCATAATGGAAAAAAGTTTCAAAAATCTTCTTCTCTGAAACCACAGGGCCCAGAGCTTAGATATTTAGCATGTAGCAACGACAAGTGGTCACCTACAAAATACCTGCCAATCATGACCCTGGGTTCAAAAAGGGCCATGCGCCAGGGCCCTTCGCTCCCATAGACTCATAATGGAAAAAAAGGTTCAAAAATCATCTTCTCTGAAACCACAGGGCCCAGAGCTTAGATATTTAGCATGTAGCAACGGCAAGAGGTCACCAATATAATTCCTGCCAATCATGCCCCTTGGTTCAAAAAGGGCCATGAGCCAGGGCCCCTTCGCTCCCATAGACTCATAATGGAAAAAAAGCTTCAAAAATCTTCTTCTCTGAAACCAAAGGGCCCAGAGCTTATATATTTAGCATGTAGCAATGGCAGGTGGTCACCTACATAATTCCTGCCAATCATGCGGTGGGTTCCAAATGGGCCACGTCCCGGGGCCCTAAGCACCCATAGACTCATAATGGAAAAAAAAAGCTTCAAAAATGTTCTTCTCTGAAACCACAGAGGCCAGAGCTGAGAAATTGAGCATGTAGCAACGGCAAGTGGTCACCTACATAATTCCTGCCAATCATGCTCCTGGGGTCCAAACAGGCCACCCCCTGGGGCCCCTTAGCTCCTAATGACTCATAATGGAAAAAAGCTTCAAAAATCTTCTTCTCTGAAACCACAGGGCCCAGAGCTTAGATATTTAGCATGTAGCAACGGCAAGTGGTCACCTACATAATTCCTGCCAATCATGCCCCTGGGTTCCAAATGGGCCACATACAAGGGCCCCTTCGCTCCCATAGACTCAAAATGGAAAAAAGCTTCAAAAATCTTCTCCTCTGAAACCGCAGGGCCCAGAGCTTAGGTAATTAGCATGTAGCAACGGCAAGTGGTCACCTACATAATTCCTGCCAATCATGCCCCTGGGATCAAAATTGGCCACGCCCTGGGGCCCCTCAGCTCCCATTGACTCATAATAGAAAAAAGCATCAAAAATCTTCTTCTCTGAAACCACAGGGCCCAGAGCTTAGATATTTAGCATGTAGCAACAGCAAATGGTCACCTACATAATTCCTGCCAATCATGCCTCTGGGTTCCAAATGGGCCACGCCCCGGGGACCCTTCGCTCCTATAGACTCATAATGGAAAAAAGCTTCAAAAATCTTTTTCTCTGAAACCACAGGGCCCAAAGCTTAGATATTTAGCATGTTGCAATGGCAAGTGGTAACCTATAAAATTCCTGCCAATCATGCCCCTGGGGTCCAAATTGGCCACACCCCGGGGCCCCTTAGCTTCTATATACTCATAATGGAAAAAAAGGTTCAAAAATCTTCTTCTCTGAAACCACAGGGCCCAGAGCTTAGATATTTAGCATGTAGCAATGGCAAGTGGTCACTAACATAATTCCTGCCAATCATGCCCCTGGGTTCCAAATGGGCCACACCCCGGGGCCCCTTAGCTCCCATAGACTCATAATGGAAAAAAAGCTTCAAAAATCTTCTTCTCTGAAACCACAGAGCCCAGAGCTTAGAAATTTAGCATGTAGCAACGGCAAGTGGTCACCTACATAATTCCTGCCAATCATGCACCCGGGGTCCAAACAGACCACGCCCTGGGGCCTTTTAGCTCCTATAGACTCATAATGGAAAAAAGCTTCAAAAATGTTCTTCTCTGAAACCACAGGGCCCAGAGCCTAGATATTTAGCATGTAGCAAGGGCAAGTAGTCACCTTCATAATTCCTGCCAATCATGCCCCTGGGTTCCAAATGGGCCACGCCCCGGGGACCCTTGGCTCCCATAGACTCATAATGGAAAAAAGCTTCAAAAATCTTTTTCTCTGAAACCATAGGGCCCAGAGCTTAGATATTTAGCATGTAGCAATGGCAAGTGGTAACCTATATAATTCCTGCCAATCATGCCTCTGGGGTCCAATATGGGCCACACCCTGGGGCCCATTCGCTCCCATAGACTCAAAATGGAAAAAAGCTTCAAAAATCTTCTCCTCTGAAACCGCAGGGCCCAGAGCTTAGGTAATTAGCATGTAGCAACGGCAAGTGGTCACCTACATAATTCCTGCCAATCATGCCCCTGGGGTCCAAATTGGCCACGCCCTGGGGCCCCTTAGCTCCTATAGACTCATAATGGAAAAAAGCTTCAAAAGTCTTCTTCTCTGAAACCACAGGGCCCAGAGCTTAGATATTTAGCATGTAGCAACAGCAAATGGTCACCTACATAATTCCTGCCAATCATGCCCCTGTGGTCCAAACGAGCCACGCCCCGGGGCCCCTTAGCTCCTATAGACTCATATTGGAAAAAAAGCTTCGAAAATCTTTTTCTCTGAAACCACAGGGCCCAGAGCTTTGATAATTAGCATGTAGCAATGGCAAGTGGTCACCTACATAAATCCTGCCAATCATGCCCCTAGGGTCCAAATGGGCCACGCCCCGGGGCCCCTTAGCTCCCCTAGACTCATAATTGAAAAAAGCTTCAAAAATCTTCTTCTCTGAAACCACAGGGCCCAGAGCTTAGATATTTAGCATGTGGCAATGACAAGTGGTCACCTACATAAATCCTGCCAATCATGCCCCTGGGGTCCAAATGGGCCACACCCTGGGACCCCTTAGCTCCCATAGACTCATAATGGAGAAAAGCCTCAAAAATCTTCTTCTCTGAAACCATAGGGCCCAGAGCCTAGATATTTAGCATGTAGCAAGGGCAAGTGATCACCTACATATTTCCTGCTAATCATGCCCATGGGGTCCAAATGGGCCACGCCCCGGTGCCCCTTAGCTCCCATAGACTCATAATGGAAGAAAGCTTAAAAAATCTTCTTCTCAGAAACTGTGAAGCACAGAACTTAGATATTTAGTTCAAATTGGCCAAATCCTGTGGCCCCTTAACTCCAACAAACTTATAATGGAAAAAAGCTTCAAACATCTTCCTTGGAACCATGAAATACAGACCTTAGATATTAAGTATATAGCAACACAAAATGGTCGCCTACATAAATCCTGCCAACCATGCCCTTTGGGTTGAAATTCGCCAAGCCCCGGGGCTCATTAGCTTCTATAGACTTATACTGGAAAAAAAACTTAAAAAAAAAATCTTCTTTTCCAAAACCATAAGGCACAGATTTTGTTTGATTTGAGGTTTTACATCTCTGTCAACACTGTATAGGTCATTTTGGAGATGTCTCTTCCAATTTTGTGGGACTTTAACCCGACATTGAGATGAAATGACATCTCCAGCCCTGTCGCCCAATGAAACCAATAGGGTTTATAAGCATGAACACCGCTTTGCCTGAGCTTAGATATTTAGTATGTAGCAATGTCAAGTGGTGTCCTACACTAATGATTTTCTGGTACACAGGTGAGCGATATAGGGCCATTGGGCCCTCTTGTTTCATATGTGGTGAGCCAGTATATGATACTGAACATATACAGACTCTTAAACAGTTTCCAATGTAGGAAGTATTTCGTAGCATATGCCCTTAAATAACAACCACTCCTAAACTGGTAAGCCAGTTTCTTTCAAGCTTCGCCAGAACGCTGTCCTGGTGACCATCCATCTAAATGCAACAGTTATGCTTCACAGAAATGGCTGTGACTTTTCTAAGCTATGAGACATATTGATGGCCCCCATCAATCGGGGCTTGAAGAAATAAATAGGCTGCATGATGCTTCCACGCAGAGCTGAAACCGACCCGCAAACGAGTACTGGTAAACGCTTAAAGGATTTAAGCCTGCCCAAGCAAAGCAGTGCGAGTTGGCCCGTCCATGCTTATAAACCCTATTGGTTTCATTTTGCGGCAGGGCTTGAGATGTCATTTCATCTCAATGTCGGGTAAAAGTCCCACAAAATGAGAGGCAACGTCTCCAAAATGACGTTTACAGTGTTGACGGGGACATTAAACCTCAAATCAAACAAAAAAAAATCAGGTGAGCAATTCGAGGCCATCTTGGCCCTCTTGTAGAATATATTTAAAAGTGAGACACCTTTATAGAGATTTTTTGAAAATCACGTTTGTGAACAGAAATACGTATAGTTGAATGTCTACACTGGATTGATATTCTTGTTTTAATATTAGTTGAGCAATGAGCATGCATTTCAGGGAAAACCAGTCTGTCAGTAAGAAGTTTAACTTCTTGTTGCAGTATTAGCTAAGCATGTCTCTTGTATTTCTCAAAACAGCTTCAGAGAATACCAGTCTATCAGTTCCTGTTTCAGTATTAACCCTTATCTTGCTGTTCACGACAACACCTATCTTTGCAAACAGTGTAGATCCAGATCAGATGGCTTCTGAAGAAGCCATCTGATCAGGATCTACACTGTTTGGCATTCAATTTATGAATTTGTAGCAATAAATTACATCAAGTAATTTGATTGGTTGATAGACAGAAATGGGTGTGGCTTAAATGAATATTCAGCAAGAGAAGGGTTAATGAAGCATGCCTCTTACAATTCTCAAATACCACGTTAGGTAATGCCATCTTGTTGCAGTACATGTATTAACCCTTGTCCTGCTGAATATTCATATATGCCACACCCACTACCGATTATCAACCAATCAGATTACCTGTAGCAAATTATTACAACAAATTCACAATCTGAATGACAAACAATGTAGATCCTGATCAGATGGCTTCTTCAGAAGCCATCTGATCTGGATCTACATTGTTTCAAAGAAAAGGCATATCCGGGATTAGCAGGACAAGGGTTAACCAAGCATGTCTCTTGTAGTTCTCATAATAGCTTCAAGGAATACAGTCTATCAGTACAGAGTTAGGCAGTGTGTTAACACCATCCACTTATATTTCAGCTAAACTGACCATATTGAACAAAGTGGTGGGAGTCAGACAGTCCATTGGTTAGAAGCCTTTTGGTTCATTGGGCATGTCATTTCATCTCAATGTCGGGTAAAAGTCTCACAAAATTGGTAGCAGCATCTCCAAATTGACCCAATAGTGTTGACTGGGATGCTAAACCTCAAAATCAAACAAAAACTCTGACAGTGAATTATCAGCCGAGTACAGAGTTAGGCAGTTTGCTCTTGTATGAGTTAGGCAATGTGTGCGCTTGTAAGAGTTAAACAATTTGCTCTGGCAAGAGCTTGGCAATGCGTACTTGTACCTATATTAACCCTTCTCTTGCTGAATATTCATTTAAGCCACACCCATTTCTCTCTATCAACCAATCAAATTACTTGATGTAATTTATTGCTACAAATCCATAAACTGAATGCCAAACAGTGTAGATCCTGATCAGATGGCTTCTTCAGAAGCCATCTGATCTGGATCTACACTGTTTGCAAAGATAGGGGTTGTCGTGAACAGCAAGATACGGGTTAACCCATTTTGTACTGGAAACCTCAAAACTGGTAATTGGCAAATAGTGCAGGCCAAAATCAGACGCCGCAGAATGCGGCATCTGATCAGGGCCTACACTGTTTGCAAAAAGTTCAGCCATTTTCCAAATCAGTTTTGAAGAAAACACAACCTGACACCCCTAAAGTTTTAAATGGACTTGTGCTATATATAAGTAGGAAGATTCCATTTGGTACAAATAGGGTCAACACTTATATTTCAGCTAAACTCCTCAGGGAATACCAACCTATCAATACAGAGTTTTCTGACACACAAAGATGACATTGAAGAGGAAGATGAGGTTGTCCCCAGGGGTAAGTTGTTAAACCTGGCCCCACTTGAGTTAAGCCCATTGCACGCAGGAAACCCCTAAATGGCTACCTTGGCAAACAGTACAGGCCCAGATCAGACGCCGCAGAACACGGTGTCTGATCCAGGCCTGAACTATTTGCTAACCGAATTTTTCGTCAAATCGAAACATGGGCCTGACACCCCTTATATGACAAATGGACTTGTCCATCATGTAGCAATGGAAGAGTCCACTTAATGGGTAATCATTCGTCTTCAGGGGATGCAACTCATTCTAACATATTTTGTTTCCCTTGGCAATTAGGGATCTACTTTTATAGGAAAGAATTTGCTCCTGAGGAGCCAATCCTTCCTTTTATAACCTGTTGAGATCTATATTAGAGCACCATTTGACCTTGCAAATTTGTCCACAGGCTGAGGGCAAATAAAAACAAACAAAAAAACATTTGACCTTGCAAATTTGTCCACAGAAAAAACACTCATCTTTCCTTAAATTTGAAAGAAGAAAAAATTGCCTTCTGAAAAGATCATGTTTTACTGGTATTTGATCATCTATCACTTAAAAACTAAATTTTTGTGAAAACATTTTCACAATACATCAGTTTTAAAAGACAGTTATAGTTTCAAAGGAAGTTTTCTGAAAAAGAATAAAAGCAAGTCAGACACAACAAGTCAGCTTTATTTCACATCCAATTTAATGAAAATATAGAGAGTCACATAGTTATAAAACACAATTTAAGTGAAAATGAAAAGTCTAGGACCAGGACTGAAAAATTCCACTCGTCCACTCGCCATGGTGAGTAAAAAAGTTTGGAGGACGAGTAAAATTTTTGTCACTTCCCTAGCATTACGATAACTCACCCGTGCGATATAGTGCATTTTCACATCTCCAAAATGGTTGCTTTTCTGGTGAAAATCTAATATTTTTGTTATAAATGCTCAAAACATAGGTTGAGGGTACTCGTTAGAACCGCCTCAGTTAGGCGGTTCTAACGAGTACCCACAACCTAAGTCTTGGAGCAGAAATAAGAAAAATAATGTATACCCCCTTAAACCCCAGTTTTCTCTATATAAAGTGGGGTTTAGGGGGGTCTTCATTTCACGGACTTGTTTACGTGATGGTATAGAATTTTCCAAAATCTTCATGCCCTTGCTCTAGCAGTATCTCGGACCCAATATGCACGGACTAGTAACTGACTGAGCTGCCAAAATATGTTGTGGTGTCTTGATCATACAGGCATTTTAATTAATTATAGTCAATGAAAATTACTTCAATCAGTAATTAAATGTTAACTGTCAATTTTGACACAATGTGGTTGGAAAATTTTAAGTGTATTGATTAAAATGAATTGAAAGCAGCTTAAAGCGTCTAAATTTGACGAATTTATGCCAAATGTGCAGAAAAGACCTGAAACAGATGCCTAGGTTTCTTGTTAAAATTTACTAAAACTGTTAAAATTTCACTAAAAGGATGTTACATTTCTACAAGTAATACATTTAACTGTTGCTTTTTAAAGAAAAATAATGCAATTTTATTGAAATATGGGAGATCTGAGGTGATGAAACTGAATGTTGCGAAAAAATTCAGGCTTAGCCACGCTTAACCACGACAACATTTTCTGATGAATAGGTTACTTACACTGTAGTGACTAGTCCATGTATATTGGGTCCGTGGCAGGATGTGTGAAATGAAGAAATTTCCAGCCCTTAGGATGCAACAAAATGTTTTACCATGAGTCCCAGGTTGGATACATGGTTTGAGTTTCAGATGCATAAATCCTGGATCTGTTAGGTCCCAGGACTCCTAACCCTTAAGCTGCTGAGAAAAACTACATCTGAAAATGTCGTCTGCTGAATCTTCTTGCAATTTAAAAAAAAAATAAAAATATTTTTGCATACAGGCAAACAGTGTGGACCCAGATCAACTGCTCCAAGAGGAGCAGTCTGATCAGGGTCCCCATTGTATGCAAAAATGACTTTTAAAGTAACAGGCAGACGACAAAGCAGACAACAGTTTTCGTCATAGGCATTTTATGGTTTTAGGCAAATTGGTAAAAATCACTGTTTTCGGAGGGGCCCAGCTTACAGGAAAGCATAAAAGAACGGGTTCAAGTCTAGGAAAAGAGATAAAATGCGAGGGGTGTTTGATGCTTAGATAATTACAATATTTCTAGTTAAGTTTCTTCATCTAAAAGTTTGGAGACTCTTGCTAGTATGCCTGGGCAGGCTGATTTCTGTCTCACCTGCCAGTGCTTAATCTAGGATTCTGGCCCAGAGGTTATAAAAAATTTTTTTCATGCTGAGCACGAAATTTGTTATGTTCATAACTATTAAAATACATACAAATCAGGCAATTTTCCTGCTCAGATCAGCACATAATGTCATTTATTCGGCTCATAAATTTTAAAATGCCAACAATTGTTGGCATTTTAAAATTTGTGAGCAGGATTTTAAAATGCCAACAATTGTTGGCATTTTAAAATTTGTGAGCAGGACAAACTTCATGCTCAAGTGAGTTGAGCATGAAAGAAGTTTATAACCTCAGGGCCGGGAGCAATTCTAACAATATTAAAAAATATCCACAACATGTGTGAGTATTAATCTCCATAAATTCCTGTTCGCTTTAATAGCTAAGGATTCATTCCACTGAAATAGTTGTTGTAAGGAGTTGTGTCATTATATCAGTTGTCAGTATAAAGGCGCTTGACTGTTTAAGTTGCAGATATAGCATTTCTCTGCCCATTTTAGGGGCTGCTGTTATAAGAAACAGGATGTCATTTTGGCTTCAACACAACTTAGATAATTCTGTTGACATACAGTGTAGCCCCTTTGGAGATAAAAAAAAATGAAAGAGTTTCTACCATTCTTTACAAGCTGACACCCCTAAATATTTTTAATGGATGTCTGCTATGAATAAGGAGGAAGATTCCATTTGGTACAAAATGGGTTAAAGAAAATATTGTCTGCTTATGTCGTCTGCTGATTTGTTTTGCAAACATTTTAAAAATATTTGTGCATACAGGCAAACAGTGTGGCCCAGATCACACTGCTCCTACAGGAGCAGTCTGATCTGGGTCCACACTGTTTGTAAAAAATTATTGCAAGGTAACCGGCAGACAGCAAAGCAGACGACAATTGTCATGATTGGCGTGTTATGGGATAACTGATCACAAACCCAGAAAGCAAGCTTTGTCATGACAGGGCTCATTATGTGAACTGTATATTTCAGATGTTCGTGACTGTGTGGCCAGTTTCCTTGAAGAGCCTACCGAACAAGAGCCAAGCGATGCTGAAACTCTCAGTTCTCATTCTACTGATTCAGAGAGTGACACCAACTTAGCTCAGGAAGAAAATGTAATTCACAGGCCTCATATTTTTCAGGCATTTGCAGGATTTCTTGATTTCAGGCTTTTAGATTTTGATTTTTATGCCCCCGCATCATATGATGCCGGGGGCATATAGTTTTTCGGTTTTCCGTACGTGCGTACATGTGTACATCTGTCTGTATGTGTGTGTGTACGTACGTACGTACGTACGTACGTGATCCTGTAACCTCAGGTTAAAGTTTTTGTAACAGGTAGAGCCTGAACTTTTAGAAGTCATATTTTCCTAACCATTTGATGGAACTGGTTCATCTTTGGTATAATGATAGATATAGGTCCAAAGTTTTATTAAGCAATACCCCCACCCATGCCTGTGACCTCAAGGTCAAGGTCTCAGACTTAGAAATTTTCAATGTTAAACACTCAGGTTAAGGTTTTTGTAACAGGTAGACTTGAACATTTTAGAACTCATATTTTCCAAACCATTTGATAGAATTGGTTCATATTTGGTATGATTATAGATATAGGTCCAAAGATTTATTCAGTGATACCCCCACCCATGCCCATGGCCTCAAGGTCAAGGTCATGGACTTAGAAATTTTCCATGTTAAAGACTCCAGTTAAGGTATTTGTACCTGGTAGAACCTGAACTTTTATGATGGCCTTGGTTCATATGATGATAGATATAGGTACAATGTTTTATTCAACAAAACCCCCACCCATGCCTATGACCTCAAAGTCAAGGTCACAGACTTAGAAATTTTTAATTAGATATTTTAACAGTTGATATTTTCCAAATCGTGCAATGGATTGAGTTGATATTTGGTATGATGTTAGATACCTGTCCATTTTATTCAGCGATACCCCCACCCATGCCCATGAGCTCAAGGTCAAGGTCACAGATTTAAAAATTTTTAATTATCCCCTCGCACAACATAGCTCTAGCGTCTATATTTCTTCACTGATTTCAATATAACTTCACACAAATGTTCCTTATGACAATATCTCGAGCGAGTTCGTCTTTCAAGGTCATGACCTCAAGGTCAAGGTCACTGTGGCTATTTTTAGAAAAAACTTTGTCATGGCTCTAGCGCCTACATTTCTTCACCAATTTCGATATAACTTCACACAAATGTTCCGTATAAAAATAGTTTGAGCAATTTCAGCTTTCAAGGTCATGGCCTGAAGGTCAAGGTCACTGTTGCTATTTTTAGAAAAACTTTGTCATTGCTCTAGCGCTTACATTTCTTCACCGATTTCAATATAACTTCACACAATTGTTCCTTATGACAATATCTCGAGCCATTTCGACTTTCGAGGTCAAGGTCACTGTGGCTATTTTTAGAAAAACTTTGTCATCGCTCTAGCGCCTGCATTTCTTCACTGGTTTCAAAATAACTTCACACAAATGTTCCTTATGACAATACCTCAAACGAGTTTGACTTTCAAGGTCAAGGTCACTGTGGCTATTTTTAGAAAAACTTTGTCATTGCTCTAGCGCTTACATTTTTACACCAATTTCAATATTACTTCACACAAGGTCACACACTTAGAAAATTTTTTTGCAACATGGATTTAAAGGGTGAGGCTGCGCCCTTGGCAGGGGCATCTGTGTCGTCTGGACACATTTCTAGTTCTTCCTATATTCTGTTTGAAATGAATATTTAACCCTTATCCTGCTGAAAACAATTATTTAGCCACACCCATTTCTGACTATTCACCAGTCAACTTACTTGATATAATGTATTTGTTCAATTCACAAACTGCATTACAAACAGTGAGTTCCTGATCAGATGGCTTCTTCATCTGGATCTTCACTGTTTGCAAAGGTTATGGTTGTCGTGTTCAGCAGGATAAGGGTTAAGGCTGTAAAATCGGGCCTTTCAGGCATGGAAATGCTTGGTCAGTATGGGGCATGAATTCACTACAACCTCTGTATAACGCTGTTCATTATACGTTTTTGGATATAACACTGTTTAAAGATGGATATCAAAATGTTCAGCTTTCTGTATAATCTGAATATTTTTGTTTTTTAAAGGTTTTCCCTATATAAGCCTATGTAGTACCAGTGGGCCCAGGGGCAGGTCATTTTTGGCCCCAGGGCTATAGTTTGAACAATCTTGGTAGAGGTCCACTAGATGAAGCTTCATATCAAATATCAATGACCTAGGCCTTCTGGTTTCAGAGAAGAAGATTTTTATATGTTTTCCCTATATACACATGTAAGCCTATATAAAACCAGTGGGCCCCGGGGCGGGGCTGTTCATTATACGTTTTTGGATATAACACTGTTTAAAGATGGATATCAAAATGTTCAGCTTTCTGTATAATCTGAATATTTTTGTTTGGATATTACACAATTGTTTAATTGTTAAGGTTTCTGCATTGGACCCATTGTTAAGGTTTCTACATTGAACCCCCACAGAGATTGTGGTGTAAATGAATAATTATTTGAGTACAAGAAAACTGCTTGGGACTAAGCCTGCCCAGGCAAAGAGATGTGAGTCTGGTTCCTTAAACCCTCAGTTTCTTTGTGCAGTAGGGCTTGATGTCATGTGCAGTAGGGCTTGATGTCATTTGGTCTTAATCTTGGGTAAAAGCCCCACAAAATCGGAAGCAATGTCACAAAAATGACCCAAATAGTGTTGACAGGGACATAAAAACACAACACAAACAAAAATTGAATAATTCAGGGTTGCCTCAGTGGTTTCAAATTCGTGGCATACATCTTGCTATGTTTGAGGTTATGTACCTTAACCCTTTATGTACCAAATGGTATCTTCCTCATATATAGCAGGAGTCCACTTCCAGATTTAGGG
The DNA here is from genome assembly GCA_963580285.1 of Lucinisca nassula. Classification (NCBI taxonomy): domain Eukaryota; kingdom Metazoa; phylum Mollusca; class Bivalvia; order Lucinida; family Lucinidae; genus Lucinisca; species Lucinisca nassula. The sequence continues at coordinate 20,805,305 of OY757013.1, read as the reverse complement.
GTGTCAAGGTTGTGTTTTCTTCAAAATTTATTTGGAAAATGGCTGATTTTTTTGCAAACAGTGTAGGCCCTGATCAGCACCGTGTTCTGCGGCATCTGATTTGGGCCTGCACTGTTTGCCAGGGTACCCATTTTGGGGTTTCCAGTACAAAATGGGTTAATACATTACAGTATATAGACAGCCTCAGCATCAGAATTTGGGATACAAAAAAAACCATCCTGAATAGAGGGTAAATGGGAACACTGAAAATAATCCTTCGTCAGAGCTCATTGCTTTTATTTAATGGATAACATCATTTCATAAAAATGTTACGAGGGCATGTGTTATAACACTGGCACATAGCCTCATAAAGCTGTCGCTTGTTATCTGTTGATTTTTTTAGCTCACCTATCACGTAGTGACGAGGTGAGCTTTTGGGATCACTTTTTGTCCGTCGTGCGTGCGTCCGTCCGTCCGTCCGTAAACAATTTCAAATAAGTATATCTCTAATACCTCATGGCCAATCTTGATCAAATTTCATGTGAAGCATCTTCAGGTAGGGGGAAAGGCTGAATAAGGTTTTGGGGCTGATCAGATTGGAAATCTGGTTGCCATGGCAACATATAGTTCCCATAGACTTATAAAGGGAAAAATTTTAAAAATCTTCTTCTCTGAAACCACAGGGCCCAGAGCTTAGATATTTAGCATGTAGCAAGGGCAAGTGGTCAACTACATAATTCCTGCCAATCATGCCCCTGGGTTCCAAATGGGCCACGCCCCGGGGCCCCTTCGCTCCCATAGACTCATAATGGAAAAAAAACTTCAAAAATCTTCTTCTCTGAAACCACAGAGCCAAGAGCTTAGATATTTAGCATGTAGCAATGGCAAGTGGTCACCTACATAATTCCTGCCAATCATGCCCCTGGGTTCCAAATGGGCCACGCCCCGGGGCCCCTTAGCTCCCATAGACACAAAATGAAAAAAAGCTTCAAAAATCTTCTTCTCTGAAACCACAGGGCCCAGAGCTTATATATTTAGCAAGTAGTAATGGCAAGTGGTCACCTACATAATTCCTGCCAATCATGCCCCTGGGGTCCAAACGGACCACGCCCCGGGGCCCCTTAGCTCCTATAGACTCATAATGGAAAAAAGCTTCAAAAATCTTCTCTGAAACCACAGGGCCCAGAGCTTAGATATTTAGCATTAAGCAAGGGCAAGTGGTCACCTATATAATTCCTGCCAATCATGCCCCTGAGGTCCAAACGGACTACACCCCGGGGCCCCTTAGCTCCCATAGACTCATAATGGAAAAAAAGCTTCAAAAATCTTCTTCTCTGAAACCACAGGGCCCAGAGCTTAGATATTTAGCATGTAGCAATGGCAAGTGGTCATCTACATAATTCCTGCCAATCATGATCCTGGGTTCCAAATGGGCCACGCCCCGGGGCCCCTTCGCTCCCATAGACTCAAAATGGAAAAAAAACTTCAAAAATCTTCTTCTCTGAAACCACAGGGCCCAGAGCTTATATATTTAGCATGTAGTAACGGCAAGTGGACACCTACATAATACCTGCCAATCATGCACCTCGGGTCCAAAAGACCAGGCCCCGGGCCCCTTAGCTCCTGTAGACTCATAATGGAAAAAAAGATTCAAAAATCTTCTTCTCTGAAACCACAGGGCCCAGAGCTTAGATATTTAGCATGTAGCAAGGGCAAGTGGTCACCTACATAGTTCCTGCCGATCATGCCCCTGGGTTCCAAATGGGCCATGCCCCGGGGCCCCTTCACTCCCATAGACTCATAATGGAAAAAAGCTTCAAAAATCTTTTTCTCTGAAACCACAGGGCCCAGAGCTTAGATATTTAGCATGTAGCAAGGGCAAGTGGTCAACTACATAATTCCTGCCAGTCATGCCCCTGGGTTCCAAATGGGCCACGCCCCGGGGCCCCTTCGCTCCCATAGACTCATAATGGAAGAAAGCTTCAAAAATCTTCTTCTCTGAAACTACAGGGCCCAGAGCTTAGATATTTAGCATGTAGCTATGGCAAGTGGGCATCTTCATAAATCCTGCCAATCATGCCCCTGGGTCCAAATGGGCCACGCCCTGGGGCCCCTTAGCTCCCATAGACTCATAATGGAAAAAAAGCTTCCAAAATCGTCTTCTTTGAAACCACAGGGCCCAGGTCACCTACATGAATCCTGCCAGACATGCCCCTTGGGCCAGAATTGGCCACACCCATGGCCCATTAGCTATTTAGCATGTAGCAAGGGCAAGTGGTCAACTACATAATTCCTGCCAATCATGCCCCTGGGTTCCAAATGGGCCATGCCCCGGGGCCCCTTCACTCCCATAGACTCATAATGGAAAAAAGCTTCAAAAATCTTTTTCTCTGAAACCACAGGGCCCAGAGCTTAGATATTTAGCATGTAGCAAGGGCAAGTGGTCACCTACATAGTTCCTGCCGATCATGCCCCTGGGTTCCAAATGGGCCACGCCCCGGGGCCCCTTCCCTCCTATAGACTCATAATGTAAAAAAGCCTCAAAAATCTTCTTCTCTGAAACCACAGGGCCCAGAGCTTAGATATTTAGCATGTAGCAATGGCAAGTGGTAACATATATAATTCCTGCCAATCATGCCCCTGGGGTCCAAATTGGCCATACTCCTACATACTCATAATGGAAAAAAGGTTCAAAAATCTTCTTCTCTGAAACAACAGGGCCCAGAGCTTAGATATTTAGCATGTAGCAACGACAAGTGGTCACCTACATAATTCCTGCCAATCATGCCCCTGGGTTCAAAAAGGGCCATGCGCCAGGGCCCTTCGCTCCCATAGACTCATAATGGAAAAAAAGCTTCCAAAATCGTCTTCTTTGAAACCACAGGGCCCAGGTCACCTACATGAATCCTGCCAGACATGCCCCTTGGGCCAGAATTGGCCACACCCATGGCCCATTAGCTACCAGGGATGGACTTAACATGGAAAAAAAAATTAAAATGAAGAAAAAAAACTTAAAAAATATTCTTCTATGAAACCATAAGGCCCAGAGCTTGGGTATTTAGCATGTAGCAACATGGGAGTTGTTGCCTACATGAATCCTGCCTGAGTCTTGCCCCTGTGGGGGGGGGGGGGGGGTGTTCAAATTGGCCAAATCCTGTGGCTTGTTAACTCCGATAAACTTATAATTGAAAAAAAAAAAAAAACTTTAAAAATCTTCTTCTCTGAAACCATGAAGTACGGATCTTAGATATTTAGTATATAGCAACATAAAATGGTCGCCTACATAAATCCTGCCAACCATGCTCTTTGGGTCAAAATTGACCTATGGACTTATACTGGCAAAAAAAAAAATAAAAAATCTTCTTCTCCAAAGCCATAAGGCCCAGAGCTCAGATATTTAGTATGTAGCAATGTCAAGTGGTCTCCTACACTTATGATTTTCTGGTACACAGGTGAGCGATATAGGGCCATTGGGCCCTCCTGTTTAGCTCACCTGAGCCAAAGGCTCCGGGGGAGCTATTGTGATCAGTCATAGTCCGTCTTCGTCGTCTGTCCGTATGTCCGTCCGTTCACAATTTCTTTAAACAACATCTCCTCCTAAACCACTGAACAGATTCTAACCAAACTTGGCAGAAATGATCCTTAGGTGGTCCTTTCTCAAAGTTTTTCAAAGAATTCCATTCTATGCAGAACTCTGGTTGCCATGGCAACAAAAAGGGGAAAATAAGAAAAAACCTTTAAAAATCTTCTTCACTGAAACCAGAAGGCCTAGGTCTTTGATATTTGGTATGAAGCTTCATCTAGTGGACCTCTACCAAGATTGTTCAAATTTTAGCCCTGGGGCAAAAAATGACCCCGCCCCGGGGCCCACTGGTTTTACATAGGCTTATATAGGGAAAATCTTTAAAAATCTTCTTGTCTGAAACCAGAAGGCCCAGGTCTTTGATATTTGGTATGAAGCTTCATCTATTGGACCTCAACCAAGATTGTTCAAATTATAGCTCTGGGGCCAAAAACGGCCCTCCCCCTGGGCCCACTGGTTTTATATAGGCTAATATAGTGAAAACATATAAAAATCTTCTTCTCTGAAACCAGAAGGCCTACGTCGTTGATATTTGATATGAATCTTCATCTAGTGGACCTCTACCAAGATTGTTCAAATTATAGCCCTGGGGCCAAAAACGACCCCGCCCCTGGGCCCACTGGTTTTACATAGGCTTATATAGGGAAAACATTTAAAAATCTTCTTTTCTTAAACCAGAAGGCCGAGGTCTTTGATATTTGGTATGAAGCTTCATCTAGTGAACCTCTACCAAGATTGTTCAAATAATAGCCCTGGGGCCCACTGGTTTTATATAGGTTATACAGGGAAAACATATAAAAATCTTATTGTCTGAAACCAGAAGGCCCAGGTCTTTGATATCCCGGGGCCCACTGGTTTTATATAGGCCAATATAGGGAAAACGTATAAAAATCTACTTCTCTAGACTAGAAGGCCTAGGTCATTGATATTTGATATGAAGCTTCATCTAGTGGACGTCTACCAAGAGTGTTCAAATTAAAGCCCTGAGGCCACAAATGCCCCAGCGCCAGGGCCCACTGGTTTTCATAGACTTATATAGGGAAATCGTTTAAAAAGCTTCTTGTCCGAAACTAGAAGGCCCAGGTCTTTGATATTTGATATGAAGCATCATCTAGTGGACCTCTACCAAGATTGTTCAAATTATAGCCCTGGGGCCAAAATCGACCCCGCCCAGGGGCCAAATGGTTTTCCATTGGCTTATATAGGGAAAACCTTTAAAAATCTTCTTCCCTGTAACTAGAAGGCCCAGGTCTTTGATATTTGATATGAAGCTTCATCTGATGGACCTATACCAAGATTGTTCAAATTATAGCCCTGGGGCCAAAAATGGCTCCCGCACTGGGGCCCACCGGTTTTACATAGGCTTATATTGGGAAAACCTTTAAAAATCTTGTCTGAAACCAGAAAACCCAGGTCTTTGATATTTGTTATGAAGCTTCATCTAGTGGACCTCTACCAAGATTTTTCAAATTATAGCCCTAGGACCAAAAACGGCCCTGCCCCCAGACCCACTGGTTTTATATAGGCTTATACTAGGGAAATCATATAAAAAAACTTCTTGTCTGAAACCAGAAGGTCAAGGTCTTTGATATTTGGTATGAAGCTTCATCTAGTGAACCTCTACCAAGATTGTTCAAATTATAGCCCTGGGGCCAAATACGCCCCCGCGCCGGGGCCCACTGGTTTACCATAGGCTTATATAGGGAAAACCAGTGGACCTCTGCTTAGATTGTTCAAATTATAGGCCTGGGTCCAAAAATTGCACCGCCCTGGGACCTACATGTTAATCTCTTAGCTCAGGTGAGCGATATAGGACAATCATGGTCCTCTTGTTTTAGATCTTCTCATCGAATGACAGTCTCTCAAAAATTTTAATATGATAAACAAATTTTACCCTTGTGGTCATTTCATACAGACTTTATGAAACTTGCCTGAGGCTCATTTCATAAAATTTTAACGAAATGACAACTCATGTAGGATCCACTGTAGCTGTTTCTGGAGTCATTGTTATCATGTTTTATGTTGTGGAATGGATGCATGTGGAAGGGGAAGGGAGACAGCTTGTTATCACGAAAACATGCCAATATAATTCTGCCCCCCCCCCCCCCCCCCCCCCCCCCGCACACACACACACACACTTGAATCTCACTTACTGTTATGTAGTAAAACAGGGGTTTACAGGGTTAAACCTTATTTTTCTTATTTTTGCTGAAAAATATATATATTGTGGGTACTCGTTAGAAGCGCCTGGATGAGGCAGTTCTAACGTGTACCCACAATCTATATTTTGAGCAGAAATAAGAAAAATATCACAATTTTTCATCTGAAAATTTTCTTTTATTGTGTGTGTGTGTGGGGGGGGGGGGGGGGGGGGGGGGGGGGGGGGGGGGGTTGTAAATTTTCAATGTATTTGGATAGGCGTTTTTTCATCATGTTAAGACATATTTATGTCTTCCTCATAAACTTAACCCATTTAGTCTTGAATGAATTCTTCCACAATTATTTGCATAACTCAATTTGACACCCATAAAATTGAAAATGAACTCTTCCACTAGAATTTTATTGGTGTCAGGTTAATTATTTACAGAAACTTACTTAGAAAATGGCTGAATTGTTTATTGTTAACAAACACTATAGGCCCTGCTAAGGAGACACAGAATGTGGCATCAGATCTTAGCCTTTTTATGCCCTAATATTCAAAAAATGGCGGGGTATTATGTTATTATGTCTCCCCCGAAAATTTTTTTTTTTCGGAGAGACATATTGTTTTTCCCACGGGCGTCTGTCTGTCCGTCTGTCCGTCTGTCACACTTTCGTGTCCGCTCTGTAACTTGAAAACCGTTAGAGCTATCGTCACGAAACTTCGTATAAATATTAATCAGCATTAGACGACGTGCAGTGCGCAAGAACCATAACTCTCGCATTTATACTTTTTGAATTATCTCCCTTGGAAGTTTGTTGGTATGTATATATGTATGGGCAAATCGTGTCCGGTCAATAACTTTCTTATTTTTTGATGGATTTTAAAATTACTTGGCAGAAATATTAACAACCATAAGACGATGTGTGGTGCGCATGAGGCAGGTCGGTACCTCAAAGGTCAAGGTCATACTTAGAGGTCAAAGGTCAAAAAAGGGGCCTTTTTTTCGTATTTGGTCAATAACTTTCTTATTTTGAGATGGATTTTAAAATTACTTGGCATAATTATTAACAACTATAAGACGATGTGTGGTGCGCATGAGGCAGGTCGGTACCTCAAAGGTCAAGGTCATACTTAGAGGTCAAAGGTCAAAAAAGGGGACTTTTTTTCGTATTTGGTCAATAACTTTCTTATTTTGAGATGGATTTTAAAATTACTTGGCATAATTATTAACAATCATGAGACGATGTGTGGTGCGCATGAGGCAGGTCGGTACCTCAAAGGTCAAGGTCATACTTAGAGGTCAAAGGTCAAAAAAGGGGCTTTTTTTTCGTATTTGGTCAATAACTTTCTAATTTTGAGATGGATTTTAAAATTACTTGGCATAATTATTAACAATCATGAGACGATGTGTGGTGCACATGAGGCAGGTCGGTACCTCAAAGGTCAAGGTCATACTTAGAGGTCAAAGGTAAAAAAGTGGGCCTTTTTTTCGTATTTGGTCAATAACTTTCTTATTTTGAGATGGATTTTGAAATCACATGGCAGAAATGTGAACCAATATAAGGCGATGTGTTGCGCGCATGACCCAGGTTGTTACCTCAAAGGTCAAGGTCATACTTAGAGGTCAAAGGTAAAAAAAGGGGCCTTTTTTCGGGTTTTGTCAATAACTTGCCTATTTTTAAATAGAATTTGAAGTTACTTGGCAAACATGTTAACTATCATGGGACGATGTGTTGCATGCATGATTCAGTTTGGTACCTAAAATGTCAAGGTTATACATAGAGGTCAAAGGTAAAAAAGGGGCCTTTTTTTGTGTTTGGTCAATAACTTTCTTATTTTTAGATGGATTTTGAAATTGCTAGGCAGAAATGTTAACCACCGTGAGATGATGTGTTGCACACATGACCCAGTTTAATACCTGAAAGGTCAAGGTCATACATAGAGGTTTAAGGTAAAAAAAGGGCCTTTTTTGTGTTCTGTCAATAACTTTCTTATTATGCCCCCAACTTTGAAAAAGTTTGAGGGGCATATTGGTTCTGGTTCATTCGTCCGTTCGTCCGTCCGTTACGCTTTTGATGCATAGCATAACTAAAGAACCGTGTATGCTAGGGTTTGAAATTTCATATATGGATTCCTCATGGAAAATTAGCTGACGCGTATTTTTCTTCTCATCCCGATTATGCCCCCTTCAAGAGTTATTGCCCTTTGAATTTTTTTTTTAATAAAATCTTGTCAGCAAGATATCTCAAAAACTATTGGAGCTAGAGCCTTGAAAGTTGGTGATTATATTGATGGTGATGAGTAGATGAACTGATTAACTTTTGACAAAATTCCGAAAAATACTTTGTGAGTTATGGCCCTTTGTCATTTTGGTAATTTGTGCCCATTGTAATGTATGCTAAAAGTGATGCATAGCATAACTTTAGAACCATGTATGCTAGGGTTTTGAAATTTCATATATGGATTCCTCATGGAAAATTAGCTGACGCATATTTTTTTTCTCGTCCGGAATATGCCCCTTTCAAGAGTTATTGCCCTTTGAATTTTTTTTTAATAAAATCTTGTCAGCAAGATATCTCAAAAAGTATTGGAGCTAGAGCCTTGAAAGTTGGTGAATAGATTGTTGGTGATGAGTAGATGAACTGATTAACTTATGCCAAAATTCCGAAAAATACTTTGTGAGTTATGGCCCTTTGTCATTTTGGTAATTTGTGCCCACGGTGTATGCTATAATTTTGAAATTTCATATATGCATTTCTGATGGAAAATAAGCTGACGCGTATTTTTTTTTCTCGTCAGGATTATGCCCCTTTCAAGAGTTATTGCCCTTTGAATTTTTTTTAATAAAATCTTGTCAGCAAGATATCTCAAAAACTATTGGAGCTAGAGCCTTGAAAGTTGGTGAATATATTGGTGGTGATGAGTAGATGAACTGATTAACTTTTGACAAAATTCCAAAAAATACTTTGTGAGTTATGGCCCTTTGTCATTTTGGTAATTTGTGCCCATTGTAATGTATGCTAAAAGTGATGCATAGCATAACTTTAGAACCGTGTATGCTAGGGTTTTGAAATTTCATATATGGGTTCCTCATGAAAAATTAGCTGACGCGTATTTTTTTTCTCGTCAGGATTATGCCCCTTTCAAGAGTTATTGCCCTTTGAAATTTTTTTAATAAAATCTTGTCAGCAAAATATCTCAAACACTATTGGAGCTAGAGCCTTGAAAGTTGTTGAGTATATTGATGGTGATGAGTAGATGAACTGATTAACTTATGACAAAATTCCGAAAAATACTTTGCGAGTTATGGCCCTTTGTCATTTTGGTAATTTGTGCCCATTGTAATGAATCCTAAAAGTGATGCATAGCATAACTTTAGAACTGTGTATGCTATGGTTTTGAAATTTCATATATGCATTCCTAATGGGAAATAAGCTGACACGTATTTTTTTCTCATCCGGATTATGCCCCTTTCAAGAGGTATTGCCCTTTGAATTTTTTTTTAATAAAATCTTGTCAGCAAGATATCTCAAAAACTGTTGGAGCTAGAGGCTTGAAAGTTGGACCAGGAGTCATGTGCAAGACCAAGGTCCATACCTCCAATGTCAAGGTCATACCTAGAGGTCAAAGGTAAAAAAAAGGACAGTCAATAACTTCCTTATTCTTTGATGGATTATGAAATTACTTGGCAGAAATGTTAACCATCATGAGACGATGTGTTGTACTGCAAAGGTCAAGGTCATACTTAGAGGTCAAAGGTAAAAAAGTGCTTTTTTTGTTTACGGCCAATAACTTTTTTATTTTTCTATGAACATTTTTAAAGTTACTATGCAGAAATGTTCATCTTCATTAGATGATGTGTTGCACACAAGACCCAGCTCAATACCTCCAATGTCAAGGTTATACTTAGCAGTCAAAAACGGGGGAGACATCTGTGTTTTTGTAGAAAAACAAATTCTAGTTTTTTTTTGTTTTTTTTTGGTTTTGGGTTTTACGGCCCTTTCAAGATTATTTCACTCATATCGAGCCAATCGTTAATCAGAGGTGGGCGAAAACCAGAGTACCCGGAGAAAAACCACCTGACCTTCCGTTGCAGTATTATGTTATACACTCTAAAGTTTTGAGTGTCCGTCAGCGCCTCATAGTTTCGCACCATTTGAGATATTTTCACAAAACTTCACAGATATGTAGAAAACTATGAGATGATGTGCAGAACGTATGAACCGTAACCCTGATTTTCCTACTTTTGGAATTGTTGCCTTTGAACATTGAACATAGCCATTTCTATCTTAGTTTGTGTCCACTCCATAACTTCGATGCCGTTTGAGATATTTCCATGAAACTTCACAGATATGTAGAGAACTATGAACATATGAACCATAACTCTGATTTTCCTACTTTTGAAGTTCTCGCCCATTGAACATGTGTAGTCCCCCCCCCCCCCCCCCCCCCCCCCCACCTGTCAACTTTGGGCCAAAGATGGCTTGTCTGCACCCAATCTCATAAACACATCAAAGAAATGGTGGTCTAACTTGGTACAGTATATCATTGCGATTGACAAAGATTTGTTTAGATTTTGAAGACCTTGACTTTATTTTAAAGAGCACAGGCCCCCAAAAAATAGAAGCCTCCGTGGTGTAGTGGTTACGCTACTCGCCTTGTAAACCAGGGATTGATCCCCGGCTTCTCCAGACTTTCCAATGAGTCTTTAAACCGAGGTCCTGTCTCCGTATGACCTAAGCTGTTGGTGGGATGTAAAACTCAAACACTCACTCAAGCCCCCAAAAACTGAAAATGAGAATTGTATTTCTGGTTTACTTTCATTTGGAGCCATGGCTTATGGTCATCTCAGTCATGTTTTCTTGCCAACTTTATCATGGGATGATTAGAATTTGAAGACCTTGACTTCATTTTAAAGGGCACAGGCCCTCAAACACTAAAAATGAGAATTGTAATTCTGGTTTACTCTTTGAACATTGAAAATAGTCAACTCAGTCATGTATTCCTGTCAACTTTATTAAGGGAAACAGTAATGCATCCTTACTTTGAATTCCTTTTTGACTGTGATATGCCACTTGCTTGATATAATTGTAGTGGAAGGGCATCATGCTGTGCTTGCAGCTTTTGTTATTGGATAATGGGTAAAGGAAAGAATTTTCTCAAGAGAAGCAAATTCTTTCCTTGAAGAGTAGACAGTTTAGAGGATAACAACCAGGAAGTCCAAAAAGTTGTCTCCCTTTTTAAAAATGAAGATAAAAATGGCAGGCTTATCCATTCCACTCCACTTAATATAAAGGTTGATTGCTTAGCCGGCACCGAATAAACTAGTATTAAAGTGTTTGATTATGCTCCCAGAAGAATTTCGGAGGAGCATATAGTCCCCATTTTGTCCGTGCGTTCGTCCCACTCTTGTCCACACGAATTCTCAGAAACTACTGGCCGGATTTCAATGAAACTTCATGAGAATATTAAGTATCGAAGGTGGATTCACATATCACCTGCGTGTTTTGGTTTGATGATTTTTCCAAGAGTTAAGGCCCTTTGATGAATTCTGCATGAATATACAGGGTACTGTTTGTGTCCACGCTAATTCTCAGCAACTACTTGGAGAAATTCAATGAAACTTCAATGGAATCTTAAGCAGCAATCGGGGATGCGCATATTATCCATGCTATCTGGTTAGATAATTTGTCACAGAGTTATGGTACTTTGTTTAAAGCTGCAGTGTAAGGTCACTGTGGCTATTTTTAGAAAAACTTTGTCATCACTCTAGTGCCTACATTTATTGATGGATTTTAATATAACTTCACACAAATGTTGGGTATGATAATATCTTGAGCATGATCGACTTTCAGGGTCCTGGGCTCAAGGTCAAGGTCAGTGTAGCTATTTTTAGAAAAAAAAATTGTTTTCGCTCTAGTGCCTACATTTATCGATGGATTTTAATATAATTTCACACAAATGTCGAGTATGATAAAAATCTTGAGCAGTTCAACTTTCAGGGTCCTGGGCTCGAGGTCAAGGTCACTGCGGCTATTTTTAGAAAAAAACTTTGTCATTGCTCTAGCGTCGTCATTTCCTGTCAGATCGATTCTAATATAACTTCACACAACTTTCAGGATCCCGGGGTCAAGGTCAAGGTCACTGTGGTTATTTTTAGAAAAACAATTTTGTCATTGCTGTAGTGCCTACATTTATTGATGGATTTTAATATAATTTTACACAAATGTTGGGTATGATAATATCTCGAGCAAGTGTTTGACTTTCAAGGTCCTGGGCTCAAGGTCAAGTTCATTGCGGCTATTTTTAGAAAAAACTTTGTCATCGCTCTAGCATCGTCATTTGCTGATGGATTTTAATATAACTTCACACAAATGTTGGGTATGATAATATCTCGAGCAAGTTTGACTTTCAGGGTCCTTGGCTCAAGGTCAAGGTCACTGCGGCTATTTTTAGAAAAACAGAAAAACTTGCTGGAGGCAGAAATCTTTCCAACTGTAAACGGAGTTCCATTGCGCACAGCCTTTCATTATCAACCTCTCATCATTCTGATATGACTGAAATACTGCTAAAAAGTATGTAAAATCGCAAGTCATCCATCTATATTAGAGTTGCAGCTAAATTGGATCAAAGTGCAAGAAGCAAGTCTTGGCAGATGGTCAAAATGACCTTTTTTGACAGTCAAGGGAATAGGATCGGATCCATTTTCGAACCCGTCTGATATTTTATATGCATGTAAAGGCACCCAATACGGAACCAAACCTGGAGGATTGCCTCTGTGTACGAGAGTAAATTTTCAACAATTTGTATTAAACAGTTTTACCCAATTAATATAGCTAAATTACCACCCAGGATCTTGGGGTATGGTATCGTACCTGAAGACACTTCCATTCCACTATTCCGACTTTTGTGTTGCTGATGTTTGTATGACAGTGCCACCAGGCAAGTTAATCTGTCCACCGACAGGTTTTGTTATACTCCATTTTGAAGTACAGTGAGTATACACAGTATACCGCTGTTTAACTAGGATAATGTTTCCTGTTCCGACTATTGCAGCTTTGGGGAGCATCCATCGGTTTCACCGATATTCTTGTTATAAATGGCTACCAGGGTTTTTTCTCATCTAGGAGGGTCTATTGGTAAAGGAAAGAATTTGCTCCATCTGAGCAAATTCTTTCCTTTACGAGTATACCCCTGAATGAGGGCTGCTATGTTCGTTATGAGGAATGAAGAAATCTGACATTTTTTTTCCATCGTAGTTTTAAAGGGAGATAACTTTTGGGACTTGCTGTTTGCTTTTCCTATTACTACAGTCAAACCTGTCTTAGTGGCCACCTCTATTAAGCAAGCAACCTGTCTTAAGCAAGCAGGCATTTAGTTCCCAAAGAAAGGCAAATGCATTAAAATTCACCTGTATTAAGCAAGTGCCTGTCTTAAGCAAGCACATTTTCATTATCCCTGAGGTGCTTGCTTAACACAGGTTGGACTGTATTTGTAAAGGTAGAGATTGTCTTGTTCAGCAGGACAACTGTTAAATACAGTACATAGGAATAGGTAAGGTGAGTACAGTAGGAAATGTGATCTTTGTTTTGTTTGTTTGTTTGATTTGAGGTTTAACCTCACCGTCAACACTGTAACAGTCTTTTTGGAGACGCTGCTTCCAATTTTGTGGGACTTTTACCCAATATTGAAATGACATGACATCTCAAGCCCTGAGGCCCAATGAAACCAATAGGGTTTATAAGCATGGACGGTCCGACTCGCACCGCATTGCCTAGGCAGGCGTTTACCAGTACTCGTGTGCGGGTTGGTTTCAGCTCTGGAAGCATCATGCAGCCCATCTATTTCTTCAAGCCCCGAAGAGCGGGGGCTGGTGGAAATGTGACCTGTATTGGTGGTTGGACTAAATTAAAATTCCATGGTTGATCATCAGCTTGTGAAGGTGTCTGATGATTGGCTAAACATTATGGTTGATCAGCAGTTTATGCAAGTGTCTGATGATCGATTAAACATGGTTGATCAACAGTTTATGCAAGTGTCTGATGATCAGTAAAACATTATGATTGATCATTAGCTTATGCAATTGTCTGATGATCAGTTAAACATCATAGGTGATCATCAATTTATGCAAGTGTCTGATGATCAGTTAAGCATGGTTGATCACCAGATTATGAAAGTACCTGATGATCAGTTAAACATGGTTGATCATCGGCTTATGAAAGTACCTAATGATCAGTTAAACATCATAGGTGATCATCAGCTTATGAAAGTGTCTGATGATCATTTATTCATCATAGGTGATCATCAGCTTATGCAAGTGTCTGATGATCAGTAAAACATGGTTGATCACCAGATTATGCAAGTGTCCAATGATGAGTAAAACATCATGGTTGATCATCAGCTTATGCAAGAGTCTGATGATCAGTTAAACATCATAGTTGATCAACAGCTGATGCAAGTGTCTGATGATCAGTTTAACATCATGATTGATATCAGCTTATGCAAGTGTCTGATGATCAGTTAAACATCATGGTTGATCATCAACTTATGCAAGTGTCTGATGACCAGTTAAACATCATGGTTGATTTTCAGCTTATGCAAATGTCTTGTAGTAAGTTAAACATCATAGTTGATCTTCAGCTTATGCAAGTTTCAGATGCTCAGTTAAAACAGCATTATGTTTGATCCTCAGTTAAAATCCATGGTTGATCATCAACTTTCATATTCAAATGTCTGATGATCAATTAATCATCATGGTTGATTTTCAGCTTATGCAAGTGTCTGATGATCAGTTATTCATCAATCTGATGGTCAATTCATTTGTTACGTTCAGAAAATGTATTAAAAAAAAAAAAAAAAAGAAGCTCCCAGTTGGAAAAACCATATGTCAGTTACAGAACTGACATTGAGCCATGATGTTGGGTTTACTTTTGCACATTTTTGATGTTATCCAATCAGGTGCTTTGTTATATTTGTTATCCAGTCAGATGACATAGCTGGAAATTCTTCAAAATTTTACTCTACCTGCATGACCCAGAGCATGTAGGTTTTTGTAAAATAGGGATGAGGCAAAATTTTTCTTGTTCTCTAAAACTTTTACTTGTCTTGGCGAGTGGATGGGTGGAATTTTCAAGTCTTGCAGATGCTGGGTTATATTTGTTATGCAATCAGCTTCAAGGCTAAATATTTGCAATTAAATCAGATGCTTTGTTATTTATTATCAGATTAGGTGTTATATTTGTTATCCAATCAGCTATCGTGTCATATTTCTTTCCCAATTAAATGTTATCCAGTCAGATATCATGTTATATTTGGGCCCCTGGTGCTTTGAGAAATAGATTGGGCTGCATGGTGCTTTCATGTAGAGCTGAAACCAACCACCCATGAGTACTCTGAAACCTCTTAGAGGGTCTAAGCCTGCCCAGGCAAAGTGGTGTGAGTTTAACCATCCATGCATATGTTCAAAACACTATTATTTTTATTGGGTGACCAGGCTTGAAATGTCATTTCATCTCAATGTCGGATAAAAGTTCCACAAAATTGGAAGCAACATCTCCAAAATGACCTCTATAGTTTTGAGGGGGATGTTAAACCTCCAGTCAAACAAACAAATCAGGTTATATAGTAAAATTCCTATATTAAGACAATCTTTGGGATTGTTCAAAAGTGGTCTTTAAGACCACTTTTGAACAGTCCCAAAGGTGGTCCCTGACCTGAGGACATTGTGTGAGCTAAACGCGAAGAATGAATAACTGCACCCTTTTAAATTAGCTTTTTAAAGCAGAATTAGTCCTAATTTTAGGTGGTTTTAATAGCGTTATTACACTGTATTTGCACCTGATAAACCAGGGATTGCAGGATCGATCCCGGGCTTCTCCAGACTTTCGGATGAGTCTTTAAACCGAGGTCCCGTCTCCCTATGACCTTAGCTGTTGATGGAACGTAAAACTGAAACACACTCACACTGTATTTGCAAATGTATTGGAAAATAGTTTGGACTAATATTTGTGTACTGCTGCAGGCTGCAGGTAACTGGTATACAGAGGAAGAGTTTACTGCTAGTTCTCTGGGTGAAACAGAATCTGAGGATGGTGATGATGATAATGATGGTGATGACAAACATCTTAGTCAGACAGAAACTTCAACAAAATATCAAGTAAGTTCATTTTCGGGACTTCCAGACTAAACAGTCATCTGACAAAAAGAAAGCATAGCAATAACAAAAAAAAATAGAAATACCCTTTGATCTCTTTTTTTCTCTCCCTCTCTCTATTTCCGTAAGTGCGTACGAATGTCTGTATGAATGTGTGTTTGTTTCTTTTACCTTTTTTTGGGAGATAACAGCCAGGTCAACACTATTTTAGGTCATTTTTAGCCGGTCAGTTTACTTATCCACTCTTTTCCTGAGCAGGCTTATACCTAAGCAGTTAACCAGTACATTGCACATTCTTTTGCCAGAAACTGACAACTGCCCTTCTTGAATCAGAGGAAGGGACATAAGAATGTATGTACAAACATATGTAATCCTGTTAGACCCAGGTTAAGGCATTTGTACCAGGTAGAACCTAACTCATGTTTTGTATTTCATTCATAATTGGTATGCTAGATATAGAACCAAAGATTTATTCAGCAGTACCCCGACCCATGCCTACGACCTCAAGGTCAAGGTCAGGGACTTAGAATTTTTTACTGTTAAACCACTCAGGTTAAGGTATTTGAACCAGGTAGAAACTTATTATTTAAGAACTCATATCTTCCAAGCCATTTGATGGCTTTGGTTCATATTTGGTATAATGATAGATATGGGTCCAAATTTTATTAAGCAATACCCCCAACCAATACCCATGACCTCAAGGTCAAGGTCACAGTCTTTGAAATTTTTGTTAAAGAAGCAGGTTAAGGTATTTGTACCAGGTAGAACCTGACCTTTTACGATTGATTTGGTTCATGTTTGGCATAATGATAGATGTACATGTAGGTCCAAAGTTGTATTCAGCTATATCCCCACCCCCAGTACCCATGGCCTCAAGGTCAGGGTCACAGATTCAGAACTTTTTTGTTTTAATTTTTAGTTTTAAAAGTTTTAAAGAGCTCATGACATATTTTCCAAACCATATGATGGATTAAGTTTAAATTTGCTCTAGTGATAGGTACAGGTCCAAAGGTTTGTTGGGCAATACCCCATCCAATGCTTAAGACTTCAAGGTCACAGACTTACAAATTTTTAATGTTGATTTAATAGTTCATATTTGCCAAACCATATGGTGGATTGTGTTTATATTTGGTGCGATAATAGATACAGGACCAAAGTGATATTTAACTATACCCCACCCATGCACATGACCTCAAGGTGAAGGTCACAGGCATAAGATTTTTCAAATTTAAAGTATGTTAAAAGCTGATATTTTCCAAACCATAAAATGGATTTGCTTCATATTTGGTATGATGATATTTGCATGTCCAAAGGTTAATTGTATGGCTGCCCCTGGCATCAAGGTCAAGGTCACATACTTAGAAAGAAATTTTTTATGTTAAATGTATTTAGAGTTTATATTTTCCAAACCATATGATGGATATGCTTCATATTTGGAATCATGACACAGGTCAAGAGTTTCATTGAGCCATACCCCCACCCCTGCCTTTCGATCTCAAGGTCAAGGTCATAGACTTGGAAATGTTTAATGTTAAAGTTTTTTTAAGAACACATATTTTCTAAACAATTTATTGGATTGGGTTCATATTTGGTATGATTAACTTGATTATAGTTATTTTTTTCAACGGTTTAATCGGCAATAATCCCAGCTATGCCAATGACCTTAATGACACCTTTTTAGGGTGAGTTATGCTGCATGATGACAGCTGGGTTGGGGCTTCTGTGTCGTATTGACACATTTCTAGTTATTTAATGTTATAGTCATGGTGTGGAACAAAACTGTCAGCATTTAAAAAAATCACCCTTATTTTGACCACTCATCAAATACCTTAAACCTTACCATTAAAATTTGAAACTTACTAATTTTTTTTCTGGGATCTTATTATTTTCTATCTCAAGGGATAGGCAAGTCTGCTTGTTGAATCAGCAGATAGGAGAGAATGACCCTAGAAAACCCTTTACATGACCTGTCTCCACAAAAGAACATTACCGACCTGGCAGGTATAGCACCCACAACCTCCTGACTGATCACAGATGCATCCAACTGAGCTATTGAGGCCAGCAATTTGGTAAAAGAGGACAACTTTGACATATAGCTGACCTTACATGTGTTTGCATGTATTATTGAAATTGTTAAACAAGTTGAGTGTGTGTGTGTGTGTGTGTGAATTCGGGTTTAACGTCGCTTTCAACAATTTTTCAGTCATATCACGACGGTGTTTGGTTGCGACAGGGAGCTCAATGCTCACATTTATAGTGCTGCCTCACTGAAGTATCATGTCCCAGACACATTACATGATACCATACCCAGTCACATTATCCTGACACTGGATCGACCAGTCCTAGCTCTACCCCTTAAATCTGAGTGCCAAACGAGGAGCAGCTAGTACCAGTTTTAACGACTTTGGTATGTCGCGGCCCGGGGTCGAACCCCAGACCTCTCGTTCCCCGGAGCGGACACTCTACCGACTGAGCTATCGGGGCCGGTTTAAACAAGTTGAGGAAAATGGATAAAGTGTAAGGCTTTGCTGAGCATTTTATGCCTTTTCTTAACCAAGTTTAATAAATTCAGTAATTCATTAGCACAAAGGCAAAACTCTAATTATCATATCACATTTTAAACTCATTTTATGCATGATTTTTACACAACTGTTTATGTTCCACCATTAGTAATCGCAACGTCGTAAGGGACGTCGTATGTGTAACGTTACTGGGCGTATCTAACTAATTTACATAAGTAATATACTGGTGGATAAACGAATTTAATACATGGTGCTCTTACATTCTCAGATGCGATGTCATATGACCATTAACAGTTTTGCATTTTTCGCATTCCTATTTTCAGTCTGGGATTGTTGCCATATCATATGATGAGCCTGATGGAACATACACTGTGTCGTCAGAGACAAGACAACAGAAACCGAGGGTAGATAAAACAAGGTAAGATTAGTCAGGGAGAGAGAATATTAGATCCTTGTTGTGGTGATACCAACAAATATCCATAACATTGGTTTTTGGAGAAATAGATTTGGCTGCATGATGCTTCCACACAGAGCTGAAACCGCTAAGAAGGACTAAGCCTGCCCAGGCAAAGTGGTGTGAGTCAGACTATCCAATGCATATAAACCTTTTGGTTTCAATGGGTGGCAGGGCTTGAGATGTTATTTCATTGCAGTATAGGGTAGAAGTCCCACAAAATTGGAAGCAACGTCTCCCAAAAATGACGTTGATGGGTATGTTAAACCTCAATTCAAACAAACAAAAAAGAACAAGTACAATATTCTTGAATATCTCCATCGCCATATCTTCTGAGCTAAGAATTTGTCATTGTAATGAGTTTTGTCTTGATATAAAGTGTTGGTACTCGTAAAGAGGGTTATCTGAATGACATTCGGTAGATTCTGAACTACTTTGTCAATGTCAGAGTTGTCTGTGACCTTTGATAGATTTTGACCTACTTTGTCAATGTCAGTTGTCTGAATGGCCTTTGGTAGATTTTGACCTACTTTGTCAATATCAGAGTTGTCTGAATGGCCTTTGGTAGATTTTGACCTACTTTGTCAATATCAGAGTTGTCTGAATGACCTTTGGTAGATTTTGACCTTCTTTGTCAATATCAGAGTTGTCTGAATGACCTTTGGTAGATTTTGACCTTCTTTGTCAATGTCAGAGTTGTCTGTATGACCTTTGGTTGATTTTGACCTACTTTTTGTCGCGCCTGCTATTAGCATGGCGCGATATAGGCGCCCGGTTTTCCGTCCGTTCATCCGTTCGTTTGTCCGTTCGTTAGTCCATCTGTTCGTCAAGGCGTCAACGTTTGTGATCACCCTAGCGTTCACCCTAATGGTCAAGTTTATTTCTCAAGAACTATAAGAGCTTCATTAATGATACTTGGTACAAACTTGTATCTTGGGATGACAACTTACATGCAAGCATCCATATTTGACCTTGACCTACATTTCATGGTTCACTGACTTTGTAAAAATTTGAGACCACCCTAGCGTTCACCCTGATAGTCAAGTTTATTTCTCAAGAACTATAAGAGCTTTATTAATGATACTTGGTACAAACTTGTATCTGGTTATGATAACTTAAATGCAAGCATCCATATTTGACCTTGACCTATATTTCATGGTTCACTGACTTTGTAAAATATTGCGACCACCCTAGTGTTCACCCTAATGGTTAAGTTTATTTCTCAAGAACCATAAGAGCTTCATCAATGATACTTGGTACAAACTTGTATCTGGGGATGACAACTTACATGCAAGCATCCATATTTGACCTTGACCTACATTTCATGGTTCACTGACTTCGTAAAATATTGCGACCACCCTAGCTTTCACCGTGATGGTCAAGTTTATTTCTCAAGAACTATAAGAGCTTTATTAATGATACTTGGTACAAACTTGTATCTGGTTATGGTAACTTAAATGCAATCATCCATATTTGACCTTCACCTATATTTCATGGTTCACTGACTTTGTAAAATATTGCGACCACCCTAGCGTTCACCCTAATGGTCAAGTTTATTTCTCAAGAACTATAAGAGCTTCATTAATGATACTTGGTACAAACTTGTATCTGTGGATGGCAACTTAAATGCAAGCATCTATATTTGACCTTGACCTACATTTCAGGGTTCACCGACGTAAAATATTGTGACCACCCTAGCGTTCACCCTAATGGTTAAGTTCATTTCCCAAGAATTATTAGAGCTTAATGATACTTTGTACAAGCTTGCATTTAAGAATGGAAACTTTTGTGCAAGCATCTATGTTTGACCTTGACCTACATATCATGGTTGGGTGACTTTGCGCCCCCACAGGTGTGACATAGCCTTAGGCGGAATTCTTGTTTCAATGTCAGAGTTATCTGTATGATGTATGGTTGATTATGACCTACTTTGTCAATGTCAGAGTTATCTGTATGACCTTTGGTAGATTTTAACCTTCTTTGTCAATCAATATCAGAGTTGTCTGTATGACATTTGGTTAATTTTGACCTACTTTGTCAATGTCAGAGTTATCTGTACGCCGTATGGTTGATTTTGACCTACTTTGTCAATGTCAGAGTTATCTGTATGACCTTTGGTAGATTTTGACCTATTTTGTTAATTTCAGAGTTGTCTGTATGAAGTTTGGTTGATTTTGACCTACTTTGTCAATATCAGAGTTATCTGTAACACCATTGGTTGATTTTGACCTATTTTGTCAATGTCAGAGTTATCTGTATGACCTTTGGTTGATTTTGACCTATTTCGTCAATGTCAGAGTTGTCTGTATGACGTTTGGTTGATTTTGACCTACTTTGTCCATATCAGAGTTATCTGTATGACCTTTGGTTGATTTTGACCTACTTTGTCAATGTCAGAGTTATCTGTATGACCTTTGATTGATTTTGACCTATTTTGTCAATGTCAGAGTTGTCTGTATGATGTTTGGTTGATTTTGACCTACTTTGTCAGTATCAGAGTTATCTGTATGACCTTTGGTTGATTTTGACCTACTTTGTCCATATCAGAGTTATCTGTATCACCCTTGGTTGATTTTGACCTACTTTGTCAATGCCGAGTTATCTGTATGAAGCATGGTTGATTTTGACCTACTTTGTCAATGTCAGAGTTATCTGTATGACCTTTGATAGATTTTGACCTATTTTGTCAATGTCAGAGTTCTTTGGTAGATTTTGACCTACTTTGTCAATGTCCGAGTTGTCTGTATAATGTTTGGTTTATTTTGACCTACTTTGTCAATATCAGAGTTATCTGTATGACCTTTGGTTGATTTTGACCTACTTTGTCCATATCAGAGTTATCTGTATCACCCTTGGTTGATTTTGACCTACTTTGTCAATGCCGAGTTATCTGTATGAAGCATGGTTGATTTTGACCTACTTTGTCAATGTCAGTGTTATCTGTATGACCTTTGGTAGATTTTGACCTATTTTGTCAATGTCAGAGTTGTCTGTATGAAGTTTGGTTGATTTTTACCTACTTTGTCAATTTCAGTTTTGGTCACCTGGGCTTTTCTAAAGAAAAAGGGTGAAAAAAGGACTCCTTTGTAACCTGTGACATCATTTAAGAATCTTACACGGTGTTTGAGGATTGATAGAAAAATCATTTCCAATGGTCACTGTCTGGCATCACGAGGCTTGCAGAGTGATGCCAGACAGCGATCCTGAGGGATGGATTTTTTCTATCTTCCCCTCACACCTATGTAAGATTTTTTTCTTGCATACCTTTCATTTCTGAAAATGAATTTTCTTATAATGCTGTCACTTTGATTGTCGACTTCCACCATATTTTGATGTTAATTAATATTCAGCGTTTTTGATGTTACTATACATGCAGTGACGTCAAAATTTACAAAGGTGCATGTGAAGTCCTATTCAACCAGTGCACATTAGACATGTGATTTTTATTATTCTATCCCTGGGTATTATAAGAATTTCTATCACAGGGATAAGACCAGGATTTTCTTATAAGGTGCGCAAGAATATTTGATATAGGCAATCACCCAAAATTTTTCAGGGAAAGTAAGGCTTGACATTACCCCTGAATGGTCTGCTCAGCAGACAACACATGTAATCTGAAGCTTTATTTTCCCTGAAACACAAGAATAAGATACGTCAATGACCTCTGTAAATGCTGTTTAACCCCTGTCCCGCTGAATAATTAATTTAGCCACACCCATTTCTGACTTTGAACCAATCGGAGTACTTATTGTAATTTATTCCTACAAATTCACAAACTGAATGAAAAACAGTGTTGATCCTGATCAGATGGCTTCTTCAGAAGCCATCTGATCCGGATCTACACTGTTTGCAAAGGTAGGGGTTTTCGTGAACAGCAGAATAAGGGTTAATGGTTACTATTTATGAGGAAATATATTTCTTGCTTTGATTTAGCTCTTGGCAAGATGCTAAATTAATGATAATCCTGGAAGAAATTTCTTCAGTTTCCATTTGGACTGGTTATTTGAACTACCAACCTGAGATGATTCTAATAGGTGCCCACAGCCCTTGTTTTTGTTGCGCCTGCTATTAGCATAGCGCAATATAGGAGTCCAGTTTTCCTTCCCTTTGCTGTCTATTCATCAAATGGTCAGCATTTGTGACCACCTTAGCATTCACCCAAATGGTCAAGTTCATTTCTCCAGAACTATTAGAGCTTCATTAGCGATACTTGGTACAAACTTGTATCTAGGGATGCCAACTTTAATGAAGCATCCATATTTGACTTGTCCTACATTTCATGGTTCACTGACTGTTAAAATATTTGACCATACTAGCGTTCACCCAAATGATAAAGTTTATTTCTCAAGAACTATTAGTGCTTGATTTATGTTACTTTGTACAAACTTGTATCTAAGGATGGCAAGTTTAATGCAAGAATCCACATTTGACCTTGACCTACATTTCATGGTTCACTGACTTTGTACTTTGTGAAATTTGCGACCAATAACGTTCACCCAAATGGTCAAGTTCATTTTTCAAGAACTATAAGAGCTTCAGCAATGGTACTTGGTATAAACTTGTATCAAGGGATGGCAACTTCAAGCATGTATCTATTTTTCATCTTGACTAGCATTTCATGGTTCATTGACCTTGTAAACTATTGTGTCACCCAAATGGTCAAGTTCAGTGTTCAATCTAGGATTTGGGGTTTGGGGGCCCTCTGGCCCCAAAGGCCTTGGAAAAGGGGGCCATGAGGAAATTTAGGGGGCCCTTGAATTATACTATATAAATTGCCAGATTTATCTTTAGGTTTTGGATGCATCATAAAAATGGACACAAAACAAGTTAGACATCACAGACAGAATCTATTTTGTCTATCTATCCATCTTATTGTACTGAGTTGATCAAATTTGCCCATTACCTCAGTTTGTTTGTTTGTATTGGAGTTTAACGGCACAGTCAACACTATTTTAGGTCATTTTTGAGCCAGTCAGTTTACCTATCCACACCTTTCCTGGGCAGGCTTATACGTAAGCGGTTAACCAGTATGGTGCACATCCTTTTGCCAGAAACTGACTACTGCCCTTCTTGAATCAGCGGAAGGGAGAGAATGACTGTAGAAAAGATTTCATGATCAATCTATAAGAAAGAATGTTGTCGACACCGGCAGGTATCGAACCCGCGTCCGGATCACCAGTCAGATGTGCATCCGACTGAGCTAGCGAAGCCAGCCCCATTAACTCAGTAAACCAGTACAAAGCAATTTGACTTGCTGAAGGACTAAATGCATGTTTTATTTAGAATAAATTCCATTAAATTTATTTCTAGAAGACAAGAACTCTATAATTAATAGTGCATGCCTAGGTATTTTGCGGTATTTAGCATAAGCCCCACAGTGCACACGAATATGGCGTAAGCGAACAATAACGTTCACCCAAATGGTCAAGTTCATTTTCGCACATGAATATGGCGTAAGCCGCCCGGCGCACACAAGTAGACTGAACATGGCCACATCCCCGGTAAACAAAACATTGATTTGGGTTTAAAAAATTAGAATTGTTACTGGTTAAACAGATAAAACAAAATGTTTTTTTTTTTAAGTTATTTTTATTGGGCAACATTCGGTTTGTGATTAACTGAATAATACGCACCAGACAGCTGAAAAATCGTGAGAAAGTCTAAAAAATGAACTCATGAAGAAAGAGTCACTAAATTTGCGCCCGATGGGCCCTTTGAATGATCTCTAGTGTGCTCCTCATGTAAAAAGTGGGCCCAGGGCACAATGGCGCAGCCTAGATTGAACACTGCAAGTTCATTTCTCAAGAACCATTAGAGCGTCATTCATGATATTTGATACAAACTTGTGTCTAGGAATGACCACGATAATGCAAGCGTCCATATATGACCTTGACCTACATTTCATGGTTCAGACCTTGTGAACTAATGCGTCAACCCTGGCGTTTAATCTAATGTGTAAGTTCTTTTACTCAAGAACTATAAGAGCTCCATTAATTATACCTGGCGCAAGTTTGCATCTATGAATGACCGCTTTTATGCAAGCATCTATTGTTTACCTTGACCTACATTTCATGGTTCAGTGAGTTTGCCTCCCCCACAGGCGCAGTATAGCCTTCAGCAGATTTCTTGTTATGCTGTAATAACCATCTGAGAAGTACTTGAAACATGCACATTATCTCTGCTTTGGTATTAGGGAAGGACTTTTGAATGGATGCATTAACCTATCTTATCCCATTGTATGCGGGTAACCCCTAATGGGGTACCTGGGCAAACAGTGCAGGTCCAGATCAGACGCCGCACAATGTGACGTCTGATCAGGGTCTGCACAATTTGCTAATAGAATTTTCCGTCTGCATTGTTTGCTTAGGCCTATCTGTCCCAATACTTAAGACCATTGATATTACAGTATCTTTCATTGTTCAATGAACTGATGGATCCCCTATCAATTGGGGCTTGGAGAAATAGATTGAGCTGAATGATGCTCCCATGCAGAGCTGAAACTGACCACACATGAGTACTGGTAAACCACTTAGGACTAAGCCTGCCCAGGCAAAGTGGTGCGAGTCTGACCCACCAATGCATATAAGCCCTATCGGTTTCATTGGGCTGCAGGGCTTGAGATGCCATTTCATTTAATTGTCAGGTAAAAGTCCCACAAAATTGGAAGCAACGACTCCAAAATGACCTAAGTAGTGTTGACGGGGATGTTAAACCTCAATTGAAACAAAATCAATGAACTGACAATTTATCAATGATTCAGTTGCTATGTTCAGGTTGTTTCTCAATGACAGGAATGCACCTCAACCTCGTTATAACACGGAACTCCGGGTCCAACCAACGGACCGTGTTAGTTAACCGAATCGTGTTATAAACGCCGACCGTATTTCTCACAGATCAACCACTGACATGGTGATCAATAGTTTTCCAAACAAGATGATGTGCGGTCCGGTTAATAACCATATTTCCAGACTAAAATGTGTTTAGACCTTATCAATGGCAGTAAAATACCATGGCCCATCAAGTCAAGCCAGTCACTTCAATCGAAAACCAGCTGATAAACCACGTTTATATCGAGAAAATCGTCCGATCTGACAGCGAGTATGACTCCATTTTGATAGCTGGTTCCTGGCTAACTTTGTTGTTACTGAGAATCCGGACCATACCGAACTACAGTACCGTTAATAGATATCAATGGTAAAATTACCGGGTTAGGGTTCGGAACCTGACAATGGTCAACGCTCAAGAGAAATTTGAATTACTTCCCTTGAAATGTCTTACCCTTATTATGTCTCCCCCGAAAAATTTTTTTTCGGAGAGACATATTGTTTTTCCCCCGGGCGTCTGTCTGTCTGTCCGTCTGTCTGTCCGGCTGTCTGTCACACATTCGTGTCCGCTCTATAACTTGAAAACCGTTGGAGCTATCGTCACGAAACTTAGTATAAATATAAATCAGCATTAGACGACGTGCAGTGCGCAAGAACTATAACTCTCGCATTTATACTTTTTGAATTATCTCCCTTGGAAGTTTGTTGGTATGTATATATGTATGGGCAAATCGTGTCCGGTCAATAACTTTCTTATTTTCAGATGGATTTTAAAATTACTTGGCAGAAATATTAACAACAATAAGACGATGTGTGGTGCGCATGAATCAGGTCGGTACCTCAAAGGTCAAGGTCATACTTAGAGGTCAAAAGTCAAAAAAAGGGGCCTTTTTTCGTATTTGGTCAATAACTTTCTTATTTTGAGATGAATTTTAAAATTACTTGGCAGAAATATTAACCACCATGAGACGATGTGTGGTGTGCATCAGGCAGGTCAGTACCTCTAAGGTCAAGGTCATACTTAGAGGTCAAAGGTAAAAAAAGGGGCCTTTTTTTCGTGTTTTGTCAATAACTTTCTTATTTTGAGATGGATTTTAAAATTACTTGGCAGAAATATTAACAACCATGAGACGATGTGTGGTGTGCATCAGGCAGGTCAGTACCTCGAAGGTCAAGGTCATACTTAGAGGTCAAAGGTCAAAAAAGGGGCCTTTTTATCGTGTTTTGTCAATAACTTTCTTATTTTGAGATGGATTGTGAAATCACTTGGCGGAAATGTTAACCAATATAAGACGATGTGTTACCTGCATGACCCAGGTTGGTACCTCAAAGGTCAAGGTCATACTTAGAGGTCAAAGGTAAAAAAGGGGCCTTTTTTCCGGTTTTGTCAATAACTTGCTTATTTTTAGATAGAATTTGAAGTTACTTGGCAAAAATGTTAACTATCATGAGACGATGTGTTGCATGCATGATTCAGTTTGATACCTCAAGTGTCAAGGTCATACATAGAGGTCAAAAGTCAAAAAAGGGGCCTTTTTTTTCGTGTTTGGTCAATAACTTTCTTATTTTTAGATGGATTTTGAAATTGCTTGGCAGAAATGTTAAACACCATGAGATGATGTGTTGCACGCATGACCCAGTTTGGTACCTGAAAGGTCAAGGTCATACATAGAGGTTAAAGGTCAAAAAAGGGGCCTTTTTTGTGTTCTGTCAATAACTTTCTTATTTTTAGATGGATTGTGAAATTACTTGGCAGAAATGTTAACCACCATAAGACGATGTGTTGCGTGCATGACCCAAGTTGGTACCTCAAATGTCAAGGTCGTACTAAGAGGTCAAAGAACAAAAAGGGGCCTTTTTATGCCTCCAACTTTGAAAAAGTTGGAGGTGCATATTGGTTCTGGTTTGTTTGTCCATTCGTCTGTCCGTTACGCTTTTGATGCATAGCATAACTTTAGAACCGTGTATGCTAGGGTTTTGAAATTTCATATATGGATTCCTCATGGAAAATTAGCTGACGCGTATTTTTTTTTCTCGTCCGGATTATGCCCCCTTCAAAAGTTATTGCCCTTTGAAATTTTTTTAATAAAATCTTGTCAGCAAGATATCTCAAAAACTATTGGAGCTAGAGCCTTGAAAGTTGGTGAATATATTGGTGGTGATGAGTAGATAAACTGATTGACTTTTGACAAAATTCCGAAAAATACTTTGTGAGTTACGGCCCTTTGTCATTTTGGTAATTTGTGCCCATTGTAATGTATGCTAAAAGTGATGCATAGCATAACTTTAGAACCGTGTATGCTAGGGTTTTGAAATTTCATATATGGATTTCTCATGGAAAATTAGCTGTCGCGTATTTTTTTCTCGTCCGGATTATGCCCCTTTCAAGAGTTATTGCCCTTTGAAATTTTTTTTTAATAAAATCTTGTCAGCAAGATATCTCAAAAACTATTGGAGCTAGAGCCTTGAAAGTTGATGAATATATTGGTGGTGATGAGTAGATGAACTGATTAACTTTTGACAAAATTCCGAAAAATACTTTGTGAGTTATGGCCCTTTGTCATTTTGGTAATTTGTGCCCATTGTAATGTATGCTAAAAGTGATGCATAGCATAACTTTAGAACCGTGTATGCTAGGGTTTTGAAATTTCATATATGGATTTCTCATGGAAAATTAGCTGACGCGTATTTTTTTTCTCGTCCGGATTATGCCCCTTTCAAGAGTTATTGCCCTTTGAAATTTTTTTTTAATAAAATCTTGTCAGCAAGATATCTCAAAAACTATTGGAGCTAGAGCCTTGAAAGTTGGTGAATATATTGGTGGTGATGAGTAGATGAACTGATTAACTTTTGACAAAATTCCGAAAAATACTTTGTGAGTTATGGCCCTTTGTCATTTTGGTAATTTGTGCCCATTGTAATGTATGCTAAAAGTGATGCATAGCATAACTTTAGAACCGTGTATGCTAGGGTTTTGAAATTTCATATATGGATTTCTCATGGAAAATTAGCTGACGCGTATTTTTTTTTCTCGTCCGGATTATGCCCCTTTCAAGAGTTATTGCCCTTTGAAATTTTTTTAATAAAATCTTGTCAGCAAGATATCTCAAAAACTATTGGAGCTAGAGCCTTGAAAATTGGTGAATATATTGGTGGTGATGAGTAGATGAACTGTTTAACTTTTGACAAAATTCTGAAAAATACTTTGTGAGTTATGGCCCTTTGTCATTTTGGTAATTTGTGCCCATTGTAATGTATGCTAAAAGTGATGCATAGCATAACTTTAGAACCGTGTATGCTAGGGTTTTGAAATTTCATATATGGATTCCTCATGGAAAATTAGCTGACGCGTATTTTTTTTCTCGTCCGGATTATGCCCCTTTCAAGAGTTATTGCCCTTTGAAATTTTTTCAATCAAATCTTGTCAGCAAAATTTCTCAAACACTATTGGAGCTTGAAAGTTGTTGAGTATATTGATGGTGATGAGTATATGAACTGATTAACTTTTGACAAAATTCCGAAAAATACTTTATGAGTTATGGCCCTTTGTCATTTTGGTAATTTGTGCCCATTGTAATGAATGCTAAAAGGGATGCATAGCATAACTTTAGAACTGTGTATGCTATGGTTTTGAAATTTCATATATGCATTCCTAATGGAAAATAAGCTGACGCGTATTTTTTTTCTCATCCGGATTATGCCCCTTTCAAGAGTTATTGCCCTTTGAAATTTTTTGAACATTTTTAAAGTTACTTTGCAGAAATTTTTATCTTCATTAGATGATGTGTTGCACACAAGACCCGGCTCAATACCTCCAATGTCAAGGTTATACTTAGAGGTCAAAAACGGGGGAGACATCTGTGTTTTTGTAGAAAAACAAATTCTAGTTTGAAATGATTTTTAATGGCGCACATGGTCTTTGAATGATTTTTTTACTGCGAAAATCGATCATAAATATGTTTAATCATTTGCTTTTAAGCTGGAATAAATCTGACTATCTTTTACATGCGGCTATAGTTAATCAGTTTTATTGCCGTTGACGGATCACATTGTCTGCTTTCTGCTGAGCAGTGATCCTTAACAGAGTGTGATAAGTATTTTTTCCGGTTGCGTAACTAAATTCTTTAATCTCTTTATCTCGCTAAGCCAACACTTTTGATTGTGCAGATGGAAGTTCATGTTTATCATGCGTGTCAAGCTAAATAAGTTTATATACTGTATATTTGACATGTTTGGAGGCCTGCAATAAAAATGTACCGTTATAGACCGTGTTAGCTACCGTATTACCACAGTCATAAGTGGGAGAAAAATAAAGTTGTTGTGCTTAAAACCTGATAGAATCCTTGGATAATATTTATAAATGTTGGTTGGGGAAAATATGGGGTCCAAACCAAAACCGTGTTATATCCGAATTCGTGCTGTAATGAATAGTGCTATAACGAGGTCTGGGTGTAGCCAAAATAGGACTTTGGCTAACAGAGCAGACCCAGATCAGACATCACAGAATGTAGCATCTGATCAGGATCATGTCTGTTTTTAAAAAGTTCAGTCATTTTCTAAATAAATTTATAGTATTTTAAACCTGACACCCCTCTATTTCAAAATGAACTATGTATGGTTTGAAAAATAAAAGATTAAAAAACATGATAACACACCCATGCCACATAATGCACTTTTTCATATCTCCAAAATGGTTACTTTTCTGATGAAATTTTGTGATATTTTTCTTATTCATACTGCAAACATAGGTTGACGGTGCTCGTTAGAACCGCCTCATTGAGGAGGTTCTAACGAGTACCCACAATGTATGTCTTGGAGCAGAAATTTAAAAAAATGTATACTCCTGTAAACCCCAGTTTTTTC